>JAVKLA010000039.1:14560343-14615041 GCA_034782735.1 Sagittarius serpentarius | reverse complement strand
CTGACCCAAACTGGCCAAAGGGGTATTCCATACCATGGGATGTCATGCCCAGTATATAAACTGGGGGGAGTTGGCCTTGGGAGGGGGAATCGCTGCTGGGGAACTAACTCGGTATTTGTTGGCGAGTGGTGAGCAATTGCATCGTGCATCACTTGTTTTGTGTATTCCATTTCTTTTATTATTATTATTATTATTGTAATATAATTACTGTAATATTATTATTGTATTCTTATATTATTGTTGTTGTTATTATTATTATTATTTTCTTCCTTTCTGTCCTATTAAACTGTCTTTATCTCAACTCATGAGTTTTACTTTTTCTCCGATTCTCTCCCCCATCCCACTGGGTGGGGGGGCAGTGAGTGAGCTGCTGCGTGGTGCTGAGTTGCTGGCTGGGGTTAAACCACAACACAGAACATACCAAAGTAAGTCATAGCAGTTTTTTCCCTTTTGTTTTTCATCACTGAGTTGAAATTTTGAACTGTTTTTCTCAAATGTCTTTTTTTTGTTGTTGTTTTGCCCCGAACAAGGAGGAAAGTCTAGTCTGCGAGGCTAAGGCCGCCTGGGAACCACACACAACCCTCAGGCAGAGGGGCAACTCCCCAGAACAGCTGCTGGAGTCTGAGGCTGAGTCCTGTTGCAACTCATTGCACTTGGAGGGACTTACCTCACCTCACGGCACTACGCATACCATAAAGAAACTTGTTGAACGATAGCAAGCAAAAGGGCAGAGACACTGTACCCAGTGCTACAGACAGAACAAAGTCACAGGAAAAGCCAAATTAAAAGAAACAAGCAATTATGGGGCTGTGGGGAGAAGAAAAACACACTTATTTCTAAAGCTGAGCCTGGCTGCAGGCAGCGGAAGCCGCACAGGGGGTGCGTGGGGAGAGGAGGACCGAGGGGGGCAAAGAGGCATCGCAGGGCTTTACTCACGGGGCTGGAGGCGGCGGCACAGGAGTAGAGTGCCTCGCGGCTGGCCACTCGCTGGAGGTTCTCCAGGAGCAGCCCGAACAGCGGCAGGTACAGCTGGGCTATTTTTGCCTGCTGGTTCTGAAAAAACGACAGGGTAAGATGTAGGTAAGAGCCCAGGCTTTCAATGGAGCAAGAAAGGGAAATTCTTGAGCCCAAACACACATATATATATACACACACAACGTATATAGTGTCTGAGGATGTGGGTTGGTTTGGCTTCTCATCTCCACTTCCAGAGCTGCCAGGTAGATATTACCCTTCTAGCAGCAAGCTTGGGTCGCTCAGGGATTTTGGGGGCTGAATAATATTCCCAGTCATACAGGATATGTGACAAACTAAATCCTGGATTTCCTGACCCTTTAACTGGCACTTCACTCACACAGCTTGATTTTCAAGTGCAACACCCAGGAGTAATGAAAAACATTTGCTCCTCGCCTGGCATTTGCTTCCAGTCAGGAATTCTCCACAGCAAGTGCTTCTAGTTAAAACAGTTTGTAGGAAGCGATTAATTTGGATTAAGTGATACAGATGAAAAATGGTTTGGTTGACATTTTCTAAATGGAGGGCTCTTTTACATCCAATTCTTTTTTGTTAAAAATTTATTATTCTGGACTTGACAGAAAGGTTAAAAATAAAAGAAATTTAAGGCTTGGGAATTGAACAGCATGTTTTGACCAATACAGGAATCCAATTTTTTCTTCTGATTTAGTATGACAAAAGATAAAAGAAATCTTGAAAATGCCCATGGGTTGCGAAAACCCTCTCTCAGCCATTGATGGAGCCGGGCTTTCCTTGGCTGAAGTGAGACTGCAGCGACAGACCCTGCCATGCTCAGCCTCTCCTGCCTGTGACATTACTTTTTGCTGTGGTGTCTTGGGACACCAGCTGAGCATCCTGCCCCAGCTCCAGGCAGTTTCCTGGTCACGCAGCCCGGAGCACAAGACGTACAAAAGTCCAGTGGGACAATTTTAAGACAGGTGGTGTTTTTAAGGAGGCAGGGAGAGTGCTGCATTAGTGTGCGGGTTTTCAGATACACATAAGTGCAGAAACAGGCTGCCTCTGACCCAGTCTTGGCAGAGAGCTGGCAAATCTCTCCTGACATATCAAGTCTTGCCAACTACCCTGGGCTGCAGTTTTGTTTCCAGGCTGTGCAAGTCACCACGGATCCTCGCTGCAGAGAAAAGCAAGCCCACCTCCTGCTCAGCCCTTCCAAACAGGGAGAGGAGGAGAGGGGAGGAGAGGAGAGCAGAGCAGGAGCCCAGGAGGCTATCCACGTTCCCAGATAAAACTCAGGAATGCAGCACACGGGGAGCAATTGAGGAGCTAAACTCTAAATAGAAGCATGTTTTCAGCCTACGGCAAGGACAGGTAGTGTCTGCACAGGTAGCTGGGCACTTTCAAGGACATATGGGTCAGCAGGGAGCAGCATCAAGAAAGTAAACAAGCCCATCTCCAGGCTCTTTCAGCTGAGCCTCTGACCGAAGAGCTGAAAGCTACCCAGCGGAAATCCAGCATCTCATGAGAATCTTCAGATCCTCTCCTCTGATTCACTAATTAGTAAAACATGCAGCTGACTTGTAACAGAGATCAGTCCTGTTTCTTAATTATAGCATATTAATGCAGGATATTAATTTAAGTGCAAGACCAGAAGAACATTGACGGTTGCTTAATTCTGTTGAACAGCCTCTTCACTAACAACATTCTCAAGTTCCTTAACGGCTTGGGACTTTATTGCCTAAATACTCAGCATGAATAAGAGCACTGCAGTTATCTGACTGCATTATTTGTGTTCCTAGATCTTTTCTCAGAGCTATTACTGTTATGCCATAACTATCAGTTACTTACAGCAGTTCCCTAAAAAGTAATAAGAATACCCTTGGTGCGCCATGCAAAAGCTAAAACTCTGATGTGTGTTTTTTCATAAAATTCAAGAACATTACGTTTAAAAGCCAACAAAATATGCCTGACCTTGTGCTGGTATCTGTTGTCGAAGGCATGCTTTATCAAGAGATTTTTTAAGACTGAGATGGCTGTATATCTAATATCGTAGTTGTCCTGCAAGGCAACAGAAGCTTCTCTGAGAAGCATCCCCACCAGGAAATGATGCCTGCAGTACTCATCAGTTAAACTGTATTCAAGATTTACATCTGAAAGAAAGAGCAAGACAATGGTTAAGGGAACTGTTCCGAGGATCTGTTAAGAGCAAGACATAACGGTCAAGTAAGCCACAACAGTCCATAAGTACAGTTCATCACTCTCCTACAGTGCACTAATCTTTCAATAGAGCCTGAACTGACTACAGTTTTCTCCATGAAGTTAAGTTACATCAAAGAACCTGGCATCTTCCAGTTCAGGCTAATCATTAATTTCACCCCTCACCGTTTCAGCAGCAGCTAAAAGAAGGATTTCTGCAGTGTGATGCTTTACAAAGCTTAGCGCTCCAAAGAGTAATTTGTAAAGTCAGAGGTGGATGAAACGGGGAAAGACAGCACAATTTACTGCCTGGGGGCCGCTTTGCTCTGACTGGGGGTTATCCCGTAAATCCCGGAGCTGCCCAGGCAGCAGAGGTGCCAGCCTTGACTGAGCAGCTGTGAGGCTGGTAACGGGCAGTGGAGACAGACGGTGCATTTACCACCGTCGCCCAGCCCTAGCAGTGCTACCTCTGCAGCCTGTGCCACATCCTCCATGAAATCTGCATTACTTCTCGCCAGGTCAGACAGCAGAGAAAAGGCAAATACTCCCGCTGGGATAAGGGATGCAAACAAGGACATGGTGCCCAGTGACCGCTACTGCATCCACCAGCAGTTTACGCAGCCGGGCTTTCCAGCCCCACTGCAAGGACTGGGGAGCCAGGGCAGGGTTCCAGGCAGCTGCTTGCCAGAAACTGTGAGACTCCCTTCGCTTCCCACCAGCAGATATTGAACACAGCTCCTTAAAAGCTGCACTGACTGCCAGGAGAAAGGCAGCTCAGTACCTAATCACCCTGGTTAACTTAACTTGTACTCTGCATCTCATGTAGATTCGGGCTATATACTGTGATCAAAGGAGCGGCTGCTACAAGGGTAAGGCATCATTTCCACTGACATGCCTGGATAATGCAGTGGAGAAGTGACAGAGACACAGATTTCAGTGCAGTGTGCATGTGCACTCGGGCTGCTATGAATGACCTTGCCCTGACACCGTTAACTCGATCAGGCAACCCATATACCTAATCAGAGCCACGACAGGCAGAGTTTGACTTGCTTTAAGCCTCCCAGAGGGACAATCCCAAAGCTGTGCATTCTTCCCCGAAAGGTTACAGATGCTGTGTGCTCAGCTCAGAGTTTTTTTTTTTTGAAAACCCCACAGGTGTGAAAGTTTTTCTGTGGTAAGGCAGAGTACATACATACAGCTTTGAAAATCCCAGCCAAAGGGTTCCAACAGCTCTGTTGCTACAGAAGGTATTTTTAAGTTCGTTGATTCATAAGTAGCGTTTACTCGTTTGTGAAAGTCTGATTCAGAGGAAAGAGAAAGCAATCTGGAGCATTATCTAGCTTTCATTGTTAGTCATGTTAGCAAATGCCAAACTGTCACACATCATGGTTATTTCGTTAGTTGGATGCAAGCTAATTGATTGGAAGCTGCGTATTTAATTTGACATTTGAGGATTCAGTGATCCCAGTTGGACCTACCTACTGAAGTGAACCGTTCCACAGCAAATGAAAAAAAATCTAATTCATGTGTAAAAAGAAAAGGGACAAATAAAAAGACAGCAAAAATAAACAGGAATAAGTAATGCTGTAAATCTTGGAGAAACAGGACAGTATGTCATGTTTTAATATTATTTGTAAGGCTATTGCTTAACTCCCAGCTTCTGTCAATCTCTTGGGTTCTTTGCTATCACAAGATCGCAAAAACAATTCTGTGCTGCTGGCTGTGAGGACAGGCTTGTGGGTTTGCCCTGGCTGATGAAAAACACATGTCCCCCAGGTGAAGCAGCAGGGACGCAGACCAGCAACCAGCCCCTTATTAGCTGAGATGTTTCAGAGAAACTGCTCCAAGATGCAATGCTCCCACTCGACAGGATGTGGTCACAGGGATGTGCTCTGCCTGCAGGCCCGTCTGCACCAGCTTCCGCTGAAGCCCTCTTCATCCACCTTCCTGGGGGCTACTCCTTCTTTTCCCAGAAACAGAGTAGTAGGGGGCTGGGCACGTCCCCTCTCTTCACCTAAATAAGCTGATGAAGAGGTGAGGCATGCCAGCAGGATATCACCTCGGTGATGTGCACATCATACCTCCCCATCTCCGAGCCCGCTGTCCCCTGTAATCACAGGTCTGTCCACAAACCCAGGAAAGTTTGCAACGGAGTTTGCATCACTACGTGTCTCTACCATGGCAGGCAGAGCACAGGCACCCCTGCAAAGGCACTTCTGCTGCCTGTGGATAGGCTGCTCTACCGCCGAGAGACGTGTGTGAACCTCAGCTGGTAGGTCCTAGTCACAGTAAAACAGAGGAGGAAAGATAAGCTGCTCTTACAGCTTTTCAGTTTAACCATCGCAAATGCAAAGGTGAAAGTTAACCAAGAAAGGGCATCCTTATGTTATCGTGCCACTAATAAGCAATGGGGAGGCACTGTGGTTGTGTTTTTCTCAGCCATTTCTAGCAGTGCACTTTGTTAAACTATGCCAGGCAAGTAGCCACACTGATGCAAGAGATTAGCAGCTGGTCCCGAAAGCTCTGAGCAGTCAGAAATACACCAAAATAAGGAAAACTTCACAGTTACTGCTGCTTCTGCCACCTGGATGTGTGTGGAACCACTTTGGGACTTGCATGGCTGCACCCTGAGGCAGAACCAGACTTCCCCTTGCCTCCATCAGAATAAATCGTAAGAATCATAAATCCACTGGGCTTTCACATGGGGGAATCCCAAACCTCACTCTCTTCTCCAGTACTTATCTTGGCCAGGCTATTAGCACCCAAACCTGGCAATCTTTTCTGTATTTATCTAGCACAGATGAGAAATCGGGATCCAGAGAGAATGAGGCTATGTCTATAGCAACCTTAGGAGTCCGGCGAGGCATGCCGCTGGGCTCAGCGCTGTGGTCCACACCGTCATCGCTAGCAGAGCTGCAGCCGTCCACGCTTGCCCAGTGCCTCAGCTCAGCCCCTTGCAAACCCCATCTGCCCTGCGGTGAGCAGCATCAGGACCAAAGGGGCCACGGTGTGACAGCGAGAGCAGCCTGGATACGTGGTGGTGCCACGGTATGGATGCCCTTGGTACGTGCTAAGGATTGGCGTGGGCTCAACTTCTCCGCTGGCTGCCTTCAGCCCAGGTTTGAGTACAAGCTTGATCATGCTGTGCACTGCTATACTCTTGTTCAAAATGAAGGCAGAAGGTAACCTAAATCACTTTCCTGTGGCCAGAAAGAGAGCTGGCCCTGGAGCAGCGAATTCAGTCTGTTGTCCTGTATCTCCGTTCCCTGCAGCACCGATCGATGAGACACCCTGCTTCTCAGGGGATGCCGACGCTCGTGGGAACAAAGGATTACACTTGCACGCTTTGTGTATTTACTGAAATAGGGGCAGTTTCTGTCGGATATTGTTGATCCCATGCAAACAAATACAGGAAATACTGGAAAGATTGATTGCTTACCATTCTGGAGCAAAATGACGTAAACCTGCCAAAACAGCATCTTTTCCTGAGGTTAATGTAAATCAGTCTAACCAGGACACAAATTTCCTTGATACCAAACCAAATTCCATCTGGTCAGAAGCTATCAAGACCAATAAATTATAGCTCTCTAGCCAGTCTCTTGAGAAAGGACATACCTTGAACTCTTTGCAGCTTGGGTTTGGAAAAGGTCATTGGTAAGTTCAGAGGAATGTAGTGCTCATGATTGCAAACGGTTTGAAGAAATTCAAACTTGTATTCAACCAGCAACTGAGAAAAAAAACCAACAAAAAACAAACACAGACTAAGTTTCCAGTTTGATTCATTTCCTTCCAGTTCAGTGTGTTTGTTGCACAAGGACTGGGGAATCTAAATAGCATTTGGTGAAACTCAGTAATAACTGGCAAATTTTTGTGTTGTTCCCCCTGTCAGTGCATGCGGCTGTCACTTGGGACTTCTTTACCTTTTTCATCCAGACTATTAACCAATATCTCCTTTAGTTCTGACTCTTTACATTGTTTTAAAGCTTAGCTGCATACAGGCTCTCAGCCCAAAGAGGTCTCTGCCTCCAGAAGACTCTGCAGGAGCAATGTCTAAAAGGCCTCCAAGAGTCGCGTGAAATAATCGCTACAGAGCTTTGACTGATGCTGATATGTACAACTGCAAACCACCTTTCAAGAAACATACTGCTTACCTTAGGGTCTTTTGGGCTGAATCCAGAAATGTAATCATTTATCAAGTTAAAAACAAATCCTCTGTCCATAAAGGTCAAACAACGCTGGAGAAAAAACAGCAACGTATAACCAATCACTAAAAATAAAAGCAATCATCCTAAATCATCTCCGTACTACTGTCTTGCCAGCAGCCAGATTTGATCCTCTGGGCTGCTGCTGACTTTCCAAGATGTACGTGATCCTGTTTCTCTGAAATTATTTGGATGACCTCACTGAAGTCTCCAGTGGACAACAGAAATATTTAAAATGAGAGCACACATATTTCTTCCCAGGTTTTGAACAGTTGCTAGGCATGACTGAAAACCCTAGATAACATATAGAGTATTATAGTCTCTCTCTTGGAAAGAGAAAGTTCCTTTCCTAGGAAAGCTTGTCCCCTCCAGAGTTTTCACTGTTGAAGAAACCAAAGAGATGATAAAGTACAAACACATTTGTTTGCTTGCTGCTTATTTCTAATTGTGTTTTCTTTTTTTTCTGATAAAACCCTGGGAGAAGGAAAGAAACTGCTGACCTTCAGGAAGTTAGCCAAGCTAAAGTTGACATTCCTGGACTCTTCAGGGATTTCATTATAGCGAATGGTCACGTGAGGAATGATGGCGAGCAGCAACGAATGCAGGGCGTGCTGGTAGGAGTCGGGGAACCGCTGGCCCCTGGGCAGCTGAAACCAAAAGCATGTCCTACGCTCAGTGCTGCAGGCCAGCAGCTGGGGAGAACCGAGCACAGGCGCAAGTTCCCTTTAGCATTTGTTTATGTTGTTTCCTAATAGAACGCCGGCACAAAGAAAGCACTGGCTGAAGCTGCGGTAGCTAGTAACAGAAAAGGAAGCTGCACGAGCCGTAAGGAGACCTGGAATTTTTAAATTACAATTGAGAGTGAAAAGGGGAAGAAGGGAAAAGTAAAGTTGAAAAAAAGGAAAGATTTGGCTAGCTGTTCAGCCTGTCAGGGTTTTTTTTAAACAAAGTTACATAGTTTTTCAGAAAAACTTTTGGGGGAGAGTTTGTTTATGATGGCTCTGTAATGCAGCATTGAACAAATTTATTTTTACCTTGATTTTATTTTCTTCCAGTAAGTACATTGCCATTGACTTCGCCAGTGCTTCAAAGAAAAACCACGAGTACTAGAATGAACAAAGAATACTATTATTTTTCTGAGCAGGACCGAACATGTTTTACTATGTGGGGAAGCAGCAGTGTGGGAGGGAGAGCTCACATTCAAATGGCATTTTGTAAGCACGGCTGTGCTTGCACAGCTAGCTTGGCATGGGTGCCTTTGCTACCTGGAGGAGTTCTGCCAGTCTTGGGTTGGGAATAACTCCATCCCCTCTGCACCCCAACGCACCCTGCAAGGAGCCAGCAGAGTTTGGGGTGCAAGCCCTGCAAAGGCCCAGAGAGGCAGAAACTCAGTCTGCCTCCCGTGAGTCACCCCTCACGTGTGGCTCGAAGAAAACAGATAAAACTGGCAATATGAAAAGCCCTGTGCTGTGTCCTGCCATGAACCTAAACACAGCCAGGTTCCCTGCAAGAATTCATCTCTGTTGTAAGGGGAGAACCTCAAGGATGTGGATGCGAGGAGCCGCCCTGGCAGCTTTGCTCCTGCGGTGGGTTTGGATGGGTGAAAATGCTGGGCTTTATAACAGACCCCCTCTTCCTCCCCTCCACCCTTGGCAGCCAAGTACCGCCAATACTTCACCTTGAGTAGCTTATTGATGGCTAGAAAATCTGCCGACTGTTTCAAGATCGTGGCCATGGAAAGGACCAGGATTTCATGGGCCATCTTCGCCTGTATGACACTGGGTTTCTCAGCTCGAAAGACGTACTGAGGCAAGAGGAACAGCGTCAGCAGTGTGCCTGCTCCCAGCAGGGAGTTTTGCAGAGCGGTGTGTCAGGACTGACCTTTATGAAGGAGCGCAAATAGTGGTCTAGACCCTCTTCATGGCACTTGGACACGATGTGCAGAAGAACCCTGGGGAGAAATGCGGTTTCTGTTCAGCACGCAATGCAAGTTCCTTCAGCTCACGAAAGCAGGCACCATCTGTGTCCTATCCTGCTCAACCCCAAAAGCCTCACTGCTGGCACAGCCTGATTTGCAGAGAGCCAGTACTTGCAAGCTAGCATTCCTCACAGCTCCTGTGGCTGCACCAGCCTTGCCACAGGACAGCCCCTCGCCAGAGCACTCGGAGCTGAGGTGGCCAAAACCTCTTCTCCACTTCGGTGCTGGTCCAGGTGTCGCCCAGACCAGCTGCCTTCGGTGCTCGAGGCTCCCTGCACGAGGAGGCGAGGTGGAGCATTCCTCTGCAGGCGACGTGTCCTATTCTGTGGCCTCCATGCATGCCAGGATTGAAGCCTGCCGCTACTTAAATTCACGTTGCATTAGGCACCTGAACAATGCCCAGGTGTTAGATAAGTCGAAAACAAAAATATTGTTAGTCTGCTCTGCACACGCTTCTTTTTGGCTGTACCGACGGACCTGCTATATGGAGAGCAAGCCCACTTGCCTCTCCTGCACACGCTACAGATTCGTCCACACTGTACAGCTTATTATGTGTTGAGTTTGTTCTCACTGGGAGCCCTTTCCTAATGATGATACAATGAACAACTATACTACTATGTCAAGTCCACAAAATGAACACAAAACCCCCACAGAATCTCTGCTGAGAAGCAGGGAAAAAATTCTCCATTGTTGTTATGCTCTGATACCCCTGAATTTATTAATTCTGGAAGGCTCTTTTTTACTGAATTTACATCATATGCTCCTTTTTACATGCACTGGATTATTTTCGGGCTGTTGCCTTCCAGTTCACTGGGGACAGGTAGACCCTGGAGAACATGCCAACCCTCTGGACGCACTCCAGGAGGCTGAGGAAGGCAGCAAGCGCCTGGTTTCCCCAGCCAATGTGGGGATTTGCATTCCAGTCCCAGCTAGAGGGAAAAAGAAACTATTGCACATTGTCACAGATGCCACAGGCCAAACCACAGGGAGAAGTTTACAAGCCGTTTATCAGATAAAGCGGGTTTTAAATTCCACTCTGAAGGTCTGGATGAGAAAACAGTTGTCATTAACCAGGAAGCTATTGACAAACTGGAAAGCATCAGGCCAAGCTTTGAAAAAATCTCTGGAAGTGAAGGTGGGAGCTGGTCACCCAGCAGGTGGCCAGGACCACTTCTTCCCCTGTCCTTGCCCTCTGGCGATCCAAGCGGAGTGGGATTACAGTGCTCGGCACAGAAGTCCCCACAACCTGCACCACATGGTGCAGGACCGTGACTGCAATGGGCCTCATGTCCCTGGGGGACCAGGGCTCAGCCTCCGACCTCCGGTTTCATGGCAGCGAGAGGCTTTTGGTACACGGATGCACGGTCCCTCCTGGCGTCAGAGGAAGACCTCCATGAGTGGCATCCAGCATCCCCCTTTGCACTGCAGCACTTCACAGCGGAAGAACCACGGGAAGAAGACAGAATTTTTAATGCATCCATCAGTTTAGGGGTGTCGCGGCCAGGCCTAGGCAGGGAAGGTGCTTTTGCACCTTTTGGTCCCTTTGGGCCCTGCGCAAGCCTGCACACAGCAGAAACTTTCTGCGGGGACCAGGCCCTGGTCGCTGCTGCCCTCTTGGGGCTGCAGGCACGGCAGAGCATCCCTAAACAAACCGGTGCCCGCTTCTGCTGACCCAACACCGATGTAGCGGCTACCTCTGCAGCCGTAACACACCCAGCTCCAGGGGATTTTTAGCAATGCTTCTGACACGGGGGACTGGCGTGCAGGGATGAGACGGGGGCATCGCTCCCAAGGGAAACCACACCTGCTGCCTGCAGCTGGGACGGGCCTGGCCGCTCTGGAGCCTTTCCATGCCCCAACAACTTGGCTCCCCGAGCCACCCCTGCCAGCAAACCCTTTCTCTTCTGAAAAACAAAACCAGGAGTGCCTTTAAAAAGTACCACATTTTTCCCTACGCAGCCCCCAGGACAAGGGCCCCGCGACGCCCTGTGCCACCCGGACGTGCCCGGGGAAGGCAGCGGCTGGTGTTTCACGGCACCATCGCGGGAGCGAGCAGCAGCAGCAGCGGACAGCCAAGGCTGCCACTTAGCACCCCGTACTGGGAAACCACACCCTGCTTTGCACTGCAGTTTGTGGCTTTGCGTTTGTAAGGAAAGACAACCGGATGGTTTACCAGACACTCACATGGTGCAGTTGACAGCTACTTCATCTTCCTGGGTCACATTTGTAAGGACTCTAAATAGTTGCATAAGAATTACAGGTAGAAACTGAATCATTACTTGGATCTCCATGGCGTGCAAACACTAAAACAAATGTTCAAAACACAGACACTTTTAGTTCGACATTTTGCAGATGTTAAATATTTACAGTCCATAGACATTTCTGTGGCAATAGGACAGGCATTAGCAAATGCTTCAGGGTGGGGGCTTCAGCCTGCCAGAGGACAGGAGAACTTGGACCCATAGCAGCACTCACTGCCTGCCTTCCCGCTGACAGATCCCAGCTGCATGCCTTCGGGGAGCAACATGAATCACTCATGGCAGGTATTTAACCTCCCCTCAGATGTGCCCAGGCAGCTATGACTTAATTAGAGGTCACATGCTACTACTTGACCCCAATAACCCACAATTTAAGGCTGCAGTTTTGTTCCCAATTCTTCTCGTCTCTTGTGCCAGTTTTTTGAAGTGACCAAGTCCCATTTTCACAAATGCCTTTGGAGCATGGAAACCTGATGCCCGATGACTTGCCGTGAGACTTTTCTCCAAAGAGCATAGCTTGCTATCAGAAGTGGGATTTAAGTAACTTGGTGAAGGTCAAGATCATCTGGTGCATACACTCTCCACCCATCTCATAGATCTCTTTTGCCCAAATCTCATAAAATGAGTCTAGGAAAGACAGTGCCTTTCATTTTCAGTTTTCAAACCTGCAAATCTATCAAAACGTTCTTAACTCTGTGTCTAGTTATTTAAATTACTGAAATTATTGAGGTATTGGTGGTAAGAAGCCCTCACTTGTGGTTAGCACATAAATGTCTCCCTGCCTGCAGGCTGCAGCGAGGTCACTGAGGTCACCCTTGACGAAATGCTCACAACAAAGCAACTGTTCTTTTAGTGCTTGGCTTCAAAACCTGCCATTATTTCTATTTCTTAACATATTTATACATTATCTGAAACACACCCAGTAACTTTGTGATGATAAATCCCCACCGCTGGAAGCGGAGCTGTTGCTGCGGCAGCACTCTCAAAAACAGGCAGTTATGGAAGGAAACAAGGACAGTAAACAGCCAAGAAATATATTCCCTGCAGAAGCCTTTGCTGGACCTGCTCCGAGGCCCTTACTCATGCCGCAGCGATTGCCAAAAAGTTGGGTCTGGGTCACAGGTCATCTGTCATCAAATTTAACTGACTGATAATCTCCCAGATCTTTTTCAGCCTGAAAAAAAATTCCTGTTTTGAATGGATAAGCCTGAAAACAAGGAATTGTGCTACAGTTCAAAGGTAGGGCAGCAGGGGAGGAGCGTGCAAGCCCACCAGGAGGAGGATTTGCCATGGACACGGCAGAGCGATGCTGACTACTTGTTTTATCTGCTGTGAAAGGCAGTGGGAAGCAGCACATGGACAGCAGACAGTCGTGTCAGTAAGCAAAGGTAAGGATCTTGCAGAACGCACCAGTCCCAGCGCTGCAGCGAGTGTGTGTTCCTACAGGGCAGGGGTCTGGGTATTTACTGATGGTCTGTAAAAACACAAACAAAGCCCGCTGACAGGCACTGTTCACCTTTAGGTATTTAATAAGCTCTCCTGGGACCTCCTTAGCTCCCGCCTGAACCAGCTGGCAGTACTGGAAGAATTTGTGCAAGTGCATGTCCTGGAAGAGACAAACAAGTTCAATGCAGCAGCCTCAGTATTTGTCAACCCCTTCTCTGCCACTTACAGTTGAAAATCTGCTGACTTACCTGTGGCAGTAGGCCATGTCCCTAGCAAGCCCCATGTCACTACCAGTGGCACTCTTGGTCCCCATCTGCCATCTCTCAGGACTACAGTACTGCTTCCTGCCTTTTCTCATGTACCCAGCCACTGCCCATCCCCTCGCTCCCACCTAATCTCGAGGTTAAGCACAAAACTGCCAGCAGTGTTAAAAATCTCCTGTGGCTGCACTACCCTGAGCCCCAATCTCCACCCAACACTGGCCTGGGGAAGTGGGAGCCCGGCTCTCCCAGCTGCGACTCTTCGAGACTGTCTCACCATCTGCCTCACCGACCTCCTACTGTCCATCTGAGGCAGACTCTCCTTCCCACTCCTCTGCCTCCTCCTCCAAGGTTAAATTTAATTACTGGGTTATTTAACCCTGAAAAGCATCTGGGAATGTCATGGGGAGTGGAACTACTGTGCTTCTCTCTGTGCTGTACAGAATCACTAAGACCCTAAACCAGATTTAGATGATGCTGAAAGCGACTTGCTGTGAATGTAAATGCAGCTGATTGATTACATCCAGCACAGGACAACAAGCCCTGCCAAGGGCACTTCCCCATGAGCAGTGCTGACAGGCGGTGCCCCAGAGCATGTGCTCGGGACCTTTGCTGCACATCACGTGAAGCTTGGGGAAGTCCATCACTACCATAAGATGGCAGAACACATGGACTTGGTAAAACAGCCTGAGCTGGTTTCAGAGGGAAATCAGAACTCTTGTTTTTTTATGTCTGCTGTTGTCAGAAAACTTTTTTTTTAAAACTTAATAAACAGTCTAATATTTGGGGAAACCTCTGTTTTCTACCAGTTCTTCTCTCTTTTGCATCATCGAAGCAGCCCCATTTGCTCAAATGTTTCCTTGCCTTGGTCCTGCCAGTTACAGTGCAACTGGCCAAGAAAACACCAGACTCTCCCTAGGTTCATTTACTCACACAACTGCCTCATCACATCCAGACAAAGGAGCAGATCCCTGCGAGTAATCCCAGACCTACTGCTCCAGAAGTATCTCAGTGCTGCTCTGCAAACACAGGTACCTCTTTCCCACAGCACCTGTGGCACAGCCGTAGTAGAGATACAGCAATCACTTCCTCTGCATTTGTGTTGAAAGTCTTTAAGAGCGATGTGCTCGACTTACCTGGGTGTAAATGGTTGAATCCAAATGGATTCTGATTTTAAACAGTGGCTTTGCTCCATCCACCCACCTCGCATCCACGCTGGGCTGCTGTGAACAGACAACATTCAAGTACTTGTTTCAGTCTGCGGTGAGAAGGTGGCTCTGTGCAGACAGACACCTGGCCAGAAGGTACGGGCTGGGGTGGACGAATGGGTTCCCCCCCCCAGCACAAACACACCAGCAACGTGACTGCAGCCATGGCAGGGCAGAGGGATCCCTGTCAGAACATGCACACAGAACACGTGCCCACTCTACTGCTCTGTGCCATCTGCAACAGCCCAGTCCAGCCTGCCACAGAATTATTCTGTGCAACCTGTATAACCACAGAAAGTGCAATTAAATGTGTCCTGTCCCCACCTCGAAGAACCTTAAGCTTTGGCGGCTGCCCTGCAAGTAGGGATCCTTCCAGCTGAGCAGAGCGCCAGCAGAAGCCCAGAACTTAGACTGGTAACAAAAGGTCAGCTTTCCTCTTCCTTTTACATTTAAGTCCATTTTAAATGGCCGTCCTACCTTTCGTGACTCTGTGTCTCCAAGACCCAGGTAGCCAGGTGGAAGGTTGGATGAAACCGGCAAATGCCGCTCCAGGGTGACAATCCGTCCATCCTTCAGCAACGGGACCCAGGCGTATCCCACTGCAGAGGCAACCAGTGGACCGGAGTTAGCAGACACACAGTGATGCATGTTTAGCTTAAGCTCCAAAAAGAGCTGTGTCTCACCCTGAGAAGAAAAAACTCGCGCCTAGCGGCTTCAATGAGGCTGGGATCGACCATGTCAGCCTCGTTAAAGCACGTTTTACCTGGTGACTTGGTGAACGAAATTCAGACACAGCACAACCAAGATTAGGAGGGGGTTTGAGGGGCAGAAACAGTGTGTGAACCATGGTTGTGCACCATGACGAGGGTCCTTCAGTCGCCCAAGGACTGGCTGAACGGAGAGGCATCCCAACCAGTGGGACCTAGGTGTGCTCAGTCTCTTACACATGCCTCGTGTTGGCAGGATCAGCCCCTGAGGCCCTGATCTCGCATCAGGTTTTTGTTGGTGACTTGACTGACAATAGCCCATTCATGCAAGCCAAGTCAAGAACACGGAGAAATAGCTGTCAGATTGCAGCAGAAATGTGAGCTTTAGTATGCACTAAAACCATTGTGTTTTATTCCAGTTTAGACCTATGATTTGTATTGTTGCTTTCAAAAAAGAAAATTCAGATAGGCCAGTATTTTAAACAAATATTTTTTCATGTCCTTGCATTCACTTTATCTTACACTCCAACAGAAGTAATTTAAGCACTGAACATACCTTGAGTTTCAACGGTGTCCTGTTTTTTCGATGTTGCCTTTGTATTAATTTCACAGCTGACATGATAGAAGGTGAAAAGCAAATGATGCTTTTGATGGAGGTGAATTGGAAGCTCAATTTTAATCTAAAATGATATCATGATAGGTAAGACTGTATTTTTAGTTGTGGAGTAATATTTTAAGTTCTATTTTATTTCACAAATGCTATGTTGTATGCAGTTACACAAGACACATTCCTACCCATCTTAAATAACTCCTGGCTAATATTTTCATCACATTTGCACATTACTTATTAATGGGGGTGTGTGATTGCAGTGCACAAAGCGTGACAGTAAAGACAGCAGAAAACAAACTGGCATTAAAAATTGACAAAGTCTCTGGCTTTGCTGAGCCCTTCTACTGAGGAAAAGGGCTGGTGATTATTTTTACCCGTATTTCACCGAGCCCTGGAAAAAGAGGTATCCTGAAAGGCCCCTTGGCTTTGTAGCATCCAGGAAAATCTGTTATTTCCCACCATTTCATTTTTACCTCATCATAGAACTCTGGACTCTGGTTGTGATGCAGCACGGCAGCATACGTGTTTGTCGTCAGGAGATGGCCTCCAGGTTTGCCATATATACACTGGAAACACAAATGGAGAGCTGAATGCAGGGTTGTTGCCACCCTAAATTAGCCGGCCAAATTAAAACAGCGAGCATGGAAACCCAGTGCTTTCCTATTGTCCTGCTCAGCCTGGTTCACACACAGTACACGGCAGCGAGCAAATGGCAGCCCCATTAACAGGTACCCACCTTTAACGGCCTGGCATCAGCTTCATCTGAATCCCTGAACTCAACGCAGACAGCAATATTCCTTGCCTGAAATGGGGGAGAACAGGAGGATGAGCCATTGCTACAGGGCAGCAGCATCACCGCAGGCCACGCTGAGTCTGGCCGCACCCTGCTCTCCGGGTTGCTCACCTTTGCAAACACCTTCTGGTTCTCATACTTCAAATGCAAGGGGTAGACGTAAAGGTGGTTTTTGTAGACAGTGAAGGGATAACAGTATTTTGCAACTTCTGGGACAAGCTCCTCCACTTCAACTGCAATGTCCTCACAGCTCTTCTCAAAAGGCTTTATAGGAATATAAGAAGCTGTGACACAATCTAGAAGAGAAGGAAAGCTTGGATAAGCGCACACCCCACAAACACGGGAAGTACAGCCATGGAAGGGAAATTTGTTGATCTGAAACTCTGCCATTGCTCTCGAGCATCCAGTTCACGTCACATCAGAGGACAGTGTGTGTTGACCAGGCAGCAGGACTTGGACCGCTCCCATTGAAATGATTACGGTAAAATTCTCCCCTTGATCACGCAACATCTGTGGTCCCCAACTGCATTAGCAATACTGAGAAAAGATGGGGGCACAGGCACCATGGGGCTCTGCTCTCCTTGAAAGTGGGGACTGCAGGAGTGGCACTTTCCTGTAACTCTGGGCAAAGTCAAAGGGTCTTGTGAATGACCCATGTCTGGGCAGGGACAGCCGCTCTGCCCAGGACCTGCACCTTGAGTCTCCCAGGAACCTGACCCATTAAGTTACTGTTTTATAAATCATGCGAACACCACCTGACTGAAGCAGACAGACTACTGAGATGATGACTTGAGACTGACATCCCAAAATGCGTCAGTGCCATTGCATCAGTCCTTTCCCACTCTCTGCTTCAGAAAGACGTTTGATGGTTATGTTGCCTCCAAATACCAGTGCACAAGCCCTGCCTAATTCACTGAGACTCACATCCACCATGAGGGAGAGTTCATCTCAAGTGGTGACTTTTCAAAGAACAGAAAAAATTAAGTCCACTAGGAAAGCCTTTTAGACAGGGGACCAGACTACACCACCTGTGACAGGAGCGGCCAAAGGTCCATGGAGTGACACTGACCACATCACCAGTCCTTTCTTTGCCTCAGTTTCTTTAAACACAAAGTAAAGAATCACACTGACCATGTTTGTGAAGCCCTGTGGTGTTACAGATCAAAAATGTTGTACGAGATCGGTGTACTAATAACAGCAAAAGCAGGCAGGTAGCTTCCTTTAGATTTAGGATGTGATGGCCAAACTGCAAAGCAGATGCACCCCTCAGGTAAACTCTGCACTTGGGCCACATCCCTCCACAGAATTCATCCAAAACACTTACAAGTCAGTGGTTGTGCTGAATTACTCATTTCTCGTTGCAGCCCCAAGGTACTCTTGTTAATGAAACGGCAAAACTCCCCATAGAAGCATTAACCCCTGAGGCTAGAGCCATCAGCATTTATTTTAAGATCCAAGATCCTTACTTGTGAAGTCTAGCGGGATGTCTTTGATGACGATATTTAACTGGGCTGGAATGACCTGTAGTTTTGTCTTCTCTGGTCTGCGTTAGGGAGAAAGGAACAAGACTGTGAACGTTGAAAGCTCAGGTGTTGAACACATCAGCAGCACTTTCTGTTACCCTCCGAGTATTTTAGAAATTGTCATCTCATGCCTACGGTTAACTGTTTAAAAATGTATATTAAAATGCCTGCTCAGCCTCTGCACCAGTCTCTTACACTTACTTCTTATACTCTGCTAAAAGCTTCAGCATATCTTCATTCGAGAGTTTGCTGCTGTCTTGCTTGTAGAGAGGCGAGAATTTTCCTTCAGCATCGAGAGTGCCCTGCGAGTCTTTGAAAACTGGTCTGCAGAAGAGAAGAGACACGTTTCTTAAATGTTGGTAAATACGCAGACACTGAGGCCTTTGACATGTCAGGCTGAAGGGCAGTTTATCAGGTGAGAGGTTCACTGGCCTGTGACTGCTCTGAGCACCACCAGACGTCCCGAACACCCTCCCATCCTCACGTGGTGCTTAGACCCCACACAGACTGCAATCCACTGTGCCATGTAAAATTGCACGGGACATCACCCTTTCCCTTCTCTCCAGCCAGGTCAGAAGGACACAACCAGCCCAGTTCCAAGCCTGGTCCACAATCACGAACACCCTTCAATCCCCTCCCACTGACACCAAGTGGTAAAGTATCTTCCCTTCCACATGGGGTCAGAGCATGGAAATCCTCCTAGGAAAGGAGTGTGCAATGAAGACCAGGACATACATCAGCTTCCTCCTGAACCCAGAGCAAGAGACTGGACTCTGCCCTGGGTGAATACCGGCATCTTTGCTCTTGAATATAAAGGCTGCGGGTGTCTGTCTACAGTAAGAACATCAAAGCACCCATACTCCCTTTCTGTGCAAACACCTTCCTCTGAAACCCACAGGGAAACTGCTCCAGGGATGCAGAGCAAGACAGATCCCCACACCAGGCCACTCAGCTCCTTGGTCTCCCAATGCAGCTCTTTACCCAGCAGGAACAAATCTGAAGCCCGTCAGCATCGATGCCCACAAAGAGCCCACCGTTAGGCTGAGGCTCTTGAAAGAGGGCTGAGGCACTGTGCAGACTGCGTGCTGGCTCCCGGGAGCGAGCTGCATCCCACAAACACCAGCTCGAAGCTGAGCAGCCAGTGTCACAGGAAAATCCAGTTCAAGAATACGTATTGCAAGCCGCATACCACCAAATCCCGGCCCACTGTGACAGTCATCTGGTGTTCCCATGTCACTACCATCCCTTTTGTCAGCACCAAAGAGCAATTTAGCAATAGGAGACAGTGGCAGAGGGATGAACTTGCCTTCAGGCCTTCCTCTGCTGTGAGATTTAAGGGAGTTAGCACTGGTGTACTGTATCAGTCCCAGTAAATGAATAGCGAGGGAATGGGATCACTATCTCCAGTCATTCCCAAGAACATTAATTAAAGCAGAGTCTAACAAACCCCAAAGCAGAGACAAACCCCAGCTGATTGCCACCGCCACGCCAGGTCTTCCACTCTCATCCTGGCCCTGGCAACGGCTGGTGACAGGAGGGAATTTCTGCGCCGATTCCCGCGGTAGCACGGGATGGTGTAATTCGTCCCCCGGAACGTTCTGCCCTGACAGCAGTAGCTACAGGTCAGCAGGAAGGTTACTGTCTTCCCAGCGCTGTTTACTTTTCAGTATTTTGTTGCTAATTCTAGACCGAGCATTTCAGGCCAATCCCCATTCTGTCTTGGGAACCGGAGCCAGATTCTGCCCTCGGCTGCAATTTCACTGACTTCAGTCACTTGGCCCTTCGCCTGCTCGGCCGGATCACGTCCCGGGTAACTCCCAGCAGCAGCAGCCGCAGCTCCCACCATGGCCAAAGCGCAGCCCGAGGTGACTAACCTGGCAGCCCAGCCGAAAGGCATCCTGTACTGCCCCAGACGGCTGCACACCTGCTTGGCCACCTTATGGACCTTCTGGGCGGTCTGCAAAACACAAGAGAGGTTAGTGTGTGCCATGGCTTCCACGCTGCCCTGGAAAAGGAGGAAAGAGTGCTGCACTCTCCAGGGAGAAGAAACCCTCCGTCCTCCACACAGCACAGCTCCCCAGGCACTCAGCGCAACAGTCGCCAAAGCAGCTGGTAGACATGCCTGTCTGTCACTTCACACCATGCATGTTCACCGCTTTTGCAAAGCAATAGTAAACATGTTGTGGGCACAGTCGTATTAAAACTCCTCTTGATTCCGCATTAAACTGTCAGGGTATTAGTACTTCATTTGCCAAAGGGTATTAGTTTCTTTTCCAAAACTGACTGTAACTGGCTCATCCTATACAGATTTCCGAAGTGGGCCAAGGGAATGCCAACACATACCAGGTGTTCTATGCATTGATTTTCCAGGGACTAATTTTGACTGGCTGCAGCAAGGCAGCATCAGTTCCACCTGGCATGCAGAGACTGATGCTGGCAGCACCAGGGCCCCTTCCTGACCACCCTTTGCATAAGTTCCCCCATATGATCACGGCACTCTGCATGGAGCAAGACAGAGGCAGAGCCAGCAGAATAAAGGGTGAAGCCCATGTTCTGCTGCTACTAAAACATCGCTGTTCCCAGCAGGAGTGAGCTGGGACCAGTCCAAGATACTGCGTGTAGCACCATGTAGCAGTGCAGGCCACTTCTCTGGGGACGAAGTGCCCCACTTTTTTGCTGCCAGCCCAGGCTTCGCCTTACTGAAGTGTAACAGGAAAAGGTTCCCCCGCCCCAACTGCTCGGCTCTTTCTAAAAATCCTCTGCCTCTTTCCAGGGGAAGGAACCAAATCTCCCAGGACAGCCCAGCTGAAGCCGGCCTGGGAACAGCACAAGTAGCAGAATAGATGAACACCAGTATTTGCCAGAAAGAAGCTAAAGAGCAGCAGAAACAACCCATGTTTCTGACCACACTACGCCCTGCAGCAGCAGACAGCATCACTAAGCAGATACTCTCATGGCCCTATCCAATACCTTCCCCGGGTCCGAGTTTTTCATGTACGGCTCTGCACAGTGCGTAATGCTGCCCTGCAGCACCTTCTCCACACGGGCGACCAGGAAGATCTCCACGTGCGGGTCGGTCACGGAGAAAACCCCCTGCAATAGATAGACAGTAGGCTGTCAGAGAGCAGGACACCCTACCTGCACCGCTGGGTTTGGCCCCGATCATCTCACTGTCCCTTCCCACAACCCAGATAGACTCTGCTCTGGTTGCTGCTGTGGATGGGCCGTAGGGGCTCACAAGGCTTGAGCATGGTCAAATCTTGAAAAACTCTACCTGGTGCTTTTCCTATCACTGCCAGTGAGCCTGAAGAGGCAACTGGCTCGAGACACTGACGAAAACCCCACAGCTCAAGGGAAAAGCTGACTTCTGCTTCTCCACACAGTAGATAACAACACACCACAATGCTACTGAACAGCCACAGCCTCAGCAGAGATACAGAGTGAGGAGAAAGTCAGTTCTTTACCCGTTTTATGTAGCGCAGGCAAGACTCGGGGACCCCGTGCACAAGGCTGTCGCCTGGCGAATGTCCCTTGGTGCCCTCCACTCCGGACGCAGAGTTATCCAGCAGCATGTCACGGACAGACGGAGGGTTCAAGTCCACGTGGAAGTCAGCTGAAATCTTGCAATTATTTTTCAGGTCAAATAATGCCAAGCTTAGGAAAAAGGGCTCAACCTGAAAATTTGATTGAATACATGTGTCAAAAAAAATGCACGGTACAGGCTCAAGAGTATTGACATGCATTGTCTTCCCTGCTAGGTTTGCCTTCGGCATCTGTTTGTTCCTTTAGTTTTGTACACTAGCATTTTACAGAATTCTTACAGACAATTTATTTGCTTTATAAACACATAAAACCATTTTTTCTACATCTTTTTGCATTTTGATCTAGTCAATGTGAACAAAGCTACTTTAAAACCATCAATGAAATATAAAGAATGAAATCCATAGGGTTTTTTATATGTGATAAAACTACGAAGTTAAGAAGATGACCTCAATCCACCAGAGCTGTTTATCCTTTGCAAAGAGAAAGACATCAACTTAAGAGTGTTTATGTTCACATGCTAAAGACCACTTCACATATTGTCCAAAGTCAATCAGCTCTGGATGGCCCAGCTGCAAGACACTCAAAATGTTCCTCAGCTGCTATATGCCGGGTGGCACAGGAGCAAAGTTAGCTCTCCCAGTCAGGAGAGCTCAAATACAAGGCTAACGCTGCTGAGGAACTGCATGTGGAAAATCCGCCAACTCGTTTGTAGCTATTGACAGCACAAGGCAAGTGGCAACAATTCCATGTATCTTTAATTCAAAGACCCTAGCAGGCATGCGTCCATGTAAAGATAAAAGCGAAAGCCCGAAGATAAGACTGTAGTGTGTCTGAGACATTACAGCATAACTTGGAGGCATTACATCAATACAAAAAATATGCTGATTAGGTCTGATTCTGGGCCTGAGTAAGGATGAATAACAGGAATCTCCGCTATCAGTGACGCATTCATCTGCTGGCAGTTACCGAGGAGAAGGAGCCTGGTGTACTAGCCGTGAGCTGCCAATATGAAACCACCACAAAAAAGCCTTTGCAATTCCAACAGGCATCAGACAAGGTACCACCAGCAGAGGTCGGACAGTGCCAGTGCTGCTGCCTCCCCTGCGATGCTATCTGCTGCTCTGGCACCCTGGCATAAAGGGCTGACTCCAGCCAGAGCAAATGCAGGACACGGTAACAGGGATTATGTTTTGGGAGGAAAGACTGGAGGAGCCTGGTCTGTTCAGCCCAGCAGAACAATGGCTGAAGAGAGATGGAATAGCTGTCTACAGTCATCAGAGGCTCAGAAAATACAAGGAAGAGCTTTTTAGGCTAAGGCACAACTTTGGCACAATAACGAATGCATATAATAAAGTGGCTGTGAATACAGTTAGGCTGGGAGTCAGAAGAAGGTTTCAAAACAGGGAAATCCCTTGCCATTAGGGGAAATGAAACAAAACACAGCAGTGAGTGGTTTGGAGATGGAGCTTAATCATTTACCAACAGGACTTTCACAGGGACACAGAACATGGCAGGCACACGCTCCCCATTCCCTATGCCTCTGAACCGCTGGTTTCCCAGCGGTCACAGTTCCTGGCAGGCTGAGGCACCTCAAGACAGACCCTGTCCCCAAACACATTTTTGGAACACCAAAATACCAAGGCAGACGAATCCTGCAATGACCCTGGGCCAGCAGTTACCACCTGCCCCAGTCCCATTGGAGCTCGTGGCATAATGGGATGTTTTTATCCACCCAGATTAATCTGCCGGGGGGTTTTCTTGCCAGTGAGAAGAACACAAAGCAGGACATGCCAGAGCTCCCCTTACGTTGGTGGGTCCTCCTTCCGACCTGTCGCTGAGCTGAGCAAGGAGGTTGAGGGAGAAGTCCTGGCAGCACACCACGAAGCGCCTGCTGCACTTTTCCTCAAATGGCTTCACGTCTGGCTCGATCCCCGAGAAGTCTAGCCTCTAGACATGAAACAAACAAATCTGGTCTCATTAAAAAGGAAAATAAACTCCTGAATAATGTTAAGGGATCACACTACGGCCAATACTATCTAAATCAATTTTTTTTATGTGGTACAAAGGTACAAGACATTCACAAATGAGTGTCATTTGGTGATGTTACATAAATGTATTCAAGACAGGAATTCATGGGGGTGAATCAATTTTTAGCAAACTGGTTTGTAGAGCACACAAAACTAAACCTCAGTATGATTTCAGTTCCTTCCTGCTTTGCTGTTACCCTGGGGATCTTCCCAAACCCCATTTAGAGCTTGGGGAAGAAAGCGGAACATAAGCCGTCGTTACACTCAGAAAAGTATCTTCTACTTTGAAGATCTGACTAGTTTAAGAGATGGTCCCTGTGCCTGAAATAGAGAGAAGGCACATGCCATTGGGTTCGTGAACAACATCTTGAAGTGGAAGGCATTTCTAGATGCAGAGCAATAACCAGCGTGCTTAGAAACAACAAAGAGTGTCTGCAGAGCCAGCTGGGAAATCCAAAGAGTCGCGTTGATAATCACCTCCTTCCTAACCCAGAACACCCATGCCTGGTCTGTGCCTCGACATCCGCCCTTCTCAGAGACCAGATACGTACGTGACCAAAATATCATCAGCCAAATAAAGACCCTCAGCCTTCACCATACCCATCATTCTGGGCACTGGGGACACAGAGCTACCAAACGCCCCTAAATAACCAGCGCATCTCCCAGTGACAACCTGGCACAGTCCTATTTGTTTTTCCCCCTCAAATCCTGCAGAAACCTGCATGCCAAACTTAGGGTGCTGATATCTCACAATCAAGTAATTTCAGCAAAATAGGCTGCAATTGTTAATCCAACTCTGGGAAACTCTTCCCATTGTTTCCCCTATTTCCCTCCAATGAGGAAAGTACACTGCAGGTATATGTTCCTGCTCCCAGCTTCCTTAGCAGCAGGCCTACAAGCATGTACCTACACAGCAGCATTGACTCGGGCAGTGATTTTGAATGCCCAGTGTTGTAGCAGATCCAACCGACCCACACCAGAACGATGAGATCCGTGTACAAAGGGAAGGCAGTGAACTCAGCCTAACCATTTGGTTAGGTAAAAAAAGGTATCTTAGATGCTCCACACTTAACAATATTTCCTTTTTTATTATCTGACCAGAATATACGAAACTTCTCAAAGCTTCTCTTAAAAAAAAAAAAGTCTCCTGGATGGTTATCTTCTTCCTGTTAAAAACCTTAAAGAAGTGCCAAGAGAAAGTCTCATTTTGTGCAACTAAACCTTTTAAAGACTAATTAGATTTCATTGTTAAACCAGAATATTCTTTTTCACAGGTGTGAACAAGCCAAAGCATGCCAGAAGGAGAAACAGAAACTATGAAATTACTTGGAACAAGTCTCTAAAACTGTGTTACCAATTGCAGCTCATTCCATTGAAATCCCACACCTGGACCTTGGCAGAGAGCTCAGCAAAGACATCAAACACGAGAAGAAAACAAGCCAATAGTCAAGGAACCCCTACTCCAGTGCACGAGAACTGCATGGGCTGTTTCTCCTGTTTGTAGGTCCCCTACATTTGAAAACTCCCTGAAGACTGAGGCTCTTCCTGTAAACCCCTATCATGGTCTTTAACATCACTGTTCCCTACTCCAGACATGCTGAGCCCACGCAGCATTGCAGGTGTGCTTGCAATACCACTTTTACTGCTTCTGCAACCACGAGAACCTCCCAGAGGCCCAGATCATGGGTTTGAAATCCAGCAACATCAAGATGTATCCCACAGAGGACAGCAAAGCTGGAGGGAGACCATGTGTGAGGCTGCTGCTTTGAGCTATCACCTGAGCACTGACATCTTGGTCAGCTCTCACTGACAGGGACGTGGGCTGCTTCTGTTCTCCAGTCCACTGAAAAACACGCCGCCCCGCCGGCAAACGCCATGGCCGTGCAAGGGAACAGGGGAGGCATGCCTTTGCAAACATGGGGATGTTTACCTGGACTTCTGGGTCAAAAGAAAAGAGGTTTTGTCTTCCTTCATTTCTGCTCAGTTTGTTCAGCTGATCTGTTTCTCTTCCGTACTAGGACAAAGGAAAGCATTGATATTACTGCCTGGCCACACAGAGACAAACACTCGTTATTTGGAAAGAATGGAAGAAAAACAAAATAAATATTTTTCAGGTTCCCTTTGTGATACGTGAGATGATGCCAGGCTTCTCAGCTGTAGCCACCAACACGATGCAACGACAGTAAAGCGATGCGGCTCTGCCAGATGAGAAAGCAGACAGAAGTAGGCAACCACACTCTGGATCATAAACAGGAGGCGGCTGCCACCTAACCGCCCCTCCGCTCTCACGGCCAGGACGGTCAGCCCTGCTGAGCAGGAATGAGCAGCACTGACCGCAACAGCCCGTCATTCGCTCTAAGCCTGCTTCTTCCTTAAGGGCCCCACACCTGGAGGCGAGGAGCATGCGGCCTCAAACCACGGAGCTCCATCCCTGGGACAGAGAGGTGAGATGACAGTGACCCCACCAGCGCTTGGTGCCTGCCCATCTCCCCCACAGCTGAAGACACAGAAAGTGGAAAACCCCTTTTACAGACGTGGTGGAGAGAACTAGCTATGGGCTGGGAGAGTGATCTCTGCAAACACGGTACCTTCATCAGCTCCGGATGCATGCTTCTCTCCAGGCTCTCCAGGATGTTCTCTGATTTTCCCTGCGTGCTTGATTCATCATCTGCAAGGACACAAAACCCAGCTATTCAGAACAACCGCAGGAGCGCTGCTCTGCCAGAAAGCATCGTGCAATATTTGCTTACAATAGCACAGAAACAGTTTACGGACACTTTTCCATTCCTCAGGAGAAAGATTTTTCCATACATTACTAGTACCAGAGTATACTGTTACAGCCTGCTAGGTCTTTCCGAAGCAAAACTTCAGCACAGAGCCAATTTTCCAGGAGTCTTGAAACTTGGCCATGGATTTCCCGTCCAGAGGAAGGGACGTGTTTCCCTCCACTTTTATTCCTCAGACTATCGTCTACATTATCCTAAGCCCTTTTGCATGATATCGTGTGTCAGCCGTAATTCTTGTTAGTAATCCAGAAAGAAAAGCATACACTTCTCCAGGCACACTGCTTGCATCCTGCTGGAGAAGGGTGAAGGTGGGTGTTTATTTATAAACTGACCTTGCATGGATTCCACAGTATCTTTCTTCTCTTGCACCAAACTCTCAGTATTGCTCTGAATGATCTTTCTCAGAGTTACCAGCCATTCTTCCATCTCCTGCTCAGTTTCAGCTGCAAGGTAGTGGCTGTACTTGTCTATTGTCTTCAGTTCAAATGCATAACGGCGCATCTTAGGACACTAAACAAACAAAGAGAAAGATTCGTATTACATTTTCCTCAACGAGTCAGCGCAGTACCTGCCTTAAGGCTCCTCTCTGTGAAAGCATCCTGAACTGAAATACCATGAAATACAATGCAAGCACCCTGCCTGACACAGCCCTTCTCCTGCAGAAATCACTACGGGCTTCACGGCTGCACTCAAGCGGTACGCAGCTCCATGGCTGCCCGTGGAAGAAAGCCAGACTGAACCACAGACATTGCACCGAGGAGCAGGAGCAAGCTCCTGCTTATGTTGTCAGGCCTTTAATATTTATCCAGAGAAGCCAGAAACTGGATTTGTCTAACACAGTAAGTAATGTTGTGCTCCGGAACACTTAGAGGCATCTATCTTAAAAGCAAGTGGTTCAATGCAACTTTTCTGAGCTCTGCTGGCTTTTAAACTGCATTTTCCAACCAGAAGCCAAGGCAAATCTGATGTAACTTGGGGAGCACATCCTGTACATCACTGAGGCGTGTGCACTACTGCTTTTACTGTGTTCAGAAAGATAAATGGAAATGCACAGCTCTGACTCATCCGTGCTGAAGCAAACCGCCGGAGTAATTTAAGCTGCCCTGTACCAGCTCCACCACACTCGGTGCTTGAAGCTTCTGCAGAGACAGTAACAGCAGAAGGCACAGCAGCAATCCACTGCTGCACTTCACTCTCAGCATAACAAAGCAAACCCAGGTTTAAGCCCTGTACAAATACCTGCTCCTAAAACCTTACAAGCCCTTTGCAAGTTGTAAGTCCCAAAGGGCTGCATGTTTGCATGGACTTACTGGGATGTAACTTAAGAAACAAGAAGCTGGTGCGAGCAGCAAACAGAGGAGGAAGGTGCCCAAGACTAAGTAAGTCACACCAATTACTTACTGGCTTCAACCCTCAGGGTGTCTTGGAAGGCACCTGACCTACGATAACCAGGTAAAGGAGACGGAGAGAGCAGGGAGACAGGAGATGAGGTTAACGATGAAATGCTTCCATTTTACTCTGACAGCAGTTCTTCCACTTACTGTCTTCTTGGCCAAAAGTATGGCCCCCTTACGAAATGCTTTGCCTGCCTTTTAATCAGATTAGCTGACAGAGCAAACCAGCTCTGGGTTAGTTTGTAAATCCATGCTTTCACCCCTTCAATGGCACAGACCTCGAGAGAGCATGTCTGTCTTGGAACTGACAATGTGTAAGCCCGTGTAAAGCCGTGCAGAAAGTACACCTACCTGAACAACGTCATTGCAAGCATCCAAGAAAATACAGCCTTTGGATTCTTTTGAAATTTTCTCATCCTTGTAGGAATTAAGAATATAGGAGCCATCTGTGAGTTGTGACAAGTAAAAATACCTCCTCTTGAATACCTGCAAAAGTACAAAGCCTTGCTCATGCAAGTGTTCACTCTGTTGTATATCACAAACCACAGCCACAACTTCAGTATCTGCCCTCCTGCTATTGATAAAATACTGTAACAACAAACATAGATGAACCCCGGAGTGCTGCAGATTCACCCCTTTGTTTTTATAAAGAGAGATTTCATCATCTTCTTTAATTTTAATGTCCTTGTTGTTATTATAAGTTTGCCTGTCTATCTAAAGCAAAGCCCCAGGGCTTCCAGCTCGTCTCTCAGCTGGCTCCAGCCTCATTTATCTTTACAAAGTAATGCTGCACGGTAAATTCAGATCAGCGCATCGCTTGAAGATTCATTCCACCCTAGAGCAGGTATTTCCAGAGCCTTTTTGATAAAGACCTCAGCTAGAATTACAAAGCAATTCTCCAGAAGACTTTGGAACAGACGTGGAAATTCCTAGCACTCAAATGCAAGCCAAGGGACACTGTAATCTATTCAACTGCTTGGCTTTTTGTGGGCTTCTTGTTTTGGTTTTTTTTTATACACATCTATTTTCATGAACTGGCTTTGGCTTAGTGTTCAATTCTTACCTCAAAAAGCAGTAAGTTTGGGAGAACTGTTCCTATGTTTGAGCTACTGGCTTTTAAGAAAAAAAGCTCTCCAGTACCTCAGAACATCTTCCTTCATGTTTGTCAGCCAAAAGGCAGTGGACTATCACTCAGGAGAACATTTTGGCAGCAATTATGGTAGCATCATATGCTGTCAGGTCTGTAAGGAGCAGGGTGCATTTCACGGTTGCTGGATATCTGTGTTAGGAGAATCACGAAGGAAGCCGGGGCAAGCAGCACTGTAAGTATTTGAACTCTTCTGCATATCTGGAAGACCTATGAGTACACACAGCATTCTTCATCCCAGATGGGAGACTACGACTAATTTCCTGCTCCCATCGCTACTGACATTAGTGCATGTTCAATAAAACCGCTCCCTTGCACAGAACTGGAAGGGAGCATTGTGCTCCGAATGGTAACCTAAGCCCTCTGAAAGGTAACCTCTGACATCATTTAGATGACTGCTTAGCTGTAGAGATGCTCCAGGGGTTGCTGGGCTTTAAGTTTCATAAGATTTAAATAAACCTTTAGTTCAACAAAGCATAAAAATACATGGAAAGCTACATATGCCAAGTGTTGAGGCAGTTTAAACACTAATTTAGCAGTTCACTGAATCGATCTCAGAAACTTTGGCAGTGGATGCTACAGAAACCCATGACAGATCTCCCTCTAGATACTACAGCGTTGATATCCCTCATGGGTATGGGATTTCATGCTAAACCACTTGCATCTTCTGAATTCTGTTCAAAAGGAAATGCAGAAGTAAGCAGCAAACACTATTGCTATGAACTTCTCCCCTTGTAAGCACTGTTGTCAGAAGACTATGATCATTTGAAATGAATACTATAAACCTAGGATCAGAGGGAACAGCCCCTCTGATCAGGCTACAGATGCTGTTGGTGACCACTGCAATTGCAGAGGGATGGCTAGAGAACTGGGGAAGTCCATCCCAGCAGAGATGAAAGAAAGAAAGAGAGAAAATCCTCATGCCATGCTTGTAATGCAGCACACCGGCATGCCGCAAAACACACAGCGAAAGAGCTGGACCAAACCTGGGAAGTTCTCTGTAAAGGGAAGGTTACTCTGAAATCAAGCTTGGCACCTGTAGCCTAATTAGAGTTTGCTCATGGGCTGGCTCTCCACAAAATATGCTCTGCACACGCTTAGCAACAGTGTGAGGTACCAACAGCTCAGCACGTCCCAGCAATGAAAGAACCAGCACTCAGAAGACGGACATGTCTGCTTCTGCGATAGCACAGCAACCTCTCAAAGTGGTGATAAGGCTGAAGACGTTCAAAGTCCTCAGATTTCTTGCATGTGCCTTAGGAGGTGTTTTGTAAGACACAGATGTGACCAGGACCAGCTCAGAAAATGGCTACTGATTTTCGGTACTTTGATATCTGAGTTTCACGTGAGACTCTGTGGATCTTAATAATTGAACTGAAGCCAGTATAGTTCAGATAACGTCTCTGAAAGGTGTGTCTGAGATGCTGGGCACCCAGGCCAACAATAGCACAAGAGGCTCAGTCAAGAACAGACCCAGCTGACTGCTTTGAGCACTTATGATACCTCCTCCAGAAGTTACAGGAGCAGAAATGGCTTCAACCTTGCTGCTCAGAAAAGCAGAGGATCAGAAAATCCTGTTCTATCGCCTTCAAGCTCATGAGCAGTCATTTTAAAACTCAAATTAAAATTAGCCCTATGAACAGTCCTGTTCCATTTCTCATGAAAGCATAACTCATTGAATCAGAACAACTGAGCTTTTTGAGATTTACTAATATCCTTACAAAGTGGCCTCACTGCAGCCATCCTGCAGCTGCACGGTTGAGCATAACTCCCTAATATCCTCTCTATGCTCTAACAAGGCAGCTGTGTAGTGGAACAACAGACGGGCTCATTGCCACAGCAAAAGCCTGCGGTGGAACTATTAAAAACCTCCATTGCAAAACGTAAGCCATGTCACGCTGGATTATGTACAGCGGAGAATAGGAGACAATGCAGCTGCTGCTTCTAGGTCAGTAATGCTCCATCTCCTCAGTGATACCACCCCTGCTTTTAAAGCAAAGACTCGTCCTTTCAGTTTAAAGCTGGCCTCCGTACATATTTCCTACCAGCGAGGAAACTATCAATTCAGAAAGTCGTCTCTGCAGGGCAGCTGTTTCAGTTATTTAAATTGCCATTCTCTTCTGGGCCTCAGCTGCTCATTCAGAAAACAATCCTGGTTTACTAGAACATGCTTCGCCTTTTTGTTCAGCTTGCCTGTCATGGTTTGAAGTGCATTGGTCTTTCTTATTTTCTGGGGAGGGAAGGGTCAAAATCTGTTACCAGATTGGGTTTTCCAGTCCACCTTGGGATACTCTACAAGAGGGACGGATGCCTGTCCAAACCCAAACCCACCCGTCGCACTCCTGCTAGCTTTACAGACGTGGTCTAAACTTAACCTCGTGCCTTGTTCACGATTGACATAACGCTGGATCAAACTCACCTTCATGGTAACAGTGATTGTGCTATTTACATTTGCTTTGTGCAGCCAGCCTTGCTTTATCACACCACCCTTCTGGGAGCACAGGGACGAGGAATCCTGAAAGAGAGCAAAAGATCAGGAAACGAGGAGGGCAGGGGAACTGCCTCCCACGCAAAATTCCCCCTGGACACAAGGGATATGTCCACCCTGGAAAGCAATACAGTTTTAACTACAGCAATACAGTCACACATAGAACGTACATGTAGCATTTTCACAAACAATTTCAGGGTTATCTCCTTCCAAGAAAGAAGCAAAACAGGCTAGTTTGGGCCACCTTTAAACAAGAAAGATTACATCTACACTGAAAGGGCTGCACAGCAATTTTGCAATGAGGAAATGCATACTGGTTCTTAGGCAGTATTTCAAAAACCTGGGGAAGAAGGAAATTTTCAAAATGGTCTGTTCAGAAAGTTGCAAAATGCAGAACTCCAGACTTATTTTGTCATTTCCTTTTGTATAAATCCACTCTCCGTTTTAAATTTAGGCAAAAACCACCAAACCCCAATAGCTGAAGTGTAACTGACTGGTTGCACATGTATCAAACCAAAAAGTTTCAAGTGACCCAACCAGGCTGCCCTCAGCATAGCAGCTGGGATTTCCATCTCTGCTCCTGTCCTGTGCTCCCAGAAAGAGAGAAGAGCCCTCCATCTGTACCTAACCGTGACCACCACTGGGGAGGGATGGAAATGAGATCCCAGACTGGGGAAGAAAACTCGCCCTGGGACTTCCAGTGCCTCAGCAGCAGAGGTGGACCTGGGCTGCCTGCCGAGGAGCTATGGAGGGATGGGTTGATATCGCCTCCTGCATCCCAAATGGCAGGTTTTCACTCTTTTCTTGTCAAACTTCCAATGACAAAGTAAATTGTCTAAAGCTTTATTTCCTTGGGTAAAACAACCCATGATGTCTCCTTTATAATGGTTCCTCTTTCTTTCATCATGAGATTTCTTTTACTTGAATTTCCATTACATAATTCTAATGTAAACGCTCCATCAGCAAACTGTAACAGAATCCTTTAGATATGGCCATGCCACAAGAGATAAATGCCAAAATATCTGCCAAAGCACCGGGAATACTCTTCTACAACCAACACCAGTAACTTCACTTCTTTGAGTATTTGGGACACTGACCAGAAGAAAAAAGGTCTCCATCAAATTTTGATAGCATATTTTTGTCCTTTTGCTTTTTTCAGAGGCATGCTGCACAGCTCTGTCTCCAGCCCAGGTTAGATATTATTAAAGCGGTAACAGCCCAAGTTAATGACGTAACGCAAACCGACAACACAGTCAAAAAAAAAATTAAGGCCAAACTTGAAAATACATTTCCATTTAGGAAAAAGCCATCCCAGTCCAGACCTGAGGTGTGCTGGGACATACACAGCAACTGTGACAAACGTGCACGAAACTGCCCCTTCAAATCTTCACCTCTGCAAGAAAGAAACTTCCCTTTTCCTCTGTAAGTTCCTCAGCAGCAGCATCTTGGTGCCATGAGGAGTTTAAAGAGCTGGGCTCTTCCCACCATTAACTAAAACTTCTTAATGTCATGTGCGTGAATTAAGCTTCACGTGGTACTTGAGACAGGAAAATGCTAATCCTCCCTTTTACAGCAAACGCAATATGCACAGGGAAACATGGCACCTGCATCATCCAAAATGACCAGCAGCTTTGAGATGTCCCAATTGTCAGAGCCCCCAGCCCACCCCCATGGAAGAGCTCCTGGGCTGCACATCTTCCCTGCAACCAGCTGAGGACAAACATGCCAACTTCCAGAGGACGCAAATGCCTCGGAACATTTGCATAGTATATACAGAACGGGACTGACACACTGTGAATATATTGGGTAGAAGTGACTGATTAAGAATTGCAGTTTACGTGGCAGAGCACAAAAATTTTAAGAGGAAGACCCCAATATCACAGTGTAGTTGAAAATCAAATCGCCCCCTTTTAATTCCAGACATGAAGAATTTTACTTAGTAATTGTTTGGCTTCCTTTTTTTCTCTTCCACTGCTGCACTGTTTCAAGTGAAAAGGCCATGAGAAATACTATGGCTAATCTCGCAGATAATTTAGGAGACCATTGGCTCCAAGAGATTATCTTGTCTTTGAAACATCTATACTATATATATATATATATATACCCATCTATCTATACTTTGAAATAAATCACTGTCTCAGTTTCGGTCCCATCTTCACAGCACAAAGCATCTCACCAGAAAACCGTTCCTGGGAATTCTGACTTTGCCTTGTGAAATCTGCTTTTTTTAACAGATCTTAGAGTGGAATATGTTAAAAAAGAAAAGCTCCTTACCTCATCCTTTTCAAAGTCTTCATCAATTTCAAACACATGGCTTGGAATCTTGTCTGGCCTAAAGGATTTGCTGAAATCACAACACATTTTCATTTTTAATGACTGGGACACAAGTGTCCTCTGAGACAGTAGCTGGTGCTGGATCCAGAAGCAATAGCCCAACTGCAGACTACAGAGCACAGCAGAACTGTCCTTCTGCAGAAGACAGATTTCAAGAAACCTACAGCCCCTTACAGCTGGAGAAAGCTAACTTCTGAGTGCATTTCATGGAAATTAAGCATAAGCGGTATGTAATTAGCTTTCTCTGTGTTAGCTGTCTGATTCTGCAGAGTTTTTGCTGACTTGCATTTATGCAACACAGGGATGCAGCAGGTCAGTTTATCTTCCATCTTGCTAAAAAGGAAGCAAGATCAGACTGCAAGATTATTCACAAAAAATTTTAATACGATTTGATCAACAGGTTGCCCCACTGCTGCTTCACATCCTTGCGAGATCCTCAGAACAGACCCACTTCACCCAGTTAACAAGAAAATGCATTCAACAAGCTGCTACCGCACGAGCAGTCTGGACGACACGCACGGAGCACGGGGAGCGAGAGCAGAGCAGGCGCCACCGCTGAGTAAATAACAATCCAGCAGAAATCCAAGATGTATGCGCCTGTCTGAAAAACCCGATTAGCTTTGGGGCTGGAATCACTGCCACAGCCCGGCACTTCAGAGCGCGTAACTCTCCAGCACTGCCAGCATTAGTAGCGATACTACACCACCAGACTGAAGTTGTAAAACAACCTCTCAGTGACAGAGGGGCACAAAGAGGATCCGCTCAGCACAGGAACACCGTACCTAGCACACACAGAACGCCAGCCCAGGGGGACAACGAGGCTCCCAATTCGAGATGAGCAGACACTGCCAACTCTATTTATCCTGCCACGTCCCCAGACTGCAGTCCGTCCTCATCCTGGATGGAGGGGGCTGTTTGCACGCGGGTGGGTAGGATGTGAAGTAACGACCCATGCTGGCAACACTGTCAGCATCTCCCTGACCAAACTGAGTGACAACGGCGTGATAACACGAACCTCTGCCTCTCTGACCTTCAGAGCGACATACCTCTGGAGGGGAGGCTGCTTGTGGGACAGGCATCAGGAAAAAGGGCAGACTGTTTCTCCTAAGTCTGGTCAAACCCCAGTCCTGTGACCATGCATTAGTATTCCAAGGGAGCGTGACACTTACCATGGCAACATCCGAAAGTCTCCTGAGTATTCCTCATACTTGTAGTTTACCACGTGCCAGTCTGAACTGTAGGTTTTAATGCACTGAAAGGAAAACAATACAGCTCTTTGAAAGCTACACCAAGCAAAACAAAACCACGCACAAGTCTGTAAGGTTACAGACTGCTGGGTGAGGTAAGCACAAATGGAAAGGGTCAGAACAAGCTGCTTCACTTGTTTTGCACTGCAATACAGAATTTCATAAGGAACCTTTTCGGCACAGAGGCAAAATCGCACAGCATCTGACCTGCCACACAGCTACTAATTTTGTATTTACATCGCTCCAAGGCTTTAAAAAAGGAGTAGTGATTTGGGAGGGGACTGTTTTCCAGAAAACACCGATTTTCTGCCCTCAGAAATGTAGTGCCTCTAACTCCACACTGACCATCACTTGGCATTTAGTTCCACTGCGGTCCTAGAGAGCATCACTTTACGGAGCAAACCCGTGGCACTCGGGATGCTCCGGGGGGGCTGTGTCGTCCACCCCTTGCCCTGCTGCACGCCCACACCTTGCAGCTGAGGCAGGCGGTGCAAAGCCCCACACCTTGTCTACGTACAAAACCCAGTAGAAAGAAGCACTGCACAAGAGGCACATACGAGAACTATCTTGAGCGGCCAGCCTGCCAGTGACCGGTGCTTCCCACAGAGGAAAAACTAAGTGATCTACAGCCTCACAGACCGGGAGCTATACAGCAGAGCACCTTGCCTAAGGGAGAAAGCGCTGAAGGCAGGCGTTGCGTGGACTTTTGCCCCTACCTCTTTGACAAAGAGACTCTGAGCTTTCTTTAGGGCGTCTTCTGGCACTGTCGACTGGACAGTCCTTCTCTGTCGACCGATGACTGAGATCTGCAGGAAAAAGGAGAACGTTTTCAGTGCAAACTGGGTCTTCAGGGCTTGATACTTGCTTTAAATAAATGTGGTGGGCCCAAATCACCACTGGGTCATTTCGGTTTTATGTGTCAGTAATGCAGCCAAAATTAACATGTGGTTGGGTGGAAATCTTCCAAGGTAAGCAGGACTGGAGATGAGTGAGCCTCAAACATGAGAAACAGCCAACACAAACTCACAGACACATCTTCGATCGGAAATATCAGCAGGTCCCGGAGGGGATCACTGTAGATCTGAACTTTGCGTTGAAGGATCACATTCTCATAGTCCAAGGGTTCAACCACTTTGGTTTTTTCCTGCAGGAAAAACAGAAGATGAAAAAATTTACATATATGTAATATATAAAATAACCAGCAACTAACATCTTGTGCTTAATTTAGCCTGACTATTTCAAACTACGTTACCAATGGACTGCTCGTTAATTCAGCAATCTCGTACTCAAGTGATGCAGGTAACCACCGATTGTGCACGCTTTGCAGAGAGGGGAATGAAGGGTTAAGTTATTTGTGCCTGGTAATAAGGTACGGGAAGAAACAAAGCACTGTGCTGCTCTGGTCCAAGCACCGTCTCCAATTTCTTAATGAAGCAAGAAATCCTCCTGGACAAGCCACAGCTTTAACAGCTGCAAGCTTCAGTGTCTTTATGTCTGAGCAGCTCATCCGTACAGCTCAGAAGAAATACGGCCTCCTACACTGGCTCTGCTCAGCTCAAAGCTGGTTTTGCTAGAGGAGCTGAGAAGAGTCGTGCTCTATCTGGAAACATGCCACTGGCAAGATGAGAGCAAGCCATCTGCTATGACCTTCAGAGCCGGAATCTCACACCGTGGAAGGAAGAGCGGCATCCCTCTGGAAAGGCAGGAAAGCCCTCTCCATAAATCACACCTCAGCCAGAGCCGAAGGCTGGAAAATCCGGGGCCTGGTTTTGCTCTCACTTACATTTCTGGGAACCAAGAGGAACTTCTCCAAAATCCCTGGAGTCACGAGTAAAAACTATTAGGAGAACGCCATTACATTTGCTATTGCATTACTTTTGTCCATGCTACAAGTCCAGAAAACAAAACTTTAACAAATGTGAGAAAAACACAAGGGCAACTTCTAAAGTAAGCAAATGTCATTTCAGCTGCCCAGCCCTAGACTTCAGATTTCATAAGCAAGAATCAGGCACTTAGCACTGCAGCTGTGAAAATTAAACACCAAAAGCAAACCCATGACTCTGTATGTGAATGGTCACAGTAAAACAGGAAGCAAATTCTGACACATCAGCTTTGCCTTGTTTTGAATCTTGACCGAAATCTTGATGCCTGTCCATGCCATGGACAGTGTTTGTGAAACCCCTCCAGCAGCCGCGTGATGCGGGGATGGCACGTGCCTCTGGAGATAACAGCCTTGCAGGGTGGCATGTTTGGGCTCTCCACCCTCGGAAGAGGAACGTCGGATGCTTCCCCATCGGCAGCAAACTTTACCCCCCACAGCTGAGTGGTTTTGCTGGGATTAACTGTTCACATAGCCCTGAGTTAAAACTGAGATCAGTACAGGGTCTCTTGCCAAAGACAGCAAAACCTGCAGCCTAAGAAAATGAGTCCAAAATGAAGACCAAAAGCTCAGCATCATATAACACCACTGGGTAAACAGCCGCACCACCAAGGTTCCAAACAGCTCAATATTGCCTGTGACATGTGAGATAAGCCAAGAAATCAACATTGCTCTTCCAAAACCAATCCTAGCCAAAGGATTTCTGTGCTGTGCCTTTGGCTCCTGAGTCTCTGGGATGCATTAAGTAACGTCTTCCAGCCCTTTGCAGCAAATGCAAGACAGGGTTTTGCTTCTAATGACAACTGAGCACCTCCTGCGTTGAAGTGGAGCTGGTGCTGGGACTTTGGGGAGGCAGTTGTCATGTGAGGGGGTAACAGCCCCAGGCAGGCGATGTTTGGGGATGGTCATATTTTAATTTTGTTTTAACCTTTTTCTGAAATGTTGTAGAAAATCTTTGTATGGTGATATCTTCTCATACACCAGCACCTTTAAAAAAATTCAAAGAACTGTAGAAAAAAATTTTCTTTCCTTTTTTGCCATACTCTGGTACATGGAAAAAACGGAATAAAAATCCAGGGTCTGTAGCAAACCTGGACGGTCCGTTGGGCTGGAGCAGCAAAGGCAGCTGTCTCTCTTAGGCTGCCTCTGGCTTCTCTCACCCAAAGGACCAACCTCACCGAGCAGACGCCATTCCTCTGTCCCAGGTGCATGACTGGTGAGCTTTTAATACATTCAGAAAGCAAAACTGAGACTAAAGCTTTTCCCCACAGCACTTCAGAAATGCAAGGTGGCTACCTTTCACATCGCCTTTCCCAGGACTGCATCCCAGCAGCAGAACAACATCCCAGCATCTCTCTGATGGAGGACAGCGCAGAGCCTCTGTGCAATTACAGCCCATCTTACTAATGTAAGCGACGCCTGGGTCCCACGCAAGCCTCTGGGCAGAGCGATTTCTGCACAGCCTTTTGCCGAGCACCTGCTCTGCCGTGCTTCTGGCTGTCCACAAAGAACTCTTACTCTTGGATGGGGAAAATATACCTCCTGCCCCAGGCAGTTTTGCATTCAAAATGTCTCTTTTCCACGCTGCAGGAATCCAGCATGGATTAGCTCAGATATCTGAAATGGTTCCCTCTTAATCGTTCTCTGGAAACTGTGCTTCACTGCTTGCACAGTCCTGAAAAAAACCTCGCGAGCCTCAGTGCCGCGTTAGCACCAGCAGAAGCACTGCAGCCGTCGTGGGAGAAGCCCACCAAATAACCGGTGGGAAAGAAAAAGGTCACTTGGCAGAGAGCCCACGCTGGGTGTCGGAGCAGCCAGGCGCTGCTGCCCGGCTCCCCCGGCCATGGGGTTTTGCGGCATGGGGTGGTGAACGCTGCCAGCCCCAGTGCTGCGTGCTGGCCAGCCTCGCTGCAAGTGGAGGGCCTCTTGCTCCTGCATCCAGGGCCCGAGCTGCACGGGAACCTCATAAAAAAGGAAGAGATCATCTGAAAGACAGGAGTCCCAAAAACCCAACAGGTAGATGGAGAAAAGGAACCCATTTTCTCTCAGTTAGCCTCATGCTCTTTAAATGCTTAACTGAATTTGGTTAATCACCTGAAACACCGGTCTTATTTCAGGGTAACACTACGCGCTTCTGAAAATTTGCCAAGCTTCGCAAATTAATGTGAATTAACAGGACATTCATGAGCTGTTCTCCCCTTTGCAGGTCTGGGGCCAGGCATCCCCAAAGCTCAGCCACCCCACGAGACCAGGCAGGACCCTACAGACCAGGTGGACAGCTCTCTGCCAACCTGTCCAATTTACTTTTCTCGCTGCTAATCACTGCAGCAATCCCAGCAAAACTCAGCAGCGTCAGCTGGTTAAAGCAGTGCCATAAGCCTGAGCGCTGCTTACACCAATTCCTCATCTCACCTCGCCCCGGCAGCAGCTGTAACGGTAAATTAGATTCACTCTAAGAGCCTTTCACATTGCTATGGCATTAAAGAGTGGCTTTGGGTATGCAGAATGCAGCCCTTCCAATTACAAAATATTTTTAGTCCTTCTTTATTTTGCAACGTGGTCCTGAAACTGGGACTCTGCTTCTGAAGTTGCTCTTTTTAAAAGTTGGGCTCTCAATAACATTTCTGTTCTAGCTTTGACATCTCTGATGACCAGCAAGACAAAGTCCTGGCAGTGACCCTCATGGGATTTGGTGACGATTAAAGGGGAAGGACTGAGAAGGATCCCACTTCCTCACACGAGAGGCTTCAAAACCCATACAGCACTGCCCGCCACGGATATGAAAAAGCTCCTTAAAATAACTCGCTACAGCCCTTCCACTCTTGTAGATTTAGTGATATTGGACAAAATGTGTTGGGCAGGCTAGTGCTGCGATCTGTATCCTGCGAGGCGGTGCTGAGTCCCGGGACAGGCGGCCCAGGGAGCTCCAGGAGGCGAGGGATGTGTGCCTGCAGGGCTGCGGAGAGCTGTCACCCCGACGGGCTTTGCAGCACCCACAGACAGGCATTTCTCCTCCGGAGCCGTTAGAAATGCAGTCCCTAGAGCTCTCCCAACCCAAGCCATGGGATTTCCCTGTTTCAGCACACAGCTGCCCTCCGTCACCTGCAGCACGGCGTTGCGCCCGCCGTGCTCGCCCCCAGCGCGACGCAGCCAGGCTGTCGCAGGCCACGACAGGAACCACAGCAATATCTCTAAAGCGAAGCCAAAAGATGTAGCTCAAGCTATTTGCAAGCAAAGCAGCTGCTTACAAAAGGATGTGGCCTCTCCCCTGCCTGCCATCGAGGAACCACAAACTCCTCCATCCATCCCGAACCGTGCCGGCTGCCCACTGGGGCCAGGCACGCCTACGCCTCTGCAAACAGACCTGCGGAGTAAGGAGGGGTCCATCACAATATTTTTCGCCCGTTGCCCCACCCTAGTGCCCAGTGTCCCAACAGGGCTGGAGGTAACGCTTTAAGCCTTGAAAATCAGATTTCAAAGTCTTAGTTTTTCTGACGAGCTTGGTTAAAGCACACACCTCCCGGCATCCAGGGCTCAGCCTCGCACTGCCTGGTGCTGTCACAGCAGCAGATGGCACCCACCAAAGTCATTATGAAAGCAGAGGAAAAACTATTAGACTAACGTAATTAGAGTCTTAGAAACCACAATTTCCTCCACAGGAAAAGCCAATATCCAAGCACAAAGAAACGCTGCCAGTCCAGCAACAAAAGGAACCCATTTCTGCAGGAAAAAACGTGCAGTGCTGCCAAAGCCATCCTGTTTCTCTGGCGTACACGCAGCAGCTATTCACCCAGGGCAGGCAGACGGGTGCACTGCGATGCTCCTCGGCTTCCTCCCCGCTCTTGCGCAACGGCAGCGCGGGCAGGTTGGGGTGAGCTGCCTTCTCCCGTGGCCCCTGCGGCTGCAGCACCCTGAGCACACAGCAGCTCCCAGCCCACAACGCCGCAGCCCGCTGCACTGGGATAAAAATCAAGACCTGTGGGAAAGACCTCATAGTAGAAAAACATAAACAAACACGATTTAAATCAAAAGATAACAGGCTTCTGCCCCAAGACTGCTGCTCCCCTGAGCGCAGGCGACACAACAGCCTATCTATTCGAGTACTGACTCTCCACCAGCAAGCAAGTTGGCTGGCATTTTAACAGGAAATTCAATGAAATTACTTCAACAGAAACATGCCCACAAACACCAACGCAAGGCTCTGCCTTTGGCCAAGTGCAAGCACAAAGAGCCCGGACCAAGGAAAACCCCGAGTAAAGGTCCTCATCCTCAGTGCCCTGCTTGTCCTGCTGCCCTCTGCCAGCCCGAGCACAAACCCCCACTAGGTAGAAACCACCAGAGAGAGTTTGAGGGAAATGTTTTAGCAAGGCAATTACCCGTTAAACGAGAGGGGGGAATCTTAAGAAATCAGATGTTTCCTTTCTGTATCCCTTTGCAAAGCTTAAAAAATTTCTTATATTTGCTTTATAAACAAGGGCTCACAATGACAGCTGGAGATATTCATGTGGGGATGTACAGGAAAGGCCATCTCTATCATAAACTTCTACTGCCTGAAAACAGTAGCCACCTGTCTTCTAGTGTCCCATGTTTGTATACCATACAAATGTGCCAATGTTTTTATTACATGATTAATTTTTTTCTGAGATCCTTTTCTCCCAGAATTACAACAGGTATAATCCAAGTGATGTGAATGTACAGAAAGTGAAGGAAAAATGTTTCATTAGAGCATTTTTTTAAAACCGTGGCCAAAGGAAAACTATTAGAAAGCTTTTGTATTTTCAGTCCTTTCAGGCTGGCTCTCATTGAAAACAATACCCAGAGAAGAAAATGGCAAACCCGGCTGGTTTGGTTCTGCTTTAACCCATTCGCTCATCCCTTTGCATTGACGCGAGCCCCATGTTGGCTGCCAGCGCGCGTTTCCCATCGCACAGCGGAAGCCAAGCCCAGAGCAACCCCCAGCCCAGTGCAAGAGCTGCACCATGCTCGACTTTCGCTTCTCACGGCACCAACGGCCAGCACACACACACACGCACGCACGCACGCACACGCTGCTCCATCTCCGCCCGGCGCTGCCAGCCCTGCAACGCTTCCTCCGTGCCTTCCACTGAAAAACTTGCGGGTTCGGCAGCAGCCGGGACATGGTGTTTTCTCACTTCCTCAGAAATGAAGCTCTACCCAGTGCCTGCTTCCACACTCACGAAGCAGCTAGAGAGACCCAGTGATCCAAATTAAAAGTGATGGTTCTTTAGAGTAGCTAAAGAGAGAAGAGGAAATAGCACGGACCACATGTAGATATAAATGTATTGTCTCATACTGTACAACTGTTGCCCAAAATTTAGCAAGCATTTTGCAGCCTATCTATTTACTGCCTCATCTGTTGCAACCCTGTAATGCACTTATGTAGAAAGCCTAGCAAAGCCCAAATTTTAAAACAAATCCCAAGGAAACACACAGAAAACAGGAGGCAAAGGCAATCTTGGGAATTGATTAAAAGCTAAACAGGGGAAAAAACCAGAAGCGTACAACTACCCTTTGGACATACTAGTCACAGTCACTTCACTTCCAAGAGTGGCAACAGCCCAGGGCGGAGAGGGACCACTTCCCACTGCAATGCACTATCTGGAAACGCGAGGATACCTCGCAGACAGCAGAAAACGCCTCATTTTTTTGTTTTGCTCATGAAATCTGACAGTACATGGGAGAATTTAATTGGGAACTAAGAAAATTCATTTGGCAAACCGTATGGGCACATGAAACTGAGGAATTTCTATCCATAGAAAAGCTTTTGCAAAGCCAGAGATTCAAAGATCTCAGGTCAGGGCTCTCTCAAAGTGTGTAGTCTTTTTTTTTTTTTAATAGAACATTTGTGACTCCTCATTTTTTCTGCCCCCAGTTGCTGCACTACCATCTGATCCCATTTACATGCTCTAACTCAAGCTTGCAGGAACGCTACAGAGCTTCATTTTAAAAAGCTGAGATTCACACATAATTCATCATTCCAGGAACCTGGGCATCAGAAAGAGCAAGGAAAAGTGGGAAACCCTGAGCTTGGTTATCCAGCGCCTGGAACTGCCATAACCCTACGCAAAGCCAGAATAAAGTCTGCAGCCCAAAGACTTTACATTCACAAGCACAGCAGAGAGGGAAGAGGTGGAAACAGAAATGGGGGAGGAAGGGCAAACAGGGAGACAGTGTGAGTCAGCACACACAGCAGCAGTCACATCACAAGGCAGCCTTGCCGCTGCCAAGAGATTTGTGGGCTTCTCAGCAAAGCCACGTTTTGGGAGGAAATTGGAAGGGAGGCAATGAAGCAGCTCTCACCAGGTGATGGGGAGCTTGAGCCCATGAGCCTGCTGCAAACCCAGCACTCAGCTGGACGTAACAGGAGGGCCCAGGGCAAGGTGTGCAGATATGGGCTATGGTAAAACCACAAGGATGAAAAATAGTCAATAAAGCTGGGTATGAGCAGGCCAAAACTATTTTTACACCAGCCAGAGAGAACGAAGTTTAAAAACACAAGAGGAATGCCCAGACAGGAATCCTGGCTGTGCTGAAGGCACAAAAACACTGAGCTTGAGACCACGGGGGAAATGTTTGCACCTGGGAGAGGGGAGAGAGATGGGCTGCAAGATGGACAAACACACTGAGCATTTTGTGAAATGCCAAGGGAGGAAAACCTCCGGAGGAGGAGGAGGAGCAGGGGAAGCAGGGAGAGGGAAGGGTGTCAGGAGCTGGTCCAGGGTGGTGCAGGGGCAGGTGGGATGGGGGACGCAGGTTTTGCTCACCTGGGGATGGAGCCATGCTGGAGGCAGGTGAGCGCAGAGGCGACGTCATGGGAAGCAGGGCTTGTGCGAAGGCTGGGGCTGTGTAGCTGCGAGAGGCGGGAGACGGGGACAGGGAGACCAAAAGGGGATGGCGGAGAGGGTGTGCACTGCAGGTAGGAGAGAGGAGCCCCATGGGCAACCAGGAAGGGAAGAAGGATGAGGTGAGGAGAAGGGGCCTGAGAGGGAGAGATGGAGTGCGACACGGCTCAGAGCAGCGCTCTGCACAGCCCTCCCACGGGCAGCGGGCGAGCAACCTCTGAAACAGCACCACGCGGGACAGCTCCGGTGTGACACCTCCACAGCCCCAACCTGCCCAGTGGGTGCTGCCTGCGGCAGGGCGGCCGCTCCTGCACCCCGCTCCCTGCTCACCCAAATCCTGCATCCCAGAGTGAAGCTGGAAGCGCTACCTTGCATGGATGCTCAGAGCACATGGAGGCACGTGGATGTTCCGTGGCCCAGAAAGAGGAAAGCAGGACACAGGCTTGCACGGGCCGGACCAACACACGGGAGCAGATCTGCGGCACGCCAGCCCCCCGAGGGCTCTCCTCTCCCAGCAGCACGCAGATCCTCCCTCGGGCAGTGCGGGCTCCCCGAGAAGTTGTTAGGTGACGCCTTCAGCATTCAGCCTTCAGCAGGGTACCCCAGCACCTCCTTTTTCCCCTACAGTACTCATCCTGTACCCTGGAAAGAAATGTTTCCCCAGCTGCAGTCCAGGCAAGCAGGCTCTCCCTTCCCCAGTCCCCAGCACCCCCACAGCAAGCTGCAGGACTCACTTTGTCTCTTTTACACCCAGAAATGGGTACGCGGGGCAAAGGGAGCCCAGCGGCTGGACAGCAGCAGACACAGCTGCAAACGCATCAGTTCCAGGGGTCTTATTAGATGGGGGTCTGGGTGAGAGTCTCCACGCTCCTATCTCCGGACAGGAGTTATGTGCCAGTCTGCGCCACGCTCCAGCTCTGAAGCACAGCGCAGACAGCACTAGGCTGCTGTACCCCTCTCTACCCCTGCTCTGCGTTAAATGGAGACGGCTGCGTCCGACAAGAGCTCTCAGAGAAATAAAAAGCCATGTGGCGGGGAAGGGGAGGATGGGTGCACAGTCCTGGCACCCTGCAAGAGAACACTTGCAGTGAAAATGACTCATGCTTTCCATCTGAAAGCGCAGAGCAAGAGCCTGCCCCCTTTCCTGGGCTTCCCTCCACCCTGCTCAAGTCCTGCGCAAAAAGCATCTCACCAACCCACACCTCTCTCCTCCTGCACCGACGGCCCCACGTGGCAGCAGAACCTACTCTGAGCACTAAAAAAGCCAGACTGGGTTCTGGGTATTTGGTTACTTGGATGTCTCCTTTTTCAATGCAATGCCCAATTAATTCTCTAGTGACAAAGCAAGCGTTTGCAGTTGTCAGCGCTGTCTCCAAGAGTGGCGTAGCATCAGTGCAAGACACCAGCTTGGAGAAGGCTTGAAGAAACAGTCAAAAAGTTGATGTCAGTGTAGACATACAAACATTTACCTGTCAGTATCAGGCCTGGCAAATAAAAATCAGGCCTGGCAAATAAAACTAATTCAGGCCTTGAAATGTCTTCAGATTGACTTAGAAATTACCAGAAGTCACGATAATCAGCATATGGCTCTTCCCTTCCCTTCCACTTACTCAGAAGTGGACTCCACACTTTACAGCCTTTAGCAGATCACATTTTGAAACTTAGTTCTGCAGCCACAAGGGCCAGGAAAACTGTTTTTTCCTGAAAGCTTGAGATTCTTGCATAATCGCTTAAGCAGAGGAAACAGCCGTCAGAACGAAGCTGCATTGCAATGAAGCAGTGAGAGTTCACAGCCAACCTGTGAGCGGCCCAGGCTGCGAGGCAGCGCTGCTGCTCCAGCCCGCGGGCCCTTCACCTTCACCCATCACCTCTGAAAACGATGCCTTGAACAAGTGCAGACTCAATAGGAAAAGCACCGTCAGAGGCGAGTGGTAGCTGGGGGCATGGCCCATCTCGGGCATAATCACACTCTTGAGGTGATCCAGCCCCGCTCCTGCACAGGGCAGTGAATTAGGGCAAGCATCTGAGCTTGCTTTCAGTACCCCTGTCCCCTGTGCCCTGACCTTCCTCAGGATCATCGAGTGCGAGAGACACCAGTGACAGCCGAGTACAGACTGCCATGGCATCTCCCGTCCCCAGACACAACACCTGAGGTCCGGCGTGTCCCTTCCTGCTCAAATCCAGCCCTTGTGCACGAGGAGCAGAGGGAGGGATCAGCGTAGTTCTGCGTCAGTGGAGCTGCACCTGCGTCCAGCTGAGCATCTCCTGCAGAGCACGAGAGAGATGAAAACACGGCAGGGCTTTGATTTTCTCCTCTGAAAATAATAACGTTAATAGAAATTGGCAAAAGGGTACTGGTTTCTACGGGACAGCTGAATTTCTGCCAGATATGACTTCTGAAAACATTCTGCAAGCACAGGCATGCTAAAAAAGGAAAATAGTAATGACAATGGCAATAATACATGTTATTTATGTCAGTTCTTAACTGGAGCATCCCAAAGTCCTTTTCAGATGTCACTGGTATTTCATCATTTATTTATGTAGCATCAGTTTTATATTTAGCATTCAGTTCCAGAATAGCCAGCTTCAGAACATCTTAAAGCAATTAATTGCACATAAGCAGAACTCCTCCCTTTCCTGCCTGCCCTTAAAAACTCTTGTTTTTCACTCAAGAAACCACTTGTGCGTGGGGCCGAGCCAACTGCGCAGCCACTCCCCGAAGGCGAGCAGGCGAAACGCTCCTCGGCTTTCCTGGGGCACGAACAGAGCCAGGCAACGGCGAAGAGACTTGCCCAAGCCCATGCAGCGACGCCGGGGAAAAACGGAGCAGGAAGTCGCAAGACGGTTTTGGGTTGCCTTAGCAAGACAGTGAACACCCCCAGCAGTGAAGTCAAACCCCAGAGAAGTCAGTGGTGGTTTAACCAGCCCAGGAAGTTGCTTGTCTCAGCCTCCATCTATGCTCTGTCTTGGGGCTGCAGGCATCGGGCACAGGTGCAGACGGCTGCAGCGGCTGCAAAGTTAAACTCTTTTCTCCCCAGCAAACGCAGGAGGGCCTGTGGACAGGCTCTGCAACGGATGGGCTCTGCAATGCTTCAACCCACCCCCGGTCAAAATGCTGTTGTTGACAGAAGCACCTCAAAGGTTTCCCCAGATGAAGACATCCACACAAGCTCCAGCATCATGCAAAGGACCAAGTGAGTGCTTAGGGCTCCCCAGGCACAGAGGAAAAGGCAGAACTGTGAGGGAAACCTGTCTTGAGTCCAGTGCAACTTTCCCGGAGCCCCAAACTGCCACGGAAAGCGGCTGTCTGTTGGCAGCTGGGTTTGCCTCCCTGAAAACCATCTTTGTGGGCACTCAGCCCGCCCCAGCCGGTACCCATCATCTCCCTCCAAGAGATGGAGGCTCCTTTCTCCTCTCCCGACCGTGCCTTTCCTACTGCACCTATCACAAACCCAGCCCCTGCCAAGCCTCTCGTCTCCCTGTGCCCCTCCACCCCTTTCCAGCTGGCACAACGCTTCCCTCGAGTCCCCGCTCCAGCTCATCCCACGTCCCCGAGGGCCGAGCCACAGAGCCACAGGTTTGGCAAGCTGGAGAGCCCCGGCAGGCACAGGGCCAGTCGCCATCCTGAGCCACGGCTTCCTCCAGACCTGCTGGGGGACGGGCCCTGCTCCACAGACAGGCAGTGCAGTGCAGCTCCAGCCCGCATCCCAGGCTCCTGACCACGGCCAAAATACAGTTATGTACGTGTATGGCTGTTACAGAGAGCAATATACGGCACTTTGACGTGACCAGGTCCTAATATTGCACAGGGGAGATGTCTTTCTGGCTGTACCCGTGCAGTGTCCCTGCTCTGGGGACAGAGGGGCCGGGCTGCCGTGGGGATGTCACCCAGCACAGAGCCAGGAACAGGATGAGGGAGCAGGAAGCGCTCTGGACCGAAACAGGCAGGGTCTCCTTCCAGCTGCAGCCGCTCCCCAAGGACAGCCCTGTGGCAGGAGATATTAATAGGGGAGAGGAAAAATTGCATTTCAGCAAGTAAAGAGAGAAGGGTGAGACAGGGGTCAGGAACGAGCAGACCCGACCCCATTAGAGAAGCAGCGGGAGGCAGGGAAAAGCTGTAAAGATAAGTCAGGGCTGAAGGGACACCTTTGATTTGTACTTTTTAAGGGAATGAAAGAAATGGAGGGAGCTGGTGGCAGGGAAACATACTCCAGCATTTCTGAGATGACAGCGATGCCCACAAAGGCATGTGAAACTACCCTTTTCTTCCAAGAGTGAGGAGGCCAATTAACCAGGGAAGCTAAAGCACACGTGTGCCCCAAGCCTCGCTGCTGTTCAGCTGCCATGTGTGACTGTGACTTGCATTCTCAGGCCACAGAAATGTCAAAAGCTTTGTGTAATTTTGCATCATTAGAGACAATAAATCAGTGTGGAAAGGGCTAAGTGAAATGCTCTAAGAGCCACCAAGCTGCATATATAAAAGGATGGTACGATATGCATTACAGCAGGTAGTCCAGGTTCAAACGCTCCTGGTCCGGGGGGGGGGGGGGGTCTCTGCAAATATCTCCAGATACCAGAAGAGGCTGAAACAAAGCCTGAGAAGCATCCCCTCATCGAATTTTGACTGCACCAAATCCCCAGCCGCATTGCTGGCATTAGCTGCAGGCACCACCACCAACCATCTGTTCCAGCCGTTTCACTGCGTGGACGGTGGCAGGTCGGGCAGATGCTGTCCATGCAGGGACACCTGCATTTTCATGACACTGTCCCTGGCACAGAACGAACCACTCTCAGCTTTGCCCAGCAAGTGTAAGAGCTGGATGCTTTGGTCTCTTCCTAGAGCTTTCCTATAATGGGCAGGAGGACACATATATTTAAATGATGCCTTGGGAAGGATAAGATTTAGTGCCCATCAAAAGCTTGTCGTAGCCTCCAAAAACCTCAAGAAATGGACGCATTGACTACAGCTCATCCTATAGTACACATTCCTCAACGCACAGGCCTGCGTGGGGGAGGAAGGTATTGCTTCATCTCTTCTGGACTGGGTATTGGTAGGACACTTGCCGGAGGTTTGCTAAGTGGCCCCAAATTAGCTACACAGTGTACCTGGGGCCTTGCTCCTCTCGATAAAATGGTGCCCTTCATCCACTACACAACCGGTGCGTGCTCAGGCAGGAGCAAACCAGGCCATTTCCACGGCGTGTGCTGCCCAGGGCCACAGCACTCAGCCAGCGCTGAGCTAAATTCAGCCCCTTACAGCACACGAGCCCCAATTCAGGAAAGCATGTGATTAATTTTAAGAATGCCTTTAAGTGTTTTCTTGAATAAGCCCCTATGAGCAATGATCTCTCCATAAGCACTTCCACAGAAGTCACCCGAGTGAGCTGCGGTGGCCGGCTCCGGAGGTAACCCGCCACAGCGGGCAAAACCTGCCCCGGCTGAACCGACAGCAAAACTCCCACCCACTTACGCAGGGGCAGCATTTCCTCCCATGTCTCATAGACGTCTCTTTTTCTATGTAAATTATGCAAACACAGCATATTGACTACACCCGAGGGGGAACATGCATATATTCCATGTCTCTCTTGCGCACCAAGATCACTACAAACGCTGCATATAAACAGTCTTCACGTTGATCAAAGTGAATTTAGCTTATTAAAAGAGGATTCTATGCAGAAAGCTGATTTCTTCTGCAAGAGTATAAATTCAGACACTAATAATATAGTTTAAGCTGGAAAAAAACCGCAGAAAGAACAAAATGCCTTTTTGCCTCCAGTCAAAACCTTCTTAATACCACCGTTGAGGAGCACCTGCCTGAAACTGAGCCACCCATACAAGCCCAGCCCAGCCCAGCCAGGATCAAACAAAACCCATCTTCTCCTGGCCCGCTGCCCACCTTCTGACGGTGAGGTTTCAGGGAGCACATCCCACAGCACCAGGTAACACAGGAGAGCAGACACTCCGTTTGAATACCTCTGCATGGCAAGAACCGATGCGCTTGTTTGCAGGCAGAGGTTCTCCCACACTGCAATTGCTGGGAGTTCATGTGCTGGCAGATGCGTGGCCGAGAGCTGTGAGTGTGCCTGGGTGCCACCAAGCTGTGCCTTGGGGTGCCCTGGGGCGCACCACTGAGCTGGCTGACACTCAGTGTGGGCAAATCCATCGCAGCTGCTCCTTCTCAGATAAGATGCTGTGGGTCTGCATCCTTTGTAAATCTGTATGGCGAAGCAGTAAATGTATCTTCAGCTCATCTGTATAGAAAGGATCTACAGAAAATCAGAGTAATTGTGGGACACTTAAAATGGCCACCAGATGACTAGTTTTGGCAGCACTGTGGGAAAATGGATTGTCTGGGTTTTGTCAAGTGCTTGCTCCTCTGATCTCATGTCTCCCACACTTTTTATTTCTCTGTCACGACACAGAGAACGACACCTTTGGAAAACTTGCAACTGGCTTGAGACACAGCCCTCTCCTTGCAGGGGCCCAGCCGCTGCCGAGCACATCGCTCCCAAAGAAAGAGGGGAGGCACAGGGAGGCTCCAGCTCAGCCTTGGCCTTACATCCACACAGGGAAACAAGTGGCCATGTGCAGCTGATTCCGGTCCTGAGGCAGAAGGCAGAGCTTTTGCTATTTTGCTGGCAGCGCCACAAGGCCCAAGATTACAGATCTCATTCGCATGCATGTATGCTCTTAAACTGCTCTACAATGCCTGACAACGCTTTTCAGGGGAAAGCAAAGATGGGGTGAAGGAGAGGTGCACAGGCACCTACATCAGACCAGGGGACCGCACACCAGAGGACGTGTGTGCAACCCGAGCTCCGTCTTGCCACGTCCCTGTGGCTGCCCAGGTCCCGTGTTGACCAGCGCCGCGGTGCAGGTTTCTCCTGCCTTGCTGCACGACTTTCCCATTAATAATCAGCAACATCCCGAGTGCGGAGAGGGAGATTGCACTGAAGGTCTGAGCCAACATCACCTATGTCTATCCACTGCCAAAGGTCCCTGGCCGCTCTCTTTGAGGTCTAGCCTGGATGTCTCTCCCAGTACCACCAGCACTTTGTACTCGGGCTCTGAAGTTGCAGTTCCAGCACAGTATTTTACTGTTGGTGCCCCATGGTTTAAGCTGCAGGTAATCTCTTGGTAAAAAATGGTTTAAGTTATCACACTTAGGCTTTGACTGTTCCTTTCTTTAACCTAATCTTAAAATTTTCCTTCATCTTTTAGTGCGTCATTTATCACACCTGCCAACTTAATGCTTTTGAAAAATTTTTCTGTTTATTTAAACAGTGACCTTGTTTGTCAGTTACTCTGCCAAAACTCCATCCATGAGTTATAATCAGTAGCGCACATCAGGGACCATTCAAAGCTGAAATTGATACAATCTGCCTGACAGCTTTGCAAAAAAAAGGGCACAAAGGAAACCAGAGTTCCCACACAGCCTGGCTGCCTGCAGGCCCCCCGGCGCTCCCAACACCGCTCCGCAGGGCTGTGCGTGCTTTCAAGGGATTCCCGCTCTGCTCCTTTTTCTTGCCAAGACCTCCCTTACGCAGCCCGTCTGTGAACGTGATGCAAGGCCAGAACAACAGCCAGGACGCTGGGAACACTAGTGCAGTAAGAGGAAACGGAAGAGTCCCAAGTGAAAGCTGCACTTCATCCTTCCCCATCCATGGGGTCTGAAGTGCCTCTGAGCTCCCCACCACAGCCTACACTTACTTGCACTGCGACAGCTCCAGATTACAGCTCCACTTATACCATGACAGGAACAGCACTGATTGCGTCCTAGCAGCTGGTCCAAAGGGCAATGGGTGGGACAGGAGTACCCCAGGACACCTCGGGAAGGGACAACCTCCCTTTGCTGCTGATGTCCGACCACTACTGTATCCTACGCTTCCCTTTCGCAAGCACAAAGGAGCAAAGCCCTGCCAGAAGTCACCAACCAAATTCCCACCAACTTCAGTCCAGCTTTGCAAACCAAAGAGAAGCGTAAATATTCTCCTCGTGCTAGACATGCACAAATGGAAAACCAGGAACAGAAATAAGATAACATGAGCTTCACTGCACCTGCAGAACAGCAGTTTTGGAGCTGCATTGTACCAGACGTGACACTTGCTCAGGCTGGCTGCCCTCCTGCTGTCTCCTTTAACGCACAAGTTACAGCTCCATCAAGCTGACCGCTTCCATGACGTTAAAAGCTTTCCTCACTGAGACGTTTTCATTTACTAGTATTTCATTCACGGACTACAAATGGCTTCTTACTCCAGACAGCGTCCTGTCTCGAGGGAGTGCCTTGAATGCCCAAAATGCCCAGCTCAGTCTATGCATTGAAAGAGCCCTATAGGGCCCACTCCTCCTGTGGATGAAGTTGCATGCTCTGGTACCTGCAGCCTTGGCTGTGCTCCCCACCCCTTCATCTCATCCATGCTTACCACCACAGATACCCATGTTTTCAGCTCCGATTGCCCCAAGGCAAGCAGACAGCCAAGGTACCTGACAGGATCACTGAGGGTCAGGCAGGGTATCTAGCCCCAGGGGCTCAGGGAATATTAAACTATTCACATGCTTTTATCGACTTAACATCACCTGCTGCATGCAGGCTGCAGGAAGGGGATGGGATCCTGCCAAGCGCGATTCCATTCTGCTTCAGACTGCCAGAAAGCCCCAGCTCCCGATAGGCCGGGACACACCCGCACCGCACGCTGCCAGCCTGCTCCATCCACTTACCAAGCACCAGCCCCTGCTCCCCACGTACCCATCAACCACCCGCTGCCTCCCAGGGGCACCGGTGAGCTCGGCACTGCCCCAGGGTGAGGCAGAGCCGGGACTGCAGCCTGATGCTGGGGCCTTCCGTCTCCCCCACTCTGCCGGTGACAAGGCGGGGGCAGACGGGCAGGGCACACGCTCACGCCATGCTCTGCAGCTGCCCAGCTCATCAGCGCCAAGGCTGAGCCTCGCCTTGGGAGCAGGATCAGAAACTACGGCTTTTCAGTCTCCTCCTCTCTCCACCACTCCCCACCATCGTTTCCTGGGATGCCCCTCTCCACCCTCCCGACAGCCAGCACACCAGCACATCGACATCCCTTCCTCGTAAGGACAATGACCTGGTAGATGGAAAGGAACCACCTTTTTCTTGGAGCAACCTGGAAAGCACGAACCTCATCCTTAATCACTGAGGGTGGCCAAAGTACCATCTGAGACAGTCCTACAAGCTTATGCCACCTCCTTCGCCGCTCCCTGAACACTGCAGTATCTTACGGCTCTTCCTAGTGATGCAGAAGTGCTGGGATTTATCCCTTGCTGCTGAACTGTCAAAAGCAGGAAAGTCTGCCAAGACCTAGGAGTCAGAGACACCTGCCCTCACCCTCCTCCGGCGCTTGGCTGCAAACACACTGAGCAGCACAGCAGCTCCAGCGGATTTGCCTGTCAGAAAGAGAGAGAAGTTGGCAGGGACGGTGGGGGCGATGAAACCCTAGACAGGATCAGAAAGAGAGCAGCTGCTGATGGATGCTGGGCTCTGCTGGCTCCTTTGGGTTGCTGTCAAGGTTTTACTTATTTTCATCTGCAGTCCCACCCATCCCTTCCCTTTCTGACAGAAGGCACCTGGCAGAGGCACTGAGTGACCATTTCCCTGTAAGATAACAAAGCTCTTCCTGTCCTGTACAAACAATTTCATTTTTAATGAGAGGTTCCATCAGCTTGTACAAAGCATTTGTCCCTATGTATTGTTGATGAAAGAGGGAAAGCAAATCACATGGGAGCCCGTAAGAATCCCTGAACAACAGAACATAAGAAGCAATAGCCATATAGCACTAGGAAATCAGACTGGACCATCACCATGGCTTTTAATAGCTTTAGAAATCAGTAAATTCACAAGAAAACTCTCTTTTTAAAAGACTTTAAAACCCTCCATTTATTTAACAGCACATGCCATTTAATCTGACAGTAGAGGACTAATAGGAATTATTCACTGAACTTGTACTGTACTTTCTGCATATCCCATTGACTAACCTTCCATCAAAGTCAAGGTCAAAGTTGATTACATGCTAGAGTAATTCAATGAGCAACAGTGAAATACATCCAACAAAGCCCAGGGAAGCTTTGAACTGACCCCAGCATTCACCCAGGGTACAGCAGCTCATGTTTGCACAGCTGTGAGCACAACAAAGACAACCTGCTGCAGCATCCCACACGTAGGGATGAAATGCATCTGATAAAGCACGTGACTTTCATCCCAGACATTTGAGTGTGATTCCTGGGATATATCGGACTCCAGGCTCACGCCAATGCCCGTGCCTCTCTCTCACCTTGCCAGGCCGTACCCTTCAGTCCTGCCCTATTTATTTGCCAGTTTTACGTTGCCTGCACCCTAGGCAGGGTGAGATCCGTTACCTGTTTGCTCAGTGCCCTGCACAGACAGATCCTCGTTAATTCCTGCTCCCACCGCAGAAGCACTAACTAACCCCAGGCGGTAGAAGTGCCGGTTCCCTGCGATCCCCACATCTCTGAACTGCGCTCAGACGGGCACGGTGACGGCAGGTGGACGGCGGGATGGCGGAGGGGAACCCAAAGAGGGAATTCTGCCCCTGCCCTGCCCATCCCCACCCCCTGCATGGCTCAGCCGCGCCCTGCCCACCCCTGCCCAGCCGTGCCCTGCGCATCCCCCGCTCTGCCCCTTTCTCCAGCCCCTTCCTTTTCCTCCCCTCCGCTCTGCGCATCCCCTGCCCAACTCTGCCCCCTCCCCAGCCGCTGCCGGGCGCCTCCCCGCTGCCCGCCCGGCGCCGCGCCGTGCCGCGCCGTTGCTCTGGCCCGGGAGCTGCCCAAGGTACCCCCAGGCCAGGCCGGC
>JAVKLA010000039.1:14520886-14560045 GCA_034782735.1 Sagittarius serpentarius | reverse complement strand
AGGTGCCGCCGGCCCCGCTCCCGTCCCCCCGGTCCCCGCACACCCGTCCTGCTCCGGCAGACAAAGCCGGGGCTGGGGCTCCGCGGGAGCCAGGCAGCAGCCCCCGGGCTGGTGCGGTGCCGCAGCCTGGCGCTGCCAGCGCCTGCCCTCTCCGGGGAAGTGCTTCCCCGGCCCCCCACCGCTGCAGGGGGTGCTCCCCTCATGGAGCTCCAGGGACGCAGCGGCAGTTTGCCCAGCAAGGGCTCGCTGGCGCTGGGGCTCACCCAAAGGCCGCCGGCCTCGGGAGGAAGCTACTGGACGTGTGTAACGACCCTACCCCGAGAGGGTTCCGTTCAGACGGGGCACCAGTCTGCTTGGAGGGGTGGTCTCCGTGCAGCTCTGCCCAAGGTGCGTCCCTGCTATGCTAGCTGTGCTCCTGTAAGGCTAAGCTAGATCCAGGACAAGATCTTATTACTGAGCATCTCCAACCTACAGGGTTTGCTGTACGAAAGCGGTTTGATTATAGAGACCCTGATGCCATGTGCCTGCCGGGCTGCAAAAGCAAGAAGTAAGGAGGTGGAAGGAAGGTGCCTTAGGACTGAAGTGTCTTCCTAGTCCTTGTTACTTTGTCATTGTGCACAGTTTTTAAGGACGGTGATGTTGAAAGTATAAGAGAGGTAGAGAGCACCACTGATCCTTTATGTTTTGTAGATTAAAGCTTTACTTTTAAATCTTTTTACTTATTTTATTGTGTGCTGTATCTTCACAGCAAAATACTGAATTGGACAGAGTTGCCATGCAGTCATACTCTTAAGGAATTTCCAGATATTGTGCCATATGGCTGGGTAAATACTATCTACAAAGACCTCATTGGAATTATAGGCATGCCGTAAGTCACACAACATATAGAGAAATTGTTTCGATTATGAGAGCCAATCTGTAGGGGGTAATGAATACAGCTATTATGATCCAAACCGTTCAAAATGTTATTTGTGACTTCTAAAGCATGCAAGCCAGTTATTGTTCTGCTTTTTAGCAGTTCACTGAAGGGGCAGCAGACACCATTTCATATTAAACATTGCTCTGAGTTTTTACACCCGAGGCAAAATAAATCTAAAAGTTTACTGTTAATTATCAAATGTCTATTAGATGAGGGACAGAAAAAGATGACAGTTTATGAGCCAGAGAATTAGCATTTTCACAAACACAAAGCTTTTCCAAATCTAAGTTAGGAAGTAAAAAAAACATTGTGATGCACAATTCCAGCTGCTGAACCAACTGAGGTTCACTTCCTTATCCCCGCACCCATGCGCATTCTTGCAGGGATTTTACCAACCGCTTCAAATCATCACACCATACAGCTCCAGGTACTGCACTGTGATGAACTGAGCTATGGCTATACTGGTAAGTAAAACCATTAGGTCTCATTCACCTGACTGCGAGAGAACAGGTAAACACAAAGATTGTCACAGAAGGGGGCAGCTCCGTTCATCCTGCCTGCTGGGGAGAGGCCCTGGCCCCTGTGGTTCCTCCAAGCAGGCTGGGTGCTGCAGGAGAGCACAAGCCAGGCCAACGCTTACGGCAGTGCCATTTCTGCCTCCGGTTTGCTACAGTAGGAACAGCTCCAAGAACCACAGTGTTTGCCAAGGGGCTGAGAAGAGTGCTGTGACGGGTCACTTGAAAAGAAATAAAATCATCCCTAGAGCACCCACTCCTTGTTTATCCAGTCAGAAGCAAAAAAGTTCCTACTAAGGTTATGAGCTTGCTTTGGTGCCAGCAAGGGGCTGCATCTGATCAGCTGCCCATCAGCATCCCACTCAACCGAGCTAATCAGCCACGGAAGACCAGTGAACAGTGAGGCTGTTTTTTGGAGCCAAGCACGAAAACAAAAGGAAAACAGAAGGACACATGACATGAAAATAACATGCAGAAAGCTGGGACTCCCTCTCAGGAAGACCAAACATCAGAATAAGAGTCTCGGGCACAAGCAGTACTAAAGCAAGACAACAGCAGCCACTGTAAAAAGCCAAGTCCAAGGTTGCAAGGACTGTGGTTTTCCTCTCCTTTTGCACGGGGAAGGAAGGCCAGTAATGGTTTACCAGCACAAGAAAGGTACCCAAGGACATGCAGGGGCATTCTGGAGGTGCTGAGGAATTGCACTGCCTCAGATAACGAAACTTTCTTGAACTCAGCCTGCCATAGGGAACTCACAGACTCAACTCTGCTAACATTTTCACCTCTTCGTTGGGGACCTTGAGGCTCTAGTCTCAATGTCATTTTGATGACAGGCCTTTCCAAAACATAAGCATCATTGAAATTGCTTCCATTTTCTTCCCATGTATACAACTGCAGCTTCTCTTTTGCCTTTAGCAGATTCAATCAAGAGCCCTGAGCACCAGGCTCTCCAGCTGACAGGCTACAGCTGATGGATTGACTGCCCTTTTCCCAGGTACATGCATTTATTGGAAGCCCAGGAACAGCAACGAACACCAGATTCTCCAAAGAAGAGTCTCTGCTCTAGGCTAAGACTGTCTTTAGGACAGGCAGCCCTTCCTACTTCCTTTGTCACCCTCTACTCACCAAGTTCAGACATGGAATTCCTCTTTTTGAGGAAAGAATCAAATTCAACAGAAATGTGCTCTGCTACTGAACCATCCTTACAGCAAGCACAGAATTAATGACACGACACTAGAAAAACAGTGGAAATTTCAGTGTTTTGCATTGTTTGTTGATGGTGAAAAGCCACAATATCAGGGTGTGGGTGAAGAGCTGTCCAGGTTACTTCAGCCAGCAGCCAAGGAGGAGATTTGAAAGGAAGGGAAGGATGATGCCATGCTACAGACAGTCTTCACCACGGAAGTCTTAATGTTCCCAGAGAAAACAGCATAGTCAGGCAACGCAAAGTAACTGTAACAGGAGACAGATGCATCTTTACAAGACTTTCTAGAAAGTTAAATTCTTAACCACATCCATTCCAGCCTTCAGACCATGCTGGCTGATCAGAGGGTGAGCAGCTTGCAGTGACCAGTGAGGAAACACACTGGAAGGCATCACGTGCCACCTCATGCCACCTCCTCCCCAGATCTGGTGGACAGCACAGACTACAAGAAAACAAAATTTGCAGAGGACATCGTATTAGACTGATAGTGGAATCCTTCCCGCTCACCAGTAACACTATAGTACAGAGGATACATTAAGGAAGACTCAAATTTTTTTGGCTAACATCTATCAGTCTGCAGCTGATGCTGATGTAAGATCTGGAACCATATACAGGGGACTCCTGGACCAGCTCTGAAAACATCCCATACAAGCTGAAGGGTTAATGGCAGGCTTAGGACTTTATTTCTCACAAGCCATGGGAGATAAAAGACACTTAATATCATTAGACAATAATCCTCTGTTTTTCACTGCCTTCACTGGCTATCTGTGGGCCTTTTTATCACCTGCAAATGGGCCTATCCCAGAAAAACACTTAGCTATCTGATTAACCTTAAGCAGGTGATTAATCCCAGTGCTTCGCTCCATTGGATAGGGGCCTGCATTCCTGCAGCAAACCCGCAGGACTCAGTAACCCAGATCCAGACACCCTTTTTCGTTGGGGAGGGAGAGGATTATAAATGCCATTGCCTCTTCAGTTTCCCAGCTTCAAAATTCCTGTGAGATACAGCTGTAATGTTTTAATGTATTTCAAATACTTCAAGATTAAAAAAAGTGGCTTTATAATCACATCTGCATGTTCACCGCTCTTGATAAGAAAGCCAAGACACAGACTGCTGCAGGTCCACAAATAAAGAACTCCTTAAGCAATGCTTTTTGTGTAGCTCATGCCTCCTGTCAAAGCAAGTGAAAAAACTATGTATTTGGGTAATCTGGTCAGACATCGCTCCTTAACTATACACGCAGCCAACCAGCACTTCTGGTGCACTCAGAAGTCCAGTTGTGGCACCAGGACAGTTACAAACACCGTGGAAGGATGGATATGGCAAGAGCAACCGTTTGGACTCATAGCTGCTGTTGTTACTCCTTATGTGCCATCTGTCCTGCCTACTGACTCGTGTCACTTACCGCCAGAGGTGTCAATGGGACTGTAAATAAGCAGCTACCTATTGTTGGCTTCTCTACACCTGTGAAGGGAGTGTGCTCCAGCTGTGCAGCAGTAAACTGGTGCTTAATTCTGGGCTACAAATTCCTTGCCCTTAAAGGGCTCCCTCTGCTGACTTACCCAGGATTGTACGGGCACAGCTCCTCAAAGATGGCAGGAATGCCAAAGTCTAAGCACTGCCTTTCCCAGAAGGGCACCATCCAGGTGAGCACTCAACTCGGCAGGATCAAACACTGCTGGACATTATGCCAGGGTGGCTGTGGTCCTTCCGTTCACCTGCCTCAGCTCCTGCAGATGTGAGTCCCAGCAGCCGCACTGTGTCCATGGCTCGTGGTGCATCCTGTGAGCTCCCACCAGCATCCACCTTTCTGGAAGAGCATACAAGGGTCTGCAGGGACCATGGGTAAACTCTTCTTTGCACTAAGGGTCAGCAAAGTAGCACTAAGAGGTACCACCAGTAATGGTAAATCCCTTTGACGTACCACACTGTCCATAGCATAGCTATAAGCCTTAAAGAGACAATACTGGCCTAATGGCCACCAGCTTTTTGTATTTTGTTGAAGTACAAGAAAATAAAAGTTCTCCCAAGGTTTAGTTCCTGGAAACTAAGACACTTTATCATAAAATCTGATTTAAGAAAATGAAACTGAGATACATGCTGCTTCTGAAACATCTGGTGTTAACTATTTTCAGACACAGAACTACAAATTAGATGGACACCTACTCCACTATGTCTCTAAATTTCCCTTCCTTTATTTGTTTTTTTTTTTTTTTTTTTTTCTTCTGCCACAGAGAACTGGACAGGGATAAAACCTCCCCTAATCACTTCAGGTATTCTGTACACCCAGACGGTGGAAGGGAGAGGGGTCAAGACATGGTTGCTGGTGAGGGCCGGCAGGAACCTACTGGGCTCACCGTACAAGCAGAGAGTGCCAGCAACTACTGCAGAGCTGCTGCCCACACCAGCACTTCATGAACATGGTCATACATGGCAGCAACAGCGCTGCCTCGGCTGTCGCACTGCCCGGGCAGGCTACATCCCTAACCCCAGTGAACAACGCATTGCAAAGATATACTTTCCCTGGTGCGAGAACAATTGGTAAATTGAGCTCACCAGAGAACGCTTCAAGCAGCAGAGGTTTCAGTCCGTTCTAGTGTTTGACAACCCTGGCAGGAAAAAAACCAATCCACTTTTTCTTAATGGAATTTCCTGTATTTCATTTGTGCCCATTGCCTCTTGTCCTTCCACTGGATACCACTGAGAGTAGTCTGCAGTCATCTTTACCCTGTCAGGAATTTAGGGCAAGATCCCCCCTGAGCCGCCTCTTCTCCAGGCTGAACATCAGCCCCAGCTCTCCCCATGTGTCAGATGCTCCAAGCTCTTCATCATGTGAGCAGCCCTTTGCTGGACTCTCTCCAGTATGTCCATGTCTCTCTTGTACTGGGGAAGCCAGCACTGCACTCTGATGAGGCCAGGGAGCTGTGGCCTCATCAGTGCTGAGGAGAGGGGAAAGATCACCTCCCTTGAACTGCTGGCAACGCTCCTCTTCGTGTTGGTCCTCTTTTCTGCATCCTGGATTACAACTAGAGCAGACAGGAGTGATGGTACGAAAGGACAGGGTTTGGTTTAAAAAGTAGAGCTGTATGGTAATGAGGCAGAATCCAGTTTATGAGTACTCCCCTATTTATCTTCCTCTGGTTAAAGTCTTTAAAGATCATTTACAGTAACTGCCAAACAAGGGGATTATTAAGATCTCACACAACTCCCATGAGCATCTAGCTCAAAGACAACAGCAATTAAGAAGAGGATACACACAGCTGCTGGACATCCCACTTGAAGTCAAAATGCCATTGCTGCCAGGTCTCAGCCCAGTATTTTACAGGACAAGTCTGTGTGAAAAGGCAGAAGAAAAAAGTGGTAAAGTCTCCTTGATGTTTGTTTCCTTGTACAGCTATGCTAGGCCAACTGGAAAACAGTATGAAGGGGTCATCATCATTCAAATAAATCTATTTTGCAATAAGCTCTACAGCACAAGGTACTGCACTTAAATCAGGCCAGTATAAGAATCTCTCACCATTTCAAAGTTTCTGAACTGTGTTACTGCTCTTGAATATCTGTTTCCAGACAGTAAAAGCAAGGAGCTACAAGGGCAGCTGTGTGGACATCCTGCTTCTTGTGCAGGAAAACATATACCAGGAGTTGAGGTTGTGCCCATGGCAGGCTAAGGAGTGGTCTGGGCCTTTCCAATTCTGTTTTCTGAATGCCTTGTGTAAATGTGCGTGTCTGACACTAGATCCATTACAGAGCTCTTCCTTGCCAGAACAACATTTTGTCTTCACTTTGAAGACAAGAAGGCAGGAACAGGGCTGAAGTCCTATTCTGAAGAGGATGCTTCCACAGGCAAATGTTTGACCAAGCCCAGAAGCAAGACAGGTCAAGTAGGCATGAAGAACTGGCTGATTTAGGGACCTAGCTCTATCGCAGAATTCAGAAGCACGCTGATCACAGACGAGGGAACCGTAGGCAGAACAGGTTGCAGTGAAGTCTGGTCTAAAAGAAGCTCTAATTGATAGTTGTTCTGGAACTCCATGTCAGTCTTGAGCCACTTTTCCACATGGAGGAATGAAATCTTGGCCAGTACCCCCACTACCCTCCCAAGCTTTCCACATCTTTCCTCAAAGGTAGAACAGTGATGGCTGGTTGGCGTTTTCCTACAGAAGGCAGTACAGTGAATTCTTGCAGGCAGCCATCTCTCCTTCCAGGGACAAAAACTTCCCTAGCTTCAGTGGCAACAGCAGAACTGACACTGTCCTAAAGTAAAGCAGAGCACTTTTGCAGGTATGACAGCAGCTCTCACCCGTGTCTCACAAGATGGCTATTCTCATGTGAGGAGGTCTGAGGAGGTTAAGTCTACCTGCTGATAGCACTGATGTGGTTTTTGGTTTTGCCCATGACCTTCCATGCTTCACAGATGACACCATGCTTACTTCAGTTCTTCAGGATTTGGTAGGCAGATGTTATTCTCAAAGCACCCAAGTGTCTAGGAGCACAAGCCCCACTGAATTACATAATGTAACTACAGGATTTTCACTTGTGAAAACACAGATTCATGGATTAGATTCTTAATCAAGGAAATCAAAGGTTAGCTTAGAGGATAGAGAGTGAGCCTGCTGTTCTTTGACATTAAATTCACATTACAGGGGGCTTGTCAAATGCTACCTGGATTCTGAAAGTCTTGCAGAATTTCCTGGGTTGACATTGGAGCCAAAGGTTAATGGTCTTTTGTCATAAAAATATCTGTGTTCAAAACAGAATGATGGAATAGAACAACACTGGCCTGTGTCTGAGTCTGTTTTGTTCAGTGCTTTGAATTAGCCCAGCATCCTGTGTGGTTGCCCTCTTCAGACTATATCCTATGCCATAGAAATTTTTTTATGCTTACAGTCACCACCACCAAGGTGCATGAAAAATAATTTTATTTTTTTTTTAAAAAGCTTTTCTGATTTAAGAATAGCATTTGAGTATCAGGAAAGGTCCAAATAAGCAAAAGTGCCCAGAGAGCTGACAGAAGCAATGACTGGACAGAACTGAACAAAGATACCATTCTGATAACAACTTCAACCCCACAATCAATTTTGTTCAGTTTTCCTCAGCTTAAGTGGAGTACCCATTTTGAAGTATCAGCTGTCAAGGTTACTGGCTGTTCCACAATGAATCTATTCAGGCCATGATCATTGCTCCTCAGGCAACCATTAACTTCCAGTCCAGTGCCCGGTTAATTTTGTCTTATCACAATTAAATCCAAAAGCATGCCCTCCTATTGGCTGCCATATCTTTGGAATTATGAAAAAAGCCCACCTAATCCTAACAATTTTTAGAATGCCCAGCAACATTTGATAGGAAGTGTTCCTTAGAGTTTTTCTTTCTTCAAAGTACAACAGGTCTTTAAGGTCTGTTTCTGCTCTGGATTAGCCTATTTCTCATTTGAAATCACATTTTTTCCAAGCCTGACTACTTTAAACACAAATACCCAGTAGTTTACTACAAGAAAAAAGAAAAACAAATTTAAATTTAAGTAAATGAACACATTCACTCACCAATTATTACTCGTTTCTGTTACAGGAGAAATTAGAAGCAGAAAGCCAAATAACAATTGGGAATATACTGACATGGTTTGTGGCAAGTAAGACAAATCTTACCTACACCTGTGACAGATGACAGAACTAGAGAAATATTATGCATTTTTGGTGGAGTCTATGTCCTCCTCAGACAACCCTAGCAGCTATAGCACACATACTGGGGGAATACAGAACATGTTTGACACTCTGGTCACCTCTAGTACTAGAAAAATCATCACCATGGGTATAAGCATAAAACCTACCAGCTCACCCTGTAATTTTGGGAAAAACAGCTCCACTGCAGTCTCAAAACCCACATTTCACAAATTTTCCCAAAGCAAATCCAAGTACAATCTGACTAGCACTGTGGATAATGTCATTCAGAATGTCTATAACATCTTGCCAGAAGTATGGCCTCAGTGAGAATTACTGAATTTGTAATAAGTTTTAGAAGAGTTTCCTAAGTACATACTGTAATTGTTAATGAGGCTTCCAACCGCTGAACCCTTTAACTGACAACAGTTTAGAGGAAGCTCCAGCAGTGCCGAGTTTGAGAAAATACTGCACAAGGTCTTTCAGAGATTTCCATGAATCCAAGTCTTAAGGCTAAAAACACTGAAAAGCCAGAGACAAAAATGAAGTGATCATTAAAGACACTGATCCCAGCTCTGTGTCAGACCATTTAGCAGTTACTTCCGTAAGAACAGAGCCTGTTGAAGAACTGAACTTAAACACAAATTCACCTAAGCAAAGCCCATAAGGACTAAAGACAAAACAGCATTGGAACATTTACATATACAACCAGAGGAATTAAGTAGAAAAAGAACGAAAGACAACAAGAAAACACTTACTACGAGGCTAGTCAAACACTGGGACAAGTTACCAAGGGAAACTGTGGAGTGTCCACCCCTGGAGATATTAAAAGCCCAACTGGACATGGTCCAGCGCAACTTGCTCTGGCCCTGGATGAGCAGCAGGGGTTGGAAAAGAGCTCCAGAGGTCTCCCTGAACCTTGACTGTTATGTGATTCTGTAACAAGCTGTTCTGATACTCACCATAATACAATGACAGCCTTTATTCAGGAGGGTACTTAAGGATATGCTTAAATTTATGCATGAACCCTACAAGGATATGCTTAAATTTATGCATGAACCCTATAAAAGTCAAAGCAGTTACCGTTATTGAAAGCACAAACTTATTTGCACAGCTCTAAGCATATGCTCAGCACTTACTGCAGTTAAAGAGAAATTTACCCACAGGCTTAAACCAAGTACTCAGGTCCTTTTCTGAATGGCCTTTTGTCTGTTCTTTTGTACATAGCACCTGGCTTCACTAGTTTTTCGTGCTCCATTTACTGAGCATTATATTCTGATCAGATTTCCACACAGAAGCCTGAAGCACTGTCACTAAAGCACACGCAGGAGGAAATGACCAGTTTCTAATCATGTGAACTGAAAAGCCACCGTAGCATCTTGGCAGCAGCCCAGTACTACTAGCAAAATACTAGGAAAGCAGAAGTAGCAACTATAGCCATTAGCATAAAGAACTTGGAATCACGACTCTAGTACCACGCCCTCAGAACGAGTCAACAGTTCGCTACAGCTTTCCAGTTTCTTTCCACATTCACAAAATGAAGCAACGTGCTTATATGCAGTTCTCAAACATCTATCATACATATATAACTAGAGAGAGAAAACAGAGAAAACAGACATTGACAAAACAAATAAATTCGCATTGCTTGATATTCCAGTAAAAAGCAGCATGCAGGTTTGCTTCAGAAGACAGCAGCTTAGCATTCACTTACACAAGTTCTCTTTGAATCGAGTCTGAAGAGTGGCCAGTTTCCAACATTTTCGTGAACACATGTGCAGCAAATTGCTAATGACAGGGAAAAAAAGCACACAGCAGCTTTCCCTGTGCCTGATAAATCAATTTTGTCATGTCTATGGCTAATGTTCTTATATTTAATAGTGTTAGCATCATGTCAGCGGCAGAGTTCAGCATTGCTTTCAGTTAAAAAAACAAAAAAATATCACCAGCCAACACAAATACCCCTATCCTTTTTAACCTGAGAAAATATGACTTGTGTAGCATTTAAAGATCAAATTTTAGCATTATTCATCTACTTGAACTCTTGGTTTTGTCCTCTGCACATGCACCGGGCTTAGTGCCCAGGACGGAAAGAGACAAAGGTAGCAGGGAAACGGCTTTGTTTCCATTCATAGCTGCTTGCTGCCAGAACTAGCTGACAGTAGCCAGTTACAGTAGAAATTAGGTATTGAAGGAAGAGTTCAAGTGATCTATGACACTCCAATCAGCTCATTTTATTGATTCTCGGGAAGTGACTGAATTAATTCAGACATCTCCTGCACCAAGGTCCTGTACAATGGCAATTCCTCACTTCTGCCTCCTGAGAATTCTCAATCATATTCTGCAAGCAGAATTTTGCTTACACGGATGTCAACCACTTCTGTTAAAGAACAAAAGGTTAAGTAGGCCCTTGGAAGAAGCAGTCCAGAGAGGAACCCCCCAGCACAAGGGGAAGTGTTTTATTTTAAGACCTCCAACCATGCTTTGCTTGTGCTCAAGGGAACATCACTTCCCAGTGAAAGGGCACAACCTGATGTACATACAGTGAATGCACTTGACTGAAAACAGGCTCAGCAGAGTAACTGATGTTTACCTACAACTTAACGTTTACCTGCAAGAAGAACTCGGAGGCTTTAGACAAAAGCAGAACCCAGCTGTGTAAGGTACCAGACAAGCCTTAAGACCCAGTAATGGAGAAGATTAAACAGGACACAGCACCACTCTGACTGGAATACCACTTAAATGATGCAGCTTTTGGAAGGAGAGGGAAAAGGCACGGATTTCTGAACCATTAAAAACGTGCAACCCAGTTCAACTGGGGAAAAAGCACAGAGAATACTAGATCACTGCAAAGGAGCACCAGAACTGTGAGCGCTAGAAGCTAAATATCAAGATAAACGAAAGTCAAACATCTTCCTCGAGATCACTTTGTTTACTGCCTGCACAAGATCCTGGATAATGAACAACAATAACCTTTTTTATGATCATCTGAGTACTTAACAGGTCCAACACAACACCTTAATAGAGCTTCTAGCAGCTACAAGGCAAAACTACAGTTCAGCTTGGGTGTCCAAAGAAGTCATGTTTAAATCCTAAAACACCCCAAAACATTCAGATCGTTAAGAGGTTACAGAGGAGACTTTTTGCAGAGAACATTTAAAACAATCTGCCAAGATGCATGCCATTAATGTTGCAGGATCCCTCCTGAAGCCCACTTAGCCCCAAATCTACATCAAACACTGCGTGTTGACAGGAGCCAGGTCTTCAGTCACTCTGAAAAGCTGGGCTTGGACCCATCCTCTTGAATTTCTTAGCAGCCTAGTAAGTGCTCCCTCCTCCTGTTACTCATAACTAATTTTTGCAATTACTATTTTAACTATAATAAGGGGGAAGCAGGAATGGGACAGCAACAGACCTAAAAAAATAAGCCTACTCCCCAAAAAACAATGCAAAGCCCATAGGCCTTTTCCTCCCGTCTGGGCTTCTAGAAACAGAAACAGGATGGCCATATGTGCCAAGACACTGGAGAAAAGATACCTGTAAGCAAAGTGATGGTGTTCGTACTGCACAAAAGCAGCTTCTTAGCTTGTATTTGTCACTAAATACATAGAATATCTATAGCAAACTCCAGAAGTGTCTGGGATCAGCCCAAGGGAATCACAGTCAATTACAGTCTTCTACATATATAACTTATTACAGAAACTCATTTTTAGTCACAAACCAAATGTCTTCTTGTGCCATCTCCTCACTTCCGTCAATTCAGTGGAGCTCAACGTAACAAAAAGTCTTGAGAGAGTTTAGGTTGTCTCATCTATACAGGTATTTTCAAATCTGAGAGTCAAACTTACTCCAAGTGCATCAACTGAAAATAATTTTATATTGTGTGTACCATCTTTGTATTTATTTTCTCTGATGATACACCCCTTACAATTGCCTTTCTTAAATAAGACAATTTTACACAAAGTCATGGTCAAATTCACCTTAGTAAAAAAGAATTAAAAGAGTGAGACTGAGTTCCTGCCTTTCCATGCCTTTGTAGCAGAAACTAATGGGAAGGAAAGGATTCTTTACACACTTTTGAAGTCTCCTCCTCACACTAAACTATCACGTAACTACTCTTAATTCTGCTTAATATCTGGTTGCAGTACTCCACTCCCCATTACTTCAGAAAGAAAGCTGTCATCAAAAAAGTGACAAGATCAGGAAAACCAGAACTTAAAAGTGAACAAGTGCATGCAAGATTAATGATCTGAAAAACACATCAAAACTACTTAAGACAAAAGGCAAATTTATGAATCAAAATAGAAAAGAAGCAACCATTTCCAAGTGTGTGACCAAGTTTAATGATACATCTGTTCTCTGAAACACTTGACCATCAATAACATTTCATGGGTTATGAAGCCCTGAATGTTACTTCATAGGTGTTTTATATGAATATTTACAAAGACTTTCAAAATTCAGTGGCACTAAACAAACGAGAAGAACTTAAAACTTTAAGCTACAATGCTTAAAAAATGTAAACAGTTTATTTTACATAGTTGTAAAATATAAGAACTTTCTAATGCAGCTTAATTTTATCTGGAAGGTGAATATATCCTGGTGCCCATGAACAAGGAATGAGAGAATTCTTTACACAAATATTGTGCTCCAGTGTGCAAAAAATTATATATAAGAAAGGAATCTAAGGTCCACAACAATTAAAAGACAACAAAAAAATTTTCATGTCCTGAAGTTGAGAAATTTATAAAAACATTTACACATGGTTGCTGACCCATCAAAAACTTGCATAACTTAAAATTCTGAACAATAGCTACCACAAATTCAAAATCTTTCGCAAATGGAATTTTGTGCAAAGATCAGACTAGATCATTCAGCATTTTCCCAGACATACCTCTAACTTTCCCTTCCTATCCCCATTCCTGACATCTAGTGGCCACAAGCACCACTAAAATCCTTTTGATATATGTTCAAATTAGTGCATGTAACCAAAAGGCACACACATGTGTGAATACGTTTTTGTGCAGAAACCTGTGCAGGTTCACAATTATGCTGCAAAACAACTGTTCATAGAAAGTTTAGAGTCTAATTTTGGCAGGATTATTCTTACACATTCCTTTCTATTCTACAAGCCCAGGTGTTAATAGGTAGACACTGCTTTCCAAGGATCCAATATTTGAGTAGCCGTAAAATAAAGATTTAAAAATAAATCAGCCTGTAACATTATTATATTAGATACTTTGCTTTTGCCCGCATTATTTATGGAATTCTAATCCCACAGTACCATAGCTTTATGCTGTCCGTTGCAAAACAACTAAGATACATATTTCTTTTTGTTAATGAAGACTTTGATTGCTCCAGTAAAGTCAGCAGATAAAAGCACTTCTGTGTGATCTGTCTTCAAAGCTCCTTAATAAGGGAAGAGAATAAAATGTTAGATCATTAAAAAAATTATAAAAATCAAGATCTCACTAAAAGAGAAGCTATTACTGTGACACCCGTCTTCTTCTACCACATTCCTGTTATCTAGCCAATACTTCAAGAAACAACTGCATTGCTAGGAAAAAGACTTTTTCATTGTATGTCGGTACAGCTCTACCTCCTAACAGATCAAGTGTAAGAAGAATAATACTAAAGTACACAGGACAACAGCTATGCCTCTCACTTCACGTTCTCTCTGGTTTTAAGAATACACCATCTGCCAAAGCATTCAACTGCTATGGTAGGAATATATATCCGTGCCACTGCAAGGACTTTTCTTCTCAAGAAACCCCCCTCTCAAACTGAAAGTATTCTTCATAATCTTTTCCTCCTCATACCATGGTATCAAGCACAGCTCATCTTAAACACCTACCAGAGGGTATGGTATCTGATGTTTCAGAATCTTCTCCCTTACTTTCAGCTTCTTGCTTTTCAGAAGTTTCCAGTGACACCATCAAACCAGGATTGGGAGCAAAAATTGCAGATGTGACCACTGCATTGTGCGCTTCAGAAAGACAATCCAATTTTGATTACCTTATTCCAAGGAATTGTTAATTTTACAAGAATAGCAGGCATAAATTTTAGTAAATATCCAAGAATCTTAGTAAATATCTAAGAATCTTGGTGCTAGTGGCACCAGGTAAGCTCATCATCCAAGGAGCAATCGTCATTGTCTTATAAGCTTAGGGATCTCAGAAGTTCCTGTAAGTGCTGAAAACTGACTGGCAGGAGCTCCAACACATTTGATATAAACATGGCTCCGCATTTCCCAAAAAGTGAGGGAGGGAGGGAGGGAGGGAGGAAGGGAGGGGAGGGAGTGGCTCTTTTTGTTTTAAACCCTGCCATGAAAGAAAAAAGCTTGCACTAGTTTTCAAAGTCACTTTTCCATAAGGGATCTAAGGACTGATAATTATTTTAATTTCTACACTTATGCAATCAAGTTCCACCAGCAAAACATTACATTCATTCAGAATCCCTTATTGAAGCTGGACAAACTCTTAAGCTATTCTGTCTCTTGCCATCACAATCATGCATCTGTAGACAGTTTCCTGTTGACAAGGTTTTCTGACAGTCCAGTTACTGAAAATCCACCAACTACCATGCACCTTGCTAACAATTTGTTCAAGCTAAATGAATAGCACTGCTGAGCAAATAAAAACTAGAAGATAAAAATATTTAATTTTTTAAATCATACAAGCTTTGATAAAACAAAGATTAAAAATTGATTTTTTACCTTTAATGCCTTCCCAGAAGTCATTACGGTCTCTTCTTACAGATGTAAACTTGCTCAAGTCATGGTAAGTACTCCAAATATAAACATATTTATCTTCTGAACCACTTACAATGTAGGTAAAGTCATGGCTAAAGATTCAAAGAAGGAAAACCATTACTTTTCTTAGCTGTTCAAGCAACCACTACAGTGATCTCCAGATGACCTGCAACTTTACAAGTGCAATCAGGCTAAGTTCACTATTCAAACTGATCCTTTATTATAGTGACTGCAACTCAAAAAAAAAAATACACAGTCCTTAAATGAATGTGCATGCAAGCTTCCTGACGCTTTCCCTCTGGAATAAAAAACAGTTCTCCTGAATAGCACACAGAAGCTGTTCTCCTGCACCTTCCGACATAGAAGAGGGTTAATCTAACAGCTACAGTCAGCAACAAGAAAATGGCACAAACTTTAAGTGCAGTTTGCATCTGTTTGAGTCTAGAGATGTTCACACAGCCACAGCATTTCCCAAATCCAACAACTCCATTGTTGTAACAGTGTCTTACCTAAAGCTGGCTTTGATTTGGCTGCTGCTGTTGACATAACCTTTGTATTTCATAGATAAAGACAGATCTCTTAGGTCATACAATCTGATTCTGGAATCGTTTGACGTCACTAGTATCTAGAAAATAAATAAAAGAAATTTAGGAGTGGAAACCATTAGCATGCCCAAAAAGGAGCAGAGTTCATTCAAACAGTCAGAATTCCAGTTCTTTTGATTAAAAAAAAGAAAAGGGACATAGACAAAGAATAGGCCCAAAGAAGCAGAGCAAGATTTAGGACAATGACATTTTTCTCTCCCATCTTCGGTCGATGGACAGAACACAACACTACTTCACTGTCAAGATCATCCTGACGGGTCTGAACCAGAACAGCTGTATTTACTGAAGCAAAATGTGGGCCCAAAGAACGGTCATCACTTTGCAAAGGATATTTTGGAACACATTCCACAATAATATAGCAGAACAGCTATTCTGCTGAGGTAAATTTCTGGAGTCATGACCTATCAATCATGAAGCACAGATCAGAGGCCATTATCTGGTATGTAAACAAACTGGGCTTTTCTTGGTTGATGTGAGTTTGCTTCCTTTTCACGTTTTTCAGATCAGAAGCTTAAATGTACTTATAAGGAACAGAGAAGTCTATGAAAGGGTTGTCAAAATGTGTACAGGCATTCAGTTGATTAGCCCTTTCACGGTACCTTAGAAGCAGAGCAGACTGTAGGTTAGCAGTAAGTCTCAAGATGACACAAGGAAAAGGGTAGAGGAGCCAGATACTGACCCCTACTTATCTAATCATTTATGCAACGAAATTGTGACAACTGTTGGAACACCACCAGATTACAGAACTTCCTGTTTGTTTTCAAAAGAGTTCATGCTGAGTTGTGTTTTATTACATCATCTAACATGCCAACAACACAGCATCTGATGCAAACCCAAAAGCGCTACTGATTTCTGAATCTTCTGCATGTCTTTGGAAGTAGTTTCTGTGTCATTGATAAGAGTACAATGTAGGTGATAACAGCTGGTGATCTGCTACTCTAATAGAGCCAGTTGTCAATCCCATATTACCCCTGAAACTTTACATACAAGTGAGAAACTCTCCAGCTTTAGATTATGACTTTAATATTCACCAGCACATTCTCAGCTTGATGAGAATTTGACCCTTTCACAACATAAGATTTCAGTTTAGACTGAAGCTAAACAAAAGAACTGATTCTGAAGAAAGGAGTACACTTGTTTGGATAACAGCTTTTGAGCTTTCAGCATTTTTTCAGCTTCTGTATAAAGCACGTTTCCAAATTAATATTAAATTCGGGAGAGTTCAGTTATGCCAAAGAAGTTTTCACTGAAAGCCATCTGTAAGTATTTTCTCACCTTTACATTAACCAAAGCATAATGTCATTTAAAAAAATTTCTATTTTACCACTATTTAGTATTGTATTAGCAGTCAGCAAAGAGTAGTGTTCATTTTAGTAGTGTTAAAAGACTTCTGATTTAAGTCAGTGACTAAAAACAAGACTTTAGCACAAACTTACGACACATTAGATATTTACATCAGACTCCAGTACTGAGCTAAAGTTGCACTGAAAGACAGTACCTTATTTTCTCCAGGCAAGGGTTCAATGCCAGTAATTTTTCTTCCAACTCTATTTCGGCCTCTGGTAGAACGCACATGTATTTGTGTATGGTACTTCAAGTGCTGAAAAGATATTAAAACGTATCCTCATTTGAAGTAACTGTGTAAAAACTCTATTTTGCTTCATGTTCCAGTAGGTTTGTTTCTTGATATTTAAAAAAGCATGACTTAAATCTGTTTGTTATTTAACATGAAAAAATATAGTCTCAAAAAGTTTTTACCTCTGTGTCATAGAAGATGCATCTTCCATCGTATGTGCCTATGACTGCGTATTTGCCATTCTGACAGAAGTTGGCAGCTGTAATCAATTTTGTCTGCCCATCTACTTCATTCCATAATGCCACTTTTTTGTCAGGAATGTTCCAGAGTCGGAGTTTCCCATCCAATGAACCACTTAAGAAGTACCTGTCATCCTGAGAGGACACACTACATTAACCTCCGCTTGTGCTATGAGAATGCCCTAATTTCCTTAAAACTTTCCTGCCCCACTTCCCAACAGCTTCTCTCCAGAACCTCCCAAATAAGAGCTCTCAGATGAGTTGATCATGATGTTTAAGGTGGCTGAAAAGACCATGTTAAAATTACTGGCAAATGGAGTTCAATTTCTTACAGATTTTTGACAAGATTACACACATGCAGTGTGTATACTTCAAGTTAGAAAATTGTTCACTGTTAACACAGTTACTTTTTATCCTCTCAAAATAAGTTAGAAAAATAGTGACCTTGCCAGGAGTTGAAAGCTTCTTTCAGAGTTCCTGATACAACAATACCAGTTGTATATGTTCAAGGAACACTGAAAAATGCTTTTCCTCTACTTGAGTTTTATCAATATTAGGAAGTTTTATTAAAGTATTTTTTAAAAAAAAAAATAATCATAAAATAAGATAGGTCAGAAGGGACTTCAGGAGGTCCCTGGTCCACCTCCCTTGCTCACAGCAAGGACAGCCTCAAAAGTTTGATCAGGCTGTAGAGGGTTATATCCTGTCAAGTTATAAACAACCCCAAGGATTTGTGGTGTCTGGACAATCGGTTCAATTTCATTATGATTTTTTTCCCACTAATATTTAAATCACAACATCCCTCATTGAAAATTCTGACTTTTCACAAAGTAACTCAAAACTATACTAGCTTTGATGTTATAGCCAATAGACATTTTACTTTCCACATCACACCTACAAATGGTTAAACCGCAAGGACACTCCTGGTGAATTTTAGTGAAGATTAACACTTAAAGTTACGGAATATTATCCAATAGGGATATTTTTAAAGTGCACAAACTCTATTATTCAATATTTTTTTAATTGAAAATAAAGGGGAAGACTCTTGTAATTTTAAATTCTGCCGAGAGAGGGCAATTACTCTTACCCTCGGATGGAATGCTATAGCAGTGACAAAGTCTATATGCTGGAAACAGCAAAGACATTCTCTTCTTGATATGTGCCACAATCTGACAGTTTTGTCCATAGAAGAAGAAAGCAAGAAGTAATTCTGTGAAACGAGAATTCCATGGTTATTAACAGACAAAAAAGTAACAGAAAATACAGAAGCAATCTGATTGGTAAAGCCTTACCAATTTCTCTGTTGCCATGAAATCCAACATTTTATCCTTGCAGATAAAGTGTTTTACCCAAATTATCATTACTGATTCTCCTTAAGACCAGTACACTGATGCTTAGTCACAGAAAACTTTCTGGAAGAATCTCAATGGAAATGAATGCTCGGAAAGTAGTTAGTTAAAGTATTCAGAGAAGAAACAGCACAACAGGCTTCAGAGAAGGGGTGAGAGTCTCTCCTGCCTAAGATCCTTCAGCCAGACTGTGTTCTTAAAATTACAACTGTATTCCAGTGTGGAGAACTAACTGAATAAGCTTTATGTGAAACATTTTGAAAGTTAAAATTAGAGAATTACCTTGTGCTTAAGATATATGTATATATTCAGCAACTTTGGAATCTGTACACTTTGCAAAAAAATATTGAAGCATACTGAAGACAAGAAAAGCAGTAACACCATAAATCAGAAATCACACAGCTCAACGGAAACTCCTCCAACTCCAAACAATTTCACTTCACTATTGAATACACAATTGTAATTGTTACTAGTTTGATTTTTAAGATTATTTTTAATTAGACAAGCCCAAGAAGTTTGTTCATTTTATCTGAACTATTTCAGCTGGGGTAAGTGTTGTCTCCACAAACGTCTTCTCAACTTCAATGATTGTTTCATATTGTTTAGATGTATGGTTCCAATGGCAATTGACAAAAGAAAACAATGAAAACACAGGAGAAATGTGTAGTCTGTATTAAGGTGCCTTACTTTAGACCAGGAAAGATCAAGAAGATCTGCTGTATGCCCTTTGTATTTGCAAAACGGTCGTTGACGAAACGGGGCGTTTTTATCATCTGGGTCTTCATCAACTCCACTGCAAATCTATCAGAGAAATGTATAGAAACATTGCAAAATGTTACCTGGAAAAATTAACAATAAAGCAACTGCTGCTTACAAAAAGTAGAGGGCCAATAACAGTTTGAAGAACAACTCTTATGACTTTAATATAAGCAACACTGCAGTAATAAACCACCAAAGTAAATTTCAAGTATAATGGGCTGTGAAACATTATCTTGAAATTCCAAAATTAAGGAGCTCTACATTTTCCATCCATACAGCTTTTATTCAGTGGGATAAGCTTGATAGCAATTTAAGCAAACACCTGAAGATAAGCTTTTGGAACAAAGTATATCGACCTTGAAAACTGCATTCCCATTTAGAATATAAACTGTAAGTTAAAGTTTCCATGTTCCTAGTGCACATCAAGAATGCTAACTTCCTCCTAAGAGACCCTTTCAGAATAAACAGGTGCAAAATAAAAAAAAAAACCAAAAACCTAGAAGTTCCTACATAAAACCTCTCCAGTACAAGAAAAACCCCACCACTCAAAATAACATCCCTGGTGTGTGTGGCTAAGCAAGTGTGTGGCTAAGCAAGCCTATTCACTTATCTGAGGTAAAGAAAGATTGCTGGCCCCTCCCTGCCTCCCCCCCGCCACCAAAACAGTGCACATTAAATAACACTACTGCTAAAATCTTTGCTTAAACCCCAATTTTGTCATCTGTTTCTTACACAACTGGAAACCAAAAATAGAAAGAAAACACAACCTTAAATACATTAATTTTAGTGGCATGTTTACTAAAGTACCTGAACACCCTAGAAGTAAGAGCGTCCTAATACTTTGTGTCAGTCAAGTTCCATTTTATTCTACATGGATGTGAAAAATTTAAATACATCAAGTTTTATTATGCTTCTGCATATCCCATTGGTCAGTTTGGCCTTCCTCGGAAAAGACATCATCAAGTCAGATGTTAACCGTAAGTAATGCTCCAAGGCAAAACACTAAGACAGGAAATTCAACAGCGTAGGTTTTTTCTCCTTTACCATTTCACCCAGAAATCTACCCTGGCAGAAGGCCACAACAAAGCTCTGCAGATTTTGTAATGCATTAAGTTTGGTGGCGTACTTTCTTGCTTGCACCCCACACACATGGGATAACACTATTTGACTGAAGACGTCTATTGATAACACAGTTTGTCTACGCCTCAAAGACACAAGCCAAGAACTCTTTAACGTGTGTTTGGATAAAGCAACAATAAAGATCTGGCAATATAGAACAATGTGACCCCTCCCACCTCTTCCCTTCCCAGTATCTAGTATACATACCCCTGCATCAGTATCAGACTTTGAAGAATTCAGACTCTCTTGAGATGGGGAGGGAGACACACGGCCTAGAACACAGCCAGAAATACCATGCTCAACTCTAAGTTCCCAAATAACTAGAATTTCTAGCGTTTTAGAGCTTGAGCGATTCATAGAAGGATACCTTCCGTGTTGTACTTCATTCGCATGTTATTGAAATAGTCAAAAGCATTCTTTAAAACCCATATTCTTACTACGTTGTCCTGTCCCGCAGATGCAAGTAATCGACCACAGTGAGAAAATTTCATTGTCCAAACAGCACCCTGTCAAAATAAAAAAATCATTGTTTAAGTTATATAAAGTGCCTTTTTCCATACCAAAAAGCCTTTCTGTAATGCCAGCTGACAAGATTTAGGACATATACAAGATACCACAACTAAAATAAACTGTAGATCAAAACACTGAGAAGTAATTGTTAAGACTGGTGGGTTGCGTAACACATTTGCAAAAACAGCTGAAAGAAAACAGCTCACAGGGCAGATTACTGTAGCAGAGGAGTTAAGGGAGCTCAGCACTACCCCAGCATTCTACATAAAACTGGCAGGGTTAGTAACAGTCAGCCAGCCAGGGTTCTGAGTGAATTATAACTTGCTATTTGACTTGTAGCTGCACTTGAAGTTAGCACAAGCTGTGCTAACACTTATTTTTTTAGTAGAAATTGTGCTTGGTTACATCAATTCTGGCAACCAAAATGAGTACTACTTATATTTGTTAAATTCAGAATTGGCATGAGGATTTTGCAAAGCCTGTGAAGACAACAATTCTTTCTCTATTGCAAAGTCCAAAGAGTCAGTAGTCAATAAAACACAGTACCACACAAGCAGTATTCCATTTCCTCCTGTTATTTAATGAACAGCTATTAGGCATTTGACTCCACCAACCTAGCATCCTTTTAGGATGCTTTTGGTGAATTTCCTAGGTTTTAAGAAGCCAAACACTGGCATGACAGAAACTAACACAGATGGATTACCAGTAGGACTGGAAACTTTAGTTGTGGATGACAAGCCTGAAGTCTCTGGTCACCAAACTGATTGCTGTAGGTCATTATCCTTAGCCTAACACTTAAAGATGGGGGACTGTTTCAATTGTTGTCAGACAGTTGCTGTCAGGAGAAGAATCTGGGAAGTCAGGAATGCTAGAATGTATTTCAGACTGTGCAGGGAAGCATGCACACTTCCAACCGTGATGAACAGGTAGTTTTTCTGCATCATTCTCCACAGGCATCCCTGCAAATATCATATCCCAGTCTCTCCCCTCCTTATCATTCTGATCCACATACCCCATTAATCTCTCCCCACTTTTGCCTCCAGAACCTATCTAGTATTTCTGTTCAATACTTCTGTTCATATTCTAATAGGCAGACTAATTTATTTGCTGCTGAGTAAGTCAAACTTGCTGCTCTGTGCTCAGGTCTGGTAGTGGAACATAGCCTATTTCAGCCTAAATTTGTAATTGCAGGAACCAAGAAACCAAGTACCACTTGATACCAGAACTCCCTGAAGCCTGAGGATCTACAGACTTTTTTTTTTTCCCTGAAGATCTGATCAAACCAGCCAAATTTTCATTTCTTGCCAGAATAATATTTTCCAGAATGAAACTGCTCTTCAAGAAGCATAAACCTGATAGTCATTCTGGAGGTCACCATGTAGATGAAAACTAAAAGTCGAATCTCAGGCTGAACAGATTCAGCAAAACCACAGATAAAATCTGAGACCTACCATATGCTCTCCACTGAGATCCTGAACAACCTTAATTTGTTCAAAATCATAAGGTCCCTTGAAGCCATGTGCTGCTTTGAACTTTACGGGTCTTGTATACGGCATCCCTTCATCATCGCTGGAAGAGGGATCATCTTGATCTGTATGGAAGACTAAAAGAAACACAAATTCAACAGTACATCTCACAGCACACATTTAATCTATTACTAAGCATTTGCCAATACTTTTTGGTAGCAGGTTAGTCCTGAATTAGCAAATTTTTATAGGTAATTTTAAGATCTTAAAGCAAAACAAAAGTCCTGTTGCATCAAGGTCTATAAATGTATCTACACTAATTTTGGGTTGCAGTGAATCCAAACACTGAACACTCAAAATAAGAACTGCTATCCATTTTTGTTCTGCCCCTTTCTTTGCACCAGGTCTTGCATTCAGTAGACCCTGCACTAAGTGATTTCTGTCAGTTTAATGTGTGCTGTAAATTATTGTATTGGCTTCTTCTGACTGAATACACCGAAATGGCGTGGTGATTTGCCCACAAAGTGTAAGAATTGCAAAAGAGCTGGGGCAAACAACCAGTGACAACACAAGATGCTAAAGTGCAGCAGTTCTATGGCACTTATCTCAGGCTGTGGTTAGACTGGCTTACTGCAGTACTAGAAGTCTGTCTGAAAGAAACACTGATGAAACAAGAAGGGGAGAATTCAGTTGTAGTTGGGAAATCTTCTAATAGGAACTCAAGCTATATGAGAATTCTAATGGTGGCGCTGGTTGTCAGAAAACCATCTGATTTTATTAAAGTAATGAAGACAACCCCCACTTCTACCTTTGCTGGAATAACTTTCCAAAAAAGTTTACATTTTGATTTCTAGACAGCTTTCTAACAGTAAAAGAATTATAGTATTCAACTGGTTTAAGTGAAAAGGTCTCAACTACTACTTTACAAGAACTCATCCTTGTAACTCACTAGTCTCAAAATGCCTACCAAAGCACAAGCTTTAACTCTAAAAAGTCACATCATCAGCTGTACAGTGGTAGAATACAGCAGTATATGTCCCTCAGCTAGCTAGAAGCCCAAGGATAAACAGAATACCCTATTAAAAAAAAAAAATTTAAAAAGTGTCACTTACCTTCGTCTCGAACACTCTTAACTTTATTTACAGCACGTTCACCATATTCTTCAGCAAGGTGCTTTGCTCGCTTTACAGATTTGCCAAGGAACTTTTTCAGCTGGGTCCTTAAAAAGCAAGGACACTTTTTCAACACATAACACTGGCAAATTCTCATTTTTTGCTATGATGAATCGATAGTTTTGATTTCAAATGCAATATTCTCTCCTTCCATTACTGCTGCTTAAAATAAACATTAAATTTGCCAGATGTCATGTAAGCTTCAGTTCAACTGCAGAGCAATGGGCTTATGTAAATTCAGGTATCACTTGTACTTAAAAGGTAACTTGTTCAGAAGTCAGAAGGGGAGCTTCAGCTTAGGAAGACAAAACCTGCCTTTTCTTTGTAGGGACATGAAACAGCATCTTACGTTTTTTGTTTTAACCTCCCTCCATCAGAATCAGTTTGCTGTGTTTGCATTTTGTCTTCATCATCAGACTGCGCTGCATCGTTACTAGGAAATACAGAAGTGATTGTTTAATATGAAATCGTAATGAATCTCAATTGAATGAAACAGTAGTAAAGCAAGGTCTGCATTTTAGGATCCATCTTTATCCCTTCATCTAACACATTGGAAAAACATGGACATGATGTTAATCAAGTAATAAAACACATCTTCCAATTTTTAGGCATCTTGATACTAAAACTGTATACACTCTCCAGATGCCAAAGATACATTATACCCTTCCACGAATTTCAAACTTAAGCTTACTGTGACGTTTTGAAAGCTAAGAGCAGACAAAATACCTTACATTACTAGGAACAGGTAACATGCCACCTTGTTCTCATACCTTGCTTTCCATAGATCAAATAAATTAATAGTGGTTAATTCTGAAAAAGAAGGTTGTACACAGCACAGTTCTACAGAACTGAGCTTTTCAGTGATAATACAGCAATGCAAAAAACCTAAAAATTGTCTGATGTATAAATTCACATAAATCTAGGCCTTTGAAAAAACCATCTAGACTGACATAATTTCCTGATCATTAAGAAACTGTATTTTTCTAACAAAAGTTTACAAACAGACTCAGTTTCAAACATCAGAAGGGCCTAAAGCTCTGCTGAGAACAGGAAAACCTCAAAGGAGTCAGCTGTACTGATGACGACAGATCTTCAGAGGACCAGAGCCTACTAAAGTAAACACCAAAAAAAAGCTACAGGAGGTGGTAGCATGAACAACGTATAGTACTTGAACATAAACTGCATTTAAATCAGTATAGAAATGACAACATTCAGCACAACTGCTAACTGCAGTTCAGCTGGATTTTCAGACATAGTTGACTGTCAAGTTCCAGCAATATCATCAATTTTTAGTTAACTTAAAAGAATTCAATAAACAGCCTAGTTCACAGAGAACTGGGAATTAGCACTCAAATGAGTCAGAGACAGATGGATTGGGACTCTCTTTACTTGCATAAAAGCAGCCTCCATGTATGCAAAAACTACAAGAGCAACAGTATCAAAAAGCTGAAAGCTATCATCATTCATACCTGACATATTCTTTAGTTCTCCTCATGATATGCAAAGTTAGGGGATTAATGCCTGTTGGCAACTTCTCTTCTGCCAAACTAAGGGGTATTTCTTCACCTGTATCAAGGTTTTTTATCATTACACTTGCTAGAATTTCCTATGGAAAAAATAAGATGTGAAATCAAGATGATTTATTAGATTCCTAAACCTAGAGCAAAATAGAAATCATTTGATCTTACAGATTACTCATCTTAATGGGAAATTCTGTAGCTCACTAAATATTTATTTTACAAAGACTAAGTTAAAATTGCCTTTGGCGTGTTAGCACAAACATTATCAACCACTATACACAGATGAAAAATTACATGTCATCACAAGCTTCAATTTCATAAATCAGAAATGCAGCTATAGACATCAGCCACTGCCTGACACTTTCCATGCTAATATCAAATATATTATGTAATTAAAAGACATTGAAGTCTTCCCCTTTCAGATACTCTTAACAGCTGTAGTTTAGATTTAGTCAAAGACAACCTTTACCTACAGAGAAAAAGCATTTAGACCTAACTAGTACTACACAAAGAAAAAGGTTTGTTTGGAGCATCTCATAAACACATATACATCTGTTCAGCAATAGTTAAAAGCGCTATACACAGATAAAGACAAATAAAAACTGGCAGCAGCCTGATAACATTACCAGGATTAATGGAAGTTATTAACTGAAGAAACTATTTTTTAATATTAGGAAAATCATTCTCCTATTGCTGACTCCTTCCCCTTTTAGATAACGTGACAAAATGCCAAGTTCGCTGGTGTTCCCTCACACTGAAATCTTGTAATGTGTTTGCAAAGCTACAGACACAAACTCACAGCATTTCAGATCTATTACAGCTCACACTTTCAAATGCTAGTACTACATATGACTCAGGGACCACAAAGCACTTAAGCGGACAAAGCTAGCATGCCATCACTCCTATTTGCATCCCTGCTCACAGAGTGTAGTGGTTCAGAGCACAAGGAGTGACGTGTGACTACTCCAATTCATTCACCAGACTGGAAAAACACACACAAGAACATACTATATACAGACCACATTCATTAATACCTCATCTGTGAGCTCTCTTCCAGAATTAGACCTGGGTCTTTGTGGTCCAAGTACTTCATTTGTTGTTTGGCCATCAGCTGCTTTCCCATTTTCCTGAAATTTTGCAGACATAGAATACATTATCTCTACTGTAACACTAAAGTAATAGAAAATGTTACAGTTATTGAACTTGTAACTGTTTCCCAATACCTGTGCAGTGACTATTTTATCTCCACTAGTTGCACTTGCCAAATCCAAAGAAGGCTGAGAATCTTTGGGCACGCCCTCTGTCACTGTACCTGGAGTTAAAAGACCACCAGCTGTGAAGTTCTCTCGAGAAACTGAAGAGAGATTAATATTAGAGAGAAGAGCATAACACCTGCCATAGACAGGCTACAGACTGTTAGACTCCTAACACCGTAGTTATACACCTGAACATCCTTTCTGACAAGTTTGACTTTTTTTTTTCAAACATCAACAGACACCAAATCTGCCTTATCAATTACATATTTCACATACAGTTGGAGGCACAGGCACGATTTCACACCCAGACCTCTTAAGTTTTATTAACAATTTTTTTTGTCATTTCCCTAGTAACCCAGGATTACTCATTTTCATGAGACCTCAGTCTACATCTTGACTTGTATTTCTCTGGAAACACAGACTGCACACATTTTATTTGCAGTGTGTAACTTTTTTTTGGTTTCTGTATTGATGAGGCAACTTCTCCTTGCTACAGAAGTAGCTATTTTGGTAGGAAGCGTTAGTTTACAAGAAAGTCTATAAATTAGGAACACTTGTAATGTAAAAGAGTATTTCTCCACTGTAAGAAGCCAAGATTGTTGAATTTTTTTTTCCCCTCATTTACACATCAACTAAACTAAAATCACAAGACTGAGTGATTCTTCACTCAAAACACAAAAATAGTAACCATGTAGATAACTAAACCATCTAAAATAGAATACTTGCCTTCTAAAACAGGTTTTTGCACTTCAAAATCCAGTTCACTCTTCTTCTTCCGGGGTGGTGGAGCTGGCCGTGCAGGTGGTGGTGGTCTCGGAGGAGGAACATTTGTTGGAGGTGGTGGCCGTGCTGGGACAGGCTTCTTTGTGCTAGCAACTATATCAGGTTCCACAGTAAGCTGCCTTGGCGGTTTTGCTGGAGGCATTTCTGTTGTAGAAAGGTCTTTGGTAGACAAATGTGAAGCCACTTGTTCTAAAGTATTTGCCTCTTTCTTGTCTGTTATGTCCTCATTTTTTGATGTTTCTTCTTGTGCTTCAGTTTCATCCATTCTGTGGTCAGTTGCATTTGTTACTGTTGTTAGGTTATGAGTTTCCTGTTGCTCAGAAGAAAATGAAAGCTTCCCTGACTCCAATTCAGTGTCCTTACGCACACTCTGATACACTGGTTCTCTAGTGTCTTCTTGTAATGATATTTTAGCAGCTAATACTTCTGGAATACTACTAATGATACCTGCTCCAGAAATCCAAGCATTTGCATCTGAAGTGGGAACAGTCAGTTCTTTTCCTCTAGAAGCTAAAGAATCATCATCCAGTTGTTGTGCCTTCTGACTTTCTTCTATAATACTGTCAATAATCTAAAACCCAAAACCATTCTACTGTTAAATAGCAGTCATTTCTAGGGCACACTTACTAATGTCTCTACAACATCCACAAGAACTCTTCCATTGAAGAGTTGCTTTGTATACAAAATACATATTTTTTTAAAATTCTGGAGACCTACACACAGAAATAGGCATAACTGAAAAACAGAACAAAGTGACTAATTGCCATTCCTCTTTAATATACTTTGAGAGAAAGTTAGGAAACAAAAGCTGTTCATTCTTCCGAGTTCTCATGCACTGCTAAATATGACCCTGTAAATAACACAAAAAAATCAACACTGGTATCATGGTTTTGGCTGGGATAGAGTTAATTGTCTTCCTCGTAGCTGGTATAGTGCTGTGTTTTGCGTTTAGTATGAGAAGAATGTTGATAACACCCTGGTGTTTTCAGTTGTTGCTAAGTCATGTTTAGATTAAGCCAAGGATTTTTCAGCTTCTCAGGCCCAGCCAGCAAGAAGGCTGGAGGGGCACAAGACAGTTGGGAGGGGACACAGCTGGGACAGCTGACCCAAACTGGCCACAGGGGTATTCCATACCATGGGTCGTCATGCCCAGTATATAAACTGGGGGAGCTGGCCAGGGGAGGAGCACTGCTCAGGAACTAACAGCATCGGTCAGGGAGCGGTAAGCAATTGCACTGTGCATCACTTGTTTTGTATATTCCAATCCTTTTATTATTATTGTCACTTTATTGTTGTTATTAGTGTCATTGTTAGTTTCTTCCTTTCCGTTCTATTAAACTGTTCTTATCTCAACCCACGAGCTTTACCTTTTTTCCGATTCTCTCCCCCATCCCACTGAGGGGTGGGGGAGAAGTGAGTGAGTGGCTACGTGGTGCTTAGTTGCTGGCTGGGGTTAAACAACAAGAACTGGTGAATCCTAAACATGTTTTTAGAACACTTCATTTGATGTTTACGCTTTAGATGGACACTCTTACTAACATTAACAACAAATTCTAACCTATGTTAGTGTCAAGATGAAGACTGGTTACTAAATTATTTAATATTTCTAGTGTGACACTAGAAGCACAAAGCAATATTCAACTAACCTCTTTTGAATCATCTTGTTTCATTTCTTGTACAAAGGTTTCATTTCCAGCTTTGTGTAGCTTGCTGTCCATATCCTACAGAAAAAAGATGGTAGATGCCGTAAGATGATGGTATTAAGTCCTTCAGTAAGATGATCTAACAAAAATATAGCTACATTAGCTATATAAATTAAGTAGCATAAATGACAAGACTTCTGCTACGTTTTCACACATTATTGCTGTCAGATAGACGTTTAAACAGTAAGGCACAGTACATATGAAAAGTATTTTACACGACCATACAGAAAGCCTGCACGCTATTAAACAAAAAAGTGTTACCTTTAAGAGGTTTCCACCTCAACTAAAGTAAAATTTAAGGTAGCATGAAGTTTAGAGAAACATACACATTTAATAATCTGCAACAAGGAAAATCCATATTAAAATATTTTGTTCTTTATCGGGTTGTGGGAAAGGATGTAAGAACTGTATCACTACATATCACAAAGTTTTTTAGAAATTTCCAGGTTAAGTCTGGCAGATCTATCAAGTGGTCACAAATACGCCTTTGAGGTTCTGACATGGAATCATACGTTCTACAATTATTCCTAGTGCACATTGTCTATTTTTGCTGTCAGTTATCTTCATGCAGATCCTTCCAAAATCTAAGGAAACTGCAGCAGAACAAATGAAATGACCAGACGTAAACAAAAACCAAGAACATTCTCAGATGAAAGACTGCATGAATATTCAAAGTTGAGTATACTATTCATTCTTCATATATGTATAATCAACTCTACCAGGATATTATACTACTGATGTGAAGTCAGCTTGCAATTTAAGAAGTACAGTTTCAAGTTGTGCAAACACCATCAACACTTTAGCATATCCTCTCAAACAAAGAATTAAGAAAATCAATTCACTAAAGCTGGCCTTATGTGCTGAAGTTATGCAGTAAATCTTTGTCATAGTTTTAAGTCTTATTAAATAAAAAAACATTAATTAAATAAATCACACTTAGGATAGGCAGCCCTAAGAATAGTAGAATTAGGTTACACTCTGGGCACATTAGGTATGGATATTCTATACAAAGTCTTAAAACAGGACTGAAAACATTATATTTGTGAGTGAACATATTCATCAATGCCTGAAAAATCTTAGGTTCAGAAAAGTAGTTTATACCACAGAAGGATACTGCTTTAACCAGAAGCCTGCTTTAACCTCAGTTAGTATGGTCTATTTGGAACTTCATCATATGCCTTCTGTTTTACATGAACTATTGATCACATTGCCTACAACATATATATTACCAATATCTGAAGGGGAATCTGACAGAATCCTTGAGGTTGAAAGGGACCTGTGGTCCCGTAGTCCTCAAAGCAGAGCCAACTAGAACAGGTTGCTCAAAGATGTGTCCAGGCAGGTTTTGACTGTATCCAAGGATGGAGACTGCACATCATCTCCATGCAACTTGTTCCACTGTTTGACAATCCTGCACAGTATATTTAGCAACCAAAGCTGCAGATAAAAGCCTGCATTTGTCTCAAAAGAGACAAACTCCTCACAACTGACTCAAAGAATGAAGTTACCTAGCTTAAAACATTAAGAAAAAAAGAAACACATCAACTGATTCCCTGAGCTGAGATACAGAACTGCTGTTCTACTCCTCCCTCCTGTCTATAGATACAAAACTCTCTTCTGTTGAGGTCAGCAGTCCTCAACTGTCTCCCCACAATGTTAAAGCCCCCAAAAGCTAGCTGTTACCATTATAAGCTATTTTTGTTAGGCTATTGATCTAATTCTGCTTATACAGCTTTGGAGATGCACAAGATACCTAATCTCCATACTAAACAGTTATTTTAGAAGACCTCTCCATATTTTTTTGGACCTTGACAAGATTTAGCGTGACTGTCCAGTACAGATATTAAGAAATTTCTCCTTAGACTTTTTTTAAACACTTGGCTAGTCAAACTTCTTTATAGCATACTAAGATACTACAATGTTTGAAAAAAACCACACAACTCTTCTAGACATCCATCTTTGAGAGTTCTGACCTCAAGAAATGACATATCATGCAGAGACAGCTGAAATTATAGAAAAATTCTTCCTCCCTCTCCACTCCTTCCCACTCCTTCCACAAAGTTTTTCTAATCTAAATGCAAGTTCTACTTTGCTTTATCACTAAAATCTATTTTCAAAGGTACGATGACTTAAATACTTAAGTGTAATCAGTGTCTACAGAAGCCCATTATATTAATTTCTAATTTTGTTGACATTAAACTCGCACACCTGTTAATCTTTGGACTTAGGAAATATTTCTTACCCATTCCAAGACAAACCATACCATTAGTCACACGTTCACTGAACTTATACAGTACCAAGCAGAGAAGCAACTACTTTTTCCACCTTCATAAACTTAGCTTCGAACAAGTGACTTAGGAAGATACTTAAAAAAATAAAAAACCTACAAGCGACATACAGACCTTCATAGCTAACAATTGTCAAGACATTAGTTTTGAAGTTCACTGGTTGCACTGAGTTCAGTCAGAATGATAGAGCAACATTTTTTTTGAAAGGCTTACACATGTAATACTTAATCATTAAAGGGAAATTAAACAGAACACAAAATAGAGGATGTCTCTGTTCGATAAGAAATATCGCAAGTTATGGTATCACTGTAAAAAGATTATTGATTCAGAGCAGAGTACTGCTGACAAATCAGAAACACTATTTTCACTACGATTTCCCAACACTTTGTGGACAAAATGTCAAACCTTCTTTACTCTATGTAAAAGTGTTGCATAGCATCACCTTTGGCCCTTCTGAGACCAGGAAATGAGTGTTACTTGTACAAGGCTCCAACTCCTCACCTGTTTAATGTGTGCTAGATTCAGCTGCACTGTCACTATGCACAGATGCAGCATACCAATTACCTGCGTGGGAAGTGGCAACACTGTCTCATTAAGCTAAATACAGTGTTTTATCTTCACATAACCTAGAGGGGAGGCTTTTGAAGTACAAACACTAAGATTTTTCTTATTTTGAAGACAGAGGAGAGCAAAGTCAACTATTTCATATAATTGGAGACCAAAAACCAAGCGCTGCAGAGACTTGCTTACTACTCACAAATCACTTGAAAGAGGGTAGTCTAGTAATTAAGTAGAGCTCAATTAAATTGCACACACATTTCAGAATAAAATTAGCTTCAAGACATGTTAACATACCCTAAATAAAAGTAAAGTTGGAACTTCAAGAAACATAAGCACAAGTGCTACCTACAACAAGGAAAGCCTGTAGTTTCCTGTCTGTGCAGATGTTAGGGCTACCGTAGCACATCTATGTTAGGTAGAAATGCTCAACACTTTGTTCATCAACAAATGTGTTTGACTTTAAGAAGAAACTCACCTTTAATACATGTGATCCAACTTTTGTTGGTGACCTGTTAGAAAGAAAAGACAGACTTAGAGCAAAAAAAAAAAAAAAATCTCTTGACAGTAAGCTTCATATTAAACAGTCTATAGTGCAGTCGTCTTTTACAGTGAATGTATACTTGATACTTTAGACAAGCAACAAAGTGAATGTTTCTTATACCACTCCTTTACATAAAAGGCTCCAAGTAAGGTGCCCAGCTGTCTACGATGCACAGATCCACAGCTCCTACAATCCCTGAAAGCTTCTCAGCAGAATCTTCTAGAAATATTTCTATCACCCTCTTCTAATAAACTGATGCTATTCCAACTACACATTTAAAAACATTTCACATTACAGAGAATTTATAATCAGCAGGTACCGGGAACACAGGGTGGACAACAAAGAACCCAAAACTCTCAGAAAGCAGAAGTACAAATGCCCTAGTATCTTGCAAATCAAGTGCCTGAACCCTAACCTGTACGGTCAACGCTATCACAGCCATTCTGTCCTTCAGCCTCTCTAATAAACATAAGGTCCTGTTTCTAATCATGTCACTCAGTGTTAAGTACTTGAATTGTAACAGGAGGGAAATAGTTTTGCCCTGCTTTCCAAGACGCATACTTTGAACAGTGAATATGCATTAGCATCCACTGACACATAACTTCTCATTTCACTAATTACATGAAAGAACCGGGTATCTTTGGGGAATGGTATCAACTAATTACTTCTCTTCAGGTCGCCACTCAATCCAATCAGTTAACAGTCAACTTTTACTATATCCTGAACTTCCAGAACTCTTGAGATTCTTGTGGAAAATGTAAGATATTTAAATATTGAGTCACACTGCTTATTCTGACTACAGGACCTTACTTATACATAACATTGGGCCAGATGATCTTTCAAGGTCCCTTCCAACCTAGGCTGTTCTATGATTCTATTAGTTTGTCAGTCACAAGCAGAGACCAAGTTACAGATTACTTCCCTAAAAGTTTACTACCAAATTAACTAACCTGGATTGCACAAGCATCCCAGCTGGCCACCAAGGTCAGTGACACTCAACAGCTTTTGAGTATCATCTTGTACCAAGCAAAAGGACAAATATAGAGATCTCAATCTAACTTGCCCCTCCTGCCTCCAAAACAATGTTTTCAAGGGATATTACCTTCTGAAAAAGAAAACTATTTCCATTTCATTTTTAAGAATTTCAGTTCTTCTCCACTGTCTGAATGTATTTCATCACAAAAAGAAAAGATCACATTTATACTGCAGAGTTAAGTACACAAGGAAGCACAGCCAAATGGTGTATAAAGACTGTATCATTTATAACTAATTTAACACCTTAAACCTAGATGCTTCTGTCCAGATATTGACACTTAAGATGCACGATACCTGTAACACTATTTCAAGCCATAATCCTCCTAGAAGGCGCTAACCCCAATGTGCAAAAAAGAGCAAAATCAGTATTTTGACCTGAAAAACAAACACATCTTTTGTCTCCCAAAACATACTGCCAGGAAAGGCCACAGCCTGTGTTGAATGGTTACTGAAACATTTTCAGCTCCACTATCAACTCCTGGATTTCCTCAGAAATACTGGCAGAAACATGTGCCAGTTCATTAAATCCACAAGATGACTTTAACAATGAAATATATTTATAATTACAACATTAATAGTTAGGCTTCAGCAAGGTGTAGGGTCCTATTGTACAAGGCGCTGCTTAGAGTTCACAACCTAAATAAAATGCAAATCCCTCAGCTGCAAACAGATATTTTAGTTTTCTATTGTGACACTTCCCATCAATTAGCAGGTCACTTCTGGTACGGAGAAATCATTCCTCCACTGGTAAAATAAAATATGGGGTTCAAAAGACATTGCTACCCTTTCTCACTTCTTCAGCCAATTAGTTTTGTGGAAAATCAGCACTCAAACTGAAACAGATGTTCCCACTCTCATGCTTTACTCAAATACCTTGGGAAAAAGCTGCTCAAGTGATAAACATTACAGAGCTAGCAGGTGTAGAATATAATATAGTGCTGATAGCTTGATACAGCACATGCACATCTTACATGAAGGTGAAGCTTCACCATTGAAATTACATGCTTTTAAACCACTGCAAAGTTTCCACAACTATTTGGCAATAACACCACTTTCAGATCAGTTTATAATATAGCCAAGTAAGTTTAGTGGCTTGCCTGAGTTTGAGCTATGTGTTTACAAGCACCATCACTCCCTTAGTTGTGATTCGTTGCTGCTTATGTGCTATTACATTTATAAAGACAAAGTCAGTCACAGAATAAGTTTGGTAACTGAAGTCTCTTGTAGCTCAACATTACTCTGGAATGGTCTTGCCTTCCCAACCACCTGAAGTTACCAGCTTTCTCCACTCCCCAGTTTTACTTAAGGCCACTACTTTTATGGACATAGTATATGAAGTGCTTGCATTTTTTAAAGAGTATATATAGTGGGAAAAGTGTCTGAAAAGATTTATATGAAGATGAATCCAATGATCAAATATTGATTTTGCTTTGAAACATCTGTAGCTTTACAGAGTTATCAGGCAGAACATGAAGACTGACACATGCCACAGAAAAGGTAAGGCAAAAACTTAATTTTGTTGTCTAGTATGATTGTTTAGTAAACAGTGGGATTTAAAAATTTATAACCATAGATCTTGTAGACTGCAGTTCACATAAAATACTTCTAACTTTTCTTACATGATACAACTGTAACATCAGTTTAACAAAGGAGTTCAAAGTTATCTACAGAGATTAAACAAAATTCAAAGAAAAATCCCATTTCACCTGCACAAATATAACCAGATGCCTGATTAACCTGAAAGTCAAATATACTCACGAAGAATTTTTTTTCTTTTTTTTAATTTATTCAGCTGTCAAATTCATCCTAATACTGACCAGACTAGGAAGCTGCTGTTCCCACTATCAGGTAGCTCCAGCCTAGTACCTATTCAAACTAAGCTTCACATTTTCAACATGTTGTTGCTAAGTTTTGTGACAGAAAACAAAACATTTAGCCCTTCAAAAAAACCCAAAACCAATGACACAAGCGACATCCCAGAACCACACTGCCTGTTTTCCTGGGAGGATGTACATTGTTACAAAGCAGGTGTGCTAACAGGCAGACTGAAAGAGGTTTAAAGTGTACATATAGTAGCAGTACACTGTACAGAACATACAGGTTAAACAACCAGCCCAGTAACTGTATTTACTGCTGTCCTTCAGCTTGCAGAGGCACACCAGGTTTTCTTCCCTCTAACCTGTGCCTGGCCCGGAAGCTACAATTACTCTTCCTGCAGCTCTCTGTAGCAGTCCACACCTTCAAAACCACAAGGATTCATTACCACAGTGCACTGCTGGGGCTGCCCTTGGAAAGCATCCGGGAACCTCAGCTAACTCAGAACACAGAAACTTGTCTGCAGTGCTGCAAGTCACTCCAGCAACACAACTAACACTTCACACTCCACCTGTTTGCTGCCAAGATGGGTTTGCATGTTGGCTAAAATACACATGAACAAAAAAGTTGTCCTAAGCAGGTGCCATGTAGCAACAGGGCACAACTTAACATTATCTAGATTTCTACGCAGAAGAAAACTAGATTCTGCAGGAAAAACATCAAAGCAACTTCAAAAAGACAGGACTACTGAAGTTAGAATTCAAGAATTTAAATTAAGGTACCAGATGACTTTTCTCATTGTTTACACCATCTCTTGAATCCAGTGCCTTTGGTTTCTCATAGCAATTTTTAAGATATGAGTGCATTAGAAACAAACTTGCCCCTTACCACTAGGCATATGATGTTCAAACTATTAGGTCTGGCAGTTCTTGATTTCAGAGTGAGTGGATCACTTTTCTTATAAATAAACTGTAAGAGGGTCTGTCACATGCCTGCATCCAAACAAGTGTGCCTTACTTCATATTCTCATTCTCTCAAAAGTGACATCCTCCTTCATGGGACAGTTCATGCCTCTAAATTTCAGGGTCTTTTTCTAAATCTTTTCCGTGGTTATAGTCTTTTGAAAGCAGTGACAGAGGTTAAATAAGGGCATCTTCTGTCACTACCTCTCCCTCTCCGCTCCTCTGGCTACACAACAAATCAATGCCTTCACTGACCAGCCCACAAAGGCACCTAGATCTTTTCTCAAGGGTCTAGAAAAGCATACATCATCGTTTGGGACCTACTTCTCTAACAGATGGACATTCTCCACACATCCTGTCATGAGTAGAATTACACATAAAAGGCAAGATCTACAGCAGAAGTGAAACATACAGGCCTAGCCAGAGGGGATACAGGCTTCCAAACACCTGGTTTAAACACACTTCACCTTACAGAAGTCATCAATCCAGAAGAGCTCTCTCACTCCATTAACATCTGAAAGAAATATTTCTTAACAAGTTCCGCAATTTTTTTCTAATTAATTCTTAAAGAGCATCAGTTACATATGTACTTGAGGATGCAGATATGGTGCTTTCGTTGAGCAGGGGGCTTAAGCATCAGTACCTATTGATTGACAGTAGGAATTGGGAGCTAACATCCAACTTGAAAATTCCACTCTTGCACATCACATGAGAATTAATAAAACAAATAAATAGAAAAGAAGTCAGCAAGTTTACATAAACAGTTGGTACCACTTTCAGCATTTCTGTATCAGCAGTTATTAAACTTCCCCACACGGAACTCAGGGACAGGGGGTAGGAAGCTACAAAACCCACATTTTTCAATACGGGCAAATATATCTACACCACTTTGCTAAAAAATGGCTATAGCATATGGTGCCAAAAAGGATTTCAAAGTGGTTTTGCTGATCATCAGAACACTGAATGCACAAGGAAATGCCTCAAACTGCAGAGGGCAATATGCACTTGTTTTCAGTTGCCCTCTCTCCCATGAGAAGGGGTGGTTTTTTTGTGCATCCCCAATCAATGCCATTACACATGCACGGGTCTCAAAACTACAATCTACAAGCCTGCTTCCAAGAAGCGCCCAACACAAAAGTGAAATTAGCTCTTAAGAAATCTCAAAGCTTATTTAGAAAAAATACTCTCCATACTGTTAGTACAGATTCAATAGCAGACTGAATTACAGATTCAGTATCTGTACTGCAAACTAAGCCCTCTGAGATCACCTCCTTACTTGACTCAAGCTGACAGAATTCTATTGACTTGAGTCAATGATGCATCCTTACAAGATGTGGAAGAACAATATAAAAATTAAAGGCATTTTCCATTTTAATTTCTAATGAGTGACTTCATACTATCAGGTTCTGCTTAGACACAGTTGGGAGAAACCTGCAAAGTCAGGACATATGGCATTATCTGTATCAAATAAAAGGTAGGATGTGCAGTTGGGCCAGATTTAATGGTTCACTTCTACCAAAAGCTGTGGCTCCCCCTTCCTGCCTGTGGCTTCTAGCCACACAAATCCCGCACCTTCACCCTCTCCTGTCCCCACCCTGCCAGGTTGCAGCTGTTTAAACTTACTGAATAGTTTTTGCTGTTTCTAGTTTTCAGCTGTTTTCAATTACTTTGAGTTAAAGCAACTCAAAGAAGAGTTTGATGATTACTAGTGCTAGAGTAAGGTAAGCAGTTGGAGCAAAACCTCATTTCAGCACAAGCACTGTTAATTTGTCTTACCACATCTTGCTGAACTGTATGCCACGATGTGCTTTGCACCAGGCTACATAAAAAGCTAAGTTCAGAAAAGCTTGATATAGGATGTGTGGGTGAAGAGAAAAGATCTAGTCTTTCCTTTGTTCTAGGCATCCAGTGACCACTGACAAGCAAATTAAAACAAGCCCTTAGTCAATTATTAAAGCTTCAAATAGATGGATCCCACAATCCATATCTTATTGCTCTTTGAACAAGCTACACGAAACCTCATCCTACAAGGTCAAATAATGGGGAGGGTTTGGTCCAAACCGTGAAAAACAGAACTGATACAAGCCATAACCTGTTTAGCACAAAACCGGAAAGAGATATTTGCAATTTAAAAAGAGGGAGCATATTTGGCTAACATCAACAATATGGTGACACAGCTGTGAGGTAACAGCACTAGGAATCTACATCACAAAACGCTGTTAAAACTTCACTACACAGAACCATACACTGGCTAAACACAAGAAGCATCAAAGCAACACCATTAAAAACAAATGACAGAGCACACTAGAAGTTGTTTTGCACACAGCAACAGTTAGCCTGTTGCTGAAGAACCTCGCCCTTTTCTTTTTCCTCAGAACATACTCCTATCGTATTTCAGGGATTAGTTCTGCCGGTCCCGATTTCACCTCCGCACGTCTTTTCTAAAAAATACATAACAGCCTGCCCAAGGAAGGCAGATATGATCTCATCAAGACAACAGCTACCGCCACCCGCACAAGCCTTAGAAAGTACATCCAGAACTGCTCGATTTCTCCGCATCCTCTTGACTTTCGGGCTTGCCACTCGCTCAACCAAGCCACCGCCGGGCGCAGCCCCGCCGCCAGGACGGCCGAGCACCCCGCTCCCCGGGCCCAGAGCCCTGTGCTTTCAGGCGGGGGAACGCAGGGCTCGGGGCAGACCCCCCACTCCCTCCCCGCCACGGGCGCCGTATCGGTCGGGGGCGGCCGCCTCCCCCCAGGGCCGCGCTGAGGGAGGGGAGAGGAGGGGAGGGGAGGGGAGCGGAGGGCGGCGGGCGCCCCGGCCCCACCGCGCGGGGGCGGCGCCCCCCCCGGGCCCCTCCTC
>JAVKLA010000039.1:14505318-14520470 GCA_034782735.1 Sagittarius serpentarius | reverse complement strand
CGTGCACCCCAGCACCCCTCAGGTGCGGGAGCCAGGCAGCCCTCAGCACGGGGGCGGGGGGGGCGGGGGCGACGGCGACAGTCCTGCCCGCCCGGTGGCTGCGGCGGAGGGGGCAGCGGTGGCCCCGCAGCGCTGGCCCGTGGTTTTGCTTGGCGCCCGGTTGCTCTCTCAAGGCGGCTGGTTGCCCGAGCAAAAGCGTGCTGACTGTGACCTTCCAGGTGATGCGCAAGCTGAGGCCGATAAATCAGGTGCAAATATTTATCCCTGCTGTTAAACGCTGTCAAAACACTTGGTTGAGAAAGGCAAGCAAAAACAGCGTGGAAGAGAAGAAGGGAGAGTCTGATTTTTCCCTATCAGCCTGGCCGCAGGGGGAAACCAGAGCAAAGGTAACAGTGGGAATCAGATGATGAGAGAATTAAGATATTCTCTTGGATGAATGCTAAGAAGTTTTTAAAGGATTTTTTCTCATTAACTTCTGTAATGAATGTTTGAAACCGGCAGCAGGAATTAAATTATGTGGTTCCTTATTTGCTTTTCCTCGTATATTCCTTCCAATAAATTGCCATGTGATCTTCCAGTCATCTTTCTTCTGCCATCAAATTATGAATGGACAGCAATAACTCACAGAGGAAAGAGGCTTCCCTTTGAAACCCAAAATGCTCTTGCTTTTAATATCTGCACAGCAATAATTAGCTGTTTCTGAGCCAAAGCTGTATTCCTTCATCGATATGTGTGACAATGACAGGTTGATTATGATTTTAGGCTTCCCTCGACATTCTCTGTGTTGACCTTCTGTCCCTCTTGCTCCCTGGCACCCTTAGCTGGGTTACAGCAAATTTTCTGAGTCTTCTCTGACTGCTAACAAGCACAGGGTTTCCCAAAGCAGCGACACAAACTAGAGCTCTCTATCTATGCACTTATTTTTGTAAAATGTGTAAAAGCTTAATATATTTGAGACAGCCACCGTTGTCAAATCGGTCGACATAGAGGTGCTTGTGCATACGCAGGCACACACGCATGCACCTGCCCTTGCACGTGTATGTGGTGTGGGGCCACGTCTTCCCGTTCCCTTAAAAAATCGTGAAGTTTTTCAGCCAAACCAGCAGAAGGGCTGGGATGATGGGAAGGAGATGAACTGGAAATGCATGAGCAATCCTTCTGATTCCTCTTAAAAATAAGGAAACATGAGCCTAGCATACACCTAAAGCTCTTAATGTTGAAGAATTTGGGCAAACAAGTAGTACAGAAAATGACTGATTTGTGATTCACTGCTCACTGTTCCTGCTCTAACTGACAGCCAAACACGATGATAGCATTAGAGTAAGTAGGATGGTCTCTAAATTATTAATGACAACAATGATGTAACCTTAGCTGGGAAGGCAGACGGCTCTAGAAACTGGGAAAAAAATGCTATTGAGAAGCATCTTGAATTGTTTATCAGATTGTCAGTAACTAACAGCAGCTGCATGACTTCATGTTTTGTTAGGCAGAGGAAATTACATATTTGCAGAATTAAGGAACACTCAAATAAAAGCCCAATTCTGGCATTTAGTCAGATCTACATGTTGATTAGAATTCAGCTTAACTGCAGTGATTTTGACCTTCCCACCCCAAACCCACTTGTCTTTTGCATCAGTGGCCTCTCAGAGGCTGGTAGAGCCCCCAGACCAGGAGGTATATAACCACGGCTCCACCATCACACAGCCCAGCCTGCCTTTGTCCATGGAGACAAATATAATATTGGCCACAAAAGTCTCATCTAAGCATCAGGAAATGCGCTGGCCAAGACAGAGCCTGAAGAAGAAGGTGTTATGGCCGGCTGGCAGGTGCCAGTGGGGTTATGCTGACTCCTAACTCTGCAGGGTGTTGCTGGGGCTTTGCAGAGCCCGGGCTGAATGCTGTTATCTTTGCTGCTTGTAGAGATCAGCAAGAGGACAACAGGGTGTAATAGGGACAAAGTTTCCACAGAGAGGAGATACAGGTTATAATTAGTGTTTACGAATGACCTGGGAGTTTTCTCCCCAGGGGTTGCACAGCCCTTTGCCAGGCTGCAGGCAGGGATGAGCACTGGGGTGGCAGTGAACGCTAGCAAGGGCTCATCTCGCCTTGCCATTACAATGGCATGCTTTGGCTTGGAGGGACTGCAATGGCCAGCTCTGTAAGGACTGGCCTGTTAAATCCTCAGACTTACACCCAACATCGCCCGTGGGCCAGTTGTCCCAAAAGCCAAACCTGCTTGAGGAAAGAAGAGGAGATCATAGGTAAAAATCCTTCTGAATGGCAGACTCTTTGGCATAGCGGATAGTACATTTGCTAGGATTTCCTAACATAAAATCATACATAGTTGAATTACTTGAATTCCTTTCTGGCTTCTGTGTACTGCTCAACAGATAGTCTATGCATTTCACACCTGAGTGAGCACAGACTGGTCCCAGTGCTGAGCCCTGTGTCCGGTCGCTGAAGGTCCTACATGCCCGCTCTGCTCCTGACTAGGTGGTGATCGTTTTTATCTTCTTTGGCTTAGACACAGACTTCCCCCAAGGACTCCTGTGAATCAGAGCTCACATGTCAGCTTGTCCCGAGCACCCTGTGGTGTCAGCAGGACCATCCTACCAAAATCACTGCTGACATGCGGAAGTTTCCCGGACTTTTGCCACTGCCAGGCTAACTTCTAGCACAAAGGGTTGTGAATGCTTAAGTGAGGGTGCTGCTGCTTTTCTAGTTCAGAAGCCCAGAAAGCACTGGAGTCCCTCTCAGTTGTTTCCTAGCTCATTTGCTAGCAGTGCTGATGTTGGCAGATAAGTCTTGCTCCCACTACATCTTAATATATTCACTGCAGACAGATATAGGGTAGATTTGCAGCCTCTGCAAAATGTTACCAATCTCCTGATTCATCTGGTCACCTAGGGACATAAGCTCTTAAAGCAAAATTATATTTTATCATTGCATTAAAAAAATAAGGACAAGAAATATGTTTAGAGAGAACATGGAGCTGGTTGCCTCCTGCAGCATAGCCAGTGGTGCAGCCCTGGGAGCAGGGAGAGGCAAGAGGGAGATGTGCTGGAAAAACTGGTGGTCCTGTATCAGCCACGGGGAGAGGAGGGACAAAGTCAAGCCCAAAACATGTGGCTGAACCAAGAATTGCACCAAGGTCTCCCGCATCTCATCCCAGGGCTTGGAGACGCTTATCTGTGTGACCATGCTCCCCTGGGATACCGAGTTTGGTGAGAGTAGGAGAGAGAAAGATAACCAGAGGTGACAACTATGTGGAGGTGTGATGTGGCTTGGGAATGACGTCAATGGTCAGATAAAAGAGGGTGATTCCCTCTGGTTTGAAGTCCTGAGCACCAAGCCTGTGCTGGTCTAAGAGGAGCAGGAGAACAGGAAAAGCTGCATACCTTGAGCACCACGCAGGAGCATCGTATCTTTGCCAACTCGTTTGACAGCCCACTGATGTAAATCATGATTTCTGGTTCTCTTTGTGAGAACTGCTCCTTTCCAGCACCGCAAACTGCTGCTGACTCACCGCTGCCGCTTGGGCAGCTTCCCCCAGAACCCACCGCCGCAGCCGTCACACGGTGGCACCCCGGCCCTTGCGCCATGCCGGGGAGAGGGGTCACTGGGAGGTTTGGTGGGGTCACGACTGTCTTGCACAGCCAGCTTTATGCAGACAGTGGTCACACAGGATAAGGTTTAAATATGCACCGAGCTTACAACAGCCTGGCCCTGTCCTTAGAGGTGTCCTGTGGCTTCTGCTGCAGCAAACAGCATCCTGTACCTGTGTGTGCGTGCACATGCGTAGGGGCAGACAGAGATACACACATGCGTAGGTATGCAGACACACATGCGTGCAGGCATGCTGTTATAGCTGACGTGCCAGGAACGTATGCTAGGGAGGAAGGCAGTATCATGCGGGACGCAGCAGAGGCTGAGCAGACCATGGAGAGCTGTGGCCCAGTGATGACCATCCAACCGCTGCTTGTGCACAGCTCTGGCAGTCGGACAGAGCTCATGTCCAAAGGTGCTTGTGTGTTTTGGTCTAGATTTCCAACACTTGTATCTCCTTTGGCTTTCCCTTTCTTTCTCCCCTGCCTTGGTTCCAGGTGGAGGCCCAGCAGATCTGCTGCTCCCTGCTGTTATCCCAGCATGCTGACATATCCCCTTGCTGCAGGCTGTTACAGAGCCTCCAGAAATTGCCACCACCCAAAACGGTGTAGGAGCACCAGGAGGGTCGCAGGAGGATGAGGAGGGGCGAGCAGCTTCCAGAGAATATTGGCAATGAGATGAACCAGGGGAAACTGGAGGAGGGGGGGAGGATCCCTGAGAGCAGTGAGCCAAATGCTACGGGGGAGCTCAAATCATCCTGCAAGGGGGTGAAGAAATGTGCTGAGAAATGCAAACGCAGGGACAACTGGTGCAATGTGGTTCAGCACTCACCTCCAGGCACGGAGCATTTCCCTGTGCTGGGAAATGTTTCATATCCAGCTGAGGGCTCCCACACAGTCCTCCCAGGGCATCCAGGTAACAACAGCAACAAAACCCCCGTGAATACCAAATCAGATCACTGCAAACACACCAACAAAAATATATCAAGCAAAATGTTTCCTGAATAAGGTGTGGCAAGGGAGAGAGATGTGGCAATGTTGGCTGCGGCTGTTAGTGTGCGTGGCAGGTATAGAAACAGAGACAGTGGCATTCGCTGGCTGCTGATCCCTAAGTCATGCTGCAAGACCTGTGCCTGGGCTGTTTACACCAGCAGCGATGAAGGAGGTTTGTATTCATGCAGGTTACGAGACTGGCAGAGAGCACACGGTGCTGTAACACGTGCCTTTCCTTTCTGGGAGCATGGGAAGTGCTCAGCACCAGGCACGCTGTAGGAAAGAAAATATCCCACAAAGCTGCGAAATGCAAATGTGGAAAATAATTCCCGTGAATGGGCTGGGTAGTCTTTTCCTGCCATGATTAAAAGGAAAAGGTGTTCTGACATAAAGAGACTTTGCAGAATTGGTTATGTTGGAGGGTTCAGGCTCTTGCTGAACAGTGTGAGCAAGACAGGCTGCACCATCCTTCTTTAGTGCTGGTTTTCTTCTGTTTGCAGCCCTGATGAAGTAGCAAGTCTTCAGGAAAGGCAGATTTCCCCTCTGTTCCTGACATGACAGGCTGGAGGAGTCATGTCCCAGAAGGACATAACCTGAGGCATAGATGACTGCAGAGTGGTGAGAGTTTCCCGTAATACAACTTTTCTGGTCCTTCAGCAGTCCCCATGCAGCCCTGCAGCCACGAGGAGAGGAGCCGTCAGTCAGGGCTGCAGCCTCCGTCCTTATGGGGCTGCGCTTCCCGCACCCGGAGGTGCTCAGCAGGGTATGTTTTATGCAGCTGAACTTGTTGGCTTGATTTTTCTCTGCAAAGGCCAGTTCCACCCTGGGAAAAAGCAGTGGAGAGGCTCCTTCCCGTGGCCCGAGAGGTGGGAGGAAGAGGGGTTAATGTCCACTGGGACACTGGTGCCCTTTTGCTCCCAGCACAGGGTGAGCTCAGGCTGGACCCTGCTTCCATCCCTGCCTCCATCCCTGCCTCCATCCTGCAGGCGCGGGGACACGGTGCCTGGAGGTGAGCAGCGACAGCGGGTCCCTCACAAGGAGGAGCCAGGATGGGCTGAGCAAAACTGGCAATGTCTGGGGTTTTTCCTGCTTCCAGAACCAGAGCATCAAAATGGTTCACTGAAAGTGAAACAGCCTTCTCATTTTTATGGGGAGCTACCCAAAGTGTGAAACAGGATGGAGAGCAGCTACTAAATCGAAGGTGAGGTGCCGACTTTGTGTCTGCTGAATGGAGTAAGAAACAGTTGAGAAAGTCCCGTCTGTCTCTCGAGGTGCCCTCCCAAAACTCAGACTGCGCATGGATTTGTATTCAAAGAACTTTCCTGCTGCTCTGACTTGCACTACATCATCTGCTCTCACAAATAAACCAGTTTAATTACACAGACATGCTCTTTATTCATTCTTCCTGGCATGCTGACAATTTCTGCATGTGCAGATGAGTTGCATCTCAGCCTTTGCCAATGCAAATGCTCTGTCCTCCAAATTTCCATGCTTTATTTTTGTCTGAAGATTCTCAGTGGATGTGTATGCTTTCATATATGATTGTTACATTTTTGTTTTCTCTATGCTCTGTCTCTAAATGCCTGAAAGAGTACTGGTAGTTTATGCACCAGAGTTGGCGTATCACCCTGTAACGGAGCAGGGAGTTATGATTTCCCCTGGAGATCTGCTTTTCTTCTTCATTGCAGCTAACCAGAAGTTATGATCAAAGCAATGCATGCTAAGAGGGTGCATTTGCTGTTCTTGTAAGGAAGAATTGTGAGCAGCTTGCTCTGAACTGAGTTTTGTCAGGTTTGAAAAGGTAATTTGCTACTTGTGAAGATAAAAAAAATCCAAAATTAATGTAAGTGTTGCATGAGAAACAAATATGTAGCTTTTACTAACATGGTCCTAGAGAACACATATTTGAAAGGAAAGTAGAAATAGAAAAGGTAATAACATTACAGTGAAGGAATTACATTGCATATATTTTCTCTATTGGACCCAAATTCACACCCAAATTGCTGCATTCTAAAAATGCTCACAAAAACCAGTTAGATTTCTAAAGATACAATAACACCACAAAGTACTGTGGTGTCTGGAAGTTATAACTTTATATGTGCCATTAACACGAAGCCAGTCAGTACTAAGAAAACTTCTTCTCCGGCTCCTGGTCATCACGCCTGTGTTTAATAACCCATAGCCGCTTGCCTGGACGCTGCCTCTCTGATGTGGCTCAGGGAGAAGCCAGATGCTCTTGGGCTACAACCAGCAGGTCAAACAGTATTTAACTGAGATTTTATCAGCTATCGGTTTCTGGTTTAGACTCCGTTCCTCCACAGAACAATTGCAAATGGGACTCAGTCGCGTGAAGAGAAGAATAACTGTAAGGAATTTTACTTGGAGAAAAAAAAAAGCTGTTTTGTCGCACAGAGGTATCTGCCAGGCAGAGCAGGAGCTGGAAGTTAGTAGCCCTGTAGGCAGGACCCGTCCTGGAGCTGGCTTTGATTTAGGGCTTGCAGCTGGGATTTCAGTATTCCAAGTTTCACTCCTAAAACTTCTGCTTTCCTAACCAGCTTCTAGTGGTCCCATGGCTTGCTGGGCTGCGGGATCAGGAGTTCATGTGCGACCTCACTTGTGAGCCCAGATTCACCAGTGCATGTATTTGCACCCTCCAGGACTGGGTTTCCAGATCCTCCCTCGAAACTTGCATCCTTTTCCACAAATGCACCAGCCGCTTTCTCCAGCAGCTCCATTACCTGTCCATAAAATGCCCATAAAATGCTGAGGAAACATTGGCATTTGCTGGGAGGTCCGGGGGAAATGCTGTAATGCCCAACCACGCCGGCGTGAGTCAGGGTTGCCATGGCAGCCCCAGCTTTGAATTCTCCTGCTTTCATGGTTTTCTTCCTCTACCTTAGCATTAGTTTAACCTCAGCTTATATATATATCTGTGCTTTTGATGATAATTACTATTTACTTTCAGTGCCTTGTTCTGCTGCTTTTTCTCTTGATGGATTCCAGGTCCCAGAGGAAATTAAATAGTCCATTGCTGCTCTCTCCAGTGCTCAGAAAGAGCACGCGGTGAATATTTGTGAACCTGGCTGGCCGGATATGGGAGAACAGTCTGAAATGGGCCTTCTGAGCTTTTATGGAAAGAATCTCTCAAAAAACCCACTCATTGAATCACCTGCCCTGTATCTGGAGATGAGCTGTGCTCTGTGGTGCAAGAAGTGGTGTTGGCAGAGGACAGAGACAGGCAGAGAAAACCAGGTGGTAGCAGAGAGATGTCCCTGAAGGGTGGCAGCTGGAATAACGGCAGTGGAAAGCAGAGGTGCTGGCATCAAATGAGCCAGAGCCCTCCCAGATCAGCGAAGTATTTGCTGCAGTATTTCCAGGGCACCCCAGAGACCACACTGCAGCTAGGCTGTGTTTAATCTCATTCTCTTTTCTGCTTTTGCCTTGCCAGCAGGGAGTGTGTCTTATTCTGCCATCATGCTCTATTCGAAGGATAGCATAGGGTGCAGGAAATTCCTAACGCACACTTCCATTGGTGCCCTTTTGCGACTGAATATATGTCTTTAATTATAGCCAGCAGAAGCAATTTATTTGTTTAACCGTGTCCAGGAAACATACACAAGGGAGATCTCTGAACACGACCACAAAGCTGATAAGGATTAATGTTAGATGATAGAACACTGGATAAGGCTATTCCCACATTTGGGTCAATATCTGCTATTAATAGCACAAGCATGTAAATGAGTATCAGGTTATTGTATGTTATTATATTTAATGAGAGTTAGTATTTACTTTTCCTCTAAAGACTGCTGAGAACCACATCAACATCGTTGTACACTCTGGCAGGCAGGAGAGCAGCCTGCCTATCTCAGGGGTGATGAGTTTAGCACAACCATCAGATTTGAGCTTTAAAAGGGCACTATGTGGCCTATACGTTTTATTCTTAGACAAAGCTAACAGTATTTGACTTAGCTTCCATTGCTAGCAGAGAATGCATTACTAGTGGGGATAAGTCTCTTACCTTCTACAGGTGTTGAAATTTGCTGTGGAAGCTGATAGAGACATCAGTAGTCATTTGTAAAAGCAGCTCCAAGACTCTGATGTTGATATTGTGGCTTATCCAGCAGCTCCGGGTCCCTGCTGTGCTCTGGGTGAGAAATAACAAAACAGCTCCTTTGCTGACACCTGCACTTCCATTCTCATCTCCCTTAATTTCCTGCATTAATTAAAAAACAATAATAATGATCCCAGAAATTTTTAGGAAGTGCAGAAACCCAGCTGTGTCCTGCACGTGGTGGGCCAGTGTGCGTGCGTAAGCCCAAGCCAGGAAGCTCCTCTCCCCACTGAACAGCTGCCTCTACAGGACCGCTTCCAAACCGCTGCAGCCTGGCAGGATTTCTTCCTTTATCCCTTTGCTGTTCATCAACTCTTCCCTGCTCACCCATCGCTCCAGCCCACCTGGCACCCACTCTGTGGGCTCTCCGCGGCCAGGACTGCCCCTCTGCTTGCCCTGCAATGCCCTAAGCCAGAGGCTGGAGATCCCCAGTACTGACCATTACGGAAACGAAACCAAACCATATCCAGCGATAACTTTTGTGTAGAAACAGGGGTTTACTCGGAAAGTCTGGCTTTCCATTTGCCACTTTGAGTCACACTGTGGGTCTGGAGGAGCTGCAACTGCTCTGGGAATTCTTGAACCTGTGCTAAAAAGAGCCTGATTTATTGCTTACTTTGTAGAGGAGCAAAAACCTCTCTGGCAGTGGGCAGTAAACAACCATCTATGGGGATGCAGAAAGCAGCAATGTTAAAGAATATAAAATAGAAGATATTTCTTAATGATGCAGTTATTCAAGAAAGCCAAGCCATTGAGAACTTCATGTACTGCAGCATGGCAATGCCAAGCTCTAGATGTGCAACCTCGCTGGACCAGCATCTGCACTGGCATGGGACGATGAGAAACACCCTGCCCAAGAAAACCCACAGCCTCACTGAAGACCAAGAGAGGACCTATAGATACAAGGAGATGAAGTCAAAGCAGGGAACAATGAGCCTATTTTCTTTGTGTGAGAAGCAAAACTACCAGCATGTTGTTTATCCCATTATTTTATGGACTGCTAGGCTGAAAAGCAGAACACCTGGCCCTCGGCAGCGATGGGAACAAACTCGAGTGGTTTCCCGTGTTGCGACACTGAACGCCTGGGGATGAGGAACATCTGTGTGCTCTAGACTAGGACCAGCATGCTGCAGAAATGGTTTTCCCATCTTGGGGATATTTTCAATACTTTAGACTTTTCTGTCCCTCATCAGCCAAAAATTCAAAACTGGGGAGAAATGAAAATCTTAGATGTTTCGTTTTGAACAGAGCTCCATAAATCATGCAGCCTAACAGCCAAAAGCGGTTACTGACCCGTCTTTGTTTAGATTTTTGTTCTAAATTTACGGCTTTTACTGGCTTTAAATAAAATCCTTGTAGCTGCTTATATACAACATTTTTCCTTCTCTTGGTTTAATTTTGGATGTGTACAGCTAAATGTTAAATATGCATTACTAAGTAATTGAAATGTCACAGTCCTAGATTAAACTCCTCTAGTGGAATTAAATTAAAGGTTTCTGCTCCTGGTTTAGAAGAGCCCAGTGTGAGTGTTTTATAGCAGCAGCAAAGCCAGAATTACAGGTTAGGCTCCCAGTCTGTGTGCATGACTAACACCAGGAAAAACAAAACCAGTTTGAACTTTTAAAGGCTGGAGCCAAGAAACAATGAAGGAGAAGGAACTTATTTTAGATCCAACTTTCTCCTGGAAGGAAGCAGTTCCTGCTACAGCCCCGGACTCTGGTGGCTTGGGGCTGGGGGTGCACCCCAGGGAGGATGCCTGGGCTCTGCGTGAATGTGGTATGTTCATCCCAGATACTTCGTGATGCTTGATTTGGTGGGACTGGCCTTGCTACTGCTCGCAGCAAAGCCACTGAAGCTGTGCAATCGCCTGTTTCTTGCTGTAAAGATTTAGGACCTCACACCCATAGTGATCACTGCCCTGCCAACGGTTATATTGCGTGGCAGGGTCAGAGTTTCAGCATTGGGCAGAAGGAAAGAAATCCCACATGAACATCTGCTTGTAACTGCTCACCATGTCCTCTGCACGGAGCCAGCCCAGGGGCAAGGCACCCTCTCAGGTAAGCGTTCGGGAAAATTAAAACTCCTGAAGCAGCGGGGTGTTAAAGGCCAGTCCTCCCCGTCACGCCGGCTCTGGCCCTGCCGGCAGTGCGAAGGAAGCAGCTGGGAGCAGAAGCTAAGGAAAAGCCTCCTCCAGACTTTCCTGTGCCCCAGCCAACCCTCGGAAGAACAAGAGGGTTAATTATGTCTGCTCCCATATTTAGTATGGGAGGGAGATGCCCTCTCCAGCAGAAAGGCAGCATGCTTGACCCTCCTTTCTATGTGTCCCAGTGTGCAGGACAGCAGTGACCTTCACCGGAGGGGTGAGGGACACATCACTGCTGGCTTTTGGGGACAACATGGTGCATTTGTCACCATTGCTCTGAGGCAACTGGGAGCCCGTCACTATCTTCAGCTCTGCAGTGGGATCCTCCATCCAAGCTCGTGGCTGGGCAGGGGTTGGTGGTTATGGAAGGAAGCAGCAGAAATGCTCCCCACTGCATTGATTTGGCTTTAAACTTGCATCTGAGGAATGCTGAGTCTTTCAATAGCTGCCTTGCTCCTCACATGGGCCAAAACCACCTTGTGGGGTTCGGCTGGAAGCTGCTGTTCTCTGCTGGCCTCTGTTTCATTTCCTCCTCAGCATCTCAGCCACCTTCGTGACATGCCAGCAAGTACAATTTCCCATTTCCTTCCTCAGCTAATCCTGAAAGGGACAATAAATAACAAGGGCAGTCTTTTATAAGCAGATATAAGGTACTCACATCCGCGGCATGTTACTGAAGTTATATGGTAATTTGTTCTCAGAGTATGAGCAGCATTTGGATAGGTCTGTGCTACAGAATGTCTTGCTTCTCCTTCAAGGTTTTGTCTGCAGCAGCATCCTTCCTCCTGGAGGCGGTCCCCTTGAGCTGGAGCTGATCAGGAAACAAAGAAACAAAAAACCATTTTATGTGAAAAGAGATCAAGCCAAATAAAATTACAGAGTTTTTTAGAAAAAGCCTTAAAAAGGTGTATTGGGTTTGTGTGGCAAGGTTTTGGTAGCAGGGGGGTGACAGGGGTGGCTTCTTTGAAAAGCTGCTAGAAGCTTCCCCTATGTCTGATACAGCCAGTGCCAGCCAGCTCCAAGACGGTTCAGCCACTGGCCAAGGCCGAGCCCATCAGCGACGGTCGTAGCGCCTCTGGGGTAACAGAGTTAAGAAGGGAAAAAAAGTTGCTGGGGCTCAGAAATTCAGGAGGGGCAGGAGGTGCTCCAGGCGCCGGAGCAGAGATTCCCCTGCAGCCCGTGGGGAAGACCCTGGTGAGGCAGGCTGTGCCCCTGCAGCCCAGGGAGGCCCACGCTGGAGCAGATCTCCGCCTGCAGCCCGGGGAGGACCCCACGCCGGAGCAGGTGGGTGCCCGAAGGAGGCTGTGACCCCGTGGGAAGCCCACACCGGAGCAGGCTCCTGGCAGGACTGGTGGCCCCATGGAGAGAGGAGCCCAGGCTGGAGCAGGTTTGCTGGCAGGAGTTGTGACCCCACAGGGGACAAGCGCTGGAGCAGTCTGTGCCTGAAGGACCGCAGTCCGTGGGAGGGACCCACGCTGGAGCAGTTCGTGAAGAACTGCGGCCCGTGGGAAGGGCCCACACTGGAGAAGTTTGTGGAGGACTGTCTCCCGTGGGAGGGACCCCAGGCTGGAGCAGGGGAAGAGTGTGAGGAGTCCTGCCCCTGAGGAGGAAGGAGCAGCAGAGACAACATGTGATGAACTGACCGCAACCCCCATTCCCTGTCCCTCTGTGCCGCTCACGATGGGGTGGATAGGTAGAGAATTTGGGAGTGAAGCTGTGCCCGGGAAGACGGGGGCTGAGGGGAAGGTGTTTTAAGATTTGGTTTTATTTCTCATTACCCTACTCTGGTTTGATTGGCAATAAATTGTTAATTTTCCCCAAGTCGAGTCTGTTTTGCCCATGATGGTAATTGGTGAGTGATCTCTCCCTGTCCTTTTCTCAACCCACAAGCCTTTCATCATACTTTGTCTCCCCCGTCCAGTCAAGGAGGGGGAATGACAGAGCGGCTTTGGTGGGCACCTGGCACCCAGCCAGGGTCAACCCACCACAAAAGGTTAAGATTCTTTACCTAAAAGAACAGGACACTTAAGAATCTTTGTAAAAACACCTTTTTTTAAATGGCTTCTTTCTAACAAAAGTTTTAGATAAATGGCAACCATTCAGCATGTTCCAAATCCCTGCCGGCCCCTGTATGCTTTGGGCTCGCTGCATTTTCGGCAGTAAGAGCACAGGACCACCATGTACAGAGCACCCGGTCCTGGCAGGGGCTGGCACAGGCATGGCCAGCAGCTGCTGCAGACGGCCTGGGGATGTCGGGAGTGTCCATGAGGACAGAGCAGAAGAGGGGGAGGCAGATGAAAGTGCTGCAGGAAAAAATCCAGTGCTGAGCATTAGTGATCACCTGGTGGGGTGAGGTGGGGGTCTTGCACAGTCTTGGGGAAGAGAAGGCCAGAGGAGGAAGGGGCTGGTGAAGGACCAAGGTTGGAGGAGCCTGAGCAAGGGCTGGTCTCAGCAAAGAGTGAAAGGAGTAAGGACTGGAGGAGTAAGGACTGGAGGCAGCAGGTTCCCAAGGCAGGCAGCACGGGGAAGGGTGCTGCAATATGGGGGGATAATTCCAGGTGCGTAGCTGTCCTAGTTTCAGCTGGGATAGAGTTAACTGTCTTTCTAGTAGCTGATGTAGTGTTATGTTTTGGATTTAGTGTGAGAAGAATGTTGATAACACCCTGATGTTTTCAGTTGTTGGTAAGTCGTGTTTAGACTATGTCAAGGGCTTTTCAGCTTCTCCTGCCCAGCCAGCAAGAAGGCTGGAGGGGCCCAGGAAAGTTGGAAGGGGACACAGGCAGGACAGCTGACCCAAACTGGCCAAAGAGCTATTCCATAACACGGGATGTCATGCCCAGTATAGAAACTGGGGGGTGGGCCAGGGGAGGAGCGCCGCTTTGGCATCAGTCAGCAAAGGGTGAGCAATTGCACTGTGCATCACTTGTTTTGTGCATTCCACTCCTTTTATTATTATTCTCACTTTATTGTTGTTATTAGTGTCACCATTAGTTTCTTCCTTTCTGTTCTATTAAACTGTTCTTATCTCAACCCACGAGCTTTGCTTTTTTTCCGATTCTCTCCCCCATCGCACTGGGTGGGGGGAAGTGAGTGAGCAGCTGCGTGGTGCTGAGTTGCTGGCTGGGGTTAAACCACAACAGTAGTGGTTGCAGATATTGCTTCTCCTGGGTCTTCAGAGTATCACAGCAGCTGGGCCTGCAATGACCAATAAATATCCTCTTTCCACAGCTGAAAAGGCAGCACAGAAGTGCAGAGGCTCAGTCCCCCAGCTGCCGGGAGCAGGAGCTCTTTGTGGATCCACAGCACATGAGCCAGGAGAGCCAGCCCAAACTTACAGTCCCTGTCTGGGTGTAGTAGCTCCATGTCCGAAACCTGCAGTGCAGAGCCTGGATGCATGTTGCAGGGCTGCTCTGAGTTACGCTGGAGCAGCTTACGCCAGCTGCTCGCAATGCCCTTTTCTGGAAGAGTGCCTGCATCCTGCTCTCATGGAGTCCTGCTTATCCAGCCTGGGAAATCAGGGTGCAAAGCAAAGTCCCGTATTGCTGGTGCAGCTCCCAGGGTAGGAGGCACACTGGAAAACCAGCCTTGCGCTTGTTCACGGGCACGGTCTCATTCCATAAAAAGAAGAATATAACCTGTGTCTACAGTATTTTGCTGACCATGCAGGATTGCATAGCAGTCAGTAAAGACACTCCAGACTAAGTGCTATATACCGGTTGACAGCGTTCCCTTGCTGGGGCTGGGGTGCATGTCAGGACAGGCTGTTGCTCTGCTCAACAGCATCAGCGGTGGAAACAACAACGAAGGGTGATGGCCAGCGTCCGGGCTCGTGGGCTCCGTTGGCACACTTGGCGTGTGCCAGCAGGGCCAAACTGCTTTGCAGCGGCAGCGGGCCGGAGCACGACCAGCCTGACCTGGCTCTGCTCTAGCAGAAGTGTCCTGGGGACAGCGCGGCTGTGATTAAACGCGCGGTTGTCCTTGCTACCCCGTGCCCGTCGCTGGACCCCCGCCGCGCACACGGCCGTGCAAGGGGCTGTAACGAGCACGGCCCAGGGACCGACCGCCGAGCAAAGAGGTCAGCTCTGGAGCATGGCCGGGCGGTCAGCAAACCTGGGCGTTTTCAGCAGGGCAAGGGAGCAGGCTGGGAGCCAGCGCCGCCGGGAAGCCGGGCCTCGGCCGGAGCCCCGTCCCCCACCCAGCCCCATCTCCCAGCGGCGTGGCACTGCCACGGCAACCGCCTGCTTCTCACAGGGCTAACCCCCCCCCCCCGCCCCAAAAAGCAGAGATGAGGGATGCTGAA
>JAVKLA010000039.1:14481689-14505270 GCA_034782735.1 Sagittarius serpentarius | reverse complement strand
GGCGGGGATGCCGGGCGGCTGCGGGCGCCTCCCCAGGCGGTGGCGCTGGGCCCCCGCCGTGCGCGCAGGCGGCAGCGGGGCCGGGCGCCAGCCGCCCCCCCCGGCAGGGGTGGTTTGACACAAGCGGCCAGAAGGCAAAACCGGATGCCTGCTGCCCCGGGGTGTCGGCGGCGGCCCGTGAACTCCTGACGCGCGGCGGTTTTCGGGGGATTCCCCAGAGCCAGGGCACGTCGGAGAGGCAGTAAATTAACGGGGCTGTGGCTGGAAAAAGCAAAGGGTCGTGGCTACAGATTTAAAAATATGGGAAAAGCGTTTTGTCTGGCTGAAATTACCCTGGTTTTGCTTCAAAGCAGCACACTGCGCTGAAGCCACAGACAGCAGCCGGCTGCGGAGGGGTTCAGAGGCAGCTCCCAGCAAGGTGCCACACGGAGGGCACAGCCCTGCCCGTGGGGTGGGTGCCATGCCCCCAGCACCTGGCAGGAGCACAAAGCCCCTGCACCCACAGCAGTGCCTCTGCTCGTCGAGCCCGGCCAGTCCTTCCTCGGCTGGGCTGCCCAGTGGGGCCCCGGTTTCAAAGCCCGCTGGAGGCTCTGGGGCCGCTAGTTCGCTGGGGTCAGCATGACTTTGAGGGGAAAAAGATGACATCCTGCTACTGGTATCCAACAGCTAAAGCCATCCTTAAGGGAAAATAGATCATGCCTCCCTCCACGGGATGGCAAAAGCAAATAACTCAAAGCCATTTCTTTGCTTCCACATGAGAGCTGGGCCTGAGTGTGCTCACTCCCTTGGGACCTTTCCATTTGCTCATCTCTGCAGCGGCTCTCAGGGGTTATTTTGATCTTCTCTGCAAGAAATAAGACCCTGGTGGCTTTTCCCAGCAGTTTGGTTCTTGGGTACCCGTTCAAATGCAGGATGCAGTGTGTCTGCAGTAGAGCAAGCTGAGGTCTGCCCCTGCCCCATGCATGGTTTGGCTTGTCTGGTCTCTTTTCTAACTGAGAAATGCAAAAGCTCACGGGCTCTCCTGCACAGGTATTTAAGAAAGACTGAAAGGCAAAATCAATTTTAAATGAATTAACTTGCACAGAGAGTACCTCTGTTTTCTTGAATATATATCAGAGAGTAATTTAAACAGATTAACTCCTGTGACTTTAGCTCTGTATCCTGAATACCACGGAATTAAGGAAATCTTGTTTGTAGGATCTGTGGGAAGGACACTGATTGATCGCGCAGAGTACAGGTCTCAGCACAGGCCAGTGTCTATTGGAAAGAGCTTGCTCTATCGCTTAGGTTGCTGGTTGGTGCTCATCTCCCCTCTCAATGTCTTAAGGCAGAGCAGACATTTCACTACACGCTTCCTCAGGCAGGAGTGAAAGGTAATTCTGATATAACAGAAAACCACCACTGCTTCTGCACTAATGACTTGGAAAAACATACTGCTGCAGGCAAGAAATGCAATTTGGTGCAATGGAAATGGATCTCCCCCCTTCCTTGGCACTGGGGCAGAGCAACCCCAGGGCAGCAAGGTCAGGAGGGCATCCAGCACTGGGTGCTGTGCTGGGGATGGCACCCATGGGCTCGTCTCCACCTCCTGTTGACCGGGCTTGGGTGTTTCCACAGTGCCACAGCACTGCCATGTGCAGATGGCCCAGCTGCAAGGGACCGTGTGTGCATGAATGCAAGAGTCACGCTGCAGGCAGAGGGGAAATCTGCTGCCAGATCCCCCGCAGAGTCATTCTGCCTCTGGAGCCAAGCAGCATCAGGCCCCCAAGCATTTGGCGTACAGGCTGCTGGAGTTTTGTCTGAAGACCTGATTTGGAAGGCAGTTTGCAAAGCCATGGAGGGCTGCTCCTCCCTGGCACAGCGCTTGCAGGGCAATGCTGGCATCAGGAGAACGGGCACTGCTGCAGTGCAGTAAATCCTGCAAGGATTGCCGAGGCTAAGGGTGAGTGGGCTACACTGGTGGAACACTGTGAGGTTTTTCTGATGCCTTATGTTAATAACCACATTTTTATCAACTGCTGTCATTAATGTTAGGAAAATACTAGTTAAAATCCTAGTAAACACTCTTGCAGCCATCCCAGCCTCTAGTTCTCCCAAAAAATGTTGCACAACTTCACAGATGCCCGTCCATGATATACTTGCAGGCGACTGTCAGTGGTAAATCCACCGTCTGCCCTCGGCACAGGATATTTGAGAGAAGGCCTTAGCACTGATGTCCAGAGTCTGTCTGGCGTCCTACAGCAGGACGGAGTCATGTCAATGGATAAACTCCTACAAGTTGAAGGCAATTCCCTGTAACCAAAGGAGCTCTGTTCATTATTGTAATTGAGACTGGTGTGCACAAAGAGACCAGATAACCTGTGTGCTGTGGAAAATCCCGTTCATTATGGTTTTTGACTATCTGCTTCAAATGCTTCTCTGCAAGATGTTGTTTTTCTATTGTTTCTCAGGTGGTGCAGCTGCCACTGCTTTCAGATGTAAAACCTTGCAACATAAGCGGGATGGATGAAAGCTCACAGTGCAATGCTCCAACCGTGCCATTCGGCAGGGTAAGCCATGCACCCATCTCTGCCTGTGCTGGCCTGGATCTGGCAGCTGCTGCAGGCAGGGACCCTGCTTCACCCTCGCGGGTCCCTCTGGCCCTCCTCAGGGCCACCACCTCCGACAGGGTCCTGCTCCTTCAGTGCAGGCTCTGCATGCCCCACATGGGGCTTGAAAATACAAGATAAGATCTTCCTGCAGATTTTAACCCCTCATTTGTTTTTACAACAGCAAAATGAGCAGGTCATTCTACCAAGCCCATAAAGAAATACTTGCCCTTTCTGGGACCAGTATATGGCCCCAGGCAGATAAGCTCAGTGCATGCAGCATGAAGAAATATGTCAAGGAGCAGAAGAAAACACTTTAAGAGATAATACCTGTGTATAAAAAGCCCAATTAGTAACTACTAGTATGAACTTTGAAATAAAGGGAGCCAGACCCTCCCCAATGGATGGGGGGGGGGGCAGGTCCCCAGGGCACGAGGCCTCAGAAAGCGTCTTCTGGGGGCTCAGAAACACCGGCTGGCAGCTGAGTAGATGCAATTATTTGCACTGCTATTCAGCAATAAGTGTGAGATGCCCTGCCAGCTTGCAGTAAAAGCAAATATTGACATTTTGGTGAGGAGGGAAGAGAAACTTGTAAATAGCATCTGGGATAAAACTTTATTTAAGCAGACAGAACCTTTATGCTCACAAGCAATGCGAAATCCAGCAGAGACCAAATGTCAGATTATAGCCTTTAAAGAACAAGACAAATGACCTCAGTAAAGGACACATTACAATAAGTAAAGCTGAAATCCTCAGCAGCCCTCAGAGCACTTGGAGGAAATAGAAGCTGCTTCTGCAGAGCTCCAGTACCATCGTCCCCCCCATCATGATGCGAGGCGCAGTACGTGCAGCAGAAGACAATTTCCAGTTCATGCTACTGAGGATGATCCTAAAGCAAAGGCAGATGATTTCTCCTCCTCCAGTGCATGGTGATGTCGGCAATGTGCTGCTTCACAGCACAGACCGGCTGCACGAGGGGAATTTTCCATTGAGCTGTTGCAAGGCAGAAAAGCAGTATTTCCTGGGGGCAAGACTGTGGGGCTCACATGCCAGCACCCCAATGCTGAACACAGCAGCGTCAACCCTGGGCACTGGTGAAGCAAGAAAGGCACCCACCTACCTGAGGGGGGTCTGAGCCTGAAGGCGCTTCTCTATGTGAAACAGGCACCACAGAACATACTCTAAATGAAAAGGGGCAAGGCTGAGCAGGGCTGCGTAACAGCATTGAGGCTTGTGGCATCCTTCATGCCCAGGCGGTGCAGCTCCTGGCTGGATGTGCTGGGAGGGCAGGGAAACACTCTCTGTGCTTTGCCAGCCATTCACTTGTGCCTCTAGCTAGCACTAAAAATAGTTCACTTTCATCAACCTCAAGTTCATCACCAAAAGAGAGCAAGCAGATTTAATTTGTTTGAACAGAGCTTTGTCTAATCTTCAAGCGGAAAAGTCAAGCCTGGCTTATTGCATTTATTATTTATACAGGATGGAAACCTTTGGGGTGCAGCAGCAGGGCCAGGCATGGACTTCTGATGGCAACTATGCCAGTCCGTCCTTATTCTTGCTAATGAGGGTCGGGCCAGATTCAGTCCTGTCTGTTGCAGCAGTTCTGCTGAACCTGGGGATTAGACCAATGCTCAAATTACTTGCCATTAGTCAAGGACTGAATAAAGCAAGCTCAGCGAGGCCTAAAGCCCATGCAAAATCCCTACAAAGCACACCGGACTGTGCACGCTCACATGCAGAAATTACTTGTTCACCTCTGCGTAAATGATGGCCAAGGAAGAGACTTTCACAGGGGGTAGCTAGCGTAGAGCCGTGGCCTCAGGAATGCAGCTGGAAGCGTAGCTCAGTCTGTGTTTTGAAGCGTTGAACTCAGGTGGGTGCTGCGAAGAGCAGCTTGTTAGGAAACACAATGTTTGTACTATTGTTGGATGCATCTGGCCCTCAGCATATTGAAATTTAGACTCCAGTGTCATCTCAGCCACTTGCATTTGATTTACTCCTCAGCCAGGAAATTCTTCTGTATTTTTGCCTATTGTAGTTCATTAGCTCTAAAGAATAACCATATTGCTTCAACCTGAGGGCTCATCCAGTCTTTTATGCTGATGTACGCTGACGCAAAACCAGTCAGGAATGAGAAACTATGGCAATGTTTGTTTTGAGCCCACTAATCTGAAGTACTCTGGGACTGAACCGTGCCTGGATGCCCCCCCCCAGGGCTCTCCGGTGCGGTGGTGCGGGGCTGCGCCATGCCGCGCCGAGCCCAGGCACTCCTGTTACAGCACCACGGTTCTAATCAAAGGCAACATCAGGGCTCCGGCTCAGGGACTGACTGCTGCTCTGATGCAGATAATGCCACAGTTCTGGCTTGCAAGGAGGCTATTGTGGGAAAATGCTAATGTGACTTTTGCTGCTTATTTGCTGTGGGCCAACACTACAAATTATACCTGGCTGTAGAAAAGACAAAGGCAACTCTGTAGAGTGACTGCAAAAATCAAGGAACATGACCCACAGTCTTTCTGTAATGTAACAGCATACAAATGTATCGGTACCCTCTTCCAAATGTCCTTCCAAATGTCCTAGAGAGCCGACACCGATCTGTCCTCACTGCCACCGTACCCTTGGCTGCACTGTCCACCAGCAAAGCTCAAGCCCCAGTTTGTACCTTCAGCCTGGGCAGCCTCGTGGGAGCCAAGAGCTGTCTCTCAGGACATGATGCTCAGGCAGGCCTTTGTTCAGCAAAGGTCAACAGTGATGGGGAGAGGCCTGGGGAGAGGCCAGCAGCTTGATATATTACTGTGCCCTGAATCAGGTCACTGGGTATGTATCATGACTTTATTAAATGGACAATTAAAGAAAAGAAAAAAAAGTAAACTGGGAAATGCCAAAACATTTCAGCACTGTGCTGGGGCTGCCTGTGCTGCCACGATGCCCAGGGAAGCATCATGTAAGGGTTCAACTCCCAACCTCTCCTGGGGCGCCAGACACCTCCTCAGCCATCGGCCACTAGAAAAGTATATCCTTGCTCCATAGATATGGCTGGGTGTTTGCTCAATGTGTCACATACCAGCTGCTCACACTTGCGGAGGGGCAGTTCAGGGCCTCCTGCCTGCATCCTTCTCGTCCTGGGGTCAGGACCACCCTTCTCTTGACACAAGAGTGGCTCAGCCGGAGGGAGGATGGAAAAGGTTTTGATTCGATACTGCAGAATGGCAGGCAGCAGACCTCAAAGACCTGGCTCAAAATGAAATACTTCATTTCTTGGTAGGAAGAAGTGTTTCAGCACAACCAAAAGTTCCAGTGGAAAACACTGAGTTAGTAGATACCACGTTTCTAAGAAAGTTCAACTAGAAAATCCTGAGCTGAGTCCTGCTGGCAATGCGCAGACACAGTGGCTTCCCAGGGCTTGCTCAGAGCAAAGTTGCACCATCTTCTCACATGTGCATGGATTCGTTTTCTACTCTTTTGATTGGATCTTTTAAGATCAAGCAAAAAAATCAACATTATAGAAAAAAAATCCTGCCTGCCTAGTAGCTTGGAAGCTGCTGCTCTGGCGAGGAGTGACTCACCTTTATCTACAGAGCAACAGCTTGCTCCAGCGCAATCAATAGGTGCTCAGGTGTATTCGCCTGCCCTTTGGGGGTGGCTGGTGTGTGCCAGGAGCAGGTCAGCCCTGAGGGCTGGGGCCTTCCTCCCAGTTTGGCCCCCCTGTACATCCTCGTCCCACTGGCTGCAAGGCTGCAGAGGGTCTCTCAGGCACTCGCCACGAGCCCCTACACCTTTTCCCGCCCCCCCCAGCAAGGAACAGACCTGGCCTTAGACCACAGCTATGTCGGGGGCTGCGGTGTCCACCGCACGGGGCTTGGGGCAGGCAAAACCCTGGGCCAAGCTGCTTTGTCCAAGCCCTGAAACACCCAGCAGCCAAGAGAAGCAAGGCAGCATTGCTGCAGGGAGGACCTTGCATACTGGTGCCTGAATCCTCCCGTTCCCTGGAGTAACACTGGTGCTGATAAAAGACAATTTCCCACAGGTTCTGCAGTTTACATAGTGATTAGCTTCTATGCTAATTCCCGGGGTGGTGGGGGTAGCTGAATTATAATTAGATATATGATGTAGCAAGGGTGTAACTTAACTCCTCAGAAGCCTTTTCTGAAGGAGATGGGTATCTTGATTATACTGTCTGCCTTTCTAGTCAAATGCTTGTTGAACAAGGCCTATTTGTTATCTAGATCCAGTGCACCCCCCTCCTGCAGCCGGGTGCTGAGGCAGCAGCTCGGAGCCGACAGGAGAACCCGCGTAGGTGCAGGCGGGTTCAGGAGCAGTGCGACAGCCCTGGGTGTGCTCCTTGCGGACACGGGGCAATGCACCCGGACAGGCACAGGCACAGCTCCGCTCCTTGCTTCTCGGTCACAAGCACTGGGGTTTGAAATACTGACAGCTTTTTTTTTTTTTAATGTGTTTTTCTAAAAACCTTACACAACAGCTGGAGTTTTAAAATTGACATTTTTCTGATAGCCTTTTAGCAGGTAATTGAAATTTTTTTGAAACCATCTACAATTCCAGTTACCCTTTGCGTATGTTTTGAAAGAAAAAAAATGTAGGAAAAAGGGGAAGGGAAAGCATTGAGGTTCACTTTCCCGGCTGGCAGCTGTAGAGCCGTTTGGCCGGTGAGTGATGTTGGGGCCACAAATGGCAGACAGGCACGAAGCAAGGGTGGACTGGGAACATCCCCTTAGGTCTCCTGGCCTGAACTGGCTTCCTTCAGGCCCAAGGAGACCTGGAAGGCCACACCAGACAGCTCATCCCTATCCAGAGGAGACACCTGTCAAATCAAAACCCAGAGAAAGTGGCACTGGGGCTGTGCTCAAAGCATGGCCCCATCTGCCCGGAGCATTTAGGGCAGCATCTCCTGGCAATCAGGGAGAGATTAATGTGGGAAGGAGCGCTGAACTGCGGTGTTGAGCTCGAGTAGCCGTTTCAAAGTGCTGGGTTACACTATAAAAGCTTTAATCACTGAAGAAAACAGAGACGGATAAAAATAGCACTGAATGCATGTAATACAGGGTGGCACATCTGGTTACATGAGTCACTTTTAAGCACAGACATTTTTTTGAAGGAGTGAGACCACTGATGTTATGCTTGTGAAACTTTTGCAGACGGGCTTAATAGCAGGGGAAACAACCAGAAAATCAGCTGAATACAAGTTGGCACAAGGAACTATATATATGCTACAAATATATACATTTTGGCAGTGGACATTTAAGGGAATAGCATCCACATCTGATTTCCAAAGAATCAGCAAGTACTCATTTTTGTCAGCCAGTTTCTCCTTAGGGAATTGTTAAGGGAAAAACATCCTGGGGGCAGCAAAGCAGTATCTCAACAAACTCCTGAAAAGACAAGCTGTGATTTTAAAGTTAGAGGACGCATTTTAAAAGGCACAATAAATACCTGCCAAGTGCTCAGATGTGGCTGGATTTCCACGGGTCTGTTTTCCCTTTGCTCCCTTGGGAATCTCTCCCCAGCAAGTGGCTTCACACCAACCAGGAGGCTCGAATGTGTCCAACCCAGAGCGGCCGCACGCAGCAAGAGAGCTGCAATCAAAGGCAGAGCTGGGGTGTTATCTTACCAGTGCTGGCAACAGCTACCTCTGATTTTCCCAGCATTTAGAGGCTCTTAAAAGATTTATTGTCACTGGTCTCTCGGAGGTGTCAGCATGTCTAGTGCTTAATGTGGGACTGATCTCCCCAAAGACACTGACTCCTTTTGCTTTGAATTAAGCTTAAATAAAGAGAATTAAAGAACATCTACCCGAGAGATTGCAGGGGAGCAAGCCAGCAGAGAAAACAAAAGCAAGGTGGTAATGTTAGTGACAGCTTTTGAGCAGAAAGGCCCTGGAGGTTTTGCCTTTGTCCTAATTTTACACTATTGGTTTCATACATTTCCTTGTATCCTGAGGAGTGTTATTACAAGATATAAATAGCTGTGACTGAGAACAGAGCAATAGCTTTGTCTCTTCTACAGCAGAGACAATAACTACAGAGCATTAAGCAAGCAAAAACCTCTTGAAATAATAAGCAAAACTGATGAGATTCATTCATGCTTGTAAATACAATTACATTCTGTGATGGTACGTGTACGTTCAAATGAATCTCAATCCAAGGCTGATGGGCAGGTGAAAAGGGACCACTCTTCCCTGCGCTTCTGTGAGGCCCAGGCAGATGCCCGAAGCAGGCAGAGCCCAGACCCAGCGATACCCCATCCTTCTCGAAGCAGGGCAAATGCTATGAACAGAGAATTGTGAGGACGTGGGAGTCACATTAAGCCCTTAAAGTTAATCAAAAAAACAGTATGGATGCAGCTCAGCGCTGCTGGATGGCTGCAGCGAGGGAGCATGTCAATGCCTGCGGCCATTGGTGTAGCGATGCCCGAGGTGAGCAGGACAGAGGCAGCGGCAGCATGTTTCAGTGAGGCCAAGGCATATTTCAGAGCAGAAGCTCAAGGCTGACACACCACACCCGTGCTTCTGTCTGCCTTTACCGCCATATAGCCTTCTCCTCGCTTCTGTTGGCCACATCTGTCCTATTTGTTGGGCTATGCACTTTAACTCCATTTTCTTTAAAAAAGTACAAGGAATTCCTATTTGAGAACATTTCCCCAAAAGCTGAAGCTGTGGCACAGAAAGTGAAAAGCTTTTATAGAAATAATTTTTAAGTGTCCTTTTACAGGTCAAGGCTACTAGCAGCGGCAAGAGTGATGCCTGGTGGAGGCCTCAGCATAGTCTGTAAACTTTCTCGACGATTAGCCAGCAGTGGCAGGCAACTAGATCTCAGTGGAAATCATCTCAGATGATCATCTCAGACCCACATCTCCCTTAGAGGAGTTCACTGGTAGAGGCAGGGGTCTGCGCTGTGCTGGGCATCACCTCTGCGTGCGCATATTCAACCTGCGTTTTCTCTCTGCACATTTCCTTGCCTGGCATTTCAACATCTCTTTTCCAACCTTCAGTGCTTTTTGTTGTAGATCCCATTGCTCAATAGCTGTCATGGGGCAGCAGTTGACCTCTATCAACTGCATTTTGTGTATCTCTTCTTAGAGATTTCCTTTCCCCAGCCAGTCATGTTTTCTCCCCTATCACTCTTTTCATTTCTTACTTTACAACTTTTCCAGTAAGATACAGTATTGCAGTGAGCAGCAGCTTTTTGCAGTTCTTCAGCACTCAAGTGCAGGTAGTAACACCTGTTTTGTGCGGATGCTTTTCTTGGCTGAATTTGAGTGTCAGCTGTTGCTCCTGCAGCTTGCAAATGCTCACAAGGGCCAAAGGCAACGTGCAGGACACTGCCATGTGTCCCCAGAACAGCAAAGCTCAGTCTTCTGGGGTCCCCCAAGGTCTGAGATGGCTCCTGTGGGAAGGGGGATCCTGGAGCATCACTTGTCCTCTGCTCCCACCGAACGGAGCAGGTGCTGGGAGCCCTTCGGGACGATTAACACAAATGCCCCAGTTTGCCCTACAGTGACCGGTGCCCTTGCATTTTTGCTTCGTGCATTTGTTACGCTCAATATTAATTGCTGCAATTAATAATAATAACTGCTCTACCATTATTAAAGATATATAAAATTCTGGCTGTTTTATCTCAGGGCTCCTGGGGAGGAGCTGGGGCTCTCCTGGCTGTCCCCGGTTTCTCTTGATGACGTTCCCACCCGGCCTTGGAGATGCTCTGTGCCAGGGCCCCTGCATGGAGCTGGGGTGAGCCAGGACCATGTCCGAGCCTTGTCCTGCCATTGCTGCTCACAGCAATCCTCTGAGCACCTGAGAGGTGCGGGAGTGAGCTCCGGCCAGCCTCCAACCGCTGCCCCGGGAGGGTGAGCACTGTCTGCCCCAGTGCCATGGGCTGGAAGTGGCAGAAGGGCTTAAATGCCTCCTCACCACCTCCAGGAGCGGAGCCAGCCGTGAGCCAACTGGCCCTGCCGTGGTGCAAGGCTCCTCGGTGGCCTTTCATTTCTTAGGAGTATTATTTTTTCCTTTTACACAAATAATTTTTGTGTTCTGCATCACAGGCATTTCAAGGAATTGGTGTGTGGATCCTTGTTTGTTCATCTCTTCCACACACATTAAATGACTCATAAAATATACAAAATGAATTATGAAATAACTTTGTGGAGGTTGCTGGATAGGATCCCTGGAGCTAAACTGGGAAAATGGTTTCTCTTCCATCAGTGAAGCGGGACATACTAAGGAGGGTTTGCTCTGTAATACAAAGTTGCTTCTTATACTGTTACAGCTTTCTTTAAAGCAAGAACCCCCCTGAAAAAACAGGAAAAATGGAAAAAAGGCTAGAGAACACTCAGCAGTGGCACTCCTGGAGCTGTGGTGGTTTGAGAATGGAAGTGGGACAAGGTTGAGGAAGACACAGTTTCTTCTGTGGCATTGATAGAGCTGGAAGAACCGACACACTTTTGCACATACAATCCACACTTCAGGTCTGAAATAGCAGCCACAGACTTCAAATGCAAATGGAGAAGAAGTGCCCTGGGGTTAACTGATGGTGTTGGGGAGTTAAACCGTCTGAAAAAAAAAGGTCAGTCCCCATGGAGCAGCAGCAATGCATTACACGGGATGCAACACAGGCAGCTGCGCTGCACTGTGATATTGTACCCACGCTTGCCATTTCCTATGGACAAGTAACTTAAACAAGGGCTGGCTGGAGGGGAACATTCCTGCTCTGCAGGGAAAATAGGGAAAATAGGAGAGTTCCTTCCAGGTGCTGCCTCTGCAGCGAGCAGAGTGTCCAGAGCCCTTCCTCCTCCTCCTCGCCTGGCCCAGCAAGCGGCTGGGAGTGCAGGAGGGAAGCCCTCTCCTCCTGCTGCAGCTCATGGGGACGTGAACGGGGACGGGGACGGGGATGGGGAAGGGGACGGGGACGGAGTGGGACAGATGTGGAGCGGAGACTGCAATTACGCCTTGTGGGAAGCAGCTTCTGCAAACCCCAAATGTCTCCTGTTGCTCCTGGTGAGCAGCAGGTTCACATCAGCTGGGAAGTACGAAGTTAACCTCTCCTCTCAAATAGCACAGAAATCTTTTCTGGCAACAGGATAGACTCCTTTTGAAAAACAAAAGCTAGAGACTACTTCCAGCATTTTGATTTCAGTGGTCAGTGTATTCAAATATTTATTGGATCTCCACTCTTGCAAAGGTGTGTCCATTTATAGCTGCTCCATGTTTCTGATTGTGGTTTTTCTTGTTCTTTTGTTGAGTTCCAGCTAACCAGCAACTTTTACAATCCTCTTCTACACTTCTTCCTTGTTCCTGCTACACGTAGAGGAACTGAGAACAATGGTACTCCCAGTGAGAACTAAATCATGCCTAGGAAAGAAGCAGAGCGGGTGCAGTTGCTGTAGCAGAAGGAGGTTACACTAAATTGCCACTCAGGAGGGGCCAGAGCCTCCACTGGCCACTACGGTCACCACTGCCAGTGACTCCAGCACATCAGCAAGCTGTCAGGGATGCTCCGGGACCCGGCATCCTGGACGCTCTTGTCTCTGAGGTGCTACATGCCCAAAAACTTCAGGCATGGGGATGAGTGTATCTAACACCTTTTTGTTTCTGACACCTACTTTGTATTTTGCAGCACCAGGATGGAGTCACACTGCGAAACCCAGGCAGGATGAATTAAGTGGGCCAACATATATTCAAATCAAATAAATTCGCAGCTGCCACTGAATCGTATTCAAAGAGTAATTGATTTGAGGAGCTACAAGGCGCACAGTGACTCATATATTTTTGAAGTGGTCTGTGCTATTTATTTATTATGCTTTTTAGTATCTATAATATTTATTTTTTGGTTTGGTTTGTGCAGGAGCTTTTTGCACCGCAGTGTGTATATGCATCGGTCTGTGGTCCACACTCCCCGGCTACCTCGGAGGTGCCAGCCTGGAGGCTGCCTCCCATCTATGGCACCGAGAAGGGAGCGGAGGGCTGTGGCTCCTTGAAAAAGCTTTTCTGCCGACACTTCACGGTAGGACTGATGACACACGTCCCGTGTTGTTGGCCAGACCCCTTCCCCTAGAGGAATGCCGATTTCTGTCCTGCTTTGGCTAAGCAGGGGCTCCACACTGGAGGAGGCTTCTAGCTGCAAAGTGATGGAGGAGAGACGATTCCTTAGACTTCTTTAGCTGGAAAAATGCAGGCACATTTTTGGTATAGCTGCCCTTCTCTTCTGAAACAAAAGCAGTGAGCTTACAGTGCCTAAAAGCTCCCACTTAGAGGGGTTTTTACTGTTCGTTTAGACAACTGGCTTAGAGAGGTGTCTTTCTTTTAGATTCAGATTACACAGTCACGATCTCTCTTTATACTGAGGGATTATCTGTAAGACCTTGTCCTTACAGCAGTCCTCATAAAATGTAGTTTACATACATATGTGCAGTCCAGCACTGTCAGCATCAGGCCGTGGTTTGAGCGGGTGTCACCGGGACATGGGCCACGATCCTGTGACGTGCCTGGGAAGATATACCAGGCTGCTGGAAGGGTCTCGCAGAGCCGTGGGTGAAGAAAGAGAAAGTATATAGAGACAGAGACGATAAATTATTTCAGAGGTATGGTGGAACATCAACTATACAATGAAACACTAAAGTTTGATTTTAATTTCTTTCCACTCAGCTGCAGGCTAAAATTCAATTAAAATTCAGATGCACTGTATTAAAGTGCGTTTCCTCACCGCCCCTCGGGAGCTGCATAATAAAAAGCAGGCAGCATCCAGGACACCTGCCTGCATTTCTGAGCACCAGCAGCACCGCGGGCAAGTATGAAGGGTGCAGTGAGGCAGGAGCAGGAATTTCTCTCTTCAGGCTTCCTTGCTGATAATGTGGCAGGACCAGTGAAAGTCTCTGCTGTCAGAAAGATGTGTTTTTAATGGTAAGTCTCTTGATGAAAAAATATCACTGGAAGTACCTCCGTGTCTTTTTTTCTCCTGAAAAGCCCAGGGCCTTTGGGAGCTGCCTCTGGGACACGGCACAAAAATGGTTCATGCAAGGAGACTGAAAAGAGGGTTAAGCAGCTCAGCAATGATGCCTTGAGACAGAGCAGCTCTGAGGAGGGACATGATTTTTCTCATTTAATGAGAATCCTCATTTCATTTCTGAATAAACTGACACTCTGCCATGAAGAGTCACAGAGGCAGCACATCACCCCACTGGGATGCACAGGCTGGCCAGGAAATGGAGTTGGTTATAAAAATATAAAATGGATATTAAAAATATTAAAAAATTTCCTCCATGAATAAAAAGAGGAATAAAGTCACCAATATTTTCAGGCAGCCCTGCATGGTCCAGCATGGCTCTGAGCATCCCAGCAGGCTGGAAACCGTGCGCAGCGGCGGCTGATGCTCCCCTGGGTGCACATCTGCCTATGCAAGGAAAATTGATTGCCGCTGGCGTACCCAGGGCACATGGGTGGAAAGGAACAGCAAGAGCCCCTCTGCCGGATAATGGCAAGCGTGCCAAGTCAGGGAGGGGAGGCAGAGGTCTGGTGTTAAATGGATGTGATGGGCACGACAGGGTGGTCAGCGTCCTCAGGAAGGCACCCGCGATGTCAAAGGATCGTGCTCGGCCATGAAACAGCAAAGGACCGTTACCTGCATCCTTAAGCACGGACTCAACAGGGCTGCCTGCAAGGCACAGCCCATGGACTGAGCATGTTGCAACCTCTGCTCCTGAAGGGAAATGTAGAACCAGTTTTATTTTCCCCTCTCTGCTTGGCCGCCTGGATTAGAGCTTCCCTAAGGGTCCCACCCTGGCGCTGAAGGGATTGCTAGAGAGCCAATAGAAAATGGAGTCTCTGCCTCGTAAAGCCCCCCAAATTCCCAGTTGTGCAGGTTCCAATCATCACACAAAAAAATACTGTCACAGGGCCCCGTCAACTGAATGCTGGAGAAAAGATGATTAGAGCTTGCTTCTCTGCCTCTGGTTTTAATGGCACAAAGAGGAGCGCTAGCTGTGCTCGCTCGTCAGGCGCTCGCAGCTATTTCCAGGAGCCTTTCAAGGGTATTTTGAAAATGCTTGCTGTATAGTTTAATAGAAATTATTTTCAACTATGTGTTGAACCAAATGTAGTGCAGCTTCACTGACACAGGCACCCTATATATTTGTACTACTTTTGATACTGCATTTCTCTGTTTTGTGTATGGGTTTGCCTCTATACCTCTATACCAGACATTCTGTGTGATCCCTGTCCCATTATTCAACAGCGATGTTTACAGCCATCACAACCTTGCAGCTGAGGCCAGCAGTAAATAAGGAATTTCAAAAGCAATTGGCTGGGTTCACCTCCAGTATTTATCGTGCTGCCGAGCACCTGTAATTTCCCTGCCAATACTGATGACCTGTAATTTACAACCCCCACTTTATGCTAATTCATTTTGTCTCATGGAAGGGAGGATTGCACGCTGCTAAGAACTTCTGCCAAAACACAGAGAATCAAATTTTAAAATTAAAATAGTATCTCTACCCCTCCAGCAACAAAACAAGCAGGGTTTTACAGGCACTGGGGCACAGCAAGGAGGGCCGGTGGTGATCAAGATTTCTGTTAGCATTGACCCTCTTTGCTGTGCCACCTCTTTCTCAAATACAAAATTTAGGGTGACCTAAATCAACGGATACAGAGCACATATATGCAGGAGCTTTTCTTCATGCAGTCTCTACGTGGCAATACACCGCATGGGAGATTGACTAGAACTAGTGAAACCATGATACTATGGCCAAATGTGCCTCACTAAATGAAGGCCATGTTAGAAATCTCACAAAGAGAGTAAAACTTGGTGGTCAGAACCGGCATCCCCGAGCAGACCTTGCATAGCGATCAGTCTGTTCAGGAGCCAGGTTGTGAACCTTGCAAGGAGCTCAGGTTGTTTTGCTTCTGATGTGTATTGTGTTGTTATTTTTCTGAGTTTTACCTTCCTTGTGCCATTTACTCAGGCTCAGTGAGGGTCTCTAAATTTCACCTCGGTCCTCTCTGGTCTTACAGATCTTGGTCTTACCAGTTCAGTCTGCAAGGAGCTGAAATGCTCCCCTATTGCTAAAGTATGGGACTGAACGGCTGCTTTGTTTTCCCTCCACAGTCAATATCGTTGTGCTGGACAGAGAGATAAGGGCATGGACTTTTAGTGCAGTCACAACTCAAAACCGAGGATTTATACCCATACAGCTTCTGCAGTAAAATATCCTGTAACGAGATAGCTGCTTTCATTAGATTCTGCTGATACTGTGCACGCTGCAGTATCTCAGTGGAGCAAGCACATTTCATGACGATCTGTTTATCTCTGAAGAAATAGCTTAGCAAATAAACTCTTCACCATTGCTTCTGCAGTGCTGTTTAGCCTTAGTAGATGTGCCTAAATCTGCCTTAGGGCAGGAGAGCAGGTGAGTTTGACATGTGCTACCCTGCTTTCGGGAATAAAATGATGAGGCACAACATTTTATCCTGTGGCAACTTGAAACTGCTTTTTGAAGCATTGCTTTTGGAAATGTCCACTGGGTGGTCCTGAGTTGTTCCCCTGCCCAGGTTTAGGAATAGCTCAGAAGGTACTAAGATGCTTTACTACTGGGTGAGCTCAGGTGATGAACGGGGTACTTCCACATCACTGACAGTTCCTAAATTTGCTTCACTTGGAACCATTGAGCTGTTCTTGCTTGGAGACAGATTTGTTAATGTATTTCCTGACAGCAATCAATAATTTATTTTTTATTCATTGCGATCTTTAACTGGGAGTAAACCTAAAGACGGATTGCTTGGATATAAGAACTATTGACTGCTGCAGAAAGCCCACTTAGCAGCTTACATTCTGCAGAACAGGAGTATGCAGTTGCTTGCACTGCTTTTGTGATGTTAGGGAAGGTAAGAGGTAGCGCTTCTGCCGGGACATGGCTAGGTCGTGTCGTAACCAACTTCAGTCAGATTGTACAACTTTCACATGAGCACTGCTCCAGAGATCAGCATGAGTATTTGCAAAAGGCAAGCAAAATCTGGCTTTTAATACTTTTCTCATGATCGTAAAAATAATATATGACAGAAGTTTATATCTTGTTTTGACATCGTAGTGATAAGTGATAATTTATCAAGACATACAGGGGTTGTTACAGTTCCAAATTTTCTATCCTCAGTGCTAATTATAAGGAAACACAGGTGCATTGCTTTCTTCTATATGGGAAGAAATTCCCAGGTACCAAGATAGCATATGTTTTATGCCATGTGCCTTGAGCAAAAGAGCAGTGCAGTGCTGTACTGCGCTGCTATACTGCCTCATCAAAAGCCACTGCTCTCCCTATTGCTCCAGGGGGAATTATATACATTAAGCTCTCCATCTGGCACAGGCCACTTTTCCTGCATCCTGGCTGAACTGTGTTGGCTGGAGCAGTTTCCTCTGCTGGCACTTGTTCCTTGTCCATCCCCACCTGTGGGAACGGGAAGGAAGATGAAAGTGATCTTCTTTATCCTGCCACATTCCTGGCAAGATGAGGAGTGTTAAGATCTTCATTTCCTCTTTGAGATAAGAAAGACCTGTATCACCAGTTTTAGGAGCAAAAGCAAGGTGATTTTACTGAAGTTTGAGAATTTGGTTTGTTTTTTTTTTAAATTCCTGTCATGTTCTTAAAGCGGACCTGCAGTCATATGAGAGGAGTCAGTACCATTTGCCAGCAGGGAACAAAAGTGTGTAAGCGTGCAATGACAAATTGTTTAGCCCGGAGAATATACAGTCTACACAGGTGGAAGTAGTTATCTGCAGTGACTAGTAATCCTGTGCAAAAAGTGCTGTTGCAGTTATTGCCCAAACTAGAAGAACAGTGAGGACTTGTAGAAGACATTGATTAACCCAGCATTTCTGTTTGCTGTTGGAACTTGTATATGGTAAATGAGAACGTAATTATTTCGTGAATCATAAAGCATCCCCATGCTGGCACATCAAAGCTCAATGCTGGTACATTGTGCTGTACAGACATTTAAAAAACAGAAAAGAGAGAGATTGACGGGAATGATATTAAAAGCCCTATTGTAGTGCATTTTGGAAATGTGTAGGGTTGAAGCTGAGTATGGTATTTTGCTTTTTTCCTCTGACATTTGTTGGAAACATTTCTTTACTTGCACTACTTCACTTATTGCCTAACAGCGAAAAAAGAATTATATCTGGCTATATTTTTATCTATTACCAAGACAGTAAAAGCTAGGAAAAAAGCCAAACCTTGGAACAGAGACAATGAAGATACAAAGGTGGCTTAAAAAAATGCAGATAACTGAGACTTTGGACTTTCTGAAAACCTATGACTCAAACTTCAAATTGCCACTCGTCTCTGGACTGTCTCAAAATGTGTATAAGAAATTAAGAAAAAGAGCAAGGTAGAGAAATAGTACAACTAAAATACAAAGTTGCCCCACTCCTCTTTAGAAATATATATTTCAAAGAGAGCAAGCAAGGAAAGACTTTACAAGAAAATTCCTGTACGACTTACAGTTGAAGGCTGTTGCGGAAGAACACCTGAATTACCAAAGAAATGGCTTGACTGAGTCCCGCACCGAGTTCTCAGGGACAACCTGCAGCCTCCCCCAGCTCCCCAAATGGCTTTCTACCGCAACTAAGGAAAAGCACTCACTGTTCATTTGATAGTGATATTTTATTATAAAATTTTATAGCATAAAGAAATCTATGTTAAAAATAGCTATTCCACCAAATCTAAAATTCTGCTTCACTGAGATTAGTTGAAGGAAAAAAATGACAAACTCCAAAATGACTTTGAAGGAAATGACAAGTTCCCCTGCTATTTATTTTCTTTGAGTGAAATCCTTTGCGGTAAGGGAAGACTTGGGGCTGGGACTGGCAGACTGCAGTTGGTAAAGGCTTGTTATTTGTCAGCGCTTATGTTCCCAAGGAAGGCTTCCAAAACAATTTAGTCAACTGAAGATGAGGAAGTCCTTGTTACAAATGTAAATGTTGCAATCATACAAGAATTTGCAAGACAAAGTGGGTAAAACATTTTGTGTGTCCACTGTGATAACTTACACCCTGGGCAATGGACCTCTGGCAATGAAAGGGAGCGATGGACTGTCTGATCCTCACTTCAACAAATTTATACAAAGCTGGCATGATACAGCAGGTAAGATCTACTGCTATTTCTTAAAATGAATAGCTCAATCAGAAATCTTATCATGTGTAAGTTTAAAAAATTGGATTAAAATGTCAATGTTACTTTTATTTTAGTCTTTCATGTTCTCAAACTATAGAGGTTATTGTAGCACTGGACAATGTATGGATGTAAGTGGCATAGTTAGGTCAGATGCTGTCTTTGTAGTTGCTATGTTAAATTCTGCAACCACTCCAAATTCCTGAGACACTTAAACCTCCACTTGCACTGGATGGCCTCCTTTCTGCCTGAATGTTAGTTACGGACTGTACTCCCTGCTGTAGTCTTCTCTGATTTCCCCATCTTTCTCTCCACTCCTTTCACATTTAATTTATCTTCCTGAACTCCTAAGGGTTGGATCAATTGTACCCTCAATGTTTTCTGCTTCCCCCCCCGATGAATTTTAATGTTCAGTGGCCAAAATAATTCCCCCTTCCTACATATTTTAATATTTTGACTGTGTCTCTCCAGTGAGATGCTCCACTTATATTTGAAACGTTTCCCTGAGAACAGCAATTATGTTTACACTGATTTCTTCCCTGTTTTGCTGTGGTTTTGCCTGGTAGAGAAGGGCAGGCTGTCAAAACAGCCTGTGATTCTCTGCTGCCCCAATAATTATCATTTCCATGGTGGGAGAGTGTACAGAGGGCAAAGAGAGATGAAACATTAAGAGGGCAAAGAGAGACGAAACATTAAAAGTGGTATCAACAAAAATTAGTCTTTAGGTCAGTGCTTTACCCTCATTTTTACATTTGTGGAAATGACTGTGGAAATGGTGAAAAAAGGTTGAAAATCAAGGCTTGCACATGCAGGGTCTATCTGTGTTATGACTGTAATTTAAAATGCTCGTGTGTGCCAGTATATACTAGGCAGTTATTTCCTCTTCCAAGCACAGGGAAAAACTCTGATATCTGGTAGTTTTGTATTGTAAAGGCACTGACTCTGCAAGGAGAGACATTTCAAATATCCTTTTCATGAAGCTTTCCTATATATTTTAGTGTCACTTTCTTTTGAGGGCTACCTGTAGCCGCCTCTGCAGGCACGGCCGTGGCTCGGTGAGTTTCAGCTGGATCCTACCAGCGCTAGGGTGGTGAGGAAGATAATACCTATTTCTCTGCCCTAAAGCATGAGGCTGGAAGCTGGCATTTCCATTTTCCACTGTGGGCACCAAGGGTGCCTGGTGCTTGCAGCTCTGGGCAGGGAGAGAGGCTGCGAGGCCGTCTTTCCTTGCAGGAGGTATCTGGGAAATGGGAGAGGCTTTCCTTGCTGGTGTTCCTGGAAAGAGGCTGATGCCTCCCCTGCGTGCTGCTGGAAGTGGAGATGGAGAAGGACAACGTGGCAGAGCACTGCTGAGACCGTGAACCTCCCTCTAGGGATTTTTATTTCAGTAACCTCCTTGGGGAAATTTCTAATTCACACTGTAGGAAAAAAAGCAAGAATAGGATGTAGGTACGCTCTGCTCTGAGAAGATTTTTTATGAGGCTTCACCAGCCTCAGCAAACATGATTTATTGCTGCTCAAATCCCTTCCTCCCTCTCGGAGGCTCGAGTAATACTCACGGAGCTGCTCCAGATGGTCGGCTGCTGAGCAGCTTCCGTCTGCACATCCCGGCCTTCGGGGTGGGATGCCAGCCTGAGGGAACAGCCACGAGCCGGCTGCCTGCACTCAGCAGACATTACTTTTTACTCCGGGTTAATAAAATGACTTGGAAAAACAAGCTCCATAGGATTTGTTGTGCATTAGCGGGGACCAGAGTAGTCAGTGAACTCTGGAAATGCACTGCGTATGGCTGGAATCAAGCTGTCTGTAGCTGGGGGTGAGGGGGAAAGTCGAGGGCTTTAAAAATACATAAAACGAGTGATTTTTTTATCACAAAATATTTTCAGTGTTTACTGCTTGACAAATATGCACCTCGCCTCTCATTTTAGAATGATTTTAATTTTGTGAGGCTGTTATCGTGGCATGAATATGCAGATCTATCCAACAGGGAACATTTTCAGTATGGAAAAAATATAAATCTTGAAAGTAACTTTTCTAAACAGCAGAATGTGAAAGGTAAGAAGAAATTAAAAGTGCTCATGCAGCAGATGAGCTCGCTTCAAGAGCTGGAAGCAGACAGGTGAATCTCCATCTACAGCACTGCACTTGGGGAAGGGGTCATGGCTGGTACAGTTCACTTTGGCAGGCGATGCTAGTTGGAACAGCTGGAGAAATGCTGCCTTAAATACACATGTATGGGTACTCCCACTGCAACTCCTCACATGCTCAAATTAAGTTCGCCAGTGAGTATCTGCAGAACTGCAAATAGTAAATTTACCTCGTCACAAGCAATTGAAGCTTAATAGAGCTTAGTTCCTCTTCTGCTCAAGTTCTGCGTTTGGCATCGTTAACAGATTCTGTTATAATTTATAGCAAATGTTCAGAATGAATTGTTTCGAGCTCAGGTGGCTGTGGGTATGCGTTATCTTTTCTTTTTAGATAAAATCAAGTTGTAAGATTTCCTAACAGGAAATACTGTTGCTTAATGGATATTGCTCTGTCTAGATAATCTGTAATATCAATGCAAAATGATTGCAAGGTGAATATAAGCATGTTCTGTCTGAACTGGTAATTTTGTTCATTCCTTAAACTGCTGTTAGATGCTGAAAACATATCTTGCCACAGCAAATTGTGTTCAGTATAGTTATCAAATGTCAGGTTTGTGAGCATAAATACTTACAATGATATTTTGAAAGGAACTATGCTATCAATATAAATTTAATAGGAAATGCTTGTGATTACAGTCTTGTGGTAAAGTTGTGTATAGAAACTTATCTTGTAGATTGCTTTATATTAGTAATTTTATATGTTTGTCTTGTGTAGTGTTTATACTTTGAGATGCCCGACAGAGAGTTTACAGCAAATTTAAGGTGGATTTCTTGCAGAGAAATACATAATGGAGATGTCAAAGCTTTGTAGAAAAGTATACTTAGAACAATTTTATTAATGACAAAATAACATTTGAGCAACCCTAGTACATGTATTTTCAATAAGAAATCTTTAGTGACAAAGCCTAGGTCTGCTGAGCAGAGCTTTCTAGCCCTTCCCCTGCCCAGCTGGCCTGTCATCTCCTGGGGGCTCCCAGGGGCACGTCTATGGGGTTTGGTGCTGAGAGGTCCCAGGTAAAGCCTGGGAAAGCTTGCCTGGTTTTCAGTGTGGAACTGTTAGAAGAACACTGGAGCACTATTAGCACTTGATTCACTTGCCAAGTCCTTAGCAAAAAAAAGTGAGCATGTTCAACTATGAAATGAGATGGAACCTGGGCTGTAAAAAAAACACCTTCTGCCATGTAAGTAAGCAAAGAGGGTCAGAAAGTTTCTGTGTGGTTAGAAGTGTGGGCTTGAAACTTGGACAAGAGCCCATGTTAAATGTACATTGGAGAAATTACCTTGCCTTGGGAGTAAAAAGAGCTGCAAGAGCATTATATCCGGAGGGGCATGTGTTTTATAGCTACAGTCTATTTAAATGGCAAATTTCACTTTCTTTCTGAAGGAAAGAAATAAGTAAAAAGGTGAAGAACTCACTATTACAACCTGCCTTTTGCAAAACATTGTGAGTGAGCACATTGCAAGAATGCAGTTATTCTGTTTGGGAACATTTGTGAAATATCCAGCATGTCACTATGTCCATGCCTCTTCTCAGTGGAGATGCGTTCTTCCCAAAGTTTTGTAAAGATAATTCAGTATTGGTGCTGGCTCATGTAAGAGGCTATTTTCAAGAACAAAAGTAGGAAAAATATACACAAAAAATGCCATCTTCTGGAAATGAGATACTGAATTTCTTGTCAGCTTGAGTGTAGTGATAAGCTGGTTCTCTATGTCTGAATTTGCTTCAGTTGCTGTTAATGGTGTGAAGAGAACAGAAGAGAACCTGAAACTGCCCACAGCAAAATCTGTTAAGAGAGTTACTTAACCAGAATCTAACTCTGAGATAGATGATCCATTGGCTTTGATAAGCCAATTTCAAAAGTTTCCAGATAAAAGACAGCTTTAAAAGCAAGTAATGTTGGAGATATGCAACTCTCAAATGATGTGGTATGGTCTCAAAGGTTGTCTAACCTTTTCTTTAGGGTTAAAGCTGGCATTTTTCAAGCACAGGACATTTACCAAGCTGAAGTTACAGAGCTGCTATGAGAAGTGGGTTGCAGTCTTGGCTGGAAGGCTACCTATGCTTCATAATTAGTTTTGCATTAAGTTCTGCCCTGAATTGCATTGCTGAAATTCCTATAACTTCATTAGGGTTGACTGGGTTTAACTAAGGCATTATTTGCCCTAGGATTACCTACAGTCAAAAATTTGCTGAATGTTGGGGGTTCAGTAATTGAAGGTGTGTTTACACAAAACAATACAGGCAGAACAGCAGAACAACAGTTCCCAAATCAAAGCCGCAGCCACATGAAAGACAGAAGAGGCCTGCAAAGAAACTTCAGGTTACCTTCCTGCAGTGTTAGAGGAGCAAACGCGACGGTCAGGAGAGCAACTTGGCGTTTGCCTTTCACTTGCTAATAATGCTGGTCCCACATTAATCCCCTGGAGAACACAAGGAGATATTTTTGTACATCTATCACTTGCATTCGCTAAGTTACCAAGGACTGTTGCTTCCTCTTGCTGTCCTCGCTGCCCTCCCAGCTGCCCTCCTGACGCACCCTGCTCCTGGAGACAGCTCCCGACAGCAGAGCTCCTGCCTCTGTGCACCCCAGCCCCTCCACCCACCCACCCATCCATCCATCCATCCATCCATCCATCCATCCATCCATCCATCCATCCATCCATCCATCCATCCATCCATCC
>JAVKLA010000039.1:14442523-14480672 GCA_034782735.1 Sagittarius serpentarius | reverse complement strand
CCCCATCCCGGGCCGGGGGGGGCTGCCCTGAGCCGGGGGGGAAGGGTGTCCTGTTTGCCACGGGGGGTTCCCTGCGTGCAGGAGGGGATGGGGGTGCCCCCGTTGCACTTGGCGGGGGGGGGTGGTGTAGTGTGCGGGTAACCTCTCTGCAAGGGGAGGGCCAGCGTGTTGCCGTGTGGGGAGACCCGGTTTGTGAGGGAGGAAAAGGGGGGGTGCCCCCTTTGCAGTCGGGAGTACCCTGCGGGGGGGAAGAAGGAGGGGTGCGCGGTGTGCAAGGGGGAGAGCAAAAGTGTGCCGTGCCTCCGGGGGGGGCGTAAGGTGGCTGGGGAGGAGGAGGTTAGCGAGGGCAGGCACGGGGGTCTTGCAGGACGGGTGTCCTGGGTGGGAATGGCCGGGAACAAAGCGGGACTGACCCGGCCGGGGGTCACAGCTGCCGGTTTGCTTCGGGACCGGGCTGGCGTGCTTTGTGCCTCTCTGAAAAAGTGTCTTCAACTCTCCTTTTCCAGGCATTGTTTTGCAGTATTGTAATAGTTATCTTCCTTCCCCCCGACCCTTTCTGCTCATCAGTGTTTATTGTTCCCTGGTCTTTAAATAGGCCGGTTGAGGTCTGGGTGCAGGAAGGAGTTTTGGGGATTAGTCCTGAGATGCAGCCATTAGAAATGGGGATGTAACTGTAGGCTGTAATTAACTTGCCGGTTTCCTCTTCTCCCTGTTTGCATAAAATTTAGGCCAAGCTCTGTTTTTACTAGGTACTGTTCAGGACTTTTTGCCTCTGTATGAAAAGTGCGATACTAACTTGGAGAGCCGTTGGAGTCTTGGCTCAGGTCCTTTGTATAATTCAGGAGATGCAAGGTGCACTTTTTTTTCAGTTTTGTATGGCAAAGGGCTCTTTAGCTTGGATGTTCTGACTGTTAATGAAACTGATGCTGACTTGGACCTGCTGTGAAGTCTGCATCAGAAATATCTCCCTTAGCCATTTAAATATGGCTCATACATTTGAATAGAATGCCGCAGAGGAGTCTTCCTTATTCCTTCCCCAGTGAGCTACACATAGTGATAATGCTAATGAAGAACCTTCAGGGCACTCTCCCCACTTCTCTGATTTCATGGTAAAGCCTGTTCTGCAATCCCGTTTGATACTAGTACGCTGCAGAGTGTTGATAGTAGAAAAAGTTTGGGTAGTAACTGGGATTAAATGCTATCCTGAATGCAATTCTTGTGATCTCTTTGATTCTGTGATTTTCAAAATTGTGCTTCTAAACATTTTCCTTCACTTCTGAAGTTCAAAAAATTGTAGTGAGCTGCCAGCACAAATTAGCATGCTGCTCTGCTTCAAAGAAACAAGGCTGTTTCTAGTGAGCCTTGGCTTGACACCAGGTGTCAAAAATGAATTAAAGTGACTTTGCCCCAACCAGCGTTTTTTTTTAAATAATTTTGAAGAGTTTCTTCTGCTCTTCTGTAAAAGACTCACTAAACTTGAAAGTCATCTGAGGCCGTAGTTCAACTGTACCTGATCTGTAGCAGTAATAGTGGCTTGGGGACTCATGGGACTTATGGTATCGCTGGCACAACTTCTGGTGATGCCAGGCAAGCAGCAGATCAGCAAACTTACCCAGCCAGAAAAAAATGGTCGTGCACAGGCTCCCTGATCCAGTTTGCAATGCAGCCCCACAAATGATAGCAGAGCATGTCTGCGGGAAGATGATGAGCACTGGGATCATCTCAAACAGCCTGTGATGATTTGGCTTGCTCAAAGCAGGGCTGAGCGGGGTGAAGCAGAGAAGGGAGTATGTTCAGCTGATATTGCTACAGAGGCAGTGTGTGAGATTGATGATGAATCCTTCATTAAGCTCTAAGGGGGCTCGGAGGGGAAGTGAAATGTAGCTGCTGTGCAGAAAGGGCTCCCGTGCTGGCGTGTGAACTGGCTAGAAGCACAGTGGGATTGAGCATACAAAGTAAAGCCTTGCTTTTTCCCCCTGAATTCTAGTAACCTTAAGTGGTTTTTTTTTCCATTTGTTTTGCAACAAGCTGAGAAAAATATTGGAGTTCCTTAAAATAAAAAAACAACAAAACAACAAGCTATCTCATATTAAGTGTATCTCAGTGTAATATGATACTTGTGTATGTTTCTTTGACAGTGGCGATCAAGCCCTGGATGTCTGGATCTAAAGGCATAACCTCTGCTGTCTGAATGAAAAGTTCCAATGATGTTACCGCAAAGGCTGTATGTTCTTAGTGTGGTGCAGCTATTAGAAAGGGGTAATTAGTTCACACTATAGCGAAACACGTTGGTAGAAACTCCAAATGAATTTGCAGTGTGTTCTGCTGGGAGTGTTTCTGCTAGCACTACTCTATCACCTCCGCAAACACCACAAGCAAAGTTGTCAAAAATACATTGCTTTTTCATGGTTGTTAAATTGCTGAAGTAGCTGTGATGTTTTTTTTTTTTCTTTACTCTTTTAGTTGATATATCTGTGCTGGGAAAGCTTTCTGAGAAACTGCACTGTGGCAAAAATTGAACAATTATGAAGTATTTTTTAAGAGCTTGCAGCCTCAGAGAGAGTGTATTTGGTGTTTGGCTGTTTCACTGTATCAAAAGTACAAAACTTTTCTAATGACTCTTAATAGCTTATGAAAGTTGACTTTGATGGCCTCGGGCTAGGTTCGCAGGGACAGGTGCCTTTATCACAGATCTGGTGTGGTGTATATGGGTGTCAGTGTGAGTGGGAGGTAAAAGCTTAAATACTTAAATGTTCTGCTTTCCTTTCAAGGTTCTCTGCTTTGAGCTTTTTTTAATTCTCACAGCTGTATTGCATTGTCAGAATACTGGATGGAAACATTTTTATGGTTTTCTTTTCAACTATTTGTGATGCAACAGGTTTCTTAAAATTGGGAGATTATTGCTTTATGGATAAATTGAAAATGCTACTATGGAAGAAACTTTTCTTAGCTTTTCGAAGTGTCTTTGAAAAACTAGGAAGTAATTAAGCAATGTTAGATAGTAGTCTCTGGAAGAAAAGTCGTGCTTTCTGTGGGCATTCAGGGTAATTGATAAGTATGCCGGTTTCTTCTGAATTATTTTTGTAAAACTTTGTCTTTACGGGTTTTACACAGTAGTAAGTGTTCGGGGGTGAAAGCACACCTATGCTATATAGCACAGGTAGCCTGTATCCTGTGTCAGAAGGATCTGACATGGGAACTAAGCCGTAAGTGCCTTGCCATGGGAGATACAGGGATTTGCAATGTGTGACTTGGTATTGGTGACAGGACTGTTTCAGAAGTGGATTTCTTGAAGGTCTCTTCTGGATTGTGAGGAAGGAAGCGATCTGTTTGAACCCAAGAGGAGCTTGCAAGCTGGGACAAAATTTAAGTCTGACTTCTTTAATTGGCCTGTATGTTTCGGAAGACTTAACAGTAAGAAAATTCAAAAGATTTCTAGTGTTCAGTGTCCTATAGTGAATTTAATGTCTTCCATGCCTATTTTGAGAAGCTGTTTTTAAGTGAGTCAGGTGTACTAATTTTCTGAAGAATGTACCAGCTACTGATTGTGTTGTCAGCGTTTTTGCTCTGGGAAAGATGTCATTTTGTTTCCTTTTGTGGAAACAGTGCGTTGTTGTAAATACTAATGACACTGGTCACATGATTTCTTGGGGCTTTTGTTTTAACTTCTTTGTGATTGATGCAGCTGCTTGGTGGTGTGTTCTGTTGTGAAATGTGTGAGATTTGTTCAGCAATGCCAACACACTCTCTGTTTTTTAAAGCTACTCTGCTTGGTTCCTTTAATATGAAGTACTTAAAATATGAGAAAGCTTATGTACAGGTCAAAGTAGAAATGAAAACAGACTGTGAACAGAAGTTTTGCTTTCAAAGAAGTTCTCAGAGCTTTTGCCCCAGCTTCTAGTTGCTTAAATTTTGGGGAAAACTGAAAACCTTTTTCCGTTTCCATATTAAAGAGCATCAGTCCTACCAGATGCCCCATGCCTGCCTGAACTGTCAGGTTATGCATTCTGCTGTTCCTTTCTGAGAGACCCTGCTCTGGAGGGGTGCTCAGACAGTGGTGCATGTGGAAGGCCATCGATGGGTCAAAACTGCTGATGTTTTTTTGTGCAGGTGTGGATGGGACCAGAAGCAGAACTGGCTGTCAGTAGTCAAAGCAGCAGGCTTTTTTACCCATGATGGCAGGCACCTTCCTTTGGCTCCTTCTGTCTACTGGTGTACGTACTTGTTTGGCCTGCCTCTCAGAAGTCTCTTAATTTGCCTGAAGGTGGGAGGTATAAGCTGCTTTAGGACAGAGGTCCTGTCTAAGCTGTTCCACCTTGCTAGTAGAGAAACAGTTGGTACGGAGCATGTGGGAATGTGTTTTGCAGGTCTCATGGTTAAAACCAGGGATGGGATGATTTGAGTTCCTGTCCTAGCTCTGAGGACTTAAAAGTAAATGTTTTAACAGATATGGCAGTGCTCAGCATCTCAACGTGTTAGTCCCGTTATGAATGTAAATTTCCATCTTTGCAGGGAAGCGGGGAAAGAACTTTGTTCCTTTATTCTTGGTGAGAAAAATAAGCTGAGGGGGGCAGTTCTGTCAGTCTGTATCATTCAGAAATTGTGGACTAGGATTTAGCAACATGACAAATGAAAACTGTGGTGCATTGTAAACGAGCTTGATTACACCTCCATCTGGTCAAGTGCAAACTGTTGTTATAAGGAAGGTGAGGTTCCACGTCATGGAAAAAAAGCAGAATTTTTGAGGTGTATGAGTGATGTGATTAAATATTAGAGTCGTATAGGTTGAAGAAAGCAGGGATAAACATGTGAATGTCAACCCAGTTCCCTTTTCCTGATTGTTTTTTGAGATCTCCATGTGAGTGGTCTGTTCTAGTTTCAGGTTGAATGTGTTCCATGTGCATTTCATTTAGCATCGTGGGAACTTTCATTCTTTTGAATAACTGACCTTATCTGATAATGCTAATGTGAAATATCCAGCAGTATGTTAAGATGATGATCTGAAATATCCAGCAGGTTTTTACTGTATTGGCACAAACCCCAGCTCTGTAAAGTTGAAGCTCTGTTTCTGTTACACATTGTTGTAGTATGTTTTCTACATATTTAAATAATTCTGTAAGAAATAAATGTGGAACATTTCTTTTAAATTTAAAACTTCTTCATAAACTTGTTATGGATTGAAAATTAACCAGAAGGTTCACACTTGGAGGGCAAAATCTGATGCTAGAGGCTTTGGAGGCAGTTTGGTGCTGCAGGTACCTCATCTGATGCATCTCTGGGTGGTCCTGCCTTGTGCCCCAATGTCCTGCTGCAGCTCCCTTGGCAGAGCTAATGCTTGTGTGATTGCAGGGTGATTTCTTTCATGCTGCTTATCTCATGGGAAACTAACCCACTTAGTAATGTTTTTATCAGTTTCCTAACTCACCCTGTGGCTACACCTTGCTGTTGCTCTCACAGGCAGAGACAGGATTAATGTAGCTGGAGGTGAGCGGAGGGAAAGCAGGACTGCTGTTCCCAGCAGGTGCTGGGGATGGAGCATCAAACAGTGCTGTGGGACCCAGACAGTGCTGCCACTTCACATTAGTCATGTTTCCAGATGCCTTTAAAGAGATGTTCCTGGGACTGCTGTTCTCCAGCTAGCTTTCCACCTGTGTAGGAGCTGAATGATCCACATAAATTCATGCTTTCGGTAAAATCTTTACATGAAAGCATGAATTCTGCACTACAATAAGGTAAGGGGAAAGCTTCTGTCTCTTCTCTGCAGGAGTCAAAGCACTGGCCTGTGTCTTGCTCACAGATGTTATCTGGCTCCTGAAGGAAGCCAAGAGGGAGAAATGGGTTGCTCTTCTGCCTTGTCAACTTTTGGCTTCTCAGTGCCTGACTCAAGTAGCTTCGGTGTTACGAAACAGGCATGGTTCTGGGCAAGTTTACGGCTGCCCACAGATTTTGAATAGAAAGAGGAAGTGAGTAGCACATCCGTTATTTAAAGAAAGCTGTGAGTGACACTAGAATCTTACAGACGTTGGCATGTATTCTGTATATGTATTTTTTTTAGAAGCTGATTATCCACTACAGGGGCCAGAGTTGTAGATGACTTGTATTAATAGTTTATCTCATTCTACCCTGCTGCCACCTCCCCTCCCTGATCATCTTTCTGCTCACTGCTAGTGACTATCTTTTAGTAGTAGCGACTAGAAGTTACAAAATACCTATCTGGTTGTATTGCTGTCACTTACTAACAACTGCACTTTATTGCCTATTTATGTTGGAAGCTTTTAACAGGAACAGAATGTAACCAGTTTTGTTCTCTAATGTTGAATTTGTAATTTAGCAGTGATGTTGTTACATCTAGAAATTTAAGCTGGGCTCTTGTGTTTGCTGTTCTAAGCTTATTTTAATACAGTGGAATCAAAGTATATCCATCAGGATATATGCCCTATGAGATATATTTTTTATAAACTAAAGACTTTGCAAGCTTACACCTTCAAACTGGAAATAATGAATTAAACACTTGAGCTACAAAAGAATCAAAGGATAAATCTAGATAGATCAGCAATATTGAATCTGAATTTACTAGATCGCTCGAGTTGCCTTACATTGCTCCGTCAGTGGCTATGCAAATCAGACCAGTCTCTTGTGGCTGCTCACATTTGTCACGGAGGAGTAACAGTAAATGCATAAGCATTCACTGTTTCTGTTCTTCATGAGACTTGGGCAATATAAAACACTGACATTGTTAATGGTAGAAGGGCTAGTGTGTGGAGTTTTGTAATCCAGGTGAGACTTGGTACCATATCTTTCCCCTGAGTCTGAAAATCTTGTCCTTTATGTCCAAACGGAGTTTTGTTATTTAAAGGAAAGCAGTAATGAGATGATCATGTTATTGGCTATCTTGGAGTTGGTGGAAGTGTCATTAACTCAACTAGTTACCTTAGTGATGTTGGTGGTATCGCTTGCTATGAGAGAGCCTGGCCCATATCTTTGCATGACTGATACAACTCCCCTAGCATCTCCCTTTAGCAAGAAGATAGAGACCCAGATGTTGTTTTTTTTTCTACCACAATTCCTTAATTTTATTTTTTTCTTTATTAATAAAACAGTCTTGTTGATCTATGTACCTGATGGCACAGAATTCTAGAAAGTTTGCAATTTTTGATTGATATTAAATTTTAGGATTTCATACCTCTCTTTTTTTTAAAGAAAATTTTAGTCACTAATAAGAAACTATATCTTTTAATGATTACACCTAACTTAGATTGATACTATGCTATCTAGTCTATCCTCTTAATTTTTTTTCCCTGTAAAATTGGTGGTACTATTTAAGAGCCATGGTGATGGACCAAGACCCTGGTGTGATAATGCTTCACATGCACAGACCAAAAAGGCAGTTTCTGTTCCCAAAACTTGTTATGCTGCCGTAGTCTTTCTTTCACCTGTTATTTTTGTGGCGTTTGTGTGTGGTGGTGGGTGGGGAGAGTACAGCAGAATAACAAAACGGTTAACATCGTAGGCAATATCTTAGTAAGCTTGTAGTCTAACTTTAGCTAGCCTATGGTGGTAGCATTTTTCTCTTTCAAAACTTGTAGCCCTAAGGCAACTTAATAGATTTTACCAGCATCTCTTGCCTTTCTTCAAGGGCAGAGGCTTGCCTGCAGTGTTACTGTAGGTGCTCATGTGGCTGTCCCGGCTCGTGGAGCTCCGAGTTATATATTCTCTGAGAGCTAGGGGAAATAACTTCCCTGGAAAGGACTGAGCAAATTTAAGCAAGACTTGCCATCCTCTTAAAATTCATTCCTTGGGTGACGATGAGTGTGCCAAGAGGCCCAGTTTCTTTTGGGAACTGGCAGGGATTTCTTGTCTGGTTTTGCTGTTCACCGTCATTCCTGATTGGTAGAAGGAGTAAGTAATTCGGTGAGGGGGCTGTAAACCTTACCTCTGGCAGCTGAGACAATTATGTGAGCTCTTCTGCAGAATGCCAGCTGAAGCTGAGTAAATAGGTTAGAAAGTACTTAAGAGCAGCTCAGCTGGTAGCCCTCTGGCAGAGAGCAGGGACAAGCAGCTGAGGGTGCTGAGCTCTTCCATGGCACAGCTGTGTGTAGAGGAGGAGATCCAAACCCGGGGCAGAGGTTCACAAGCTAAAAGGCTGCTTGATGGGCAGAAATGTGGCTTCTCCCCTGCAAATAACCTCGCGATTACAAGCGAGAGAATCCCAGTTCATCGTCCTTGTAGGGAATCAGTGTATTTTCTGCTTAGGCTGTAGTGAACTGCTGGTGTGGAGTGAAAGAAGTGGTTAAGTTGAGACATGGTTTATGGGGATGGAGGGGACGGCTAGCCCTGCTCTGACAGTGCCGCCAGGCTGGCGGGCGCCGTGGGACGTGGTGTGGACCAGCTCCCATTACTAGTTCAGATTGTTTATTCATTAGTAGAATTAATGGTAGGAGAGAGCTGGGCCGGAAAATGCGAATGAATGTGCAAGAGAAGAGGTTGCATGGCAACAATTTACAGTCCTGAACATGGAGTCAAGAATAAATAATGGTGGAAAAAGAAATGGGAGGAGGAAAAAATGAGTGGGTTGGAGGAAAAACGCTATCTTTGTGTTGACTTTATTGTTTCAGTGCCATCCCAGATGTGTCTAACAAGTCTGACATTGTTCGAGATTTTCATTACTGAGAGCCTTTCATAAGACCCTCTACTGTAATACTTGTGTGTGTCACTGGAGTAGCCTGACACAGCTTTGCAGAGATGCAGGTTATGCAAAATGCTCTGATAGGGGATGGTGGGAAGCCTGGATCTTACACCCAGTTTTAGACAGCTTCTGGCCACCAGGACCTAATTTCTAACTTCTTGTCTTTCTGGCTTTCTTCACCAAAATTACCTAAGAGGCTTCCTGATGACTTGTCTGTGTCATCCCTAACACATAAGTATTCTTTTAATTCTGGAACATGTGTCTTGCTGATGGCAGGCATACATAGATATGCATCTATGAAAAGCAAAATAATTTGACACGTTTTAAGTAGTAGTATCAAAAGAAAGAAAACTTCATGAAATAAGACTGCAATAACCTCTGTAATGTTCAGGTAACTCCTTTGTTTTGGTTAAGAATTTTGAACGTCCTGTAGTGTTTCATTTCTTATCTGTTGCTATTGGTTAACTTGCAGTTTCCTATGTGATTTTTGTTAGTATTGTTTTAACTAGATGAATAACTTGAGGTCAGCAAGGGCTTGTAATTGAAAAAATGTTGTTCATTCATTGAATTGTAGACGTGACCCTCGCTTATTGGTGCTAACTGAATGTGAGAATATGAGTTGCCAAATGTAATGTTGGAATTTTTTTCTTTTCTGAGAGGAAACGCAGAGGAAGAGAAAGCCGGCACCGCTGTTGCTGGCGTTTCCTCACTCTGCTTTACGTTAGAATGAATAAAAAAAACCCCACTGCCATTGCAAATGACAATACTGCTAATTCCTCTTTGCATTTTGGGATAAGTGGCTGCTTTTCCTTTTCAATTGGACGTGGTATCTTTTCAGCATTAAAAAGAACAGCAGTGTCTCCTCCCAACTCCTGCTCTCCAGTTGTTCATTCTGGCCAGTAAGATGATTTCCAAATGGCTGTGAAACCTTTCACTGTAACTTTGTGCTATTTCAGCTCCGTTGTGACTGGTGCTCTTTTTGCAGGCCCAGCCAGATAGCTTCCTGCTGTGACACCAGTTGTGGGGTGAATTTATGAAAAGCATACTTGGCTTAGTATCATGGTGCAAGGTATTACTTCTGTTAGGACTTCTGTACCTCCTGTGACTTGTATGTTTAGTGATTTACATAAAATGGCGGCTCTACTTTTGAGATATACAGAGACACAGACTAGTTTAAAAGCAAAAATTAGCTCTGGCTTTTTTTTATTCCGCACTATTGTTGAAATTGATTTTTATTTGAAGCTGTGGTCTTGTAGAATTGTGTATGAAATACTCTATACACATGGAAAAGAATAGGACGCCACAGATCTGTAGTGCGTGATGTGAACTTTCCCTCCAGGCAAGAAGTGGGGCTATCCAATTTTCCATTCACAGTGGAGATTGCAGAAGCCGATAGTTAACTCTATTGGAGATGCTGTACCCTGCGGTTCTTTAAAATAACATTTACAGTGAATAATAGTGTGCAAACATGTGTGACAATTTTTTTTTTCTTCCTGAACCTTGTTCTAGATGTCAAAATTAACCTGGACTACTTGGGAATGGCGAAACGTAGCCCTGGGATCCTGCCGTGAACAGTAAGAAAGTTGAGATGCTTTCTGTATGCAAATAATTATTTTTTTTAATGGCTAAACCCCAGTGAAACTGTTTCTGTTCAATTAACATAACTAGGCCACACATTGTATAGTTCAGCGTGGATGTGCTCCCAGTTTTTCATGCAGTTAAGAGGCAGTACAGTAAGTCAGAGGAATGGCTCAGGGGGGAGCACTCTTCGGGGAAACAATTCTGGGGAAGTCTCTGTAGCCAGTATGACACTGGAGGTGGGAAGGCTACTGTGGGTGGAGCGTTATGAAATTATTGAGGTGGTAGCTGAAGAATGCTTTCCTGTAATGTGTAATTATATTGTGAGACTCCATTGTTATCTAGCTTATAATTATATTGAGACTCCGTTACCACGGGATATCTTGAGCACAAATTAGTTTGAAATGTGATTGGACAAATCAGTAGAAGAAAAAACTGAATTGCAGAGTTGTAAAGACTATATTCTGGTTGTGGTTTGTGGGAAGTTGCTAAAATGCTAGCTGAGGGAAGCTGTTGGAGTGCAGTGTCATGTTACTGGCATCACTCCTGAATTGGCTGCTGTTAGGACAGGTAGCTTGGCTAAATAGGTCTTCAGTCTGACCTTTCATATCTGGCTTGTGTGTGGTGTTTTCCTTATATGAAACTTAGCATTTAATAGATGTTGATTAAATGGTTTATGCATCCAAGAAAGCAGGCACCTTTAAAGATACTGAGCGTTGATCAAAATACTCAGATATTTTTGTGTTCTTGGTAGCCTGAAACTTTCTAGTTTGAAGGGTACAGATTTATGTATGTACATGCTCTGTATTCTTTATATAGCCTTTTCCAGATGTTGCAGTAGGCATCCTTAAATTGATGCATTGAAAATTATTTGGATTAATTTTCCCAGTACAAAATAGATGACTTATGAGAGGCTGTGTGGCGGAGTAGCATGCTTGTAAAGTGTAAATTTTCAGCAGATGCTATTGATGCTATTTGTCAGCCTTCACTGGGACAGAAATTAGAAGGCTTTTGTATTGTTAAATATAATGATTTGGATATAGTCAACTGGAAATGAGCAGCTCTTGGAAACTTTTGTATCTGAGCTTTTCACAGCAGTTCAAATGCTTAACATGCAAACGTTCAAATGAAAAATATTTCATTTTCTTTTGTAGAACTCTGACCATGTCATGTTTAATTCTTCCATGGGAGCAGTGTTTTACCCAGGGCTTTCAAAAGCTGGTTGATATACTTGAAATGTTAGGCACTATTAATATCTTGAAAATCTCAGAAATCTCCTTTGATGAAAATACTGTAACTGTTAAATTGTTGTGGATCAAATTGTGTAGCCTTAGGTCATTTATTAGAACAATTGATAAAGACACAGGAAGCTGCTTAGTTCTTTGTATGAAGTAGTGTATGTAACACAAGGAGGTATTGTTAAAGACTGAATGCTTTCAGCTTTTTGAGAAATTAGTTCAGCTTATCTGAAAAATAGATGTATGTATTTGTAGATTATTAAATAGTTTTGAAACCTTACGAGGTTGCAGCTAAAGCTTCAGTTTACTTTTTCTGATCATGGATAGACTGAGTTAACTATTTAAGCTGTGCTGCTGGGAGGTAAAACATTCATGCATTTTAAACTGTCCTATTTACCAAGCTTCACCGGAAAGATAAGGCAGGGAACTTTGCTGTTCGCACATTTGCTCTGACAAAACCTTGTGATTTCTTACGGAGTTGAGAACAAATGTGTGTAATGTCAGAGAATAATCACACATGTACAGTGTAGTTAAGAGGAATTTGAAGGATGGAAATTATTCTTGGTACAAGCTGGGACATCTAGAATGATCTTGGGTTTTTTGTTTCCTGCCAGTCATCTAAAAGTTGTGTGGCTTCTCCTCTGGCTCTTCTTTTGAGGTGGTTATTGGAACCAAAAGAGCTGGACTGTTGTTGCACGGATGTTCAAGGTCCTCGTGTTTGGGAGGTTCTTAATGTCCATTTCTAGGACAAGTAGCATTAGAAATCCAAATTTCATCTTGGCTATTAATCCTGTAGTGTTAGAAAATGTCCACATGCTACTAAGTAATAAGCTAAATTACCAACATGTGAAACACATCTTAATCAACTCTCACTTCATCTGTTTGGCTTCTGACAAGCCAGTGAGAGGTGTGTGCTATGTTGTGCTCTGGATAGCCTTATGACCTAGTGTTTCCTGAATTATCAGGTCAGTGGTTGTGTCTTTTTAAGGTATGCTCAAAATAGCTGTTAGAAAACAAAGGAAAACTAATGCCTTTAAGTTGATCTCCAGCCTGGTGTTCCCTTTAGCTTCCACCTTCACCTGTTAACAGCACTCCAGAATTAGTAAGCTTGCTGATGGTGATTGGTGTTTGAAATCATTCTAACTTGATCCAGAAGCCTTTTTCCCAGGCTTTTATTTGCATATGAAGATTTTTTTTTTCCAAGGATGTGGTTTAGATGAAGCCTGCAGGTAAATGACATGGCTGATGAAAGTAACAGCAGATGGAAAGGCTTAGAGTTTAATGGAAAGTGATTCCAAGGTGGCTTGTCACTTGGATATTTGAATGGTAACTTAAGGAAATACCATGGATTTAATTTCTCAGTGAAGCAGGTGGCTCTGATACTCCGGTGTGCGATATAGGAGAGGGGTACCAAAAGGTTTTACAGCAGAAAATGGGAAAGTGGGCTTCAATGTTCTGAGCTTTTTGCTTTTATCGTCAGATAATGTATGCTGGCTATCTAAAAGTCACTTCTGAAGACTGGAAGATTTCAGTTTACTGAAGTGTACATTATTTTACTAGGAAGCTTCACAGGATTTCACCTCCTGTTGTTATCAGTTGTTTTCAGTCTGGAGTGAACTGGCATTTTCATTAACCCTTCTAGAGCAGTATTTAGTTGATGCCTCTAAATCTGTGGCCTGCATTGCCCAGAATGGAGCTCCTGACAAATGGAAGCAGTCCATGTAGGCTAAGAGTCATAACCCTGTACTTTCAGGGCTCTTGAGAGATAACAGTTAAAAACCTTCCTCCAGTCATAACCACAGAGGCAGAAGCCCGTGTTGCCTTTAATAGAGGAGTGGCATGGAAGATGCTTGCTTTACAGTCTGGACACGGACAAATAGGAGTATGGGCACTGTCATCGGTAGTGACCTGCTGTGGATTATGGGTGTAGGGACAGCAGAAGGAGGACAGCAGCATTTTAGGAAGCTGCTACTGCCAGACCATCTGGGTGCTGTGCACAGCTCTGAACGATGCTTGGGCCAAGGGCAGAAGAGACAGAGTGGTGCTGCTGTCCAAGCAGCAAAGGCGATGTGAACTTTGGAGAGTTACTAACCTGACAGGTCTGCATGGCTCTGACGGGGAGCTGGCTTGTCTCACGCTTTCCTGTGTTTTGGGACACTGGTCCCTGCTGCCTCCTGGTCCCCTCCCTGTGCTGGCACCTTAAACTCACTGTCACTGTGGTGTGTTATCTGCAGCTTCCTCCTTGTCCCCCTCTCCTTTGTTCCCAGGCTGGGATCGCTGTGTGTGGAGCTGGTCTTGTTAGGGCTCAACCTAATGGGAGAAAACTCCATTTGTTCCCTGGGGTTGGATTACACTATGCTGTGATTGCTGAAGCTCCTGATTTTGAGAGCATAATATAGGGCCATGTGATACGGCATGGCATTTTCCTGCTGCCTATGGTGCCATTTTAAACTGCAGGTGTTTTACTGCTTTATAAGCAGTGTATTAATGGTTCAGTCTTCTTCAGAGGACTGTTTTGTCTTGCTGTATGAGTGAAATGCTATACTGAGAAGCTTGTTTCTATACTTAAAGTGTTACTGAAGACTTCTAAGCTTGTGTGAACATGCTGAAGCTTGGTTTATTTTGTATTCCTAAAATAGGCTGAATAAAATTTTTATTGAACATATTTTTAAAGTACATTAACAAAGGACATTATGTAATTGCAGTTAGTGAGCATGGTAGCATTGCTTTTGGTGGGTAAAACTTCTTCACTTAATACAATTACTAAATTTCCATTAGGATAAGATCTCTTCTACTACCTACAGTTGTATTTCAACAGTTTATTGGCTTCCTTTGTCACTGAATTTTTCAAAATGCAGTACCTTGGTTGACTGAAGCAAATTGGTAGCTTCAGTTGTATCTTCTGTAGTCCAAGATACGGAGTTTCTTTTGTATGTGGACTTGATTTTTATCGAAAATGTTTTAATACTTACTTCTAGTTTGTAGGTGGAAAACAGTAATGATTCCACTTGTTAATTATTGATTATCAGGTGATACTTGATATATGTTAATGCTGCTCTTGGGTAATGCAACTCTGATACCCGTTACAAAAACGGGGAGGCTATGCTCACGTCCAGAAATGTGTACAAAGTTCACGCTGAAAACTGCCTATATCAGGCTGTTCTACGTCCTACTTTTAAGACAGAAATGCCTTTTTAGGCATATACATCTCTCTATTTAGAGAGAGATTCTCTTATTACTTCTTATTTAGAGGTTGAGGCAGTTCTTTTGAGAGTATAGTTCAATGTCAGACTTAATCAGCTGCTGCTAAGAGGGACAAAGCTGCTTTCTTCGGCTTTTTGCACGGTTGCTTGGTGGGTGCTGGGGACGTGCGGCTGCCACCAGGCGAGTGGGATCGCCTTGCTGGTCTGACGGGAGGCAGCGTTAGCTGTGCTGGGCACCGCGTGCCCTCCGACAGCTGTTTCCTGTTGAATTGTGCAGCTGGTGGGTTTGTTAGGTTCAGCACAAGGTAGGCAAGTGGTAGTTAGGTCAAACTCAGCGTAGTGTGGACCTACATCCTTCATTAATGTTCCCAGGCTAGAATTTAGCCTCTTGTTCCCTGTGGGTTTAGTCAACAGCCTGTTTTTCAGCAGTTCTATTTTGTTACGGTTTCAATTTTCATTGGCTACTGTGCTAAAGGACTCCATTGATGTTGTAGGTCAGGCTAAATCACAGCATCTTCTGGCTTTGTGATTTCTGAGCATCATTTGAAAAGAACCTGCCTTCTGTAGAAATGACATCTTTGCTGAGGTCTGTCCTCTGAGCTGACAAGTGTATTTTTCACATTCGCTGTACGCTCATCTGTTTGCCGCTGAGGATGCATGGGCTTGTTCATTTAATGGGTTCCTAGACACTTTATTGTATGCTCTCTAGCATGTCTTGTGTCACTAATTTGCTGTTGTTTCTGAAGAGTTTACTGTAATTGATACAAGTAACTAAGCCATGTGCACTGTCTATCAACTCTGAAGAATCTAGAGTATTGTGATAGAAGACGAAATATAGGCATAAAAATAAAAGTTAGTTTCACAGGGTATCTGTGAGTTGTGTGCACTGGCATATGACCAATGCATGTGATGTTTTTATTTTTTATGGAGTTGGAATTCATAATAGTTTAACTTCTCTGTGAAATGCTAATCAATTTTACATGGATCTTAACAACAACCCTTTTAAATTGTCATTTTAAATTCATGCTGAAGGTCATTAAAACAAATATAATGTGTGATATAGGAAAAGAATCATTATTCATAAGTACATATAGGTACTTGCTTTTGCATATCTGAAAGAATGATGTCAAAATATAACAGCAGCAAGAGCAAACTCTGCAGACCAAAGAGATCTGAGGAAGTAGCACAACAGTGAGAAATTCAGCCCCCAGCTCCTGGCAGGGGGGCAAGTTAGTGCTGGTGATCAGATTTGTCCTTTCTGTGGACATAGTGAGTAGCTGTAAAGTTGTAAGCTGAGGTGTGAATTTCTCGTATTTTTGTGTTGGGCATGTAGAATCAATGGTGAGGATGGAAAAGTTGATGGCAGCTCTATCGTTAAAGTTGAAAATTAACTAAAACTTTTCTAAGTATGAAAAATTTTATTTTTTATGTGGAATTTGAACTATCTGAATTTCTGTGGTAATGAAACTTGGTAAATATTCCTCATGCACTTGCTGAATTTTGTACTTTACTGGAAGAAAATCCATCAGTTGCCAGTTTTAGAACTTGTGTACATCAGCTTGCCCATCCTGTGCTATTCATTTTTATAATCTTTAGTTTTTTCCTGTGTACAGGAAAAAACCCCACCTTTAGCATTTCTCATTATTTTCTACTGCAAGCCAGCCAAGCAGCTACAGAGAGGTAGTCTCTTTTGTCCCATCAGCACTGGTTTTAAAAAAAACCAACGCCCGGCACTTAAAAAAAAAAAAAAAAAAAAAAAAAAAAATAAAAAAAAAAATCAGGTTTTGCCTGGCAGTGCAATTGGTTCAGCTTTCTTTCACAAATGGAGTAATGTGAGCGGGTAACATAAGCTGTTTTGCTAAAACCTCATCCCAGAGAAACCTTCAAATGAGGGGAGGAGATATACAGATAGAAGGGATTTAATTTTTGAAGTCACTCTAGCTTTTTATTTGAAACTAGGCAACAGGGTTAAAGTTATTAGAAGTAGTACTGACAGTATGTAAATAGTTTGGCCAGTGTAATGTGTTAAACAGCCTCTGGAAGAAGCTGAAACGGATCTTTTCAGGAATTCAGGTCTAGTTTTGTTGGGTACAGCACAAATTTACTGTGTGCTACTAATACTTATTTCTCCAAACACTTGTACAAACTTGCAGCGAAGTTGACATGAGTGACCTGTTTAGGGAAATTACATAAAACGGAAGGATTTTAAAAAATTATTTATTTCTAGTTAATAATTGAAAGGTCAGATTTTCTTCCCAATCTTCAGGCAAGCTGGAATTAGCAGTATAGTTGATACGTACAGACAAGCAACCCTGTTAAAGACCACATCAAAGGAACATGGTTTTGGCCTCACCGAGCAGGTGTATGGAACAAGATGCTTAACTGTATACACAAACCCATCTGTAGTTTATGCTTGCTCAAGGGGAGGCTAACTTCGTTTATTTCTTAGAATTAATTTAATCCCAACCTTAGAGTTTTGCGAAGTTGAGGGCCACTTGTCTTTTGATCCCTTCGTGCTGTTGTGTAGTATGTTTGCCTCATCAGAGAAGGCTGTGCAATGCCCACAGGATGGTAAATGAGGAATGAGACTGCAGTACCCATCCTAATTACATTAACCACACTGCACATCACACGGGACTTTGCAAATAACTATTTCTGAGTATGATGGTAAGAAAGCAGTTCAGATTCATGTGATACTTTTTGAACATATTAGTTTTATGATGGAGGAGAGAGAAAACATACCGTATTTACTTAGCAGATTTCTTTACTAGAGGAAAACCTGAAGTTTATTTGAAACGAGGATGTCTTGAGGTGCAGCAACACCAGGAGTTAAGAACCACCTTATTCTACCAGCTGCTCTAACATCAGTGGGGGGGAGTGGGCATGTTAGATGCTGTTTAGTGATTCTGTTTGATGCTGTCTCTCCATTATGACATGTTTAAAGTATTGCAAAGCACACACTGAGTTTATAATTCATGCTTACAAATATTATGTGCAGTTTCCTTCCACTGAATGTCTAAATCTGTTTTAACAAAATAAAATTGTAGACAGGCTGCTGAATTAGCATTGCTTGTGACCTACTTTCTGAAGTCAGAATATTATTTATAATGGTATGGAGCAATTGGAAGGGAAAGGATGATCTACAGAAGTTTCTGTTTTCTGTTATGTATAAACTGACGTGTTATTTCAAATCTGTTACACAGATTTACTGTTTTGTGACCATATCTAAAAATACTAATTTACTTGTGTATGTTAAAAGTATTAAGACATAGGACTTACTGCTTTGGGTTGTGAATTAATAGTAAATTGCTTTAAAGAAATATCTAATTCATACAACTACTAATTTTTTTATCATCCACTTATGTTTATCAATGTAAAATATGTACAAGACTAAAAATCAGAAGTGTGGCTTTTTTCAGGGATATTGCATAGTTTATATTTTGCAATGCTTGCTACTAAATGATGTCAGCAAATTGAAATGTTCCAACTTCTTCACTGTCCCTTCAAGTGGAAGTGTGAGTTCACAAACCTGAATATAGTCTGTAGTCTTTCATTTTGGTTAATGGCTGTAAGATACCATATTCTTGAGACATGAAAAAAATTGAACAAGGAGTTTTTTATCAACTATATTAGATCTTAAAAATGGAACTCATTAAAATTTTGGCCTCTTCTGTACAAATTAATGTGATTAAGTCTTGCACATAAATAACTTGAGCTGTTTCTCTTCCTCTTAAAATAAAAGGTGGCTTTAATGAGTCACAGCTTCCATTTTAGTAAATTGTTCATGGGATAGGCAGGCTCAGGAACAACTGGGTTAAACCAAGAGATTATTTGAAAAATCTAGGGCATGTGCTCTCTCTGTTCACTTGATCAGTTTTCATAATTCATCCTTGTTTCCACAGCAAAGAGCAGGGTAAAACATGCAAACAAGAAGCAGTTCTCTTTCTTTTGTGGTCTATTATATCTGTAATTTTACTGGAGAAAGTTAGTGAAGTAGGGAAAAAGTTGTATTGTGTGCAAATGTTTAGAAGGACCCCCTTGGTTTGTTTTGTGAAAATCCATGGGATCTGAGAGGCAGATGCTATTTTGGGATGTCTGTGACTGTGCTTCAATTCTTTTCTGTTTGACTACAGGTACATGAAGAACAGAGGAGATATTTCCGCTTTTCAGAGATGATGTGGAGAGACACTTTGTGAGTAACTGACATGTGTTTTCTAAAAAGCCCAAAATGCTAATGTGGGAATTCTTTATTTTTTCTTTTCCCCTCTCCTCCCTTCCCCTAACTTAGAATAACCGTGCCGTTTGCTTAACAGTTTCATTTGGTTCTGGAAAGCTGTGAATTTAGAGCCCCACATGAAAACCATAGACAAAGCTGATTGTTGGAAGACAGAGCAATAGAATATGTATGGTTTCATAAATGATTAACCATGATGCTTAACTTTTCTATAGTGATCAGTCTACCGAGGCTTTTACTGTTGACTGCTGAAAGTGTTCTAGACATCAGCAAAAACCCCTGACATTGGGTATGTGGGTAGCCTTTAGCTCTTCTGTCAAGCTTACAGGCACTACCTATTCTACATGACAGGTTATTAACACTTTATTGTCCTTGTCTAATTTTGATTGGAAGTCTGATACATTTGCCATAAAGATGATGGGAATAGTAGCAGCCTATAGAAGCTTTCCTGAAAGTTACCAGTTCCTGTCTGCTGGAGCACAACAATATTCGAGGAGAACGCAGCTGAATTATGCTCCCAAAATACTACAGGAAAGGAAGAATCTCTGTGATAGACTATAACTGCACCTAATAAGTACTTAAAGGATTTACTTTTGTGGAAACAAGGTTATTTTTTACAATCACAATTAGGTGATGCAATGTCTTATTTGTCAGGTGGGTTCCATAAGTATGCTGTGTTTCTAGTGCTGTAAACTCATCAGCCAACTCTTTCCTTTGGGGCAGTTAGTCCAGTGTTTCGTTTTTGTTTTTGTTTTTTTTCCAAATTTGCAGTAACAGTTGAAAATTAAAGCAGCATGTTATTTTAGGATTTTCCATGATATTCTTCATGCTTTTTTTTTTTTGTTTGTTTGTTTTAAGTATAATACAAGTAATGTGGTCTTGAGTGCTTTCTTTTTAAACCATAAGCTTTGATACTCTGGAGCTACTGCTTTGTTCTAATGATAATTATCTAGGAAAATGGTCCCTTTGTGGACAACTTCAGTGCTTTTCTTGGCAGGGAAGAGCTCAGGTTAGAAGAACTGCTGTTACCTCAGGCACCTTGATTTCTAAATTTTTTTGCATTTGTAGTATTAATGCTACACCATGAAAATTTTGTTCTTTTTTAAAATTGAAAAATATCCTTTTATTATAATAGACTAGTAATTTCTTAAACTCCTAGGTAGGAACCAGTTTGGGTTCTTACATTGGATTTGCCTTTTTTGTTACCTAGATCTAAGGAAAAAGTTTTATAAATGGTTTTTAGGCTTCCCTCATCCTGGAGCACTTTGCATATTTTTGTAGGTATGGTTTTGTGATTTGTAGTTTAGTAACTACTTTAAAAAAAATTGTCATTAATGCTTAATTTCCTCATTCTGGGATGAGGTTTGGCACCTGCAAATAGTGGCTGGTGTCTGTCTTGCTTTCAGTCAAGAGAAAATCTGCTTCAAGATAATATTGGCTTGTAGTCATCTTTCCTTTGGCTTCTCCCAGGCTCTGCTTGCCAGTTCAGGAAGGCTGTGGGAGGATTTTTTTATTACAGTGTCCTGGCCAGGTGCTGGATTCTTTATGAGGCAGCAGGAGAAATCCTTGTGCTGATCCGGCTGACTTACCCAGGAGACAGCGTTGATTTGATTTACTCTGTGACCTAGAGGTCACTCTCTTGTCACCACAGTCCATGAAGACTTTGCCACAGTTGGCTGAGTAGCAGTGATAATATGGAATATTATTTAATAATTAATAAAAATACTATGTCCTGTGATACTTTCAGTGAGTAACCAGAGTAGTGGATTATTAGATTCCTCAGTCATGGCACACACTGTTCTCCTTGTTTTCAGATTCTGGTAATGACTCAAGCAGAGTTCCTAGACTAGATCTTGTGGGCAGAGTTCCCTTCTGCAGCTCCTTGAACTGCTGTGGTCTGCCCCTCAGACTGCTGTCTTTTGGCAGTCCCACCTTTGACTGAGAAAGTCAGGTAGGACTTGCTCAGGGATCTGCTACTTCCTTAGGCTGCTTCCTTCGTGTGTCTGTTTAAATTCTTCAAACTCAACAACAGGTACTTCTGCTGTTAGTAATGAGGTGAGGGGGTATGGCCACAGACTTGGTTTGGTTCTGATTCTTTTGTTTCCACTTTCTAGGCTGCTTCCTTAGGAGCTTTTTCATAACGAAAAATCTTTACACTTTAAAAAAAAAAAAAGTTCTTTAAACTCAAGTTGTAGCTTTCTGGAAGGTATAAGGGTGAATGAATGACGAAGTTGTATGGCCATCTGATCTCTACAGGCTTACATAAGTTTGATGTGCTTTAGACAGGTACAGTGTGTTAGACAAGTACAGTTGTATTTACTTGCCAGCTGGGTATCACTCTACAGAGCTTGGAAAAACTTGCAGTTGAGAAATAACTTTTTTTTTTTTATAAGATATCTTCATTATTATCAGCTTAATAAAATTAGAACCTGACTGATCTTTTTTTTATTAACAAGAAATATAGTTTAGGTATAAATGTTCCAAGTATCAGTCTACATAACTTAAAATATTTTCATAGTGATAACCACCATTACTGATAATACATACATTTTTCTTTGGTGTATTTACAGATGTTGACTATATTTTAGTGTGGTAATTTTCAGAAAAGGCTCTATGAAAAATAGACCAGAGTGGGGCTAGCATTTAATATTTGTACAGATGGTTGCTGTTAAGGACCTTCTAGTTGCATAGCAGTCAGCTTTTCATGGTCTTCAGCATATGGCTGGGTCAGGTTATGCTCTGATACTTAAGAGAGCGGATAAGGCTTACAGCCAGTGACACCCACCGTGAACAGTGTTTCTGGATTTGCCTACATTAAGACTCCTCTGTGTCAGCATTAGTAACTGCAATAACAGGTAATATCTATCTGGCTAGTTTCATTAGTTCTTAGGGGATCATTGCAAGGGTGAATATGGGTAAGATATAATGGGATAGCTTGTGAATTGAATAGAGTTTAGTCCTTGTTGCAGGGTGGAGGTGCAGGAACTGGTTTCTTTTCCCAGTTCTACATGATCGTAACCTTAGCTTTAACCTCTGTGCTGTAATACCTCTTTCTGTGAGTGGTATTTATACGGTTATATAAAGTTTGTGGGATATATAATAGAAATTGCTATTTACCCATGACTGTTGTTTTTATGGTGGTTATTACTGTGCACTTATGAATGTGCAGTATTTCTGGTTAAAAGTGGAAAACTGTTTCACCTTTTGAATGCTCAAGCAGCAAGCTTTAAAGGGCTTAAAATATATGCTGCAACCTAGTCCATTAAGTTAAAAGTGGCTTTGCTGATAAAGTGAGAATGTACAATAAAAGCTTTTTCATTTAGTAGTATTGACTCCTACATTCATAAACTTCAAAAATATTAATTCCTAAGTATACTGGATAATATTTAACTTAAAATTGTAGAAATAACATATTTCAACCAAACCACAGAGATGCACACCCATTCCCTATGCTGATTTTTTTCCTGACAGGCTGAATGAGGGTGCCTTGTTCTGCATGACATCTGCCCATGTCTGAGTAAGTCTGATTTGTACAATAGTAATAGGTACTTGAGCTGTGTCCTCAGTAATCAGTAGATTAGGGGTGTATGTGACAAGTTGGACACCAAAGGGACATGCTGTATCTAAGCTATTCAGTTTCCTCCTGAATGGACTAATATGTTCCGTTGGCCTTCCCTGATCTTAGTAACCACATAAAGCTTTATGCTCTTAAAATAACTGACAGTGAGCAGCTGGTTTCTTACCAGGATTTTTTTCACTGCTGGTGAAGAGAAAGTGGGATCCAAATGTCATTAGTCCTGTTATCTTTCTGGAGATAATACAGGTTTTTCTTCTACTTGTATTGGCTGGATTGCTTCTGTGTGGTTTGTTGGGTTTCTTTACTTGCAATGCTTACCTAATCAAACTTTTGTCAATGGAGTCTTATTTCACCAGTGTGGATTTATTAAGTATAGGAGGTGATGAATGAGCTTTAATATGCTGAAGCTGTAGCCATAGGTGACTTACATTGGAGAAAGGCTTTATGAGGGATGGAAAATGCAGGTGAAATGCAAGTCTTTTACAGAATACTGAAGATACGGTAAATCTGTAAGGACTCAAACATTTTAAGAACACTTCTACATCAAATTGGTATTTTTGGGCCAACTAATATGCTTCATAATATTTTGATTCATCTTACCATAAACATGTGAGAGTTTACATTTGGTTCATTGTGCAAATCCAGGCATGAAACAGCTGATCAGCGGACTTAAAATGCAGAACAACATTTTCATTTGAAACAATGTTTTGATACGCACACCTCAGCATTGCAAAAATTCTGCTTTCTACTACTTTACTTTCAGTGCAGTGGGTTGAGACTGTCCTTGCACAGTGCCGGTGTCATGTGCAGCTGCTTGTGGAAACGGGTGAGTTTCAGGTCTCTGCCCCATTTGTGGGAAAGATGTGATGTTGTGTAACAAGGTATTTTTTTTGTCCTTGGAAATCTTAAGGTAAAAAGCTAACTTTGCTGGCAGTAAAATAAGGGCATTGAAGAACGGGAGGGAAGGGGGCAAGGGAGAACTCTTCTGCCACCTGTAACACAGGTTAGGTGCATGGGACTCACCACCCTCGCTCTTCACAGCTTACTGTCCAAAACCTGAAATACAGCCTGAAATAGTGGATGTGGCAGGAGGTGCCCCTTCCACTACAGTCTGGAGGGATGTGTCTGTGGTGTCTACTGGATGTGAAGTATTGGTGCGGAAGGGCTGTCTGTCCCTGCTGTCAGTGAGGTTGTTGGCTACAAAGCCGTAGCAGGCAGGCTGTGGCGTTAGTTTAGACACAAGGTAGAGGTCTGAAGCAGTGTCATCTTCAAGGTCAGTGGTGTGGAAAGAGGGGCTCATTTGAAATAGATAAACTTTAGTAATAATGTACAAAGAGAGAAGCAACCTCTGATGACTTGTGGCAGACATAAACTAGTGGATTAGAGTTTCAGTAAAAGAGAGCTCCACCTATGTATTGTCCTACATGTCACTTAATGAGTGTATTAGCAGACAGGTCTGGTTTTAAACTTTAGTTATGTAAATCTTTACATAAAGTGCCAGTCTATGTTTGCTTTGAAATTTAACAATGACGTGGGTATTGTCAGACTTGTCGCTCTTAGCATTCAAATTAGGAAGCCCATAACTGCCAAAACATGGATTGACTTGAGAGCCAAGATCTGTTAGGACACAGATGCCGGTGTACTTAGGCAGTGAAATAATCCCATTTTAGTTTGGGAGCACAGAAGCATGATTGTGTTCCTGCAAATGTCATGCAGAGGTTGAAACTGCTGAATGGTTTTGAGATTATAGGTTTGATTGCGTTAAGACTGTATAAAGGGTTTTCTTTTCCCATGTAACAGCTCTAGAGGTTTGTTTTTCTGTCTGTACAATATCTTATTAAAGGTTGCTTTGGGTATACAGTGAAACAGTTTGTATTCTGATTTGGTGCAGGCATCCTTCTGGACAGTTTTGGCATATGTTTTAGGATGATGAGGGCAAGGCAGTAGATCTTTTGGAGCTTTAGACTCGGCACTTTGGTAACGTTTCCATTGCCGGCTTGCATCCCACATGTCAGAGTGTATTTTTCACAAGCCAGATGTTTACATTGCTTTAATAGTGCCCTGTATGCTGTACAAGCTGGTTTTGCAGTAGAATGGTTTATGTAAAACAAGAATGACTTGGACTGATTTTAAATATGGTTTTGTATTATGGAGTTCAGTGTAGTGGATCCTGTTCTATTAAACAGTCTCACTTCCTTTTTAGTGTATGCGGCTTACTGAAATTATACTGCTTGTAAACAGCATTTCAGGAAGTCTGAACTGATCCAGCATATGCCTACTACTGAATTTTAATGAACTCTTGTGTGCAATATGAAGTGTGTTTGTTTTTCAGTAACCAAGCTTCCTTAAATTTTAGACTTTGGACAGTTTCATGCAACTTTTGTTTTTAACAATGATCTCTTGCTTTTGCTTCAAGGAGCCGAAACTGAATAGCTTTGGAAAACAGTATGTTGATTTATTTATTTTTTTTAAAACATTTAAAATGTTTTAAGGAACACTGTTGTAGTCTTTTCAATTAAAGAGAAAATCCATGGGGAATATTTTTTAAATGTTTGTCTGATGCCCTCTTTAACGCTTGTTCCTAAGCAACCCTGACTCAACAGATGTTGCATCTGGGTGTTTGCAGCTGGATCAGAATAGCCTCCGATGGAAAGGCCTGAGTCTCTGCTGTTACTGTGCTAGCAGAGTGCTCAGCAATCAGCTTGCAGCTCTTGTCACGTTTAGTTTTGGTGGCTTTGGATCAGAGATAATAAAATTTTTGTACTGGGTCTGCAAGAGGCAAAGTGCTACTTTAGCAATTGCTACTTACTTGTGCTTGTATTGCTTACCTGTGCTGTGTCAACCTTGAGCTTCTGGTTCTTGCTGCAAAGGCTCATGGATAGTCTGCCTTACTGGAGGCAGTCTTGCGTTTTAAATGAACTTTATTATGAAGCAGATTTCTCATTTTTTACTTAATCCTTGTGAATGACTGTGACAATTTTAGATCTTTTATTCTTTTGAATTTAAAGATGCTATGCTTTTACTTAATTTTGTGTGTATGTGAAAATGCTGTGAAAAGTGCAGCTCAGTACTAGTTTGCAGAAACTCACCTTAGATAATAAGTTGTTTGAATACTCACCTGAGAAGCAATGCTGGTATACAAAGATAAAACATCTTTCATCCAAAGTGCTTGTAATTCGGAGTGCAAAATGAGAGAGCAAATGCAGATGGGAATCTATGGAAAATCAAACTGAGAAGAAATAGTTGCAATGTATCAGCACTCTGACTGCCAAGTGACATGTGTCATTGCTGACTTGGTGGTGTTTTGAAGAAGAAATTTTTGCTGCTTTTTTTAAGGCACCTTTGTGCATAAGGGGTCACATGAAAGAAAACACAGAGGTGCTTGTTGGATGGTTTGCCAAAGGTTGATCTAATTAAGGGGAACAAATGCTTCAAAACCAGCAAAGCTGCGTTAGAAAGCAGCTTTTCATGCTTGATATGGTGAGAGAAACAGGAGTATTGGATAGATGCGCTGTAGTAAATTAATGTGTCTGAAGGGATAAGGCAGGAAGACATTTCAGAAGTTTCAGAGGTTTAAGAAATGTGGAGCTTTTCTGAAACCAGAATAATTTAATTTTGTGAAAGATGGATTTTACCTGACTAGATAATGAGGGAGAAAAGGTTGCACCTTGAAGATGCTGGAGAAATAGTTCTGGAAAAAATTGTTGTATATTTGATGGTAACTCTTTATACAGGCAGTATACACTTGTGAAAGATGGCTTTTTTCACAGTTTATCCTAATTGATTTGATGACATAAATTGATAAAAGTCATTTATCAATGTAGCTGCATTTGTTTAAGGCTCTTGCTAGCCTGAATGTGTAAGTTCTTTAGAGAAACAGCACCCTTTGTGTTTCCTATATGTTTAATCTCTTGCCAAGGGAAAAGATCCTGCAAACAAAACACTCTTTACTCCCCCCAGCGAACAAATTACCAGTCAGTCAAAACTGCGCATCCCTAATGATGTAGTACTGCAGGCAGCATGAAAATCATAAATGTAGATCTGTCTGAAGACTCGAAGTAGTATGTGGGTAGAAAAGAAGAAATGAAAAGATTTTGATACAAATACTGTCACGTTCACCCAGGGCTTTATAATATTAAAATGTCTGAAGACCTAGTTCAACTTTTGCATCTTATTTTCATTCTTGATGCTTTGTTGGCAAAGAGAACAACTAGTAGAGTTCAGTGATTTTTATTTTTTTAATACAGAATATTTACATTGGAATGCTTTGTGGTGACAAAAGTGACTTAATATTGATTTTCATTGGAAAGTAATTCAGTTTGTAACACATTTTCAAGAAAGGTTTTTAATGAAGAAAAAAGTAAAAGATAAATGCATCCTTGTGAAGGGAGTACCTCCATCTTCTCTACAACTACATTTTGGGTATTGGAAACCTGTGATTAGATCCGTCTTAACCTTTTCTTCTCTAAGGTGAACAAAGATGAGTAAATAAGTAGGAGAACAATTCAATTTTCTCATTTCATTTACTGTTTGTGCTTCAAATTAGGCCCAAGTCTATCATTCCTGTTCAGACATTGAACAGTTGAAGAGCAGCAATGCTTTGGTGCATCGAAGCTTTGGTCCTTGCATTGAAATGGAACGCTATGATGATGTTTCCTCCTAGATATTCTCCTTGTGTTCATAAAACACGTGTAAACACAAGGGAAGTTAATTAGAATTTAGCATCCTAGATTAGATCCTGTCTTTGCAAGCCAAAAGAAGACTAATTGAAGTTTATGGTAGTCAAGGGAGTAGCAGAAATACAGAGATCACAGCTGAGCAGTAGAGAGTAAATTCATGGAGAAAGAGTTTGTGTACAGTAGGTTTGGGGAAGATTTGGGATAAAGGCTTTTCATTGAGACTGGCACTTTTTATACTGTCACATTTTTTTTTTCTTTTTTAAAATCAGACTTTTCAGTTGATGAAGTGTATTCTTGAGTCAGTTTTCTTTCTTCTGCTGTTGATAGCCTTGACATATTTCTGTGAAAACCTCAAAAGGTAGTACGGAGGTGGACAGCATGCAGATGCTGTTGTGTCTGTTAAGATTTTAGAAAGTAGCTCATCTGCTTTGTGGCTTTCTGTGACTCGTTTTTATTTCTTCAAACAAAATACCTAATTATCTTATCAAAAACAAAAGATGGACTCCACAGATCTTTAGCAGCTATTTGCTGCAACTTCATGTATTCTGCCATGTAAAGCACACTTCAGTGTGTCTATTCTCATCTAAAATTACATATTACATTTTATCTCCTTTGGTCAACAGGGGAGTTACTAACGTGAGCGGCATGGATCATTCTGTGCTCAGAGGGGAGGTGTCAGCAGTGCTTCATGACAGGTATGTTGCAAGTGCCTGAATTCCTGCAGATATGTCAGTGGGTGTTTTTTCAGGATGGCAGCCCAGAAACCTTCTTTTCCCTATCTGGAAAACTGAGGAATTCCGGAAAAGCTAATTAGCAGATGACTTTAAGAAACGGAAGGACCTAGTTAGTGACTTGTAAGCTAATTTGTTCCTCAAGTAATGGACTATGTGATTTTTCAATCAAAGCAGAAAAAAAACCAGCTTTAGTCTTAATGATTCTCTAATCCAAGATTTCTGTGGATTTTCCTGATTTAGTTGATCCAGCTGCCCTTGCATCTGCTTTTAGGTATCCAAAGACCAATTTTAGAACAAGGAGGCAGTAACAGTTACTTATCAAATCTTTCAGTGTGCTAAAAACCCTTCTGATATGGCTGGAAAGGGATTTGTGTCTTAAAATGTACTGACATCAGCCATTCTGTCTTTCTTGATTACACTCAACCTGCTATTTAATCTTTTTGTGCTTACTCTTTTTTTAGAAAGAAAAAACACAGATTTAGGGCAAGAGTAGAGATAATAACCTTGTTCTGGAAGAAATTCCAGCGACCTTATTTCAGTGTCTTCCTTTCTTGAAATAAAGTTCTTAATGAAGTAACAATTATGTTTTAACTAACTGAACCTGATTTCAGGAAGCTATAGAATTGTTTACATTTTTTTGGTTGTACTTTGCATACCTGTAATGGCAGTTTTGTCTGATCCGATTAATTTTTGGAGTGACTGGTTTCATTCTTTCAAAGAAACTAGAAAAATCAGTATGTTTCTAGTGCAGTATCTTTCTGTAGAAAATATTTTAAGATGTATGCTATATCTTAGTTTTCATGCTTTTTGTAGTTGAATTGAGAACTTCATGCTTAAATGAAAAAGAAAACAAGCTTAGCTGCCTTAAGTTGATAATGAAATAGCTGCTGGTACAAAAGTTTCTGCTACTCCTTTGTAAAGGAGCTTCATTGTGCCAAGAATGTTAGTTTTGATTTGATTTTTTTTCTGAGGATGTGACAGGGATCTATTGGGTGCTTTTCTGCACTGCTAGATGAAATATAGCAGCATGAATGAGAGTGTTTCAGTAGGGAAGCAGTGTTGGTAGGATTTGTTTTGCCTTGCAGGTGGTTGAAAATATTTCTGTATCAAGTGGCAACGTTCATGACTAGCAGTTTTCTGTTAATGCCATTAAGACTTCCACATTCTTAATTTTGATTGTTAATGACATTTAAACCTTTCATTTAACTAGATTAATATATTTAAAGAACTGTTTTGAGCATTGTTCTTAAGAACAAATGCTCAATTATTTCTGTTCCAAAGGTTGTATTGACATTAAGCAACCTTATTTTTTAGCAAATTTAAACTAAAGAACTCTAATACAGCTGTTTCTGTAGTTTCATTGACTGATCTTGTATACTTTGATCTCAGTCTAAACAGGTAATTCATAGGACAACAGTTGAAAATATTGAAGTTATGTTTTGCCAGTAGATCCAACTCATCAGTATGCTGCTCTCTGCTTCCGGGGGGATTTTTCCACTAGTTGTTTGATCTTGAATTAGAATCAACAGATTTTTTGCTTTTTCTTCAAAACAGGCACACAAGTGCCTTTTGTCTGCTGGATGCGTTTATGGTGACTTGAGCATATTCATTCTCAAGTTTCACTTTTCAGACTTCTGTATGAAATTCTTGCATACTGCTGTCACCCAGTGAATGCATAGAGCCTTTTAGCAGTGTTTTGGTCAGTCACGTTTCTGCTTAGCATGAAGAATGGCTGTTTAATGAATAATGCTGTAAAACTTGAAGAAAAAATTCTAAAAGCTTTCCTTAGAGCGGAGTTACTATGTATGTATTCTCTCCATCTTCAAAAGCTTCCAGTCTCTAGTAATCTCAAACAGTACCTCTTTGCTCCATCCTATTTCCCTCTAGTTGTTCTGTTGTACTTGATTTTATTCAGCAGTCATGCCCCTCCCTGTCCATTGCAGTAATGTTACAAGTATTTCTCGCCTTCTCACTAGGTCTATTAATTTATGGTCTTCGTTCTTAGGCATGTGCACTCAGATATTTTAGAAGTAATTTTCATTTGAAATGCTAATGTTGGCATGTTCATATGAAGCCTTTTGAATGTATTCAAGTAAGAGCTAAAGTTACAAAATAAAGAACTGGAAAAAACTGTGGATTTTTTTTGAGGAGATGACATGTTCCTTATTTATTGGACACTTCTGTTCGTCACATCTTGTCTCAGTATGGGTGTATGACAATGTTTGTGCTTGTTTAGGAGGAAATGATTTCTTAACCTCAGTGGAAGAATTAAGCTCTTCAGCAGAAAGTTTGTTTCTCCAATAAATGCTTTTAGCTTTCCAAATTACTTTTTTCTAACCAACCACTCCAAATGAAGTAAAAACTCACAGCTTTAGTGTTGACTTGCATTTAAATAGAATCTCTGGTATTTTTTTCAAGATTGACTAGGTAAAAATAATGTTTTCTTTGTGATGGAATATTTGATAAGAAAGCAAAAGTTGCTCTCGTATGAATAGAAATTTATATGCAGGCTTGATGAATATATTGGAAGCATAACATAGCTGTTAAATTTTTTTTTTTTTTTGCATGAAGAAAGGAATGGTGGTTCAAAGTAGAAACACAGTCTTGCATATTTAAAAACTGGGAGTTGTTTTTGGTTCAGGTACATTTATGGGTTAACTGCAGTTAAATGCCCTCTATACATGGCTTCTGGATCCTAACGTCTGTCCAAATGTAGCTTTAGTATATGATTTGTAAACCAGAGCCTTTAAGACATGGAATGTTTGTGACTTGATGTTAATGTGGGAAGCAAACAGGTGTGGATCTGAAATTGTTTATATTACACAGCAAGGAAGTGAGCCTACTGCTTTTAATGGGATGGCTAAGCTTGCAAACTAGGCTAGCTGCTTGGAAAGTCTGGCTGGTTCATAGTTTGTTCAATACTGCGTAAGCAGTTTTTGCTGAAGAGATCTGACTCTGGAAAGTTCTCCAGCTGGTGACATGTTGTTAGCAATGTAATGTAATTTCATGCTGATTGTCGCTTTCCCTTTTGTTTCCGTATGTCTGTCTTCTGTCACTTGGGTGTATGTGTATTGGTTATAACTGTCCTTTTGATGGCAAGTGGTGGGCTAGGTGTAGTGTTATGAGTAATTGTTTCCCTGCTCAGCTTGGTGTTTATCTGAATGCATCAACTTTGGATAAAGCAGCTTTATCCAAAGCGACTTTATGCTTATGGTAAGGTGCTCTAGAGTCCTGAGTCTAAAAACATCTACTCAAATAGCATGTATAGCATTCTCCCTTTGAAGGAGTATGGGATTTGTTTTTCTCCATGTAGTTTATCCATTATGACCCTATATTTAAACAGGGTGTATCACTTTTAGGTACAGACTAGCATAATTCTTAAATTAATAATGCAGAGAATATTCAAAGATTTAAACAAGTCCTGTTGTTTCAAAAATGAATCATTTTAATATGCAGTTTAATCTGCCTTAGCTAGCAGCTGATCATCTAAATAAACACTTTTGAAATAAGAGTTGTCCTCTTGAAATGCAACAATGCTATCTTTAAATTCCTTGCCACAGAAAATACTTTTGGTGCTAACGTTCAGCTGTAATAAATGTCCTCCCATATAGTCAAATATGGAAGAATTACATTGGTTATTCATAAAGGGAAGAAAGAAAACATAAAACTTCTCACTGGGTGCATCTGATCGGTTTTATTTCATTTTGCTGATAAGAAAAGAAGTCATCTAATTTTGAAAAGGGAAGTATACATTTCTTTGTGGGTGCTAAATAGCTTGGTACTTCCTATATTTAAAAACAACCGAACAACAACAACAACAACAAAAAAAACCAAAACAAAAACAAGAAAAAACACAACCCAACAAAACAACTGAAGGATTTGTGCCTTACTTGAAGGGGAAAAAATCCCTACACCCAAACACCAAAAAACCTTGTATTATAAAACACAACCAATCCAAAACCACCCACTTGTATAGTGCATGTTTTTTAATGCTAGAGGTGTTTCACACGTGTATGTGCTTGTGTGCAGCTTGGTAATACATTTCTGATGTTCTCATTGTCTTTGGACATCTGGGATGCGTCTGTGATTCAGGTTTTAGTTCACTTGGATGCAAAATCAAGCATATGTTAGAAAATAATTGCACAATGGTGGAGACTCTGCCGGAAAAACAGGGTACCCCATCTTGCTTGAGTGTTCACTGTATGGGGAGATGAGTAGGGTTTGCATCTGAAACTGGTTTGTTTTAATGAGCTGCACTTCAAGCTTGCTAGTGTTGTTAAGGATATCTTGTACAAATGAGAAGTGCTAGGTTATATTTGCATTAGTGTCCTGCCCCAGATAGTGAAAGTTGAAGCAACTATTAAGTTTTCACATGCTCTTCAGAGGCATTATGGAAGTATCTTGCAGGACCAGTGAAGGCTGTTGAGGGAAACAACTCAATTTTTCAGGCAATGTTCTTCTACAGCCTGGTGACTACCGGTCCCATAGATGTACACTGAAATCACCAGTATGATTCCTTCAGGTTATAGTAAATTTAACAACTGAAAATAACAGTGCACTGTTAAAATGCAGAAGTATGTCTTTTGCAGTAAACTTTCAGCTATAACTACTACTATTCTGCCTCGTTACAATATCGTGTGTATATTTATGCCTGACCTTCCCATGACATTTCTGAAACCTGAGCATCTTGCTAATCTCCTTCCATATTCCCAAGCTGTGTTATCACATCCAGCTCCATCACGTTGGATTCCAAACGTTTTCAGCATGCAACTGCTCTGTTCCAAATTCCAGACTTCTAGTTTCATTCTTCTGCTCCAGCTCACCTGTTACAGACTAGTTGAATCAAAGCTGACAAGCAGGTGAGTAGAGGTGTATCAGCTAAGGATCTGGAAAGAAACTTAATTTGAAGTGAATGTGTTAAATCTTCAGACACTCTCAATTTACTGCTGTTGCCCCAAAGAGCATAGAGGTCATGTATCAACAAGTCAGCAACTTCCTCGGTACCTCCGCTGGACAAGGATAGCAAAGCTGTGTTTGCAGTTGCTTAAATGTGCATCGACGTGACTTGAGTGAGTCAGAGCAGTGTGGGAGTAAAGCAGAACATGAGAACTGAAGCAGAGGAGTTTGCAGGCTTTGTAAAGCTGTTCTCTCCTGGCTAGAGCAGCATCTTTGGCTGTTGTCTGTGTTCATCTCTGCTCTCACAGTGAGGTTTTCTCCTCTCTTGTTCTGTCTACCTAGTAATTAGAGCACCAATGTGACTGTGTTCAGTTCTGTTTTCAGATAATTAGAGCTGGGCCCATCCAGTAAAACGCATAGTAGTCTGTCTTGGGTTTTGCTCGGGGGCTTTGCCAGGACATCACTGGCCTGTCATTATAAACCGGAAATCCTTTTCATTGCTGCTGTTTAGTGGGGTGTGACAAAGACATCGGCTGATGAGGAGTAATTACGTGATGCATGCTGGCTTGATGTGAAGTTAGGCTAGCCACCTCTCTGCTATGCATGGTTTAGGAGTAATGAGGAGTGTTGTGTAAGAACAGGAATGGCCTTGTTCTCTGGACAGTTAACGTACTGGGTTATAAGACCATTTACAACGCAGAACTTGAGAGCGAAGGGAGGGAGGAGGGTAAATGAACAGAATCACATTACTGCAGTTTGCTGCTAAAAAGAATTTATTATGTGCATTCAACAACGGAAGGCTAAGGCTCAGTAATTTTACTTCATTTTACTTCTGCCCTTTGGATTCTCTATGCTTTCATCAGATTACAGCAGTGAACTCAAACCTTAGTCACACTGTGCCTTGTGCATTGTTCTAGGGTGTTGATGAAAGATAATCATAAATAGGCTGCTTATCTGCAAATACTAGATTTAGTTATTTTTACATCGAGGTGCTCGATATGATGGCTGCGAATCCTGAACCACTTCGTAACTGTTTATTGAATGTAATTATTTAACAGCCCTGGAAGTCTTCAAAGAGGTCTCTTCTTTTTAATAAATCAGTATTTTGTGCTTAAATTGAGTATTGCCGTTGTTCCTCCCTGACAAAATTTTGTCATGTTTAAAAAAAAAAATTCTGCCCAGCAGCTGCTTTTTGTGCAGCAAAGTGGTGGTAGTTTGCTTATGTTTCTACTTCATTGAAGGAATCAAGCAGAAAAAAGTATGTTTGTGCATGCTGTTGCTTGATTCAGGATATGAGCCAGAATGTAAGTTTGCAGAAATTTGATGAGAAGCACTAAAGAATGAACACTCTTCTGTAATAGTGTTTATGTAAAACTCCTGTGGTCCAGTAGTTGCTGTAACTGTTGGTTTCCCTGCACAGGTTTATTATTCACTGGACAGTTTTTATTTCAGTGTTTACAGAGACTCTTGTGGCAAATGTTCATCTTATCTTGAGCTACCAACTGCATTTCATTTCAAGTTCAGTACTGACCCTACTGAATAAATACCTGGCTTATTGCCCTGCCCTCCTCCCTTCCTAATGTGGCTGCTGTACCCTGTGCTTTTGGATTTGGAGTAGTGTATGGCTGGCTCAGCAGAGATTTCCGAGGTGCCCCCAGAATTAATCTTGCCTTCTTTTCATGTTTCTAGTTTATGCTATTCAAAGGCCTCAAAAGCTTCAGCTTTCAAGGATTTTAGTGTCATGAAAGCACTGAGTTCATTTGAGATTGCCTTTGAATCACTAGATGCCAACACTGCTTTCAGTTTAAGGTTTGAAATTTAGAATCGGTGTTCCAAGTGAGTGAAGAAATAAATGTTTTGCTAAATTGCAGAAATCTATTCAATGGCAGTTATAAGTGTCTGTAAGTACACGGGCAGGCAGGAACAGTTCAGGCATGAAGGCATAACTGATGTCAGTGCTAGACTTTTTTTTAAAATTGATTATTTTAACACTTTGTTATGTGGGGTTATAGGACTGCATTTTCCGGGCAATGCTTTGTGCAATACGCAGCAAGACTTTGTTCAGGTGGCCACAGTCACATTATGCCTGGTCTGAATTACTATCGTGATTCTTCTGAAGTATTATTGTGCAGCTTTGGTGCTACTTATTTCTAAGGTTCTCAAAATCTTTCAGGCAAATAATGTGGTGTTGCAGCATGACTTCTGGTGTTATTTGTGATGAAAGTAATGTTTTGTACTTCTCATGATGTGTGTGTACCCTTCTGCATATTATCATTCTGCCCTGTGTGGGCAAAATTATAATTACAGCATCTCCAGAAACCAAACTGCTGAATTCAGGAATGAGTAAAAAAACAGTAATTATAAGAACACGTTAGAGCAAAGCTTTGCTTAACCTAAGTTTTGCTTTGTTTGGAGATCCAGAAAGTGATTGTACAATGGGACACGTATTGCAAAGAGCTGACTATATATATAGCTGAAAGAATATGCAGAGGCTTGTGGGAAGGTGTGATGAGCAAGTGGGGATGCTTTTTAGATGTCCTTGTATTTCAGCTATGTCTTATGTGGGTTCTGCTCCTTGTAGGTAAGTATCTGAGCATGGTCTTGGCTTTGTCTGATACCTACACCAAACTTCCTAATTACACTTTAAATTAATGTAATTAAACTTGTGTCGTTCAAAGTTACAGTGGAAAACTATAGCCAGAAAGACCTAATTTGTGGGTCAAAGATTGTCTAAGGTTGGAGAATTGCTAGATGTTTGTCTTGTGAGGAACAGTGGAGCATCAGAGTTGACGCGCTTGGAGTCAGTTATCCACATAATTTATTAATGTTATTTTGTACCTAATTCTATGCCTTCTTTCTTCCTTCACTGAAGATTCACTGCTTTTTCTGCTTGAGAAATTGTCAGTGGAAATTTGACATCTAGAAATGGTTTTATATTAAAGGCTTAGGTTGGAAATGATCAAAAATTTCTTGAAGTCGTGGCTTAAATTCATCCTTCCTTGTGTGCTTAGCAGTACAGATTATATTGCATAGATCGAGGTGTAATACAGAAAGAAGGGTGTTTATAGTTGTTCTTACATATCCATACATTTGTCCTACTATAGTATTAATGATGCTTTGGTAGTGGGAAGTAAGGTGGAGAATTTTGATTGCTGGCCTTCTATGTCAGTACAAACCACTTTTAATTACGTTTCACAGTTACTCCTGCGAATCTATGCTGTAAGAAGAAACGGTTACTGAAAAGCTGATAGTGTGATAGCTGAAGCATGTTACGTGAAGAAGTTTCCTCTTGTTTTTTTTTTTTTTACCAGACATCTGCTCATTTCATTTGAAGCTTTCTCTTTATTGTGTTGGAGAGCTGGTGAATGATGACTCCCTGTACACCTTTACTGTGCTTTTTGTGACACTATAAACTCTTAATGTATTTCTTCTTGCCCATTTGCCTTCCATGCTGTTAAGTCCAATCTACAAGTTGTTCCTTGTACAGAAGTCATTTCACAAGTTTGCTTATCCTTTTCACTCTCTGCCTTTTCCAGTTCCTTTGCTGTAGCTGGTGAAATGGGGCAAAGAGCAGAACAGCTCGTATCTCACACCGGGTAGTATGGGGGAATGGTGCTGCATTTGTCAGCAAGTAATACAGGCTTAGGAACTTTCAGGCTGGACACAGGCTAGTCCAAGCTAATGATGTTGTACAAATCAATTGAAGCTTTAAAAAAGTATTATTTTGCATCACTGTCCTACGTGAAGTGAGTTTTCTGGTTATGCTGGGTTTTTTTCCCATTTAAAATGGGAATTTACAAAATGAGTATTTGTCTTGTAGAGCACTTCTTATGAATACCAGAAGGTGGCATAACTGATTTTCGTAAAAGTGTTTTGATTGCAAGAAATACACAGGAAGCTACCAAGCTTATTTCAGTGCTGTTGGTCAAATTTTGATCTAAGGAAAGTTGGATCAGTTTAGCCGTTAAATATTTAAGGAAGTTATTTAAAGGTATACTCATTCTGCTCTTTTTCAAAATGTGAAAACTCTTGTGGGATTCATGCTGGCTTTTGTATCTAAAATTTTTGAAGTTGGAAGCAGTTTAACTGAAGTGCAGGATGGAAGGAACGGGTTGTCCATCATGTGTGCGCTGGAATTCTTTCCTGAGCTTTTTTACAGAATTCCAGTCTCCCATGAACTCATTGTTTAGATGTTTTGCTTTACCAGTTTGCAAAATGAGGCCAATTCCTGCCTGTTTCAAGCTCTTCAGGTTAACTGGTGCTATGCAAGAATAAGTTATTAATATGGCAACTTATAAATTACAGTTTTATGCTGTAGCAGCTCTAACCACATGCAGATTTGTAGCTGTACCAATGTTAAGTGTTAGAAGCAGTAAGTGGAAAGAGAGTGCAAAAAAGACCAGTAAGCATTTAAATGAAAAGCTGTTTTCAGCACAATATGTGTTTCATTCTGGCAAACTGGAAGCTTAGTCTTTGCGCAGTGTTGTTATGCATTTAAAGACAAGTTGATGAAATAAGGAATTGGATACCATCTCATGTGATGCTTTTCTCAGAGAAGCCTATCTCTGGTGTGCAGTCATCTCCACTATGGTGTGGATCAAAAAGTACTTAAATATACCCTAAAAGTAGGTGTTGTTTCCATTCAGAGATCCAGGGGGACTTATTCATAGAGCGAGCGTATTGGGCATAGTTTTGGTAGTGGGGGTGTTGGTGCAGGGGTGCCCTGTGCAGGGGGAGGCTGTGACTGCCCTGTGCCAGACACAGCTGGGTTGATTTTTGCATCGAAACCTTTTTTTTGTCTGAATAGTTAAATTAATCGGTGTAGGACAAACCCAAAACTTTTGAAGTATTGAGATACATGGAATTTTTTTTATTTCCTTCAGCTCCCTCTGTCAGGCAAACACCTGAATTACAACTGTTTTATTTTAAACTATTTCAAAGAAAAACTTTTCCCAACTCAAAGTTATCACAGTTGTTTGGTGTTGTGTATGTATGCATCAAAAAGAGATTTTCAGCTGTAGAAAAATAGATGACTGCAGCTGCAGAAGGTGCTGCAATACAAATATTTCTTGGTTTAGCTGACTTTTGTACGGTCTCTTTGTGCATCCCAGCTGTGCAATGCCATTTCACTGCAAGGACCTCCACACCATGCTCACCATTGATTTTTGGTTTTTTATGAGGTCTCTCCTGAGCCTGCTGTGATTCACTAGAGCAGCACAGATGACAGCAATGTGACTGTTTTGCATAGAAGTCTAACGTTACTTGCAGAATTGTTAGACCTCCCCCCCCCCCCTTTTTTTTTTTTTTTGCCTATACAGTGAGTG
>JAVKLA010000039.1:14382366-14442423 GCA_034782735.1 Sagittarius serpentarius | reverse complement strand
GGCTGGAAGGGAAGTGGTGGGTGCAGCTCTGCTGTTGGTAGCTGTCACCTGGGCCGAGCCCTTCGACACACCTCCACGCCGTCCTCTCCTTCTCAGAGCTTCGCCTACTTTCTCTCTTTTCAGTTCTGTGTTTCTGAAGGATGGTTTGTGAGGGTGAAGTGACGTGGTCACATGTATGACACTATAAAGATGTAGGAAACTGCCTAGAGTGTGTGGTAGTACTGATAAAATGGCCTAGCAGTAGGACCTGTAGAAGCCGCTGCATCGACATTTCTGAAAGCACTGAACTTCAATTTTGATTACAAGTCAGATGTTTGAAGTTTTATGAAATAAAGGTTTATAATCAGAGACTTTAAACGACTTGATTTAAATATTCCATAGTTTTAAAATATCCAAATAAGATTAGGATTCTTCTGTGGGCCTTTCTAAAAACAGCTTCTGCTTAGACTTTTCTCGATATGTGCAGTTATTTTATGCAAAGCAGTATGTCCTTATTTCATCCTAAATTATCTGGATAGTTACGTTGTCACTAAATAGGGACGTTGTAACTGCAAAGTTGTTCCAGTCTGCTAAGTGACTATCTTAAAACTGTCAGTTTAAATCTGCTTTTGGAAATGGATTCATAGTTTGTACATTTGCCCACCATAATAAACTCGAATGAAGTAAATAACTCATCTTTTGAAACTTTGCCTAGGAAATGTACAGTTTTCTTTAAATTTATATTCTCATAGATGCTAGAGAAGAAAGCAGTTTGTAATTTTCTTTCTATAATTTAATAGTTGCACAGGAATTTTGACATTTGGTGAATTAGAAATAGAATAGAACGGTGTATTTCAGAGAAATGGAACTGTGTAATACGAAGTGTCATTTTTGTGATCATTCTTGTTTATCTTCGGGGAAAAATCTAAATGTGAGCAAAGTATACATTTGGAAAATATATATATATTTTTTTTTGAAAATGTTACTAACCACTAAGATTGTGCTAATTCTGTGGCATGAACATCCTCATTGATTGTATACCCTCCCTACACCCCATTCAGCTGAATGTTAAAGGCTGTGCCTTTTGGGTCCTTGTATTACAACACTCAACAGTGGGAATTTACAGAAAACCTTTTTGCTGTAGAAGATGGCTAGGAATCATCTGAAGAGGTAGTATCCAACTCCGCAGGAGTCTTGGAATTAAAGCTGTTCCATGCACTTAGGACTGCAAAGATGGTTGAGGTGTAAATCTTCCCTTGAGCTGCAAACACACATTTTCAGTGTCTTTGCTCCTGGTCCACTCCCAAGTGAAAGAACCTGTGAAAACAATCCATTTTTGTCAATTTTCATTGCTGCCGTTGGAATGAAAGAGCATCAAAACAAAAGACCTGGTTACTCGATTTTGCTTTCTTTTTGGGAACAGGTAGTGTGGCGGTTATCACCACTTTGATTTGCTGAGGAAGGGAGAATCCTGAGCAAACAAACCAGGGAGCTCCCCCACGTTGTCTTTTGGGAAGGAGTCTTTGGACTACACCTACCTTTGTCAAACAGGAGGAGTTGATTCCTGATTGCCTTTGGCTTATAGGCCAAAAAAAAAAAAAAAAAAATTTAAAGTATGGGTGTTTAGTACAAGACTCCCTTTGTCCCATGTGGCCCATTCAGCTGTTCCAGCTTTGGTACTGTGTCCACCTGTGTTCATGGCATTTAGGTGGAATGATCTGTGACTTGAAACTCCTTTTCTAGTGTAGAGAAACTGTACCTTTCTTTTTTTAAATTGAATGGGGGAAATACTAATATTAGTGATAAATCTGAAACAACTTTTTGCTGTGTAAGCCTTTCACATGCCTTTTTATGTGAAGGCAAGCTGAACTTTTAAGTTCAAGTTGCTATTTCATAAACATTTTTATCTAACATGCTTAAGACTAACGGATGGCAAATAATTAAATTGATTGAATCTATACAGGTGTCATATTTTTGGCGACTCCTTAAAGGAAGTCAGCAAATGTTAGTGAAGTGACTGTGGGCAGCACAGTGCAGCAGCTTCAAGTCTTCTCCTAGCAGACTCACTCTGGCTCCCAGATTGCACACAGTGATTTCTGACAATGTCGACTTGAAGCATCAGCATCTTTCTAAAAACCTTTTCAATCTTGTTCTTTGTCAGTCTTCCCTGAGGGACTCTGTCCTTCAGCTAAAGATGTCAGACTACCCACACTGGAAATTTTGTGGATTGTGGTTTAGCAGACCAGATCCATCAGAGGTGACAATGCTGTGGGAACTCCTGCACTCGGAAAAAGTTAATCTTTTTGTCTTTTAAAGAAACTGAGTCATTACAGAAGCACACAATAAGAACAGTGATCAATGTGTTTTATTCTTGCCTCCCCATGCCTGCTTTTTTCAGTGGGGACTGCTTTGCGTAGGTGCGCAGGACCACAAAAACTCACTTCAGTGGATAAAGACAGTAAGGTTTAGGGAATACAAAATGATTAACAGATTCCATGTAAATAATGGAAGAATGAAAGAAAAAGTCTACAAACTTTTATTTTAAGAATATTTTCAAAATACTTTAATCAACACATGACTAACGTAATTTGCAGTTTGCTGTCTGTGGTGCAGAAATACTGAAGTTCTTAGTGGCTGGTGCTCAATCCTAGCTTCCTTTTAATTACTAAATTGTTTAATATATTTGCATAATATGAGTCAGATGTGTAAATGTGCTTAGGCATACTTTACTAAAATAAATTGCACAGCCAACAGACCATAATAGCTGTGGAGATGTTGTTTAGAAATAAATTCTTTGTAGTTCACAGTTTGACCTAATAAAAAATAACTGTTGCTGCAGACCAATTATTTTCAGCAGGGTCAGTCTGGCTGCTGTGACTGTGCATTCAGATTTCTGTGGTGATTTATTAAATATAATCACCTAGGGAAGATGAGCACAGTTCTCTGAATAAATCGGTGTTAATTCAAAAGCATTTCTTCTTAGCAGTACGTTGTCAGCAGAGTACCTGGGCTTAGATCAAAAGTTGGAAACCTTCATGAACTCACTTTAGTTTTACCTCCTACTAAGTGTTTTAAGACCTCATTTTACCTAATGCCTTTTATGTAAGAGGAGTTTGCCCAAGCAAAGCTGAATTTTTATTTTTTTGCATATTATAACCTGTAGTTTGTCATTAAGTTAACAGTGCGTCTTAACTCTTGGAAGTGATTTCTTGCTAGATATCTTACCTCAACTTTAGAGCAAAGCCCTCTTCAAGAATAGACACAAGAAAATGCAGGGCATCCATAAGTGGCATACAATAAAAACTACTTTCATGGCTCGAAACACACACTTAGGAATAGATTTGAGATATTTCTCAGACTCTGTGTAGTTACAAAATATACCTGAAATGGAATTTATTATTTTAATAATCCTTCTAAATACCAAAAGCGTGAATACTGCAGTGATTAGGCTTGTTCACTTCTTGTGTGTCCCCTTTTTCCTGCGAGTTGCTGGGAAGCTGTCGTGGTTTAACCCCAGCCAGCAACTGAGCACCACGCAGCCACTCACTCACCTCCCCCCCACCCAGTGGGATGGGGGGGAGAACTGGAAAACAAAGCTTGTGGGTTGAGATAAGAACAGTTTAATAGAACAGAAAGGAATAGACTAGCAATGACACTACTAACAACAATAAAGTGACAATAATAATAAAAGGATTGGAGTACACAGGACAAGTGATGCACAATGCAATTGCTCACCACTCTGAAGACCGAGCAGCTCTCCTCCTCCCCCACCAAGCTGGGCATGACGATCCACAGTATGGAATATCCCTCTGGCCAGTTTGGGTCAGCTGTCCTGGCTGTGTCCCCCCTGCAACTTTCCTGTGCCCCTCCAGCCTTCTTGCTGGCTGGGCCTGAGAAGCTGCAAAGTCCTTGACTTTTAGTCTAAACAGGACTGAGCAACAACTGAAAACATCAGGGTGTTATCAACATTCTTCTTATACTAACCCAAAACACAGTGCTGTACCAGCTACTAGGAGGACAATTAACTCTATCCCAGCCAAAACCAGGACAGAAACTGACTTAATATTTAACCTAAGTTATGTTTTTTAAAAATTCTTTTAGAAATATCTGATTGTGACCTGATAGGAAATGGTGTGGGGTTTTTAACTGTTTACCGTTGCTGAATAATTTCAGAATTTCGTACTTAGGCTATCGAGATATTTTTCTCGGTAATTAATGATACTTGCAAGGACCAGGGTTGTGGGTTTTTGAAGAATGTATGAAATGGAGAAACTCATTACTCAACATGATTACTTCTCTATCAGCCAGCTGCTGCCTCTTTGGTTTGTTGAAGACCATACATTTTGGTAGTCTCAAAATCATGTGAGAATGCGAATCTTTCCTAACTGAGGTGTCTGGGAAGGAAGGGGAAGTGGCTGTGTCAGATGCAGGATAATATATATTTGTCATATATATATAGATATAAAAATAATGTGTGTATATATATGTAGTGCATATATATATAAACATGCTATATATAAGAATGTATACATAGATGTAGTATGCATATGTATTTTTATGTATAAAAATAATTTTCATTGAAATGATGCGTCCTAAAATATTACCGCAGCAATTTCCTCATTTATACGGGGAAAAAATGCTGAGTGGGTGGATGGCAAACTGCAGTACTTCTTGTTAAACATGTGGTACATGCCCTGACTGCTTAACTTAATATTTAAAGATTTGGTTTTTGTTTTTTTTTTTTTTTTTTTTTCCTGTTTTAGAAATGGCCCCACACATATTGCTATAGAGACAGGAACCTGTACTGCTTATGGCATTTTGACAGCAGGAGGGGTTGGCCACAAACCTAGTTTATCTCACTTATTTATGCTTTACGATTTATGATTATGCCTTGTTCCTTGAGCAGTCAGCCCAATTTAAAAGAACTAGATATATTTGATAGTAACTATTTTGTAAGCATCTCTGGTCAATTTATGAGGCTGTGTGCATTTTGATGTCTGCAGTGCAATTGCTTCCAAAAGATGCTGTAACTTGTATCTAGTGTCTGAGGGCTTTTTTCCTCCCAGTTATTTAAAAAAAAAAAAAAAATTCTTTGAGACAGTATAGCAGATAGTAAGTCAAAGTACATGTATAATTCTCAGAACTGTCTTCAGCTATTTTAAAACTTCTTAATTTACTTAAATTTAATTGAAAGATTGTTTCTTTGTAAGATAGATCTTTGAGGTTTCTAGGAAAGTTGTAGTTTCAATAAAAGCATTGCAAGCTGCATGTTGCCTTTTTTTTTTTTCTGTACTTCAGTATTTGGGGCATGTGGCAGTGTCACTGTGAGGGGACTGCAAACAACTGCACTGGATTCCTTTGGATTCCTCTTTAAGCAGAGAGTTGCTTACCCTTCATATGAATTTTGGTGTGAATATTTTCACAATATATGCTTAAAGAAATTGTATTAATTAACTGACTCATATATAGGGCAGTACTGTCAACACCATCTTTTAATTGTTCTCTTCCAGTAATTGGAGCAGCTGCAGTATAACAGATTGAAAAGCCAGAGGTAGAGGCATAAGAAGCATCCCTGTGAAGGGGAAAGAGCTGAATAAGGAAGCCAATTAAACTATCACACTGTCAGTTTTTTCAGGGATCCTGAAGAGGAATGTTATACATCCTTATTTGCTTCTATTCAGTTTCTAGACTTGTGCCTTTACAGGTGTATTTAAAATGCTGAAATGATTTGATGTTGAAATGATTATTGTATTTGAGCTGCATGGCTTTGATGTGACTATTTTACTGGATTTGGGGAGTTGTGTTTTATTTTCTTCTATATCAAAATGGTCTTATGTAGTCATATGCATCAGCTTAGTGGGCTGGTAGTTACAAGATATGCAAAAGACGAGCAATTCCTTCCAACGTGAAAATGAGTTTCTGCCTTCAGTTTGGAGCGAGCTTTGTTAGTGCTAATATCACATAATAGAGGTTTCATCATATAAAAACATATACTTATTTTAAAATGGAAACATGGCTTTAAATAAATGAATCTTTAGAACATAGGTGTTGGGGGAAAAAAATCTCAAAAGTCTGAAGATATTTACTGGTCTTAACACCTTAAGCTATTTTTGTGTGTTGGCATCTTTTCTTCTACAAACAAACAGTCTATAAGTAGAAAAATAGTCTAAAGTTAGAAAACTTACTATTTGTGACACAAATGTTTAGACCATTCTGTTTACATTTCTAGATGAAAATGGGAGAGGTAAATTATATAGTCACTGTAACTTTGAACTCTCTTCTTTCTGTAAGGCTAAAATAAGCCTGAGGTTCTGGAAGTGCGGAAGACTTTTCAGGTCATGCTAGAAAAGGTTTGCAAGACTTGAGAAAGTTTCCATATAGTCTAACCCTATTTCCACCTAGTGCTTTCGGTTCCTCCGATGCTTAGTAGGTGAATAAAAGGAGGGAGGCAAGCAGCTTGTTAGAGCGGAACAGCAAATCTTTTAACCGCAGCAACTCACTTGACTGAACAAATATTTTTTGGTTTTGTTTTTAACAGTTTAAGGGCTGAAAAAAGAAGTTAAACTCAATCTGTGCAAACGGATGAAAATCCAGTGGCATGTGTAGAAGTTAACTCTTACTCTGCTTAGTTTTCCTACAAGAATTCATGTGGCATTTCAAGGCGAAGAATAAGTATTTTCAGACTGGTATAGTTTTACATTGCCACTGGGGTCTGATGCATCTTTCTGCCTATGACATTTTCTTCTTTGAACCATGAGAGGAAGTCTTATGGGAAATGCAGAAATGGTTTAAAAGTGTTATAGGAAGTATGCATACCCCAGAAATGTAAGCATACTGGGCTTTAAGAGGAGAACTTGTATTTTATAACGCAGGTAAAAGGCAGCAAAGGCATACAAATTGACAGTTGGTATGTATGAAACAACGTGGTAGCAGCTTAGCGTTCAAGTTGTACAGTGGAAAGAAGATGATCACAAGGGAAGCTGTTTTAGGTGCCTTCCTACCCTGAAGATCAGGGAGAGCTTGCAGAGGAAAAGACGCTGTGATCAACATGCTTGCAGGGGGTGGTTCTGTGTGTGGTTTGTTCATGTGCTTGTGGAGTATGGTGCTGTGAGCTTGCTCCCCTCATTTGGGGCCAAATCTTGCTTGTTGGTCAATAATGAAGAAGGATTTGGAGTGGGGGGGTGGGGGAAGAGGGGTAAGAAATGCCTTGCTCCTTTAAGCACTCTTCTATGTACCCTTTTTTTGTGCGATCAGAGCCGCACTACTGTACTGCCTCAGTCAATAGCTTCTGGCCTTGCTAGTAGCTTAGGTCTGTAAAATGGCAGCTTGGGATCTTGCCTTTGGTCTTTTATATTTTCTTTTTCTTCTTATGCCACCTGTTCAGTTACTTTTATGGAGGAGTTTTCTGCAGAAGTGCTTGATACCCTGTCAGTTATTTTGCTGTCAGTGCAGCTTTGGAAATACTAGCGTGGAAATGATTGCTTAAAACCGAAAGACTTCCTCTTTCTCATCTTTTGTATACAGAATAAAAGATATGTAAGAGACTACTCAGTAGGTAGAATGTAACTTTAAGCAAGTTATAAATGGTAGATGCTTTTAATCTTGAACGTGAACTTGCTTGTGAGAAAAATACAGAAAACAAGCCCCTTGAATGGTCCCAAGCAGCTGTTTAATCTGTGCAGTTATGGGTCTTCCTCATTTAAGAGTTTAAACTTAAAGAAAAGCAGATCTCCAGTTTGGTGTGTTTTCATGGCACTTGTCTAGGAATAACTGTTTCCTCAGCAAGCAGGATTCTGCACAGAGCTGTAATGCTGCTTTTGGGCTTCACTACCAGTTAATTTGGGGATGAGTGGCAAAGCAACGTAATGGGAGAACAGAAAATGTAGTATATTCAGTGGGTGCAATGCTCTCCAGGAGATCAGGTTATTTTCCCCATATTTTAAAATGTGTAACTAAACTGTTATTTTGAAGTCTTAATTAAAATAACGGAATAATATACTGTGATTTTCTGTTGTCTTAGGTATAGTTTATGTAAAGCATAGAAACATTTAGATAATCTTTTCCCTGGGAATATGCAACTGATTTGTGACTGTCAGGAAGAAAATGGTATTTGATTTATTTTTTTCTCCTTATGTGCAGATAGGTGATTCATTTCTCACATGGTGGTTCTTTTGCAAGTGAAAAGCATTTGCTTATTTTTAGAATACCTGACACTGCTGCTTCCTTCAATTCTGTATTTTGTACATTGGCTGTTTGATCAAGTAGTGTGTGCTGGACATTAGGAGGAGATCAAGTTGGGCAGTGCTTGGGATTCATACACTTAAAAAAACCCCCAACGTTTACTGATACAGGGTTTTCTGTAAAGGTTTTACTTAGTTTGCTTGTAAATTAAATGAAAAATAAATGGGAATAGAAGCACCCAAAGGAGAGTAGGTATTTGAGCACTAATGCTGCCCTCTATGTGGAATGATCTTGTTGGGGTCAGAAGTGGGAAGTAGCCCTGCTTTCTGGATGTGCATTGATTGACTTAAATACCAGTAAATGCTTGGGAATGACTGTGTGGCTTGAGTTGGCTTTTATTTTACTAGTCAAAAGGGTTTTTCAAGAGTTACTTTTGAAATAGTGGCCCACTGATTGTCCTTAGCCTCATTCTTTTATATTGGTAATGCTGCTGTTAATAAATAGAATGTGTAATCAGCTCCTTGGGGCTGGCAAAGCCAGGGATATACAGACTTTAAAAGCAGTTATCAGTTGGTTGCACTGGCTGTGCACTCAACGTGAGGAAGAGAGTAACAGCATTTGCTTACTGCATTTTAAGACAGTTTCTGTATGATGGGAAATGCAAAAGCACAATTGAGTGTATGAATTAAAAATCGTGCTATTTTTCTTTGTGGTTGTAATAGCTGCTATCTAACATGTCTATCAACTTAATTTTTAGGCCTTCAGTGCAGAGAAGGCATGATCTAGTAGTCTGGTGTTACGTATGAGTGTTGCACGCAATATTTACAGTGTGTGCAGACAAGCATGTCTGTTGGCGTGTAAATGCATGAATTCTTTTTCTAAAAGTAAGACTTCTTCATGCTAAAACTGCATACTTGCTCTCTGCAGAGCTAGTGTTTCTTAATATTTATAGCCTATAAACACTGTTGTCCTACACAGCAAATGTCTGTTCAGCATTCAAGTAGTCGTGCATGCGAAATTTGTTGCCTGTGTTAATGCTGCTCATGTGTAATTTAGAACTTCTTCAAAGAAGTGGGAGAGAGCTCCTCAATTGTTTGTCAGATAGGTGCATCTGGTTTTGAATTAGTCCTTGGCTCTGATCATCCTGGATTATTTTAGTACCTTGCCTGTGGTTACGGTAACAGCTTTAAATGCCTGAAACTATTTTGGCAAACATTTTCAATAATAATGATCAGAACCAGCAATTATTCCCCTGTGATTTCATCCCAAAAATAAACTTAACAATGTAGGTTCACCATTACAAAAAAACCTATCGGTGTGTTATTAAATGTTATTAAAATGTTTAAATTTATAGAAATTCTGTTCCTGGTTCTGTTCTTTATTGCTAAGTAGTGTGACAGAGTGTTGGCTTTTTTGTGATAGGATTAAGCTGTCCTGATGAACAGAAAAATTGTAATGCTGTACAAAGACTATTCTGAAATCTGTGGATTAAACATCTTAGTGTTGACTTTGTCTACTGTGGCAATATGTTAAAAGTGATTTTTTTTTTTTTTTTTTTTCATGTAAGGGAGTCAATGTAGTTGAAGCTGTATGTTCTTTTTCTTAGAAACCTGCTCTGCTTATGCACAATATGCTGTGAAATTCTCCATTCCCTTTTTAATAGCTTGCCTTCTTATGCTCCCTGCTGTCATCAGCCCCAGGAGGTCACCAAGCAGAGCCCAGAGTTGCAGAGTGGTCCCTGATGGACACCTGCATGACTGTCTGCTTCGTCAGTTCTCCAGGCAATTTGTGAACTGCTGGGGGGGGGCGTTGAGAATTACATTGTTGATAGCGTCCCCACAAAGACCGCTATTAACGGCGTGCTACTCTCTGCTTCTCTACTGCAGAAGACAGGGTGATATTTGTGTTCCCATAGCATGTTGTAAAATGCATGAGATTTTGCTCATCCTCCTTGGAAATGAGAATAGGAAAATGAGAGCATCTTGAACCAGAAGCTATTAGAAGAGCATGCAGAAACCTGCAGCGATTTGTGCTTTATTTTGTCTTCCTAGCTATGGATTAGAAGGACTGATTTTTGCAATGGGCTTTTTCCATAATGGCATTCTTGTATTGTTTGGTCAGAGCTTGCACAGGAGGAAAACAGGCTGCTGAATTTAGTCACTGATCTCTATTAGCCGTGGCCTAAGGCTATGCTGAGATTTATATCCCATTTGTATTGTTGCAGCTCAAAAGAAGAATGTTCAGAGGATGACAAGTGTATTCTGAGTAGGTATGTTGTTTCATTTTCATATGGAACCCATTTTTTTTTCCTGCTTCCATTGGTCAGAAATGAGGTTAATAAAAGAGAATATAGTACAGTGCTGCAGTGTCCCTGTTAAGGTAGAACAATAGCATCAGAAACAGTTCTTTAAAAATTAGCTGCTTTTATTAAATAAAGCTGCATTGTGCTGGTGTGCACAGTGCAGTCTTTCTTTTTTTTTTAAACATATACTGCAGTCAGCGCTTCCCTAACGAGGTGGCACTATTGTTGAGTTAGAAGGATAGAATCATCATATTGCTTTAGGGGACAGCAGGATTTAAAAGGAGATGCCTTGCAGCCCTGTTTTACAGATTGGAAGCATCGGTTTAAGGGCATTGGCAGAATCATTTCCTTGTTCTTAGCAGCAGCCACTGCTGTGTCAGTAGTGTGTGGAATGGAAGTCCTAGTTGGTAGTCTGTTATGGAAACGCTGTTTACTGTTATTGTAGTACCGTGGTGACAACATGCCATTGAAATGGAAAACGAGCTCTCCTGCTATCTGGAAATTCCCAGTTCCTGTGCTTAAAACATCCAGGTCATCGCCACTTTCTCCAGCATACATGTAAGTGAGAGAAATGAGGATAATAAGGTGGGATTGCTTTCGTGAGACTACCCTGTGGCAAACTATCCTGTTATATATTAAATGACATTGGCACTCAGAATTTTACCTTGTTTTCTATGTAGACCCCCTGAGATTTTTATCCTGGATGTTTCCTGATGGATGTTGTGTCGAGTCTTTCCCTCTGTTGAAACGTAGAGAAATTGTGCAGATTAAGCCATATTCATAATAATATCATATATGCTTACTTGAAAAGTTTGTGTTGCTGTTAATTTGTAGAGCTGATCTTGAATTGACAAGTTAAGCTTCGAGGCAGGCTTTCTTTGTAGTGTATATGCTAACATTTCCTCCTCCTGACTATTACACTTGGATATTAAACCTGAAATCACCTGCTGTATTGTACTGCACTTTTGCTCGTGTAAGTTCTCATATAATAGAAATCATCCTGCTTTGGTCTTGTTCTATTCTTGAAAGTCTTAGCCTTAATACAAATTGAATGTCTTTTACAAAGTTACAATTAAAGCTTCAAACGTAAATATAAATCATTCATATCTGAATACTTGTATACTTATGCAGTTTGTCCATGTAAAGTAGCTTTACATAAAAGAGTATTTTAATACGCCTGGAAACAATATGCCTTTGTCTTGCCAAATCTCGATGGAGCTTTTGTTCACCTTTTGTTGCTGTGAGTTTTGTGTTAGCATATACAGGTGGCTTTTTTCCCGTCTGTGAAATAAAACTAAGCATAGGGTACTGAATTGCTTCTGCCTTTATTTAAGGAAGCAGCTCTTTCAAAATGAGGAAGAGTTGTTTTAAAACGCACAGGTAGCAGCGTAGATGACTTCCCTATCTGGAAATTACTATAAAGACTATTACTTTCCAGTAGTATTCCAGCTGAATACCTACAATATGAGTACTTTTAAGCTTGTATTGTCTTCTTGCAGATGGGCTTTTGCTTCAGCTACTGTAGGGACATGCTGTAAGAATCAGGTATTTACAGGTCCTCTTTTTTGGTTGTTGCTGAGAATTGCATTGATAAGCAGTGGAGCTGAAACAATACAATGCTGTATGTGTGGTCACTATTGTTCTCGGTCAGAAAGGCTGGGGTTTAAGGAGCTAACCTGGCTGTATAGAACCTGTGCTGTGCATGCTTCAATTTCAGATTAATTTTCATGGAAGTGCTTCTGCCTTTTCACTCACTGGATGCATCAGATATGTTTAAGGCTACCAGAAGATAAGCTGTTAGCAATAAATTGCTACTTATTCTGAGTTTTTAAAAAATATTACTAAATACAAAGAAAGTATCATGATAAAAGAAGAGTTGTGAGGCTTTTGAACCTATTTCAGGGAGATAGTGTCTTTAGTGTTGCATGTTATGCTTTTGCTTTTTTAAACTATGGTACTTATTAAATGCAAGAAAAATCAGAAATCGCCTAGCCTGATCTATCTGCTGCTGAAACTGAGCGTTTCTTTTGTGTGTCGCCTTTAAATTGCTAATCTAGCTCTGTGTATGCTCCAGCTTTTATGATGGGGATCATGTAGCTGATTATCTCAGTGTGTTGAAAGTATGTGAACCGGTTTAGTGATCATGCTTAACTATATGATGTTGAGCTTATCTGGAGCATGAGAAATATGTGATCAGCAGCCTTAATCATCTTTTTATAATGAGTCAATGTATCCCAGTGTTTATGGAGATGGTTCTTCACTGACGCACAGTTCTGACATTAGCAGGACTCTTAAATGTAACGTTAAAATATTCATATACTTTATAATAAAGCATGAGAAACATTACAAAATGGCATCTATTTGATTAGGTGGTATATATCAACTGATTAAAAACAATCTTGTAATTTAGATTGACCAGTAAAATAGGTGATGGAATTCATTATCTTCAATGCAGAGACTACAGTAAACTTCCTGATGTTTTACGTGATCTGATGTTTTTCACATTTGTATTTGTAAGTTTTCTTTCGTAAGTAGTACTCTGCACACTGGCAAAAGGCTTATGTTCTGAGTAAAAGATTGAGGAATAAGTGGCGTGTAAAATGGAACATGTATTGATGTAAAATAAATGACCATAAAATTCTTGAATTCACAGATGAACACTTCTATACTTGATATTTTGGATCTAGAGTATACAAGGGTATAATTGATCTTTTAATCCCTTTAATACTTGACATCTTAATCTTACAGATTTGTAGTGCAATTTGGAATGTGGAGAGGTCTTAAAGGTGGGTGGGTTTTTTTTTTGGGGGGGGGGTACTTGAAATTCCAGTTTTCCAGGTTTTTCTAGTAAAGTTGACCTTAACTTTAAAAGCTTCATCCTGCTTAAGATTTACAAGTAACTTATCTAGAGGTTAAACTGATTGTCAGGACACAGATTTTATTAGTGTTTGGTTTTGGTCTGTGTAGCCGGTACCTGAACTCTGCCTTAGTTTCCTTGTATTGAAATGCCGAGAGTGGCAGTTACAAGCATGTTTGGCTTCTTGGGTGAAGCAGGCATCTATGTACAAAGTACCACTGTAAAACTGTAAACTGTCATGCAAGCTGTGCAGCTGGGGCGGTTTAGCTGCAGTCTCTGCTTGAAAAGTTTGCGGTAGTTCCCGAGGTGTATGAAGAGCTCAAGAGCTTATCCCAGAAAGTCCTCTGCTGCAGGGAAACTTGTGGCTGGGTAGTACATGAAATAAAGGACCTGCTGAAGTTGAGCTGATGACTTTGTAGGCGAGGATGTGCTTCTGTTACTGGGAAGTCTGCTGGTTTTGCTGTCTCTGATACAGCTTTCCTGGCAATGGGAAGGAGCAGCAGTGAATCACTGTCTCTTGGCTGGTGGTTTTGTTTGCCACCAGTTATTTATTAGGGATATTTTCAGGATATCCTGACTGCAAGAGGTAACTTAATGTTATACGGAGGATGTATTCCCATCTGAAGGGGAATGCAGACATCCCCTGACTTCTGGTGGAACTGATCCAGAGTAGTTTGAGCTTTCCCCCAAGTAGATGGAGAGATCCAGTGACATTGCATAGGGAAAATTAGATAGTATTAGAATTGGACCACTGGCATGTGACCAATATATGTAGGTGTAATGCAGCCTGGCTTAGTGCACGAGTTAGGAATGTGCAGATACGTGTGCATGCACATGCCTTTGTCAAGCTGCTTTACATTTTCTTTCATGACACTTACGGCATTGGGGTTTAGAATATAGATTACTTTTGTCAAACTGACTGTGAAAGCTGTTACAGCAAGTTTATGCTCAGCCGGTGAAATCGTACTCATGTTGTGGTTGTGTTGACTATGTGGGGACAGACCTAGGTGACTTAATATATTATGTGGGCAGGTGAGAAGTTTCAGGAAGTGAATCAGAGGAGAGAACAAAGTGAATAATACAGATTTGGAAAAGTAGTCTTCCTTGGCATTGTAGCTGTGTATTGATAGCCACATGTTAAAAACAAAAAAAAGCTGGTGACTGACAAGAGCAGAAATTAAGGATTGAAGCACTACTTCCGAGAGGGTGAGGAATGGCTCAGAATTTGGTTGTATATAACAGCTTTGAGGTGTAAAGGAATATGCATGCCAATTATTGTTCATGGGTCATGTCATCTCATACGTTAAGAACTAAGAGGAGAATTCTTTCTTAATTCACACTAGCAGTGTCATTTATGTTGTTTTCCGAAGTTGTGCACGTCTTCTGTTAACACGAATGGAAGAAATGTTTGTGGAAACTGTGGAGAATAAAGCACCATGAAGAACATCTACAAAGAACTCAATAATGCAAAAATACTATTTTCAAAAATACTATGACATAGGCTTATAAGCCTATGTCATGTGAGAATAATTGTTAGCTGTTTTCTGAAAAATGTTCAGTTAAGTGTTTCTAGTCTCCAACATGCCGTGTTTAAAAATAAGTAAAATAAAAAAATTCTTAATGCAGAATAATCCACTTATAATCTTAGTGCCTTCTATCCTTTTGCATGGAATAGTGTATTGAGTTTTTATAAATAACTGACTAATGTTAGAAGAAATAAACAAATGCGATATTCCAAATATGTTGCTATCAAAGGGTTTGCAACAGTCTGTCTATCCTGAGTCATGTGGTTGTGAAATTTGTCTGATAGGAAATGCTTTGCAGCAATGGAAATCGGTTACTGTGCAGAAAAGTAGAATAAATTCTTAATACTCTGGAGTAATCGGTGTTAGTTTTAGCTGCTTATATAGGTTATATAGGTTAATGCTTTTATGTCTTCTTTCGAATCTCTGATTTGCTCTACAATGAGCTCTTTGAATTTATGCTATACAATGATACATACTTAAATGGGAAAAGGTGTGTATGCATAATTCATCAGATCATCTGTATTAATTCTCTGTTGTGAGGCCACTGTATGTGTCTTTGTCTTCATTGGCCATTTTTAGTAAATAAACCCTCTTGTCGGGCTCTTGAGCGTTTGACAGACTACATGGTATTCACATCAAAACAGACTTGTCTGTCTTTGGCAACATTTCCATTTTAAGGAATTACTTTCTAGGTATTTCAAATTTCAACATGTTGAAAGTCAATGTGCAGGTCACCCCAAATATTTTTATAAACTAGTCTGACAATGCATGCAAACAAATGAATTGGGTGGGTGGGGAATAGAAAGGATTTATCTTATAAATAGAAGACTGCCTTTAATCCCAGCAATTTTATGTATAGAATTCTTGTTTGTGCCTGTTGATCTTACTTTTGCTTTTTAAATAATAGGTATTTCAATAGGTTATTCTAAGTTTGAAATGTGAAATTTCATTGCAGTAATAAACTGGCAAAAACAAGGGGAAAAATCCCAGCCTGGTTGTCATGAAGTTTCCCAGTGCTAGTGGTTTTCCTGGACAGACCTTTATAGGTGATGCTGTAGTTTACAGGTCCTCAAAATTACATTCTCCTCCTTTTATACCATGATGTTGCAGTATGGACATTATGTTGTGACATGCTAAAGCATCTTTATTGAATTGTCTTGAATATGGTACTCAGCCTATTCTGCCAGAATGTCAGTTCTCCCAGTTTGTAATTTTTGCCATTAATTTCCTTATTATTGTGGAAAAATCTTCTTGTGCAATCACTTTCTACTCACTGGCTTTTCTAGTGTTATGCAGTATTTTCTCTTGAAGTTTGGATGGGGATACCTATGGATTTTCATAAAGTACTTGATGAATATTTGGGGTTTAAAATAATAGTCACTTTTTCTAAATGGTAATAGTGGGAATTGTAGTGTAATAATGTGCAGCTGTAACACTGAAGTAGAAGTGCACATCTATATTATTGCCGTAATATCTTGTCCAGCAGTGACTGAGATTGTTGCAATATCTAAGTTGCAAAAATGTGTTTTTTCATGGGATGAACAACTTGCCCGCACCTGACATGCTTATATTTAAACTCTTTATCATGTAGGGGAAACATGTTTTACAATTTAAAGTAATTAATGCCCCCCTACATTCTCCCCAGGAGATTGTAATAAAGAATGCTAAAACAACTGTGAGAAGTGACAAAGCAAGAGGAACGGTAGAGTGGAACTAGGCAGCAGAAAGAGCAGGGGTTAATTACCAAACCCTCATGTCTGAATCTTGTTCACTTTTTTTGCTTGCTTTTAAGCTATCAAAATTATTCTGTATATTATGGGGGGGGGGGAAACCCCAACACTGTGGAAAGGAGTTGTTCCTGTATCTGTTACACGAATACGGTGGGATGTATATTCTATGACCAAATCTTGAATGTACAGGTGCCACCTTAGACGTACATAGATTGTTGTCTCTAAGGAATCATTCTGCAAACTTAACAATTTCTGTGTGTGTGAAAACTAACTTTAAAGACACATCAGGTAGAACTGTAATCTGCTGGTGCATGCAAAATATTTTTCTTAAGTGTTCTGTAATGCACAGGAAGTATTAAGCTGCCTAGCTAAAATTATGACTTGCCTTTTGAATACTTAAGACCAAATACAAAGGGCAGAGAATAGGAAAAGCAGTGTCAGTCCAGCCTAAACTGTGAAACCTCTGAGTGACTGTTGAATTTTTTGAATGTCAAGGAAATAAAGTAGTTCTGCATTGTAGAAAAGCTACAAAGCATGTGTATTTGCTCTTGTTTTTTGTTTTTAATAGTAGGAATCAATAGACTTAACACCAACTTTGGCAAAAAGTCATTGAAGAACCGTTTCTAATTTAGCATCATAAACAATCTGAGTTTGCAAATTTAAGCTACAAATGGCTCAATGAATGTAAAACCTTTGTCAAACAGATAAATGTGGATGTGATACTAAGGCTCCCAGGGAGACTAAATACTGTTAGGAACAAGAGCTTTATAGCAGTGACTGAGCCAAATATTGCTTTGTTTCTGTGGAAAACAAATTTGAATTAACCAGCGGGCTGTTTGAATTAACCAGCGGGCTGTAATTATGCTGCAAACAGCTTGAGACCTCTGATAGTTTGGTTGTTGAAGAAGAAATTTTGAGGAGAATATTTTCTGTGTGCATACCGAACAGTTGATGTTGCTGCTGAGTCCTCTTCTGCTGGCTTTGTGGGACCTAATTTTGTGCTGGCTTTGGTCACAGTGTGGCTTTAGTAGGAAGTGATACAAAAAGGTTCCAAGTGATGTTGGGAATAGCCGCACTTCTGTGTTGTCTTCCTTTCCACCCAGATGCATTGGCATTTGGAACAGTGGTCGTGTTTTCAATCATCTGAGTGTTTCTAGTAGTCGTCTTCATTTCTGCTGACATCGTGGGCTTGGGTGCTTGGGCAGAAACTTTGTCAAGATGGTGATTGTGTGGTGAAGTCCAAAGAGACTTGACTGTATTTAAAAAAAAAAAAAAAAAAAAAAAAAAAAGGCTTGACATGTATGCACTAGTCTCCAAAACTTTGCTTCTAAAATAGCTTAAGTAGGTTACCTTGAACCTGACTCTGAACAAGGTTCAGTGTCCCTGTCCTTCAAGTCAGTCTGGGTATGTTGTTCCCCTCGTGGCCTTGCTACCTTTGGTGATTGTGCTTGCAGAGCTGCTCAGGCTACATTGCTTCTGTACTTAATTTCCCCTTTGGATACCTTCTTAAGCTGGTCATTGCAATGAGCTTCTCATGCTGTAACTGTATCTGAACAGCAGCTAAAGTTGGTTAGCTTTCTGCCTCCGCTTGCTGCCCATCAGCATGTGTGCAGAAATGATCTTTGTCCTACTCTGCTGATTTTGGGGATTTGGAAGGCCTATATCCTCCTCTCCTGCTGCCCTTGGCCAGAGCCTTGTGAAAGTAAAATGCTACTTCTCACTGGCTTGCTCTGCTATACAGAGCCTGGTTTTCTGTTCAACTTTTACAGAACATGCTTAGTTTAGAGGAAAGGTAAAACATGGCTATAGGAGAATCAATTTTTTTTTTTTTTAATTTAAGAAACAGTAAATTTGCTTTATACCTTTCTCCTGGAATGGTGATTTAGAAGAGCTCAGTATCAAGTTGCTAAACAAATTTTAAATATTCTGCGGTTACTGCTGTCCTTCTAGTCTACAAGCAAGACCAGGTGTAAAAAGTGAGATATTAAAATACAAACATCAGAGCATTGCCCAAGGTGAGCAGTATTCTACACTAGCTGCTGTAGCTACTTTTGAAAATTGCACCTGCAGTAGTTAAAATGCATGTTAATTCACTCGTGATAAAGGTTTGCAAACTTCTGGTTGTGGTGGCCCCTTTCAAGTGAACTGCATTAAACCGGCATTTTTAAGAAATGCAGTAACCTGATAAATGCAAAGTGTTTCTAGTTATGTTATCAGCCTCTAGTTCATCTATTAAAATTAACAGCCTTTAAACTGTTCAGTAAAAACAGCAACATCTGAAGCTGATAGCATGGGACTAGTGGTCATAATAAGAAAGGAAAAAAAGGCATGATTCCTACTCCTAATGCTTGGTGTGCATCACGGAGGTGATACAGATGAAGTGATTTAGGTTCTGCCTTCCAGTGCTCTTCTTACGTTCGTCCCACTTTCAGATCTTTAGCAGCAGCCTGTGTCAGTACTCGTATGCCCCCAAAGCAAGAACTGAAGTTTGCTGAACATGTTGGTTGGTCTGTTGAGAGAGGAGTTAACTTGCTCTGTCAACCTATCTGAACAAAAATGACCTTTTGTCTTTGTTTTCTCTTCTAGCTGGAGTCATGTATCTATTTTAAAATGTAAACTTGCATTTCCTATAGAAACTTTTGCTGTATTTTATAATAAGAAACCATTACAAGTTATAAAACTGGCTAGTATTACTGGGTTACTGATACCACAAAGGAATTAAGTTTGAAACTCGTGTTTAAAAAAAGTAATAAAAAGACAAGATGTTATTTTAGAGGAGGACAAGCGTAAAAGTAACTTCTTCGCCAGAATAAAGGATTTCCTGAAATTGTAGGGGTAGAAGATATGGAATGGCAGAAATGTGAAATACCATGATTGTGTAATTTGTTCATCTACATTATATTAATATTTGAATTTCTTAATAGAAGCATTATGAGATTTTCTTTTATACAATGCTGCCATATCAGTTATGCTTATTGAGCTCCTAGGTGGCCATGTAATTTGTTGGGGAATTCCTAAGTTCATTACTCACGAAGCTGGAACATCTGTTCATAATGGGAAGACAGTGAGATAGTCAATACTTAAATTATTTTTTGGCAGACTAAGCATACTAAAATACTTTTTGGCAGATTATGCATACAAAGTAAAGAATTACTCTATATCTCATAGTAAATGAGAGTTTCATTGTATTTCACTGGCCTGTTCATTAGCAAAATACATGCATGGCTGTATATATAGGATAGCCCTGTAAAATACCAGATTTTTTTGATAGGTCATAAAGTAGTAAAGTTTTGTCTTGTAATAAGAATATCTTAATATGAAATTGAAATCTGGTTCTTTGCTGATAAATACTAGGGTACTGGCACATGCCAGGAGTGATTGTTGAAGATGCCATTTACCAGTGACCAGAACACTTGCAGTCGTGGTTCATTGAACGATAATTTGACAGAGAAAATCAGGTTATAATCCATTCAGAAACAAACTATTGAGCTTCACGAAATTAAGAATTCACTGTCGGGCCAATATGGCTTTGGCAAGCTTTTACTGAGTTATGTAAAGGCTGTGGGTCTTAAATAAATCAGAGAACACACACTCTAAAATGTCTGTAGCTGTAGGCTGATCGCCTTACTTTGTTTCCAAAGACTGTGCACTATACTCTGACAATTTTAAACAGATCAATGGTTTACTGATGTAAATGAACAAATTCCAAATAATATTAATAGTTGCCTTGTTTCTGTTGAAACAGAATGAGTTCAACTACTTCTGAAGAAAACACCATAACAGAATATTTTCTTTCTTTCCTGCCACTGAGCTCTATACAAAATAGCAACTCCATAATTTGAATATTCTAATTGAGAATAAAACACGTCACAGTTTCCACAGATCCCTGCTTATCATGAGTCACCTGGATGCCTCTGAACTCTTTTAAAAGGTTAATATTTGCTAAGTGCTTTAGAAAGCAACTTGCCTCTGTGAATCATGTTGTAACTCCAACCAGTTAAAAAATATTTGTCAGTATTTGCTGGAAAGTTCTGGTACTTAAAGCATATTTTGAAGGATGGTGCAGATCACAATTATGCTAGAGATGTGGGCAGCTATGTTTGTCAGCAAGCTGCCAGCCAAGGATTGATTGAGTGAGTAAGGTTCAGATTTTGGGTCTGACTGCAGGGTCTCATGTCCTGTCCTGGTCACAGGATTAGTGGCTCTTCTGTATACATATTTCAGTTTCTCCTTTAAAGTCAGTTCACAGTTTCCATAATTCACTGCAGGTGATCTATAGAGACTGCGTACAGAACTGGGAGCAGTAATGGACAGAAGTCCTATAAATACTTTGGTCAGTCTGTGTTTTCAAATTGCTTGTTTAGTATTCTCCTGGCATACTAAGCTCCTTAATGTTTGTGCTAGTGTAGGTATTTACTTGTGCCACTTCTCTGTGTGCGGGGGCTAGCAACTAAACCTAGAAATTCATGAAGACCCATTGAGATGATTTCCAATCTTCTTTTCATTAACAGAAGTCAACTGTTCTTGTTGTTACCTCACCGTATTTTGTCCTGTGTTGTGGCAAGATTTAGGGAATTATATACCCGATAATATTTAAAAGCCGCTGAACTTGTATCTTTCAAATCAATGACATATTAAATAATGCTACTACTGAATTTTTCCAATTTGAAGTCTGTTTTCTCCACTAGGGTGGTGCTTAACTATGGTTTTCCTCTGCCTGTGCTATGAAAAAAAACCAACCCCAAAACCCCAAACAAACTCCCCTGCATCCCCCAACCCCCCCAAACCCAAAAAGTCAGTGTAGCTTCACATTGGCTTGGCAAGACTATTGAACTATTGTCCTTTTTTTTTTTTTTTTTTTTTTTTTTTTATAGCTCAACATTTGGCTTATGGTCTTCTTTCTAGTTATAAAGTATTTGCTAATTGCATAGATTAGTGCAAGTAAGTCAGAGGTGTTCAGGTACTTTTTAGTAGATGAACAAGATTAAAAACAGTATCTTCAGAGAGATAATAAATGACAGTGAATCTAGTGGGCAGTCATCTACAGAAAGAAAACTTAATTTTACATTTTTTTGAACGGTAAAAAGCAAAGCTATCTTCCTTCAAAATTGACAGGAAGCTAGGAAATTAAGATACATAATTAATATCCATATAACACACACTCCGTATTTCATCACTACAAAAATACCAGGTGGAAGTACTTGGAGGGTTAACTTGGAGTAATAAGAAAAGCATGTTTGGTTACAGTAGCTAGGAAAAAAACTACACTGTACTTGAAAGAATCAACATTAAGGTTAGAAAGAAAATTCTGACTGACAGGTTATTCTGTGATAACAACTAATCAACAAACACCACCACTTTCTCTGAACTCCGAGCCACTGCTTCCCAGAGGTTGCAAAAAGAGCCAGGCAGCAATTCTGCCTTGCTGTTGCAATGTTAATATTAATTTCACATGAAACTCCAACATTCCCTTGTTCTTAACAATATAATGTTCAACCCTGTCCAGGCCAAGTGTTTGCATTGAAAGTGGTGTTAATATCCACATTTAGAGCAGCTTGTTGTGCATTATCACTACGTGTTACTGTAGTTTTAGCTGTCTCCTCCAAATTTTCTTTTTTAACCCTGGTTAAAAATGTTACTGTGGTACTTCTTGTTTAATGATTTCTATTGATCAGAATAATAAAATTAATTAGAAAATGAATTAGCTTTCTTCTTTGGTAGTATGCTTAATTGTGCTATACTGTACTTAAAGTAAAAAAAAATCAATATGTTTACATTCATTATTATCTAATTAATTATAGTGCTTAGCAGACCTGTGTTAATGAATGTAAATAATGCCTTTGGTAAGTGTCCAAGCAAGACAGATGTACTTACTGTGGTTTTGCTGGGAATTTGGTCAGATATAAAACATGTTATCCGCCTGTTCTGGGTGTGAATGGCAGAGTTATTTGTGAATATTCACTTTACAGCCCCCAAATAGAAGTTATATTCTGAATAGTTTAAATTTTCTTTGCAGGGTAGTTTTAAATTACTCTCGTTGCATATGATGTAGTGCTTGGGTTTTGCTGTTTGTGTACTAGTATCAACACAGCGCGTAAGAGCTGTTGCATTTTCACTTTGTCTTACAAAGACGGGTTTCTCTTGTTGTCTGAAGATAAATACTGAAACTGGTACAAAGCCAATGACAAACTCATAATTTCTTGTTGCTCCAGGAGTGCTCTTTCCCTCTTGGTGAATGTCACAAGGCTGGGATTCAGGGGATCTGTTGCCAGGTCTTATTGCTGACTTGCATTGTAACTTCTGCCAAAACCAGCTCCTGAATGTCACTTTGTGTGTGATGGGAGAGGTACTCTGCCTTCCCACACTGTCAAGCTGTAGGTAAAAAAGGTGGTGCATTTTAAAAAAAAAAAAACAAAAACCACAACAAAAAACCAAACCACAGCAAAACCAAAAAACCAACCACAATAAAACCACTTTTTTTTTTGTCATAGATGTTTAGATACAAAGTGAAAACCAGTATAGGAATAATACAATTTGGTTATCTTTAAATAAATTTATTCTCGTGGAGTCATATGCAGCCAAGTTAATGTTTGAGATTAGAACTGTAACATTCATATTCTTGTGGATTTTTGTAATGTGGAAGTTTGCAATTTTTAATGTCTAATTCACATACGCAAGTTCCTGTATGTGCATAACAGCAAATGTGGAAGAGAAATAGTGAAAATATCTTCTGAAGAAGAGCATCAAGTTGTGAGCTGCTGAGGTTATATGTGTGGTATAGGTATTAGACAACTGTCCATTATGTACTGAAAATCAGGTATGGGAAATAACTGCTTATAGCCATTCCTGGCATGTTGAATGCGTACTTTTAGGTACTGCAAATATTTTGAAATGTATTGTATCCTCGCTGGTGGCTGTGCAGTTGTAACAAGGCATCTTGTGCTATAGAGGACCTCTTAGGACAAAGCTTGGGAAGTTGTATGTAACGTGGCCTGTTCAGAAAAATGCTTCCATTATCACTGCCATTCTTTGAATAAATGAATCATGGTCAAGGTCTTTTGTCTTCATTTGTAAAACTTATGAAGTATGCTGGCTGTTGGGAAGTAAAGTAGCATGGTATGTGTGGCAAATGTGGTAAAAAGCCCACTCCAAACAGCCAAGAAAGTTGGTGTACTTGTAAGTTTCTTTTCCTAATGATTTTACCTGATGTACACATCTTTTATTTTCTTCTGAGTTTAGAAAAAGTATTTTAAAAGCCCCTTCATATAATGGTTATCTGATCTGACATTTCAGGAAGATCTTTCAAGAGCAAATAGTCAGATTCATGCTAGTTGAATCTGCAGTTCCTTCCTATCCATGCTTACAAGTCTCCCCACATTATTTTATATTTCTTCATAGAAAGACATGTACAAATTTAGAAGCTGAGTGTCCTTTGAAATTATGCTAGACTCTTTCCTTGATGTGATTGTATTAAAACTAAACCAAAGAAACAAAAAACCACCACCACCACCCCACCCCCCAAACCCAAACCACTCTAGAAACAAAGTGAACAAAAATATTTTGGGTCATGAGCTAGCAACTGCTTTGCTGTTGTGTTACATCATTGTATGCATTTGATGGATGCCAAGATAGTTTGGAGAGTGCTTTTCTAAGGTACACCCTGTAAAACTTTATTTAAATCTACACTCTGGATTTGTTTTATAAAATAGAGATAATACCGATTCAAAAATGACACAATTCTTGCATGCTGCAGTACATCCACATTTATTAATTTTTTCAGATGTATTGGGTTGCTACATTAGAAGTCAAAGCTATTTAGATTTACCCTTGTTCCTACAATCTGTTATGTCTGTGTGCATGAAAGCTCACTGTTTCAAACCCGTGTACGCTGTTGAGTGGTGAATGTTTTGAATATGTTTTCATAGCTGCCCCTGTGTACTCCTGGGTTTGAACAAGGCACACCAGTGCTATCAGGGTAATGTGTGAGTTTCAGAAACTGCTCTGCATAGTCCATGTACCCAAAGAGGGAGGGTGTAAATAGTTTTTTAAAAAAGAAACAAAACATTGGGGGGGGGGGGGGAATTATGAAAATTATTTTTCATCTGCAGATTCCAAATTTGTCCTTGCATAGCGATTGCTGTCAAAATTTGGGGGGTGGGTGGGGATTTAAGCTCATTCTTGTCACTTATTTAAAGTAATTTCTGAAACTAGCTTGGAGGCCAATGTTTTAACCTACATGTTTAAAATTTGGAAAACTTACTGTATCTGAGATTTCCAGCAATTATGTCAAACTGCTGTGAATCTTTTCTGAAGCATGGAGTCTTTATTAATACTGAAGATGCCCTCACCTGTGGGTGGATTAACAGCTTATATTTGCTAATTAATACTGTGTGTATATGCATTGTACTGCTATGCATGCTAATAGGTAGTACATTAGATCACGGAAATAACAGGAACTAGTTATTGTTAATATTTTTGGAGATGAAATTTATTTACATTTTATAATAATTACAGGTTAGGGTAGTTAGAATCTCATATGCATTTATCTTTATGTAAACCTAATTTACATCTCAAGATTAAAATGGAAGGCTAATAATATTTACTGCATGCAGTAATTCTTTAACAGTTCTACCTAAAATTAGCCCTTCCTGTCTAGATTTGGACAGTAATTGCTTGGAATCAAAAACAGAAGTATTGACTTCACACTAACAAATCTTAAATTTATGAAGTGGTTGCCTGCAGTAGCAAAAGACTAGATACCGTGTCCTAAAGGAGTTCTTCTAGATGTGTATTTCTAAAGGTAGCCTAAAGTTACAGCTTGAAACTCCACTATCTATATTTTCTATCATTTCGTTCATACTTGAGCAAGATAATGCAAGCCATAAGAATGAAATTACTGAACTTTAATATTACACTGAGAGTTTCAGTCTTCTAGCTTTCCTTGGCAATCTGGTAAGATACTTGATTTTGAAAACTGGATGAAACCCCTGCAAGCATCCTACAATATTGGAAGCACACAGAGAAATAAAATAGTGTGCAAGTGTCTTAATCAGGGATGTGGGGATGGAAGGAAAAGGAAAAAAAATTAGCTGAAAATTAAGTTTTTGGGTTATGCTGGTTTAGAGACTGTTAATGCTTCACTTGCTTAGATTAGCTGAAGGGGACCATTAAGGACTGATTCTGTTGCCTGCTGATTTTTGACCTATAGCCTCTATGCTGCCATGTTTCATCCCAGAAGACTGGCTTTAATACACAAGAGCACTGAATGAAAATGAGTTTTGTCTTAAGGTTTCTTTGTTCTAATCTTCTTAGATCTCTGGTGGAAGAGGAGGATCCTCATATGAAAGTATCTCTTGGTAGCAGCGATATGGGCGTCTCTGCCCATCTACAGTCTTCTAAGACAGGGACCACAAGATTTTTCACCAGCAATACTCACAGTTCTGTGGTATTACAGGTAACTAAATATTCTTGTGTCAGTATTGATCTGTACTGAGAATTTTGGCTGCTCTAAACAATGCCTCCAGTCAATAGACTTTATCAGACTAGTAATTCCTAAAAAAACTCAAAAAAAGGCATGTTAGCGTGCTGTGCTGACAACGCCCACAAGCAAGCATGGCTTGTAACTTCTTTTCGTGCGAGTTAAATGTTCGAGTTTTAGCAACAGTTTGGAAAAACCTTGGCCTTTTCCTTAGGTTGTATCCCTGTCCACTCTCCATTTCTAAGAGGTAATATCATTTCAACTATGAAGTGACAGCTGTATCAAAGAAGCTTACTTTAATATAATCATGTAGTTATGTTAGGCAAACACTTGTATCATCTCCTGTGTGAAAGCTGCCTTAGGGATGTGATGAGGAGAGCTCCATGCTCCTTCTTCACGTCCCAAAGATGGCAGAGCCCTGCCAGGTTTGGTGTAATGCCCTGTGCTGGGTCTGACTATATGGCACTACCATATGGTAGAACATTCCTCTAACGGATAAAAATGTTACCCTCCCTGAAGCTTTAAGAATTTAAAAGTAAAGTCATTTTATCCTCTTGTTTCTGCTGGAGCTTTTACATGCCATACAAAGTCAAGCTGAGAGCTTGCACAGATCTTGCTGCTTTCCAGTGCAGTCTTTCTCAGGAGTGCAGATGACTTCTGTATGGCATGACTCCTTGGAGAACTACGACTTCTTTTTTGATTTGCTGGCGAAATAGATTGCCTAAGTTTTGGGACAAAAATTTGACTTTTTTTTTTTTTAATTCACGGAAGCTAGTGATTTTTTTTGGTTTGGTTTTGTAAGGCTTGGGTGTCTGCACATAGTTCTGCATAGTTTGAACACTAGGCAAAGTGTTCAGAGCTTATTCCCTCCTCATTCAATTTTTTTCTTCAAAATTTGAGCACATGGAGAACTGGTAGTTGTAAAGCCTTGTTTGTAGGAACTACAGGCAAGTCATTCAAAACACTGAAATACATTAGTTTTATATAATCCTGTGTTTGGCTTCTGATTTATTGGAGCTAATAACTAATTTTTTCATTTGCACTCATGTTCTTTTCTGTGTGACAGATTTGAATGTTAATTTCTACTTACCTTTGCAATTTTAAAAATACAGCCTTGGTTTAAGATATCTTAAATTTTAAACCATGCAGGCTGATGCCAAGACATCTCGAAGTGTTAAATCTGTAAAGACAATATTTACATTCTTGTTAGTACTAGAAAAACATCAGACATGCCTGGTTGAAGGAAATTGTTTTATGTTTAAGCTTCTGTTCTGCAGTGTGTGAAGAACGTGAGTATTCCACACATCCTCCATTATCCCCAACCAGGCAGATCTTTAGAGGAAAATCTTACTCTACGATGCTGTTGTAGATGACTTTCTTTTTTATTACAGTTAGCCATTAGAAATAATTCAGAAAAGATCAGATATATAATGGTAGCTTAGTTTGGAGTTTTTACCGTTTAAACTTCGGTAACAGATTTGATAATCATGGAACCAGGTGACAGCTTTCCTTTCAGGCCCCAGTATTTTGCAGCCTCTTAGGTTGCAAAGCACTTAAATTGGTGTGGAGCAGAAATATGTCTAGAATCCATATGTGTCCAGAAAGGGTAGGTACAAAAAAAGGTATCAGTCCCTACCTGAAACAATTGCTGGAGTGCAAGCTTACAAAACAAACTCCTTCCTGAAAATAACTTAATTAGCAGAATAAAGCTACTGTCTAAGGCCCAGTGTACTTTGCATTCTTCAGCCATTTCTAGAAAATAATAATTATTCTGCTTGTTTTCCAATGAATAATTATCATTGAATATATTAGAGATAATGGTTGTAAGATGACAAATTATTTCTTGGTGACTTTTTGGAACTACAGTACATAGGTACATAAAAGTAAATAAGTATTTACATAAGGGAAATGAAAGAGACTCCTACTCCCAGATCAAATGGATGTTTCACATCATGCTGTTCTTGCAGGGTTTTGACCAACTGCGAGTGGAAGGTTTGCTTTGTGATGTGACACTTGTTCCAGGAGATGGTGACGAAGTGTTTCCTGTTCACAGAGCAATGATGGCTTCTGCAAGTGATTACTTCAAGGCTATGTTCACAGGTGGTGTTTTTGTTCAAGTCATGCATGTCGCTGTCTCCAAACTGCCATCGTTTGAACACTCCAACGCATGTTCGGTGTTGTGTGCATCAGCCCAGGACTGCAAACAACTCTATGTAGTTGTACTCTCTACTGTTGTGTATGAATTTTTAAATTAAACTTTAAAATTGTATTTTAATTATATGGTATAAGTTTATGAAATTACTTCAGCTCAATGAAAATGAGCATATAAACTTACCTACATGTCTTTTTCAGGTGGAATGAAGGAACAGGATTTAATGTGCATTAAGCTTCATGGTGTGAACAAAATAGGCCTAAAGAAAATCATTGATTTCATTTATACTGCAAAACTTTCCCTTAACATGGACAACCTTCAGGACACTCTGGAAGCTGCCAGTTTTTTGCAGATTTTACCTGTTTTGGACTTCTGTAAAGTGTTTCTTATCTCTGGGGTAAGACTTACTACTTGTTTCACAGTTACAATGATTAAGGCCTCGGTATGGTTCTTTTTAATAAGAACAATGACTATATAATAGTCAAAGTTAAGTGATTATTTGCTATTATTCATAATTTGGATTCACAGAGAACAAGTTTGCTTTGTAGTTTTTGTGAAAACCTTTTTTTCTTCTGAGTATTAGGTACAATGTGAGTTTGACATAAATGTTACAACACATTAAAATTCTTCTAATTCCTAAGTGTATTGCAGTGATGATAGCAGTGATGATAATCATAGTTCCCAGATTCATTACTGGATTTCTTAATTGATGCCCTCACACTCTGCATCCTTCCATAAGAAAGCTACTTGGTGAGTTAAACTGAAAAAAATAATAGAAGGGCGAGCTGCTGTTGCTGTCTGTTAATAAACTTTCTTGAAACCTTTTTATTTTGAGGAATGAAGCCCACAATTGTGGTGATCATCGCAGAGACCATTACATCTTCTTTGTAAACCAGTGAACATGGTCACAGTCCTTTAGAATAATGTATCCTCTAAAGGGATTACTAATAGGGATGTTACAGAAATGTTGGTTATAAGAGAAAAGTAGCTACAAGGATTTTATGTTGACTGCCATATTTTGCTAGAACTAAAAATGGCTTTGCCTAATGGGAGACATTTTTTCACAGTCACCAAAATAAGTGCTTCTGTAAGCAGGGGACAGCCACCAAAGTAGCAACCCTCTCTTCTTCTACCAGTAAGAGTTAGTTGAAAGAATAATACTTATGTAGCACAGTTGCTTTTGTGCAATGGGAACGAACAAAAACTTTGCCCTGCAAAGTAGTATACTGTAGTTCCGATGCAGTATAGTCTATTTATGGTTTAGAGTTGCCCTGCTGATTTTTATTATAGCGATTAAAATCTCAGGTCCTGAACCCGCTCTTGGGGGAGGGGGAACTTTGATAACAACCTTTTTTCCTCTTCCTTTCCTTCCGTTTTTCAGACTTGGTGTCCTGTTTTGTTTTGAGGCTTTGCTTTGGAGAAGAATGACATGCTTCCTTCAAGTTGAATGTCAAACAGTTTTGTAGTTTTCTCTGTATTAAAAACAAACTTCTGTTTTTGCAAAAGCAAGAGTGCTGTTAAAGATTCAACTTGTTAAGTGGTAACTGGCTTCCTGTGTAAGCTTTTTCCTGGGTTCTGTCCTCATGCGTGGGAAAAGACACGTAAGGAAAGAGACGTGATGTGAAAAAACTCCATTTATCTGGTTCCAACCTCTTGTTAAAAGCATTGGATTTATACTCCCCTGTTTAATCTTGTTGTTTATTAAGCATAGCTCACATTTGATCAGCTTGGGTTGTTTTTCAGAGGTTTTATTTTCTAAACATCCTTTACTTCTTAAATCTCAGATATTGGAGGTTTCAGGGTCTCACTGCATGACTGAACTCCTTCTAGCATTACAGTCAAGTTAGTGCATACATTTTGTATGCTTCAGTTATGTTCACTTTATTTCTATAGTTAAAACAGTACAATCTCAGAATATGGGTGCAGTTACCTGTTTTCTGACTTAAACACAGTATATAAGCAATGCCAACATATGATGCTTCAATACCTTTCATAGTTCTTGTCCTGCTGTGTTGTATTAATGTAACTCTTTGTCCTGCCAACAATAAGGAGCACCTACTTTGTGGGGTTGCAGAACGAGAGCTATAAGAGCTGTGCTGTCAAAGCAGTTCTGCCTAGAGACACTATGGCATTATTTCTAATGTTTCCTGGAGGTTTTCTTATGTTAATGTTAATTGCTGATGTATCTTACTAGAAATCTCACTTTACCTGTAACAGGAAAACTAGTATGTTCTACATGAATTATAATATTATTTGGAATTCAGCTTTCTGATAGTCTGTAATGAGAAATAAAGAGGCAGATATTCCCATTGCTCCTCAAAGTACAGGCTTAGAAATGTGACCTCCCTAATGAAGACATGTACCGGGATTTATGCAAACAAGAGGACTCCAAGCTGCTAATGACAGTAATCTGTTTCATAAGGAAAGTGTTAAGAGGCATTTAGGCTCTATAACGCTACTGTTTTGCTTTTAATTTTGGCATATTTTCTAACTGGCCAGTTCTCTGAGGATGTTATGATAATGTTTCATTAATCTTGATACTCTTAAATCCTAGACCACCTTTTTTGTGTTGCTCAGGTGGTTTTTCACCTCCCAAAATGATGCAGTCTGCCTCTCTAGGGTTGACGTTGCTATAAATGCCAACTTGGAATAAGGTCTTTGTGTTCTTTTGGATCAGGGATTTGGAGCATCCTCCCTCTGATGGGAGGTGAGCTCCAAGGACACCGTGTTGCCCCTTTCCCCTTTCTGGGTAGGGCAGCTGCTTGTTTGTTTTGCTTTCTTAGGGAGGAGCTTCTTTCATCTTAAATTGTGTTATTTGGAAGAATTTTTTTCATTGTTTAAAATCTCTTGTTTTCTGAAGGTTCCCTCAGTCACTGTTTTGGCTCAAGTAAGAAATGTCTTGTTTGATACTACTTTTTGAAAGAATCAGGAAGACTTTATTCATTCTCATAATTTTATTGATTCTCTTTTCTGAAATACTTTCATTTATACTGATGTCTAAGGGGACATAATCTCATTCATTGTATAACTGTAGACGAAGTACAAAACTTAAGTTTGTGCTGTTAGCCTAGTTACGTTCTCAGCATCCTTGTATAAAGAATTTTTGAATGAACTTACTTTTGAATTTGTTGGAACAGGAACAAGAGTTGGTGAGCAAATAGGTTGGGTTTTTTTGCGTTTTTAATTACCATATCTTAGCTTTACAAAGATTACTCCCCATTGTACTAGTTTCACTCCATTTTTGAAGGAGCATTTCCGTAATGTAAATGAGTTTTCTGATCAAGTCTTGAACTTATTTCTACTGAACTTAGCTGACTGAGAGCAGCATCTGAGAGCTGATGTAACCATTCCCAGACAAATACTTAATTGTCTTTGAATTGTCTAGGGAGTCCATTTATTAAAGAGATGACAGAAGGCAATTTATGTAAAACATAGTGTAACTGTGTTACTTCATAAGAGGGTATTGGAAATACAAAGAACAACATAAGCTTAAGGTAACAGCCTAATTTGTGTAAAAATAGTGAGACCTCTTCAAAGAATGGTATATGTTGTAGCTGACTTGTAAGTGTTCTTTTAGTTGTTCTGCATTTACATCCCTCCTGTCAGGTAGACCATTGCTCTGATAAACTTTGCTCTGCAGCCAAACAGACACCCAGAGAAACACTGGAATACTTCCTAAGATGTTTTCAGTCTTACTTTTAGTATTGGCTTTAAATATTTATAGCTATGTGATAGACAAGGACTACTCCCAGGTTCACATCTAAACGAGCCATAATTAAAATCAATAAAAATGCCATGTAAATGTTTACAGAGTGGTGAGTGCTAGAGAACACACAATGTTTTTGCAAAAGTAGCAGTAGTGTACAAAATAGAGAAAGATGAGAAACCTATCCAAGTAAATTACAGCACTCGGGAAAATCACAGTGTAATGGGGAAGGGGATGTTATACTGTAATTAAAGAAAACATTCCAAAACACTGAAAATTAATGTCTTGGCTGTACTTTTCATATAGCTGCGTAAGAAAATTTAATTCCTTCTGTAATTCAGCACTTTACATTTTTGTAACAACTAGCAAATTGTCAGATATTGACGTCTCAGTAGTTGGAAGTCTGTCTTGTCACAAGAACTCGATTAACCAAGGCTGGAGCAAGATGGTCTCAATTTTGTGAGGGCATGGGATCTATGGGATCTAACTTCAGGGTCGGCTCTGCCAGCCACCAGAAATCCACCTTTTCTAATGGGCTACGAATGATTCTGTTTTCTGACCTGGTCAGATTTCTGTGCTGTTATTTCTGGACTTCTGTATATAGGAGTCCACAGAAAAATGGAGGATTTTGGGGGAATGTAAGCTCTTTTAAACTTAAACCCTTTGAAACACCATGTTAAGTGCTTCCATGTCTAACCGTCATTGAAACAAAAGAAAGTTAGATGCCTAAATATTTTGTGGTACTGGGCTTGAGGACTTGATTTTCTGTGCATGTTATTTCTCCTGAATTGTTGTCCAGGGTTCTCATGCTTGAAATTGCTTTGCGCTGTGTCCAGTTTTGTAGTATTTTATAGTCAATTAACTTTTTACCAGAGCTTGGGAAGTGATTGCTTCAAAATTTCAAAGAATTAAGTCAACTGCTTTCTCGAGAAAGTACTTTGACTTTTGCATTTGTTTTTTCAGGGTGTAATAATACTATGCTGTGCTTGACTTTGCTTTTTTGAAAAGCTTTTTAGTATTTTCTGGAACTTTTATTTCTGCTTTGTAATGAGCAATTACAATGAGTGATGTGAATGAGTAGCTCTGTGAAGTAGTCAAAGCCCAAGGAAAATAGGGTTTATTTAAAATTCTGGACTTCTTATGGAGTTGCTTAGCTTAGTTGTGGCTCTTAGCTGGTTCCATGTGAGTATCTTTACGAGTTACTGGATTCACTGTATAGCCAGTCTTATATTTTCATCTGATATTTCCATTCTTCCCATTTGCTTCAGTGGGATCTCCAGAAGTAGCAGTTCCTTCTGTTGATGAGCTCCTGATTGACTGACTTCCATAGACAATGGTTTCCACACCTCTCATGAGTATCATAGCATAAGTCAAGCTTTTTTTTTTTTGAAAATCAACACTTGAGTATCTGAAGTACTTAAGTGTTTAAATAACGTTATTGTACTTTAACACTGTCCCAATTTTGAATATTTAAGTGGAATTGACTATTGTATTTCATTCTGTTGAAGGATTACATTTTGGCTCAGGACTTAATCTGTAGAGTATATATTTTTATGACTGTGAAATCTTTGCAATGTAATTTAGCCTGGTAGGTTGGTTGTTATCTTAGAGCGTGGTAAAATTGGTAATAGTATTTTTGGCAAGGAAAGTAACCTTTAAGAATATATTTGATATGGTACCCTGATTTGAGGTGCGTGGTGGAATTTGTTAGCGAGCCAAACAAAGTGCACAATTTCATAAGCATAATGGGGAGTACTTGCAATCATAGTATGAAAAAACCCCAACCCTGAGTGCAGTACACTTCCAGCGGTTTAATTAAGGTAGTATAAGACAAATTTTCTGCGAATTAGGGGGTGACTGGAAACTGCTGATGTCATGTTCATCAGTCATTAATAGTGTGTAATGTGTCAATACATTTCTCAAATGTAAGCATTCCAGGAATATATTCAATTGCATAGATTTACAGTGTGACACAGTTATGATAATACATCAACTGGATGCATACTGGGCACTTGATAACTGGCATGCATTCTGCAGTAGGTCTAAATGCTTCATTGAACAGTTCATACACCTGAACACCATGTACCAATGGTATGTAATCTGTACCTTTTTTGCTTTGATCTTTTGACTTCAAGCATGCCTTTTCTCTATGTGATAATATCTTTCCGCTTACCTTGGTACAGAGAAATTGCTGCATCTCTGTAGTTTGATGCCAGTAAATGTATTCCAAAGTAGTTTTTAAATACAGTAACTGTATAGCAAGAGTTAAGATTTGTGTTATACTGTAAGTCAGCTGTTTGTTAAGAGGTGATTTTTCCATTGTTTTCATTATACAGCTTGAAAGAAATTGTAGAAGTAAGAATGCCCTGTTTCATTTACTTAATTTAAGGTATGCTGTTACTTCCATTATGCAGTTAATTTTTGTAAATTAAAAATCCTGAAAGGAAATGTACAGAAGTTAGTTTGATACTGACTCTCAAAAACAGTCAAAAGAAGTAAAAATATTTCTTAAGCATCAGAGAATGTTTATATCAAAATATAATCATTTCAGCTAGCAATGACATATAGAACAATGTGGTCTGACTTCCAATACAAACATGATTTCCATGTATATATCGCATAGATTTCTTTTTTTTTTTTTTTTTTAATTAATAGAACTCCTGACAGTTTGCCACACACTCGTCTTGTAGGTACGACCTGATTACAGGATTAGTGTTCCTGGAGATGAAGAATAAGATTTAGAACCTTTGACTGTATCAAGGTGTTTCAGGATGTGTGAATGAAGACTTGATGACTGCAGATCTTAACTGTAGGGCAAGTTAGACTGGTTCCTAGTGAATTAAAAAAATCTCCTATTCCCATACTCATTAGACTTTTGAATTGTCTAGTATTAAAGGGCAATGATCAGATTGAGTTATACAGTATTAAAATCTTGTAATCTCTGTCATGGCCAGAAGGTCATTTGAAGGTTTTTGAATTCTTAGGCTGCAATCAGGTCATAGTCCTCAATCTTTATAATCTTTTTAAAAATAACCATGAGATTCGGAAGCTTAAATTCTTTTGGCAGTACAAATATAATGAGAATCACAAAGTTGTGGAAAATTGCCAACATTGAGTGGGACTGACATGCACAGAGACTAAAAAGCATGTGTAAATGAAGCTTGGCTTAGAATAAGGGTTGAATGCAAAAAAAGTTGCAACTCTCAGCAAGAAGTGTTTGAAAATTGACTTACTTTGCATATGTACCATAGAGCTTGCTGAAATGAATTGGCTGGGTTCAGTGGAGGCCTGCTTTAAGTTATGTCCCATCCCTCCAATTTTTCTTCCTCCCTCTGCCTTGGATCCCAAATGACCTCAGAAATTTAGGAGCCAAAGATGTAAGGATGCAGCAACTGTAAAAGAAATGGTCACTCAGGTATTGAATTAAATTAGGGTATGATCCATACTGCTAAAGCATTTCTTGTGCTGGGTATTTCTAGGGGAAATCCTCCTAGGTTCATTATTTTTTAAAAAAATTATATATAAAATAAAATCACTGCCTTTGTCTTGTTTTTGACATGTATTTAATTTTGAACATATTCCGTGAGAGCACCACCTTGATTGACTAAAGATCCAATTTTTTTCGTTTCTAAGGAATGTATTCATGGGATTGAACACCATAAATAAATTATCTGAAATATGTGGCATTGGAGAGGTAGCTGTGCCATTCTCTTTGGCTGCATTATGACAATACAATTTTAATAACATTAGAAAATATCTAATGGTGATACCTACTGTTCTTTATTCTCTGTAACCTTGGGCTGGTCACCTCTCCCTTAACTTTCTACGTGTTTTTCTTACAAAGATGTTTGCAGAGCTTTTCAAAGATGAAGTGCTGTGTAATTGCTATGTATCATCATTTTATAATGTATTTGACATAATTAATATATGCCATCTGCTTGTTACTTGTCTTGTTTCTTTCTTCAAAATAAGGAATACATTGGATCTCCCCTTGTAGTCATGAATATATACATCACATTGAATATTTATTTGCTCATATGTAAATCACCTTGAGCATTGTGAAATGATTAAATATTGCTGATTCTGTAGTATTCTTTAAATTTTACATTATCATTTAGACACCAAATTAAGAAAGTGTTTTGATTCCTCTTTCTGTTTACTTAATAGGTTTCGTTGGAAAACTGTGTTGAGGTTGGGCGAATTGCCAACACATACAATCTCACAGAAGTTGATAAGTATGTTAATAATTTCATCCTGAAGAACTTCCCTGCATTACTAAGTACTGGTGAATTTGTGAAACTCCCCTTTGAACGTCTTGCCTTTGTGCTTTCAAGTAATAGCCTTAAGCACTGCACTGAACTTGAACTCTTCAAGGCGGCTTGTCGTTGGCTACGGTATGAGGAACCTCGGATGGAGTATGCTGCAAAGCTAATGAAGAACATCAGGTTTCCGCTGATGACGCCCCAGGATCTTATTAACTATGTTCAAACAGTGGACTTCATGAGAACTGACAATACCTGTGTAAACTTGCTTTTGGAAGCCAGCAATTACCAAATGATGCCATACATGCAACCGGTTATGCAGTCGGAGAGGACTGCCATTCGATCGGACAGTACTCACTTGGTGACGTTGGGGGGAGTGCTGAGGCAGCAGCTGGTTGTCAGCAAGGAGTTACGGATGTATGATGAAAAGGCCCACGAATGGAAATCCTTAGCTCCCATGGATGCACCAAGGTACCAGCACGGCATCGCCGTGATTGGAAACTTTCTTTATGTAGTTGGGGGCCAGAGTAATTATGACACGAAAGGAAAGACGGCGGTTGACACGGTCTTCAGGTTTGATCCTCGCTACAACAAGTGGATGCAAGTTGCATCGTTAAATGAGAAGCGCACCTTCTTCCACCTAAGTGCCCTCAAAGGACATTTGTACGCAGTCGGTGGTCGAAATGCAGCGGGTGAGCTAGGTGAGTGTTTCTCCTGAAGCGTGGCTTCTTGCCTTGACTTTTAGGCCTTGAAATACCATGCTGCCCTGTGAATGGGTGGAGAGGAAACAAGTTGAAGTTGTTGGCGTGCAGCTTCTTTCTGGAAATACTGCAAATGCATAGAGAAATTTATGTGGATAGTACTAGCAGTTAGTTAAGGGGCTTCCACGAAAAAATTTCCAAATACATGTATCTTGTGTATTGATACATAATATCCAGTGTCTTTACCTTTATCATCAAACATGAAGTGTGTGTGTCTACCTGTATAAGCGTGTGTGTATGTATATAAATGAAACTATATATATAAAAGAATAATTACTTAAGCTGAGAAACTAAACACACTCTTTCCACTCTTAAGGGATATATGACTTCCTAACTGAAACTCACTGTTGAATGAAGGTTGCATTTTAAAAGATGCAAGTGTTCTGAATAGTCATTTTGAAATGCTAGTAATTTTTTTTTTTAAAGGTAGGCTAATGATTGAGTGATTTGTTTCACTCACAGATCAGTGAGATCCAGATGTCCTGACATTCTGGACTTTTTAATTACTAAAAATGTTACATTTTGCCTGTGATCTTGTGACTACACAGTTAACTTATTTGTATGAATGACTCTGTGCTGCTGCCTCCTTTTTTCCCCCTTGCAAATGATGATTCATTTTATTTGACCAAAAAAAAGAAAAAAATCAATTCCAGGGAGATAAGATGGTTGGAAACAAAGAATAAATACATGGTAACTTTTAATTTAACAGGAGTCTGTAGAGGATGGCCCATATTAATCCACTGCATTTTCCAAAGACGTAGTGATTACCATTTGCAGTCAAGTCTGGGAGCGTACATTCAATTGTAAATTTGTCTGTGCTTTAAAATTGAAATGTTACAGTGATTATGCTTGGAATTTTGGCATAATATTATATCTAAACCAGATGTAACATTTCATTATTTTGTTTGCTGCTTTCAGGCCAATACTTAACCGTGTCTTGTCAAGTCTTTGTGGCAGTATCTCTTGCTGCTAATATTTGCTTTTTAGAAATGCACTGGTATCTTTTAAGTGCAGTGAGAAACATGTTTAATTGAAACAATACAAAACCTAATCTGTGCTGCAGCATCTGTGTTTGTTTTTTTTTTTTTTTAATTAATTAATGCATCTGTCATTCACATATACACTTTGTTTCAGGATCATATTGCAGACTTTCTTAGGAAACATATAGTATGTTGCTTTCACTACACAAAACTGGGCTGGTTTTGCTTGAAGTTTAAAATCCATTCTAATATTTGATGAAATGAGACATTTAAAAATGCCATCTGTTTCCAAACAACATGGGAAACTGTTTTGCAATAATTTGTCTTCCCTAGACAGCCATTTTCTGATGCAGAGGTTTTCAGAGTTTTTCTTACATGTCACTTTATCTACCTGAAAATACATTCTAAAAGCAAGCTTAATACCCTGCAAAAGACCAAATATACAAACTAATGTGTATTGATCTTTATCTTGAGTATCAGAAAACCTGACCTTTGTTGAGCCATTTTCTAATGGTATGAGTTAATAGCAGATAATCACATTGCTGTCCTTGTGTACTGTACCATCTAAACAGAGTAGGGTTATAAGAATGTCACTGAAAATGTTGCAAGTCTAACAAAGTCAATGTGAAATAATACTGTCGCTAAGCCAGTGCAACCTGTGTACAGCAGGCTTTAAGTGCAGTGTCTTTCTTAAACTAGATCAAGCAGTATCGTTCTGCTGACCTCAACTCTTCTGCAGCTTTAATTAAAATACAAAATCTATAACCTGTCTAAAATTCTTCTGTAAAGATATCATTAAAATGCTGCAGCGATTTCCACACAGACCTGAAAAATGTCGTTGGATCATTCTGCGGGAAGACAGCTAAATATTGTAGCTGTCTGATGCTTTGATTTGGGGCTTCAGCTTCTTTTCTTGTTAATTGTGAGGCAAGTCACTTTTCATTTTCATGTTTCTTTCATAAACCTTGACAGGTGAAAGATGAAATCCAGCTTAAACTTCCCATTCTCTTCAGATGAGAAAAACTTTCAAGCTTTTCATAGAAGAGAAGGTCAAATGTGTGTTGGACAGGTATTAAAGAAGTTGCCCTTGGGTTCAAACTAATTTCAGTCTGTTGTTAGTGAAGAAAAATTCCCAGAAGCTAAATTCAGCTTTCCAGGACATCAGCTCTTATGGAAAAGGGCCAAAGGATTAAAGTTACTAAAACGAATTTCTTTATTACTTTTATTCCTGACATTCATTGGAATAAAAATTACATTTTTTTGAGGCTCTTTATCAAGCCTTCCCAAAACAGTTTTCAAATGTTTAATCTTCTGAGAACTTCATAAATATCACTTTGTACCTCAGTAGTATGTGCTTTAGTAGTTAACAAACAGCTACTGTTTTAACAGTGCATGCTACTGAGAAAAGTTTGGTTCATTGGTAAGAGCGAGGGAATTTGCATGTATGTGGTACATGGATCGGAATGTGGTAGATGTATCTTTGAAACATACTGAATTATGAAATGATAATTCAGATTTTTTCAACCCTGTGACAACTTGGGGCTGTGCAGAAGCACGCACTACTCCTAGAAGGATTGTGCATAATTCTGGTTGGTTCTTTTTAAATGTCAAAGCAGGCACCTGCCAAAGGTATTCCCAGAAGGCAAGGAGAACAGCACTCCAGCACAAGGAGGAGACCAGCCTGGAGAGGGCAGGTGTGCAAAAGGCAAGACTTTTGGAAAAGGAGGCAAAGCGAAGACCAGGTGTGGTTCACAGAGATACTCATGAAGCAGAGCTCATCAGCAGTTCCCAGCTGTGCTGTTGCGCAGAGCACTGGATACTCTTGTTTTCTCAGACAAGGAGATTTTTGTAGCTCTTTTTTGAAAGAGTTTGGTCGTGGTGCTTGATGATGATGGCAGAAGCTGTGCCTTTAAGTATGAGAAAACTTGTGCAGTTAGGTACTTTCCAGATACTTCAGGCTCTGCTCTTGACAGGCTTGAGTGGAGTTTGAGACTTTTATATACAGTCTTTTCCTAAGCACTTCAGGGGATGTTGGGTTGTGACTAAACCACAGATTCATTGATACCTTCATCATCATGCTGCAATAAAGACAGAAAGAGAAGGTGTCTAGTCCAGGGCAGGACAGTTGTGTTCTTCTGACCCCCTGCCCAAAAAGTGGGAAAGCACTTATTTTCCAGGTGCCCTCTATGGTGCTTAACCCTCAATTCAAACAACTCCTTGTTTGTGTAAAAACTTCTCTTGTGAGTCTATATAGTATAGATATATATGTATTTTAAATGTCGTTTAAGAAGAAAAATATGCATCATTACCCAGTTGGGCTGTTTGCTTTCTGTGTAGTACTGTGAATATCAAACCAAAGTGTGAACTGGAGGACCCTTTGCGTAGGAGCTTATTTTGAAGTGCTAGGCTACTTGCTGTGCTAGGGGCAAAATTACTCAGTGCTCTGTTTAACCAAGTTAGCTTTGAGTTCTACAGAAGCAAGCTGTATTATAGAAATAATATAAAAAAATGAAGATCCTGGGTTTTGGGACATCACACACAGTTGCTAAGTGCTGCTGTAATAAACCTCAAGACACATTAGAAGCTACTGACGGAGAAGTGGTAAATATCTGTACACTCCTCAAATAGCATCACAGATGGCACTATAAAATGAGTGCAGACTGAGCATCCCTTGGGACTGCCAAAGCTTTGTGTCTTTTTGAGATTGCTTAATTCTATTAAAATGAGGCTGTCTTCCCTGCGTTATGGTAATGAACAGATCAGAAGTTGCACTGTTAAATAAAGCCTGATTTGAATCATTCATGTTGTTGGGAGAATGAATCCATCAGTCGCATGCTATATAGGATATATGCTTAGATTCAGTAAAGTAGCAGTTCTCTTGAGTGTTTTGTGAACTGTGCTGTCTGGAGATGAGGTATAGAATATCCTGATGCCTCTCTTAAATTGATGGGCACCTTTAATAGCTGAAACTTTGAATATTTTTTCCTTTTCAGTCCAGAGGGAGATCTTGTTAAGAGAGAGAAGTGGAATGACCTTGCAAGGAAACAGGGAAACAACTATGTAGAACAACCAAACAGAACAGTAGGGTATTTACAGCTGGGAAATAATTAGCTTTGTTTTAGAGCATGGTAGATTGGAGATTTGAGTTGGAATGATTTGTCTGCAATACTATCAAACAGTACTTTAGTTCTGCTGGTGATGTTCGAGGTAATTCTGAAGCCACATCAGAAAGTAAGGGATCTTGGACTCAACAGCATCCTTTCTCAGATAACTGATGTCTTTACAACATGGTGATAGCGACGGCAGTAATGTATACCAATTTCTGCATATTTTATCTTCTCTTGCTAAAGTGATCTTTTGGCTATGGTTTCTCTCTTAAATGCAATTGGTAGTGCAGAGTGAGATAACAGTTTTCCAGCGTTGAATATCACGTTAATCTGGTTGCTGCTGGCTTTGCGATTGCTTTGCACGTACTCTGCTCTTCCTGTCCTTATAGTGTATTAGAAATTTAAGTTCCTCAACTCAGCACAGAGTGGAACTGCAATGGGAAAGAGGATGCCTTTGTTTTTGTGAAAGCAAGTAGAATGATGATTTCGGTGCAGCATAGCAGCGAACAGCAGGTCGGAAGGGTCTGCTGTCAGGGTAGAACTGGGACAGCTATAATTACTTGCACGTCAAATCTGTTTTTCTGTTCTTGAAATTTCTGCACATCTTTGTTTCCCTCTGATTGCTAAATAGAGCGGAGTAGAAAGGAGCTTGCCTTTTTAGAAAAGAATATTGGAATGGATGAATACATTTATGCAAGAAAGAGCATGGGTTTATTTGGGGATTGGGCAAATACTGCATGTGGTGTCAAGATGGGAGTACACAGAAATACAACTCATAGATTTAATTTTAGGTGTAATTTGTGGAATCAGTTCTCTGTGCCTATATTTTATTTGGGCAAGAAGCTGTCTCCAACGTTCACTGGCTTTATGGCCAGTAAGTCCTTGATGGATGTATGAAATTTGCAGGATATCAAATGGGAAAAATACCCAAATTTTTAAATATATTTTTTACTTTATCAAAAAAATAAAAAAAAATCAAGCCTGACTTTAAAAATTTTCATTGTAGAAGAATGCTTGAATGCCTTTCCATACCTTTTCTTATGCAGACTTTTAGCTACCTGTACATGTGTGTAATGTGGAAGGCAACTTGAGGCTCGTTTCAAATGGCTGAGGTAGGAAATGTGGTAACAAGAAGGCTAGATTGTAGGAAAAGTGTTAAGTGAAGGACTGATCTCTTAGAGTAAACTTGGGAACTTGCCCATATTGGGCAGGTTTTTTAAATCATGACTTTGGAATGGTAACAGTGTATAGACACACTTGACTTCAGATACTTTGCATCAGTTTTTAATTTTTTCTCCGTCTTACAAAGCCCTGAGATGACTGGCATAACTGGGAGTCCATGTGCAAGGCACTCTTACAAAACCAGAAGCATTTCAGGCTTTCATTACTATTTTTGAACAGTTTCAAGAATATGAAATTAATCATTTCATACCTATGAATCAATGTACATAATTTGTTTTGAAAGAAACGGCAATTTAGTGTGTTTTGCCTTTTATTATGAACTTAATGTTCTGGACCAGCACTTCTTTGTATTTCTTAAATTTAAATTTCAGCTTCTGGCTGAGGAAAAGCTGAAGAAAATCAGTGTGCTGTAACAATTTAGCAATTCTTATGTGCAATACGGATTTTTTTTTTTTATTTTTAACCTTAGATGATGCTGAACTGGTTGTCAGACAGTATTCCTGACACTGGAACTGGAAGCCGCTGTTTTGAGTGTGTCTACTTGAGATACTAATTGCATGGAATTACAAAATATCATCCTGTTTTGCAACAATAAGGATGTCGTACATTTTACAGCAGCTAGAAGATAATTCAGAAGGTCACTGTAATGTGCTCTTTGGTAAATTTTTCTGTGACTAGGGATTTTTTGGTGGTAGTCTAAGACCACAGCTATACCTTACTCTTCCAAAATGCTCCAAAGGATTTTTTTTAAAAGACAGATTTGGAATTTGGGTTGAGGTACCTTATAGTCCCTGTACAAGTATTATTGATTGATGTACTTTACTAGCCTGGCCAGTACTGCTAGTTCTGCAGGCTTATACTAACACTAGCTAGTTTCTGCGTTTAAAATGGCAAATTTCTGAGCTTCTGAATTTTTTTTCTCTTTCATTTGGTGTGTAATCCTGGACTGTAAGTTACCATCACTGATTCCATAGAGCTGGCTGAGATTTTCTACCCTTGATTGAATAAAAAGCTTGTTCTAGAGCAAGTAAAATGTCACTTTCAGAGACAGATTCAATTTTGTACGCATAGTTCATAAACATCTCTCTTCAGAGACTGAGCATTGTATAACAAGCATTAGAATCTGTTTCTTAATTTTAATTATTTAAAATGAGATTTAATTTGTGTTTAAGATAACGCAGTTATCAATAATTGCTTTGTGCATCATAAGGTCACTATATTACAGGGGTTTTCAGGATCTCTTGCCCCTCTGGTCATATTGTACTATTCAAGCTGCCAATCTGTACAGCTTGCTCAGATCCATTATTAAATCTGTTTTCTGTTTCTATTCTCTGTGCTTATTGAATAGCCCTTTTCCTGCAACCCCACATCTCTTCCATCCCACTTCGAAGAGAGGATTACTTCTCAGAAATGCTTTCTTCAAGGACACCTGGGCTCTGGGGTTCTTCTTAACTTAGTACTAACCTCTGTGATTTCTGATTTGATAAATCCTTTGATCATTTTACCCTTCCAATTCACAAAGAAAATTGAACAAATGGAGCTGTGTATCGACACAGGCACTACTTCTCTCCATTCGAGATTCAGTGATGTTTCATCTTGGGGTTTTGGGTTTTTTTTTTTTGCTTTTTTGTTTTTTTTTTTTTTTAAGCCTGGCTTTTGGAAAGTGTTTGAATTAGTGACTTACATGTGCTGTGCTGTATGTTGCTGTGCAAGTGCTTAATAAAACATAGCAGGACAATAGCAAGTCAACAGTTGCTGCCCCCTTTTGAGGACATAGGACCATTTCAATGTGAAATACAAAGAAGAAAATCTAGCCTGATTTTCTGCAGAGGTAGGACATTGCTGAAGACATGGGGCTGTTCTGGTTGCCAGATGTATTGATCCTCTTTGAGATAGGTTTTAAGTTTATTCCCTGTCTCTCTGCAGCAGACACTGAAGGGAGTTGTACAAGATGAAAGGGTAGAAAAGCTGAATTCACCCAGCTTCATTGCCATTTTTTCTGATGTCCCACAGCTGTACTTCTGGCAGGGTTCATGAGCCGGGGCAGGTTATGTGTCAAGGAGGAATGGGAATGAGACAAGTGGAAGGCAAGAATGCAAGAGGTTTTTTCTTCCTTTTTGTTCCTCTGGGACGAAGCTTGAGGTTTTTCTGTATTGTCTCTCGACATGATGCTCAGTAATTCCCTTGACACTTTCTCAGCTGAACAGTGTTTCTCATTGATACTTCCTCTGTTCATGAATATATTACTGCCACCGCGACTGTACTCAGAACCAAATTGCCATGCTAGCTTCAATGTTTTTATATTCTCATTTGTTTTAAACAGCCACTGTGGAATGTTACAATCCCAGAATGAATGAATGGAGCTATGTCGCAAAAATGAATGAACCCCACTATGGTCATGCTGGAACCGTGTATGGGGGATTAATGTATATTTCAGGTAAATAATTCCTATGATCATACCATCTCTATGAAACAATTACTTATCTAACTTTTCCTATTTCAGTGGGAGACAATAAAAATTAGTCTCTGGTTGCAGTAGGTTTGCTGTGGTATAAGCAGTGATGCAATTTCATATGACACCAGTCAAATAGAATATAAACTGCAGAGCCTGAGAAAATTATTTTAGATAATATTATACATTTACATAGTAAATGACAGCTCTGAATTCCAAAGAAGTTATTCATTTTAACTATCAAAATACATTTTTCTGTGGCAATACCACATGTATACATTTATATAGCAATAACCATTAAACACATCTTCTTGGATATGTTTTGGAAAGCACTGGAAATTTTAATACTTTAAAGAACAACATCTGCCTTCATTGACCTAATGGAAAGGGATAAGTTTTCTTGTTAATCACAATATATGCATGATGTCTGTACTTTCACTGGTCTTCACTTGTAATATGCTCAGTCCTATATGTCACTGAGGTTATAGTTTCATTCCATTTTTTTCCAAACTGGGGGCAATAGACTTTCCGAAAATCTGGTATCTGCTCAATTTTTAAAGAAGATTCGTTTGTCTCTCAGTGATCTCTACAGAGATCACAGACCTATGTATATTCTCTTCCTGTGATTTTAAGGGATGTCCTCTAAGAACTAAGCTGAAATTCAGGGCGGGAGGTGGGACAAGGTTGCTTAGCTGTAAAGAACTGGTGGGGAGATGCACTGGAGCAGATTGATTCCCAGGGTGTTTTGAATCGGGGGGCCTCATGCCAGTAGACTAGGAGGGATTTGTTTTAAAATTTACCGTAAGGTACAGCTGCTTATTTTTCTTTGAGCAAGTCCATTAAGCTAGCTTCTAATCATTGTGCTGCTATTTCTACTTTTTTGCCCGTTTTACTGCAGGCGGCACATGTATATGCTCCCTGCTGTGTTTTTTTCATGACGATGTTGTGTATTTCCCACAGATTTTTCTTTTCCTCCTGGCCTCTCAGATATCCCTATGAGTCTAGACAGTTTTGGGGTTGAAAATGTGAAGATTGGTTCCTTTGTCATTAAAGCCTCCTCTCTCTGACAGGCTCCCAAGCACTGCCACTACTATGGCTGTCATTTAAGTTCCAGGGCTGGACAGTCCTCCTATTTTTTCTGTGTTTAATTCGTAGTGTCCAGCTGAAGAATTAAGTACTTTCTTGCATAACTCCTGTAGACACCATGCCATGTCTGTCTGCTAATTATCCAAGTGTGATAATTCAATACTGAATGGTTAGCCCAGCAGGAGGTTGTTCAGTAGCAGTGTGTTCCCTGCATATTTTTTAACACCTCAAATATAGTTGCATTATGGTCTTAAACCACAGCTAATAAGCCTATAGTGTCTGAAATTGGTGTGACTGCTTGCTGACCTGCCTAGTGATCTGGCGGAAAGGTGGGACATTTCATCCACTGATGGGAAATAGTCCTATAATTTCCCCTGAAGCCTCTCCAACTGCTTTTGCAGGGAACCGTGGAGAAGGTAAACATAGAACCATAGGCATCTATTAACAGAAGAATATTTGAAATCTGTGTCCTCTCTCTCTTTAGTTCAAGTTGATGAAAAACGTTTTCTGAAGAAAATTCTGTTATGTGATAGGACCACTTAAAACACAATAGCGTAGTATCAAAATTTGAAAGGGGAATGAATTCTTGTTTTCTTGATGGTGAGAAACAAAACTAGCAGACTGAACAAATGTAAGCAAAGAAAGAATTTTTCCCAAAAGAAGCATAGGTAACAATTTCTTGTTCTTTTAATCTGCCAGTATCATCTTATGTAATGAAGTACTGTATGAGACGTAGCTCTTTCCATATTCACATGTAAAGGAATGAGGTACGTTACAAATGTCATTTGAAATGGAGTACGTATGTGATAGTAATCTAAGCTAAAGTGAAGAAGTTCTAAGGAAGGTGGAATTTATTTACTAAAATGTGGGTTTTGCTATTTAATGCTTATTAAGGTGAGCACTACTCTAACATGTGTTTTATTTCTCTAGGGGGAATTACCCATGATACTTTCCAAAAGGAACTTATGTGTTTTGACCCTGACACAGACAAATGGACTCAGAAAGCTCCGATGACAACAGTCAGAGGTCTGCATTGCATGTGTACTGTAGGAGACAAGCTATATGTTATCGGTGGAAATCACTTTAGAGGAACAAGTGATTATGATGATGTCCTAAGCTGTGAATATTACTCACCAACTCTAGACCAGTGGACTCCAATTGCTGCCATGTTACGTGGGCAAAGTGATGTTGGGGTAGCTGTCTTTGAAAATAAAATCTATGTTGTTGGAGGATATTCTTGGAATAATCGGTGTATGGTGGAAATAGTTCAGAAATATGATCCAGAAAAAGATGAGTGGCATAAAGTATTTGACCTTCCAGAATCACTTGGTGGCATTCGAGCATGCACTCTTACTGTTTTCCCACCGGAGGACAATACAGGGTCACCATCTAGAGAATCTCCTCTTTCAGCACCTTAGAAACATCCCTTGACTTATGATGTTGTAGTAACACCTTTGCACTGCATCATGGAGTCTATTATTTTTCTTCAGTAGTTTCTGTTAGGCTTAGCCTACAGCATTTCGTACACTTACTGGAAAAAAAAAAAAGAGACTTTGACATTATTTGTGCTGTTTGTTTGGCCTAGAATGTTTGTCAAGTGGTTAACAAAAAAAGATGTACTCACCCGAGCCAAATGTTTAACAAATGAAAAGATATTGTCTATAAAATGTATGAACTAGGTACGTTATTAATGTTGTGTATTGGGTGTGAGGTACCTTATAGCTTACATTTGGAAGCCCAATGTGGTCAGATTTGAAGGCTGTATTGAACACGTTCTTTCACTAAATTTCATAGCTGAAATCCGTTTACCTTTCATTTTTGACTGCAGATTACAAGGGGAGGTAGACCACATCAATGTGAACTACGACAGAAGGTTGCCAAGGGGCCTGAGCTACCTCCCTCTTTTCAGAGTATTTTTGACATATCTGTTTACCCACCTGACTTTGTGGGTGCTTTCAGAGCATATGAAGTTTCTTAGGCAGAGGGGAGAAATAAAATAATTTTAAAATATTATCACTATACAGGAAGCGGACCTTGTAGAGGCCGGGAGTTTTTTATAACATATATCGAGTGTTTTTCCTGAGTCGGTTGAGTGATGCTTCAAACAACAGATTTAAAATGTTTGGGTTTTTTAATTCGCATTTTTTCAGGAATCGGCTTCCATTTGCGTGGGAGCACACACTATTAACAAATGGGAATTCAGTGCAGTTGTGTATTCTGCTGTATGCCTGTACTGAATATGGGTAGATAAGGGCTAGAAACATTAACTTAAGCCACTGAATTTGACCAAATCGTTCCATCAGATCAAATCTAATCTACCTTTTCTCCTTTGCTGTTGAGATAACTTGCATAACGTGTCCTCTGTATAGTCTCAGTTAATAGGGTTATTTAGCACAAAGTGCAGCTTCAGCGAGAGAGCTGCTTTTGCTCAGTGAACTTGGACTACCACGTTTTACCTTCTTTTGTTCAATAAAACTTTTAACTGCAGTTATTCAGTCTAAGCTACCTCATTAATGTATTTGGTTTTCTTCCTCTGCCTCACTGTCTCCAGGGTACACATTATGTATATCCGTGTGGGTAGATTAATTTACTAGGAAACCAATGCAGAAGTGATCGTGAATGGGTATTTTTGACCTACTTTTAAGAAACTATTTTGGCCTGATGTGTTCATTTTATTGGTAAGGACTGACAAAAAGAACAAACTGTCTTAATTTTTTTTCTTGGAGAACTACTGCTTATGTGTGCAGCCATGCAGATTTACAGAAATCTTTATCTGCTCCAAAATACAGTGCACTGCTGACAAATTGCAGCTCTGAGTGCTTGTAGGTGGCTAATACCATCACACTTGTTCTGAACTTCCCATCATATGTTACAAGTTGTTTTGCTAATGACCACAGTCAGAGGGGCATCATCTGGGGACAACTGTTTAAGTCCGCTTATTTTATTGTGCTGCCTATTACCAACGATCATGTAAAGCTTAATAGACTTTTGTTGGGAGTATGCTATTTGTATTTTGTCCCTGCTTGATGCATAAAGCAGCAGTATTACTATGGTGTCAGTTTTGGAAGTACTGGTATTTATTCTTTATGCAGTTTACTAGTAGTGATCACTACCAAAATGTACATGTAAGCTTTAGGTTTTATAATTGTTTTGGTTAAAATAATTCTTCCTCTTTAAAAGAAAAAAAAATCTTAATACTGTGTAGCTGTGCAAGGTTGTTACAGGTGTTCATAGTGGCACCAGTGGATACTCTTGGAAAGCAGCCAGTAAAGATGAATTGATTCATCACCTTAAGGATACTCTTCTAATGCTGTGCAAAGCACCAGATAGGAAAATGCTGCTCTGTCATTTAAGTATGTGTTAGTCATTTAAGTGTAACATGCTACTGTTTTTTTTTTTTTTTTTTTTTCCAGCTCAGACCAGATTTTAGAGCCTGCTTGAGTTTAAATCTCCTGAAATCCATATTCCATTTCTGTTTTATTAATTAAACTAAAAAGTAGTTGAAGTAGTTGCAGCTCCTTCTGGATAGTGTAAATATATCCTGCTGTCTGTACGCTGGGGATGAGGAAATGCTGTGTTTAGAAGTGGGTATCTTCACTGGTATTCTTCATTCAAAAGAAGCTTAGGGTGGGTTCTAACCATTATGAGACAGTTAGAAGTCAGGATGTCAGTTTTGTGTGTGAGCCTTGAGAATAGCCCAGGAGTTGGTATATGGCCACAATGTAGAGATTTAATTTTTTTGGAGACTCATTATCTATTCCACTTAAAGTTGGAAGAATTCTTTTTGAACATCATTTTGTCATCAGTGTTGGACACAGCATAGTGGATTAAATGTAGTGCTTCAATGAAATTAATCTTTGAGGTTTTTCCCTTCTATCTCCCTCTGGATTAAGGCATTCATAATGACATTAGTTAACATCTATACACCAGGAATGAAAAGCAAACATCAAAGATTTGCCAAAAACTGCAAACACTTTTCTGCTGTAATGCAGTGTAAAATGACTTGATGCTCATTACATCTTTCCTAACCATAGCATTAACAAACCCTTTCCATCTCTGAATCTACAGCTGTAGGTGTACATATAGGTATAGCAGATATTCGGTCTCCATTTTCAGTGAGGCTGCTTTTACGAAGAGTAAACCCGTCATAGTGTCTAGAGACAGCAGCGTCCAGATAATAAGCAGCCACCTCTCTATTCATAAATCTTGACTGCTTTCATTTTTGCAGTTATAGTACCTAAATTGGAAAAACATCTGGATAAAAAGCAATTAGTAGATATTTGACCTGAATGCAAGTAAGACTACATTAGTGTGCGAGCAGGGAGAGCCGCTGGAGCTGTCTGTCCTCTCCCAATGATGGCAGACCCGCACTGCAATCTCAGGATTCATCTGGACTTTGCTTTTTTTGGTGCCCAATTAGCAGCAAATACCAAAAGTGCTCACTTCCGTATGCAACTCCTCAAAAGACCTGGGTGATAGCCCTGCAAAGCAACACAGCGCTCTGAATTACTCGAGACATCTAGGATGATGTTTCCCTTGTGCTGTGTTTTCAAATAGGACAAGAATGATGGAGAAGAAAACATGGGAAAACCCAGGTTATTTGAAGTTTCTTTGCCCTGCTCACGTCAAAGAGGTGATCATCTGCAGACGTCTAGTTTTCTGTGGTTCCCTTTCCCTCAGAAAGTTGTATAAAGTCTAAAAGACTGACCCAGGGAAAGAGCAATTCATGGCAGGACCCAACATATCTTGGGGCATTTGCAGTCTTTGCATTCTTGGGGTAATCGAGTTGTCATGAAGGAGTGAGAAATGGAGTAGCAGAAGGCAGCTGTCTGATGGCCTGACCTGTGGCTCTAGAGTTCCCTTGGACTAAAGAATCACTGTGAGTCTTAAGCTGTTCCCAGGACAAAAATTGACTGCTCTGTTTCTGAGGGAGGGAATCTTCAAGGAGTAGCATTTTAGTAACAGTCAGAAGCTCAAACCAATAGTCTGATTCTTTAATGGAATATTTGAAAACTTGGGTTAGGGTAGTTTGCATACAGATACATAAAATTCTCCCCAAAGGCTTACAATCTTAATCTGATGGGCTGGTTGGACATCAAAAAATAATTTGATGCCACAGCAATAAGTGCAATACAAATGTCTGGAGAAGTTCATAGCCAAAGATTTGGGGATTATCTGATCTGGAAAGATCAGAGCACTGTTTTTGCAAAGTTCACTCTACCTACTAGAATTGTTGTTCCTTCTTAATTTACCTTCCGGGTTGTAAATACCTCATCTTTGCATTGGTCTCTGCCTCTGGTTGCTAGTTTTTTTAATTCTTCCTTTTTGTAGCTGACATCTTTGTTACTTCCTCTGGTCCTAATCAGAATCGATAAAGCTGAAGCTTTTCCAGTGGCATGGTCCTCACGTCAAGTGAGAAAATAGCCCACTGCTGGTATGTAACATACTTTTGATAAATGTAATCATAATTCAGCTTGTGCACACTTGGAAATATATAAGTAGTTTTAACCTAGTAAAAGGTATGTGTGTGTTGAAGGGGAAATGCATGTCCCGTTTCCTCCTGGCTTGCACCTTACGTGGTGTTTTAGGTTATGCGTAGTGATAGGTTACCCAGAGATCTGGAGGGTAAGTCAAGCTCTTTTATGTAGCACTTTATGCTTTCCATGCTCTGTGAAAGTGTTCTTTACTTGCACAGCCTATGTAGCTTCTCAGGTATTTTTTTCTTTTATATTTTAGTTAAAATGTGAATGATATTTCTTTGTGTACAGATGTAAAAAAAAAAAAAAGTCTTGAAATGCAGAGTTATGTATGCTTTGCTTAATGGTAACGTTTTTGGTCCTGTGAGTATTGCAGGACCCATTCAGCTGTGAAGAGGTGATCAGTTTTGAGAACAAGCTAGGGAATTAGGATGACTTTACTGACTGGCATCAGTTCACATGTTCTTGTTGCCAGTCTTTTACACATCATTAAGTGAACTTCTGTTCTCAGTCTGTAGGCTCTACCTTTTGATGTCCAGCTCTGTTGGACCTGCTGATTACCTGTTCTGGGGAAAATGTGGTGGGATTTGTTCCACAACAAATATCTCCCTCAGGAAAACAACATGGCTAGTTTTTGTCAGGAATTCCAGCATCGGTCCTCCACAGGAGTCCTCCAGAGTTATTTAATGCCCAGGTGATTTGTGGAGGATGCAGCCCAGATAACCTGGGAGTGGTGCTACAGCACGAGCCCTGCATGGTTGACTTTCCAGAAGGGATGATCTGGAATGGGGACTGTCTGCACCTCTGTGTATTATTTTCACTCTTGAATGCTGGGTTTTTTCCCGATTTTGGTAGTGTTTATTGCTGCTGTTTGGGTTTTTCACTTTTTGTTTATGAAATGAGATTCTCTGAATCTGTAGTGGGAATGAAAGCTTCAGCTGGTTCTTTCTGAGCCACATGCTGTCAGGCTATCCACATATTCATTAAGAAGTTTTCTATTCAGGGTTCTGTTTCCTAAGCATTTAGAAGAATTCAGTGAAAAGATCACAGATGAAAAGGTGTTTGGGATTGGAAACATAAAGCTAGTAAACTTGCAGAGTAGAATTATAATTCTAGGCAGAAAAAGCTTTTTTCTTTTTTTTAGTTTGGCACAGTTCAGAGATGCGTTTGGACACTGAGCTTCCACAGACTGTCTGGAGTGCCTTCCCCGCTGCCCACCCCCTTCAATGATGTAGCTTAGATGAAGCGGAGCTTAGTTGTTTGTACCTGCTTGCACTCTTGGCTGGCCTGTTGCTGTCTTTTCCCTGAGACTGCCTCATTCTGCACTGGCTGGTGTCTGTTTTCTCGGGGCAAGTGGAAAAGCACCTCTCCTGTCTTCTGTACTTCTGTTGATTGAGTTCCAAAATAAATCTGAGCTTTGATTCTTACATCTAAAGCACATTGTGGCTCTGGCCTGCTAAAGATTACGTGAAGCTGTGGAATGAGGACCTTTGACATCTAATTACCTGCCAGCCCCTTGCTGCTTTGCAAAATGTTCCCAAACCCAGCTAAAGTCTGTGTGCAGGAGGCAAATCTCTAATGCTGACCTAAAATTTTAGTTACCCTGGCATCTAAAGACCATCAGAATGTCCTCGTCCTCTTTTCAAGGAGGGTTTTGTACCAGAGCTGCTGAGCCCTCTGGAAGGGAGTAAATACAGGAACTCTTTGGTATGCAATACTTCTTTCTTGGCCATTGATTCTGCCCTTGCTTTCTTCTCTGCCTGTATGGAAATTGCAGGAGAGAGGGGCAGGGTTTGGTCATGCTTTCCAGATCTCCGTAGAGAGCAAGCTTGTTTACTCTCATCTGTCTGCACAACACTGTGGGAAAAAGAACTGTAGGAATACTTCAGATTTTAAACATTAACTCATGGAACAGTATAAATTAATGAAGGAAAAAATTAAAATTGGTCCATTTTAACATGTGTTCCCCATATCCAGGATTGTTCCAAAATACTTGGCCTCTGTTGAATTAACAACTTTGCCTCCCTTGTTCCACCTCACTGTAAAAAAATGGCTTGGTTTCTTTTCCATTTGTCTTTCATTGCTTGTAACCTTTTCTTAGAAGTCTGGAAATAATTTTCCTTACATGTTTTATGCACTGAAATAAACACACCACTGATCACCTGAGTCCCCTCCCAGTGTTTCTTACACAGTGCCTGTCAGTGTATCTTTCCATATTTTTACCCAAACCTTTGACAGCTGTCAGTAAATATCATTACAAAGTCACATAACTCCTGCTAGTGGGTGCAGGCTCCTGGGCTGCATCGTTAGGTATGGTAGGGAGGGGTCATCCCTTTTCTTAACAATTAAATACTTCTGGAAAAAAATTTGCTTTGGAGAACAGGCCTGCCCTGGATCAGGCACTTTAAATGCAGCTTATTTTGGCCTGTGCTTGTTAACTTCAGTTTTGAATATTTTACTCTTTCAGATATATTTTTGGAAATAGTGCCTATGTAGCTTTTTTTAGAGAGTGTGTATTCCTTGCTAATAGGCGGGTAGAGCCCTGGCTTGTGAGGTTTACTCAGCCTCTGCCTGGCAGGCTCCCTTGCTGCCCACAAAGGCTTGTTGAGAGCGATGCTCTCCCAGCTTCAAAGGAACAACCTTGTGTAACTAAAGAACCTGCACCAGGGACAGGAGAACTGAACTTGGATGGAAAATCAAAGCAGCTTCTTAATTGCAGTTAAGAAAGGAAAGTCAATGTCTCAATTTGAAAGCCCATGTTTCTAGGAAGGGGAGGGAGAGTTGCTGTCCCTTAGGCATGTTTTGTCGGCAGTTCAAGGTATTAACAACGAAAGGATTGTTGCTGTAAATAAAGTCAAGTAAATCCCTGAGTCTGTCCCCAAAATGGAGACAGATTGCTTCTGTTGATACGCAACACCGTTAACATCTGTGTGTATATATGGGTTGTCTCAAGTGCTCATATATGACAAATGCCTCACTTTTCCTCTGTAATCACAAGAACGATGCCCTAGATCCCATTAGTTATGGTGTTTTCTTTATAGTCAGTTCTAAATAATGTATTAAAATTATATAGAATATGAGAGGATATACTTGGGGGTTTTTTTTGGTCACCATTTTGTAAAGCCAGTTTCTGTATCTAGCTAGTATAGAAGTATTGTGTTAGCTGAACCCAACAAACATGAAATGTCAGGTTTAGGTTCATCATTCAGGTTTTCTGGAATTGCTGCTGCTCCTGCTTTTTGCTCTAGAGGGTTTTAAGGCAGGGATGTTTCTTCCTGCGGCAAGAAGAAACAAAGAAAAGGAAACATCAGATGCCAAGTGGATTATAGTGTATGCTGTCAGCAGGTCTGCAATTTGGGACAATTTTATGATTTACAGTCCTGTCAAATTTATCTTGTTTAATAACCCAGGAGACTTCCATTTGGCCTGCAGTGACACAGTGCTGGGGAAGGAAAAAAATGAAACATCTTTGTGTTATTCCCTGAGCTGTGACTTTTGTCATACGCCATGGAATAGCAATGCACGCTCGTCTGCACCAAAGCACCAAGCCCCAAATCCCGTTTTCGCGCACCTACTCGGGGGATGGGTCTGCTCCCCATAGTGAGAGCGGCCACCCCTGCCCCAGCTGGGGCTCTGGCCCACGGCGCTGGGAAGCTGAAGGTCAGTGGAGGGAGCATGAGTTTGGGAAGGCTGGGTGCTGGCTGTGCCTGTCTGAGCAGGGACGAGCAAGGCTCAGTGTGTGGCTTCTGTGCAAATGATGGAGCCCTGAGAATCTTTTCACCTGACAGCGTAGAAGGAGGAATGTGTTGGTTTTTTTGCTTGTGGGGTTTTTTTTTGTTTTTTTGTTTGTTTTTTTTTTTTTAATCCTGGATTGTTCATATGAACAATTTGAACCTTGGCTCTCCAAAGCGTAGGGCAAACTTGAGCTGCAGTCATTGCGTGTAGAGGTCACTGTAGGAGGATGTCTAGATGAGTCATTCAGTTTTAGCACTCATCAGCCACTGATTTTGGAGAGGGTCGGGGGGGGGAGTTTCCCCCCAATTTCTGCCAGTCGTTTAAATATTTCTCTCACATTTTGTGTGTCTGATTCCAGCCAGGCTGGGGCACGCAGAAGCTAAGTAGTTAGGAACGTGACTGAGACCTCCTCATGTCACCGAGCGTATGTCCTGTTCTTGGGGATGCTGATGAGAAAAAAGCTGCACCCCTGTTTGCTCTCCCCCTCCTTACTTCCTCCTCAAAGAAAGCCCATTCTATTTGTAAACATGCATTTTCATTAGACCAGGCATCAGATCTGCGAGTTTTAAAATGATGTCTCACGTTCTCCATCTTGCTCCTCATTTTTGCTGTCTATTCCAAATTAAGATGAATTTTTTTAGTCTTCCGTTAATACCATGTGGCATGAGAAACCATGCTATTCAATAAACAGCTATATCTTGCAGCTTAGGGTTACTCCAGAAATTGCACTTCTTAAGAAATCACATTTCATTTTCCTCTTCCATATTTATACCCTTGTAAGTGTGGACTTTCTTGAATTTATAACTTGATAGACATGATGTGTGCCATATGGTCGCTGGCACAAATTCCAGCTTCATTAACAGTCTACTGGCTGAAGGGAAATAGCAGTTACTATTTTGAGCAGTATAAAATCAGCCCATCAATTAGCAAACAAATTAAAAATTACAAGTTTCTCTTTACAGAAGCCCCTGCTCTGAGTCTTCTCCTCCTCCCCATGCCCCACACAGAGCCGACTTTGCAGTATCAAGCTGTTAAACCCTGTGTTAATCTTGCTGCTCACCCATTGGAAATGGGTTAGAATTAAGCAGAGGAATGTTCATGTAAGATGCAAATGTGAAAGCTAATAAGCAAGAGAAACCTCTATATTACTAAATCTTACTGGCACGATGTTTACTGAGAGTGGAGGGAGCGATCTGCTGGAAGAAGCCCCGGATGTTGCAACTGGTGGGCAAAACCAGTGCCCTGAGAGCAGGGGCATGGTGGACCTCCAGCAATCCATGACCTCCCAGCAGTGTGGCTCTTCAGCTTCACAGTAACAAGCGCTGCTGTTTGTCCGAGTTCTGCAAGCTGGTTCTGGATGGAGAGAAGGGGAGAGCAGGGCCAGGGTCTTGGAGGGGCACCCTTGGCCCTGGCTGTCCATGACCCGAGTTCAGCGACTGGGTTTTGGTAGGAGGGTGTGATACATCTTTTTTTTCCTAATTCTCCTGTTTGATAAAGGAAGACCTTTCTCTTTACTGTTTCTTTTCTAAGCAACATCGCAAGTCTGTGTTCCCTTATGCATGAAATGGGAGCAAATAATTTACGACACTCTTTTGATGCTGGTTGCCATCTAAGGTGTGAAGGACTTGTTTTCTTGAACTGTTTGAATTTTTTTTTTTTTCCCCTCAAAAGCCCTAGCATCTTGTGATCTGCCTGAAGGTAGATGATGAGTCCGCTTCAGACCTTTTTGATGTCAACAGTGAAGACTATGTTGTCAAGTAGCTGTATTGACCATACACAGAAGGCACAGGAGAACCTCATGAGGAAGCACTGGTTGTTTTATGAAAACAGTTCTTGAGTTGCTGCAAGTAACTGGGCTTGTTGCAGGAGTAAGTAATTGGAAGTCTGGTACAGATTAAAAGCCTAACACAGTACAGGCTGCACCTCCTGGCTCTGAACTGTATCTGCATCAGTGTGCCCAGGTGGCCAAGAAGGCCAATGGCATCCTGGCCTGTATCAGGAATAGTGTTGCCAGGGTCATAGTTTCCCCCCTGCACTCAGCACTGGTGAGGCCGCACCTCGAGTGCTGTGTTCAGTTTTGGGCCCCTCACCACAAGAAGGACATTGAGGTGCTGGAGCGTGTCCAGAGAAGGGCCACGAGGCTGGTGAGGGGTCTGGAGCACAAGTCTTATGGGGAGCGGCTGAGGGAACTGGGGCTGTTCAGCCTGGAGAAAAGGAGGCCGAGGGGAGACCTTATCGCTGCCTACAACTCCCTGAGAGGAGGTTGTAGAGAGGTGGGGGTCGGTCTCTTCTCCCAAGCAACAAGCGATAGGACAAGAGGAAAAGGCGTTAGGTTGTGCCAGGGGAGGTTTAGATTGGATACTAGGAAGCATTTCTTCACCGAAAGGGTTGTCACGCACTGGAACAGGCTGCCCAGGGCAGGGGTGGAGTCACCATCCCTGCATGTTTTTAAAAGTCATGTAGATGTAGCGCTTAGGGATGTGGTTTAGTGGGGGACTTGTCAGTGCTAGGTTAAACGATTGGACTAGATGATCTTATACGTCTTTTCCAATCTACGAAATTCTATGAATCCATGATTCTAAGTGAAGGACATATACAACACAAGCAGTCTGATGCTGTTAGTAAAAGAAACAAAGGGGACAAGCAATAAGCATTGTTCCTTGGAGTTCATAGGAGCTGAAACAGACGAGTACGATCATGTGCAAAGCAACTTTGTGTACTCGCAAAGCAGCATGAAAATGGCATTGATAATAAAGTGACTGATGGCAATAGCAATACAGATAGGAATGAAGAGACAGTGTTGACTCATCTCTTGGATTAGAAAACACAGAGACTTCTTCTGTGGTTGTCTACTTCACATGATGGACAGTCTGTTACTGCCAAGGAGAACTGGAGCCCCTGTGCACTGGGAATGACATCAAATAAAAACACCAAGCAAGAGCAGCCATCCAAATACTGTGGGATGCACGGCAGATGAAGTAGAAGTAAATCAGGCAACAGTAGAGTCAACACTGAAGGTAGTTATTTCTATCTGAAGATAGATTTTGAATTTTCTCAAACAAAAAGAACATTAACTAAGAAGCAGAAGAAGACCAGGATTTCAGCAAGACTAACGCAGATGTGCTGGAAAGAGAGGCACATAAGCAAGACTAACAGTGTAATTGAAGAGCTCCAAATCTTAACAAGAATTAGGAATCCCAGTTAAGGCACATCTCTTTGATGGGGTATGTCTTGGTAACTTCTGGCCTTAACAAGTGCTTGCACTACTAACAAATCAACCAGACTGTTAGAAGAGAAAGTGCAATGATCTCTATGAAATTTGGAAAAAAGGAGATGGACTACAACAGGGAATAATATGGAGGAAGCACTAGAAAGTTTACATGGCTTGAAAATAATCCTCAGTTGCAGCACCTCCATAAACCGTTCTTTTTGCAAACATCATGTTAGTTTTACAAACATGGTGTTATCCAGCATATTGCCCAGGGCAGTGGTGGAGGCCCCATCCCGGGATGTTTTTAAAAGTCGTGTAGATGTAGCACTTAGGGACATGGTTTAGTGGGGGACTTGTCAGTGCTAGGTTAAACGATTGGACTAGATGATCTTACAGGTCTTTTCCAATCTAAGCTATTCTATGATTCTATATCATATATATTATCCAGCCTATCATACATGCAGTGTTGCAGATATTGCTTATGAGAAATTTTGGCTCATTAGGTATCTCCACTGCAGTTTTCTGTGTTATTCTTTTTTGAAATGTCTACTATTACACATCTTTGGTAGGATAAGATAATAACTAACTAATTCAGAAGAGCTCATCAGCTTGATCATATACTCCAGAACTGACACTTGGCAGGTTTTTGTAATGAAGACATACTGCATTCATCTAATACATGTTCAGCATACATCCTTCTTGCTTTCATCACTCTGGCAATGAAAACATTTGTTGGCACAGTGCAGTGACTTCAAAAATCTTCTGAGAGAAGGTCAGAACCTCTGATTCATTCTCAGTTCAAGAAATGGTAATTGCTGTAGAGTTTATGTAGGTGTTGATTACATATATAAGTGATTACTTGGAACAACACTCTAGTTTACAGAATATGTTTTAGCCAAACTGTCATCTTTTTCCACAGGAAGAAAAGATCTTGGAGGGAGACAGAGAAAGACTGGAAAAATACCATCAAGTTCTCCAGAGCACCTCCCTAGACAGAGAAAGAGACTGCAAGGGGCAAGCAAGCATGTCTAATTTTGCAGCACAGGGGGCCTTTAAACCCCTTAGATCAAAGAAAGCTCCCAATGAAAGCTGGCTCAGCTTGCACTTGAGTTGCTCTACACAAGATCCCTCATAGGGGTAGCCTACAGTACTTGCTGGTTCATCTGTGGCTTTACAGGAACTATTTGGAGATTCAGAGAGAATCCTGGAGGAGAGGACCAGAGCAAGTTAGTATTCTTCAGGAGGAAAAAGTTGCCTAGAACCAGGGAGTACAGACACATCCTTGTCCCAGGTCTCTGAGGATTTCCATCAACATTCAGCCACAAGAACAGAGAAGTCGCATTGTTTCAGACGCAGTGCGAATGACACTAAAAAGGAAAGATCCTCCACTTTATGAAAGTGAAGTAGACGGTCCTGCAGAAGGTCCACCAATACCAAGTCATCTTAATGCTGTGCCTACACTGTGTATTTACGCTGCAGTAAATGAACTATCTGTTAGTTATTTTATTGGATGTTTGATAAAGACTACACTCACAGCATCCTTACACGTACAGACTCAGGAATGAGGTTACATTTTCTTTGGTTCATCCACAGTCAGGATCTGGAGTTGTGGTCTTTGTTTTTTTCTGCCTCTACTTTCTCATCTTTTTTTCATTTTGCACTTGTATTATTCCATACTTTTAGAATGGGTGTGGTGGTTTGACAGGTACCCACCAAAGCCGCTCTATCACTCCCCCTCCGTGAGTGGACAGGAGAGAAAGAATATAATGAAAGACTTGTGGGTCGAGATAAGGACAGGGAGAGATCACTTAACCAGTTACCGTCATGGGCAAAACAGACTCGATTTGGGGAAAATGAACTTAATTTATTGCCAATCAAACCAGAGTAGGGTAA
>JAVKLA010000039.1:14282552-14382266 GCA_034782735.1 Sagittarius serpentarius | reverse complement strand
TCAAGTTGCTCCAGGGGAGATTTAGATTGGATATTAGGAAGAATTTCTTTACTGAAAAGGGTCATGAGGCATTGGAACGGGTTGCCCAGGGCAGCGGTGGAGGCCCCATCCCTGGATGTTTTTAAAAGTCATGTAGACGTAGTGCTTCAGGACATGGTTTAATGGGGGACTTGTCAGTGCTAGGTTAAATGATTGGACTAGAGGATCTTACAGGTCTTTTCCAATCTAAGCAATTCTATGATTCTATGTGCGGAAGGTGGCTGCAACCTGGCTGGGTCCCATTTGGCTGGTGCTGAGCTTCAGCCGTGCTGAAATAGCACTGCCACATGCGGGGTGAGAGGGCTTCCCCATCTTCCAGATGAGTAACTGCTCAAAAAGTGCGGTGGCATCTCAGCCAGCTGCATTCTGAGCCAAGAGATGCCCGTCCCTGTTGGTTAATGCTTCTGCCAGAATGCTGCGCATCGCTGCTGTGTGAGGTAAACCACCAGCCCTGAACCTACCTGTGCTGCTCTTGCAGAAGGTGGTGTGCCCCTTGCTCAGTTGTTGGTGTCTACTTGCTAACTGTGGACTTTATACATGTGATTTGAAAGCCTTCAGTAAAAATACTCAACCAGACTAGAATGTAAAGCAGTCTGACCAGGCCTGTGACCTCGTTGTCTGCAGATCCTGGACAGCATGTTCTCAGATGCTTTACACTGAGGTATGAATACGGGGCTAGCCTTGTGCGCCTTTCACAATTGGAGAGTAATGTTTTGGAAGGGCCCAGTCAAAAGACTGCGAAGTGGCTTCTTCTCTGGATGTGTTACTTGTTGACTGTTTTGGGGGTTTTTTTGAGAAGCCAGAGCACGCGACGTCAAGACCCTAGCAAGGAAGACCCCAGGTATCTGAATTTACTAACACTAGAGATACTCATTTGGGTTTGTTAGGCAATTTCTTTGGTTTTCCTCTTCCTCCCGGTCCCTACCCCTTTGCTTGGAAAATACACAGATGACTTCACGTCTGACAACTCTCAGAGTATTGGAGGGGAGTGTTTCCCCACAGGCACCTCTGCTCCCGCAGATCAGAGCAGTTGTGGCACTCTGCAGTGCCTGTCGCGTGGGCTTCTGTTGCCATAGCACTGCAGAGGTGGCATCAAGGAGAAGGTCACCAGTGCATGAGCTGAACTGCGATAATTATTTTAGTAACTCTGCTAATGACAGTGGAACTGAGCTGAAAATGTTCCTGTCTGAAAGAGGTAAGCCATAGAAAGCCACCTACTTTTTCTCCATATTCAACAGAAACTGGGGCTGCTCCTAAATGCAGTTAGTTTTGAAACCTAACCTTGCCTGGGATTGCAGGGGTTAATGCCCATCTCTGCTTTCAGATGAACACTTCAAGACTGGTAGGTATCTCAAAGCGTGCAAAGTAGCTTGCAGTTCCGTTGCGTGTCTTCTCTGCTGTCTGCTCTGTATTTAGGCTGTCTTGTCTTGCTAATCACATCACGTCTGTCAGCTGTCTGTGGCTAGAAACAAATTGTAAACAAGCTGTCAAGGTGGAGTGGGATGAATTCTTTAAAAAAAAGGGGGGGGGGGGCAAAAAAATCAAAGCACCTTGAATAGCTAAATAAAATACTTGAGTGGCTAAATAGCAGCTAAATGTTCTTAATTCCATTTATAGTGCTTGTTCCATCATGAGTTTCATGATGTTTCCATACATCAAAATTTGGTTGTAAAAATGTGCACTATGGTGAAAATGTATGGCAGTTTCACCCCTGTTCCTTCTCATCGCCTGTAGGAAGTGCTTTACCGTTTCTCAACAAGCTCCCACCTTTGCTTTCCATCCTTAAGACACCGGAAAGAGGTGCGGTAATTTAGTGGCAACTTGTTCTTAGGAACTGTACAGCCCTACTAGCCGTTTTGCCAGCAACATTTGTCCTATGCAGACCTTTCAAACTGCCTGGTATTTTTGTGCTTTGTTTACCAGGTTTACATAATAGGTCTCTGGTAATATGATCGTAGACAATATAAGAGAAAACACATTCTGTAGGGACACAAGAAAGCTTTACAGGTTACTTATTTGGTAAAAGTAACTTTGGTTACTTATTAGAATACCTGTCACCAATAATAGCGTGTTCACAGCTGAATAAAGTGATAAACAAGAAGGACGTAACAAGGGAATGGGTTTCCCTCAGTTGAAAAAGATGCAATGTTAAATACTCAGATGTAATGTTTTATGTTCATTTAAGGTCAATTTTCCTTCCAGCTCCAGTGAATGATGTGGAACAAGGTGAGATGTTTGCGTGTGGGTCACAGATCAGATTTACGTGTCCTGATGAAAAGCTATATAAAGTAATTCTAGGCTGAGGAAAAAAATCTGGAGCATATTCCTAGCATTACTACAGGCGCGGGCTGGTGTGAGTTTTGTTCGTGGCTGACACCAAGCAGCGAGGGACTTTTTTTTTTTTTTTTTTTTTTTTTTTACCAAAACCATGTGATAAAATTAGTCGTAAAATGAGAGTTTTTTGAAAGCTACAGTGATTTTTAAAGCAATTTTAATAAAAATACTGCTTACCTTTCAGCCTGTTTGATAGGTTCTTACGGTTTTGCTGCTTAAAGGTGGATGAGGCCAGGGAAGCATTTGAGCCTTGTGCATTCCCTTTTGCAAGGCTGCCTGGTACCCAAGAGCTTCAACACCCTCCTGGGGCACAGCTTTCCTCCAGGCAAGGGAGCATCTTGCCTGCAGCCAGGCTCGCTGCAGCGTGCTCAGCCTCGTCTCCTGCAGCCTCTCTTTCTGTTTGTGAGTGGGACCGGATTCAGCACTCATCTGCCCCGCAGTTTCGGGCTGCCTCTGTTGTTACCGGCTGCTCCTCGCTCAGCCATGCTATTTGAGTGAGTGATCTCCAAACTGGATGCTTTCTGGAGAACAGAAGAATTACTTTGGTAACTTCATTTTCTCAATATAGAAGCTAAATGAAGCAGAGAAGGCAAACGAGCTCTTGCATGCAAAGTGGTTATTTGCTGTCTATCCAGATCCCAAGAGGGTCCTACTGCCAGGCAAAATCTGTAAGTCTGGGGGTTTGAGATTTTTTTTTTTCCACCCCCAAAGAGTTGTCCTGTATTTAAAAAAGCATCATTGCATTTCCTCACTGATGGGTAATCTTTGATACGACAATAAAAATAAACATGTGGGTGTGATTGTTTTTGTCTTCTTGATGCTATTTTGCAAGGTAACTAGGTGTTTTCTCTTGCCTGTAAGACTAAATAAATAGCCTAGTTGCTGGTAAATAAGGGAACTGACCTTGAGGGGCAGGGAAGGAGAAGGGGACATCCTGGTTTGTGCAGTGGTTGAGCCCAAACCACCCCTGTGACCAACAAGCTCATGGGAGGTGCTTTGTATAATCTTAAGAATCCCCAGTGGCTTGCTTTAACGCTTCTGTAAAACACACTTCCCCCCCGCCCCTCCGCAAATTAGCCCTTTGTGTGCAAGGGCAATGCAGGGCTCATGCTGCAGGCTGGAGCCCTTCTGCAGGGATGGTATGAAAGCAGCACCCACTTTGGAGAAATTCAACAAGCAACGGCCTGTAATTCAGGGGCTAAGTTCTTGTAATGAAGAGACACTGGAAAGCTACGACTTAAGAAACCAAAATGAGCCTGGCATAGATGTAGAGTGCTTTGGTGAGGTGGGGTTTCCAGCTGGCACATAACCCTGCCAGGTCGGTACGGCTCGTATCAAGACCTCCAAAAGGTGCCATAAAGGGAATGAAAGGACGTAGCTCTGGGTACGATGCATGGTCTGAGCACAATGTCTAATTTAAACATGCACAAAATTATTGCTAGGTTTTGCATGTAGTGGTTTGGGTTTTATTTTTTCTGTTATATTCTCACAAGAAAATAACTGCTTGCTTTGACTATTTTTACCACTCAGAAAGGCATAAAGCCATCGTTTAGTTTCTTTGATGTATTTTCCATATATATTAGTCTATGCTATTGTATTAGATAAGACTAACCATGATTTGCTAATGAGAATTACTGTATTCCCAGAGACAAACCAAGAGTATTTTTAGCAAGGGGATAGACTAACGAGATCACCAAGAGGATACGTGGTCGCATTAAATATTGCTACTTAATATACAGACATTTTGCAAAGGATTAGACATTGTAAATCCAGTGCTCTTTCCAAGTAGAATAAGTATCACTTTGAAATTATATTTAATTGTCCACTCTAGACTTCTATGTCATTTATTGTGTCTAGCCATGCTATTAGTGACTGACGTCAGGGAAAGCCTGCTGTGACTTTGCGGTGCACAAACCTCTAGATAGTCCCTCTCCATCCTTCTCTCAGGGCAGCCTGTTGTTCAGGAATAAAGGCTTGGCATAAAGGAAAATAAACTTCAGCTGTACCAATGGAGGGAGGAAAGAAAAAAGCCTATTTCTATGTGTAGAAGAGCCCTTGAGGCTGATGGTCTTGGGATACCTGGATGGGTCTGATAGCCTGGGGCCCTGTGAGCTCTGGATCCAACCTACGTTAAGAGAAAGCCCTGAAGTTGCCATTGTAGAAAGGAACCCACTTTGAGGCTGAGAGATCTCTGGGAAAGACCAGCAATGGGGATTAAAATACTTTCTTTAAAATAATTAAACCCTGAGGTTTAGCAGTAACCGCAAAATGGGTTAATTCCCAATTGGAGTTGCCTCTTACTAAGTGTCTGATGGCGTGAGAGCTGACATGCAGAGCTCCCACCGAACTGCACTAACTGAACTCCTGATGGCTTTTCTCCTCCACCAGGATTAACGCTGCCTTCCCCAAATTAAAGCTGCCTGTTTCATGTAAGGAGTGCAGCAGCAAAACTCGCTGGCATGGTAAGCAAACTGATGAGATGACTCATTGCCCTGGTTCATGGAAATGATCCTTGAGGGCTGGTTGCAAATGCTAAGTGATGACGAGTGCACCCACCTGAAGCAAAAGGACCACCGGTGCCCTGGAGCACCTTGCCCAGCATGCCAGAGGGTGAGAGCTCAGGATCGTAGCTGGTCCCCAGGGAGGAAAAGCTTCGCCCTTCAAAGCCCCTGTCCGGCGGGGGGGGGGGGGGAGATGCTGCGCTTAAAGCTGGGCCCTGGGGCAGGTAGGTTTTCCAGCTCTCGTCACTCGTCTTGGTGCATAACACCTATGAGTGAGCAAGAGAGTTGCTGAGGGCCAACGCATCGCTGCCTCTGGCTCAGTAATTGGCCTCTGAGAGAGCGGCTCCTGCCCAGTGACCATTTGCAGCTGCCTGGCCCCTGTGCGGAGGGGCCCCAGCCTGCACCTGCTTGCATGCAGACGTCCCCAGCAGCGGCCCCATGTCGCTCAGCTTGCATGTGCAGTGAGGTCCCTGTGAGCAGTGAGCCCTGTGTGCACGTCCCTGATGATGGCAGGGACGGAGAACCTCGGCATGAACAGAAAACCCTTTTCCTTGTGTGCAGGGGAAGAGTCCACCTTGGTACCCAGTTCTCTGCAGAGATTTTTAGCTGCTCAAGACGGGATAAATGTCTCTGTGGTCTTTGGGCCCTGCTGCTGCTCTTCCCCTGTGCCCCCTGCTCCGTGTTATGGCTGCCGTCCCCTCCTGCTGAGGGAGAAGTTTCCCTTCTCTGGGCAGCAGCTTGCTGGAAACCCGGGGCCATTTACCGCACACTGAGGCTGTGCAGGCGTTGCTTTGGCGGACGCTGGCAAAACAGTCCCTGATGCCCCTTGCTGCACTGCGAAACCTGGATGTGGGGAAGGCACGTGGGCGGAAGGGGGTGTTTCCAGCAGGATCGGTGCCCAAGGTGGCCCGGCAGGTTGTGCCCATGCGGGAGAAAGTGGCTCTTTTTGAGGGTTTTGAGCTGAACAACCAAATGCATAAGTTGTTTTGGGAGCTGCAGGCCTCAAGGGTGGAGGGGAGAGCACCCAGCCCTGTCCACGGGGAGCAAAAGCCCCGGGGCTGGGAGTGAGAAGAAAAGAGAGCCCCACTGGAATGGCAGGCTCAAGGCAGCAATCCGCTGCAGCTGCCGTCGTGATGTGCGCAAGCAAAGGGAGCAAAGTCACTGGGAGCACACGTTTTAAATAATGTCAATATGTTCCCAAGGTGAAGGTTGGCTTTACGTAACTGCTGGTGATACTTCCTTCTGTCTAAACAGGTGCAGGCTGCTTCTCTGCAGCTGGTGACTTGGATGGGGCCTGGGGCTTCAGCGGGAAAAATAATGAAAGGACCTGCACTGCCCAAGCTGCTCTTTGGGAAGCTCGTGGATACACACTAAAACAAGAAAATGCCAGCAAGCCGTCAGCTGAAGCAATGCCTGTGGGATCTCTGGGGGAAAGTGCAGTCATCAGTCATCCGTCATCTTGTAGGGTTTTGCTAAGAAAATTTTTATCTCTGTTCTCCAGGTGAGAAGACTAGAGCTCGTGAGGGGGACGGTGTGAGCAGGGTCACCGGCTGCCCGCCGTGGGGAGAGCTGACCCGGCCGCGCGGCTCAGCAGAGGCAGGGAAGCTCGAGTCTGGCTTGGTGGGAAGGAAAACAGAATATGTTAGAGGTCTAAAAAAGTGAGGGGCAAAAGGACAGCAGTAACAGGAGGAAGGGAGCATTCAACAAAAGGCGAAGATGTGCAGGAGGAAAGGTGCTTTTGAATCACTCCAAACGTGCATCGGGTCCCCGGCACATCTGGCACCGTGCCCTTTCTGCCCTTGGCCGCTCCCCCTCTGGCATGGCACCAGCTCCCAGATCACGCTTCGGAGGGTCTCAATGGCCTGGGATTTCTGATCTGTGTGTTGGCAATGCTCGGGAGGACGACTGCTGTGCTCAGTGGGCACCCAGTGGGCAGGCTGCTTCTTCCCAGTGGTGGAACTGGGAGCAGAACTGAGCCCCCTGGTTATCTCTGGTCTCTACACTTGCCATGGTTGTGAATCTCAAACTCCAGGTCGTAATAAGATTGTCATACAGAACAAAAAGTGGCATTAAAGAAAATTAATAAATGTCAAAATCCATGTAAAAAACCCATAGCTCTCATTACTCATATGCAGCATGAAACCCACAGAACTGTAATTTCCAATTTCATCTTCTCTGGCTGACCACAGATATGAATTCATTCAAATAGCAAGGAAGGAATTAAGTGTTAATTTAACAAAAAGGAAAGGCTACTAAGGAATTAAATTAGATTCTTAAATTAAATATAAACCTGTAAAAAGGCTTTCTGAGTGTTCTCAGCCTGTCTCCTTGATAATACTCCGCAGTAATAAAACAAAATGGTATCAAGTGTCTGGTAACGTGCTGAGGCACTACCCCCAAGCAGCAGAACAGAAGTGTGCTGATCCTTATAATGTCATTTTGTTTGGAATAAACTTGAAAATCTCAGTTTCCCTCCTTGATGCACCCAGAGCAGCTCGAGCTGGGAGAGCTGAAACTGCTGGCAGGAGTAGGTGGGTTCGAGGCACGGCCTGAACATCATCCTTCATCGTCTGCCAGGGCTATACTTAGCAGCAAGGTATTGAGGCTTGCGTATCAAATTTTAAATAGGTTTTTAAAAGCCCTTTCTCTAATGGAGTATCCGATTGTGCTCCATAATTAAAGATCACAGTCCAGCCAGCTCTGCCTGCGGAGGGAGAGGCAGTGCCTGTGCACTGCTGCTTGCTTCTCTCTTATCTTGCTGGCTTGGCGGAGGAGGCTTCAGAGACCTGTCACAACGGAGATAAGGACAGAAGCAAATTAAGATTTAGGAATTTCTTCTGGGACTTTTCTAGGCAAAAAGAGGTTTTTAATTGGTTTTCAATTCTGCAGCAGCCGAAGGTCTTTAACTAGGTTTTACATCATTCTCTGGTATCGCTCGCCTTTTCTACGCTTAGCCCACCATGATTTGGGCTTCCTTAAACAGATGAAAATTTACTGTTTTGTTTCAAAAAATCAAGATGCTCAGTGATTTCACGTAGATGCTAAATAGCAAATGAATTGTTGAACCTTAAGCCTGCTAAAGACAGTGTTTTAGTCTAACGCTGCTATATTTAGCTGCTATATTTAGCTGATCTGATAAATGTAGTATTAAAGGCCTACTAACTTTATTTTTTAATTATTTTTTGTTTTCCTTGCGTTATTTAGCTGGTGAACTGACTTTACAGTTTTCAGCTGGAAGTCTTTATTTTTTTACTCACTTCCCAATTTTTTAAATCTTTAAAATAACATAAATATCTTGCCTTGCAGAGCTCTGCTGCAGCATTGACAGTTTACAGAGCTGATTCTTGGCAAACATAAAAACAAATAAAAGTATGCTTGTATAATCCTTAATCAATTGTTTTTTGTTTTTTGTTTTTTTTTAATGGAGCTCTTGCTCTGCAGAGTGCTAGCTGGGATGGGTGGCTGCTGGCTTCGGTCCAGGCAGGCGTGCAGACGAGCAGCAAAGCCCCTTCCCTGCGCCTCATGCCTGAGGCAGCACGGCCTCCAGGAGGTGCGCCCTGACCAACACCTTTCCAAAGTCAGTAAAAATGGTCCTTCTGTCTTGAGCAGATTTAGGGTTGGCCCAAAAATGCATCAATACTCTACTAAGAGTCCAAGTGGTGGATTATTACTCAAGCCCAGACAATAGATTTGTTAAAAACCAACCAAACAAGCGAGGAACCACGCTGTCATTTGTCCCATCTGGCTGAATATGAACTAACTCTTGGGACTAAACTGTTTTCTATGTATTTCCACTGATTTAACTGTAGTTACCAAGAGTGAATGCTGCTCTGCTATACTGCGTGTTGTCAGGAAATAAGCTTTATCAGTAGATGGGGAGATTTGTCTATGTATACTGATTTAGTCTATTCTCAAAAATGTTTTTATGCCCAAAATCTGCAGTGGTTTTGGAAGTTGCTTTCTCCGCTGCGTTCACATCTGCCTGTGGACGATGTGGTGACATGTCTCAGCAATGCAGTTGTTTCCAGTCGCGGTACAGGCAGAAAAGGTGGGTGAGAGTGTGGGCGACGGCGAGCCTGGAGGAGCTACTCAGGACAAATGCTGGCTGATGCCAGTGCATCATGCCCTGCTCGGGGGAGCATCGCTTGTCTTCAGCCAGAAGATGCAGCACCAACCTGGGGGAGAAACTGCAGCTGCCAGCACCTCTCCAGCACCATCCATGGACCCTGCCAATGCCGTTTTGGTAATGCTTCCAGTCCCTACAGCCTGCAGAAAACCCTGGGTACCTTTGGACACGGGTCCCCTGTGCTGCACCCATGTCCCCTGTGTCTGTTCAGCTCCCAGCAGCGCAAAGCAGGAGGTTAATCCCAATTACAATAAGGGCTTATGTTAATAAATAAATGCTAATACAAGGGCTTTATCCAGGGGAGGGGAAAAACCAAAACGTGTGGTCAAATCACATTAGTTCCACTATTTAGAATTATTATTATTACTATTATTATTATTATTATTATTATTATTATTATTATTATTATTATTTATTCTGTCTGCATGGGAGAGGTTGCTGTTTTTGCTAGTAATTCCCGTGAAGAAAGGCCTTTTCATGTGCACCCAGGTGCTGCAGGCTCTGAAGGGAGACGCTGCTGCTGCTGGCTTGTGGAATGGGACAGGCCTTGTGCTTTAACACTAATTGATCATTAGTTAGATAATAAGTCACTGGTCATTAGTCAACAGCCATGGCCGTACAGTTTGTTCCTCCCTCTCTCAAGGGTCTTTTTCTCTGTACTCTCCGCTAGACTTTCTTTAAGGAGAGCCCCAGTACAGTGCAGCTGCCTCGAATGCTGAACACCCCTGGGCAGCTGGAAGAAGTTCCCCAAACTTCTCCCTCTCTGTTTGACTCCGGTCGCTTGTTCCAAGGAGGAACTCAGCTCCCACGAGGCCTCTCGGGGAGGGTTCAGTGCTCCCCAGCGCCTCATGAACAGCTTCGTCACTGCCTCTGTGCTTTGCCCGTATTTCAGCCCCTTGTTACCACTGAGGGGCTGCAGGGAGGATCGGCATTAAAATGGTTAAAAATGTGTATTTGTTAAGGGAACTGCTCTGGCAGTCCCTGATCAGGCCACGTACACCATATTATACATAACACTGTGTTGTATGTACACAGTGTTGTATGTACACCGCAGTGCAACCTCAGGAAGAGCTGATCGGTGACCAAATTGTCCGCAGTGCTGCTGGTCTTCCTTGGGACTGCTCCCTTTCAGATATGAAGAGATCAGTTTGGTGGGTAGATTTCCTTGGACAAAATTAGCAAATTGAGTGTGCTGAGAAGTCTGGGAGTTTGCTTTCTATCCTGGGAAGCGTTTCTAGAGGAGTGGATGCTGAGCAAAATCTGTTGCTCGATGCTGACTCTACAGCTGATCCAAAATAGCAGTAATTTTTCCATAGATATTTATAAAAATCTTTTTTATGCTTAAAAATCCTGTGGAAATACTTCTATTAATTCCTGTTTCTGCACTGTCTTGTAATTCTTTTTTTTGTCTTTTTCTGCCTTCTTTGGAAACTGTGGTACTTTCAATTTAAAAATTCAATGGCAAAGAGTGAAAAATGCCACCTGTTTGGGTTTTTTTTTCCCCTGTGAAAACTGCAGTTTCTGATGAGCAGACATCCTCTACCAGATGTGTGCTTGCATGAGAGGGGCTGGGCGGCTCTGTCTGCCCATGGAAGAGCCCAGGGGTGCCTCTGTGTCCAGCCCCAGCACGCTGCTGCTTGGGATCCTGCTCAGGTCCATCAGTCGCCTTGCAGTTGCAGAGGGATTAGGATAGTTTTGGATGCAAGCACAGATCCTGCCCTGGGGAAATCCAGCAGTGGCAGCAGTCCGGGTGCTTTTCCACCCTCCCCTGCACCCCCCATGCTGCATCTGGGTCTCGGTGAGCTCCTGCCTGAGCTTTGGCCCTCCAGCCTGGGGCTCAGGGGGGTACAGAGATGCTACTGCGTTAATAATAAGCCGCTGTTTGTCTCAGCAGACACCGTCAGGTAAATGGAGCACGAAAGCATAATGACTCTGGCATAAATGGGAGAGCATTAAAATTAATGCAGTTTGTTGATGTAATTGGTAGCTCATTAGGGTGAGTGCTAAGCTTGCCTCACTGTGATGCTGTGGTCCAGAAGCTGAGCCCATCCTGGCAGCTGGCTGTGCTGGTGCTCCTGCTCACTCCTGTGCCCTGATGGTCCTGGCTGGGCTGAGGATATCCTGCAAACCTCCAAGGGTTTGGTGAGCAGGGGCAGGTCACTGCAGGGCCTCCTTGTTACGAATCTGTAAGAGAAAACTCATGTACACAGCGTAGGTGAGCAGGCACTTCTTTATTTCAGCGCTGGGGACACAGGAGATAGCTCCACCAAACACATGTCCACCTTTACATTAGAATTCACCAGTTTTTATACCATCTTGTGACAAGGAAACACATACAGCAAAATTGTGATAAGGCTACACAAACGTATACAATGAAAAGATCTTTTGAGCATGTCATGCTCTTGTCCAGTTCATTATACTAAGGTGGTCTCACGTTTACATACTCATTATGCACAAGTGGATGTTGATTTTAGTATTAAAATTAAGCAAGGTAAGGCAAAGACAGGGTCTTTACTTGATTCTCATCCAGCATTGACTAATCTACTGTTATCTGTTCCTAATGAATAAGATGTTCTTGATTCTATGTACTGCACATATTCTAACTCTCTACTTACCTTAAGTTTACATGATCACCTAGCAGCATCTCCACGGTAATGCATTTCTTCATAGCAACTGTTTCAAAATTTGTTAAGTTTTGCCAACTTCATGAGTTAATTCTGTGAGTTACTATAACATCCTAGCTTGGTGCAGGAGTTTCTGTCAACCCTGTGTGGACTAAACACTTTGTACCAGCTGAGCCTTCGCTGCTGCTCCCTGTGGGGCAGAGGCCTTGCAGACATAAGTTTCAGCAGCTGGTGTTATAAAACCCCTTTTTCCCCCCACTGCTTGATTAGTTAGACGTGACGTTTTTCTGGGATGCAAACAAGAGCACCTCATACTCCGTGTCCTGTGCATCTCCTTGCACAGAGGAACTCAAATGCCGCCTGCGGCCCCAGGCTCAGCACAGCACGGGCAGCAGAGATGAGCCAGCGATACACCGACCTGCACAGGGCTGGTTAGCACGGCATCAGCACGGGTAATAAATGCTAAGTCACATGCACTGAAGACACTTCAGCAGCAATACTGACGGCTCTTCAAGAGGGATGATTCTGGTGGAGTGGCTTTCGATTTGTTCCTGGCCCATACATCTCTCCTCTTCAGCGCGGTGGTAGAAATTACTTCATTATAAACTATTTCACAGCAGCAGACCTCGAAAGTTTCTGAATTAGAAGCAAATTGCACCATTGATTACATTTTTATTTATTTATTTTCAGATCTTGATTCTTCAGAAGATGAAACACGTTTCTTACTGCTTCCCTTCCCAGGGGCCTGGGGCAGTAATTACCAGCCCGAGGCAGAGCAGAGGCGAGCTGTGTCTCTTTGCAGTGCACTCTGCTCTTTGGCTGTATTAGTCACTCTATCACCACCTTTTCTCTGACACTCAGGCTGACCATTTCAAGGTTTAAAAAAAAGGAAAAGAAAAGCCTGGTAGTACAGAGCAGTTTTACACAGGTTTGATGTTACGTCTTCCTCTGTAAGAAAGCTATTGCCTTGAACATGAGCCTGGCATGTCCTTGAACATCACAGCTGCTTCATGGACCAGGATCCTTAATGGCCACCATGAACAGAATTGTCATCATGGGTAATGTCCTTGCTCTGAGAAGTCCCATTTCAGCACAGCCTGCTGGCAATCCCCACGGAGCTGGTTCCTGCTGTTAATTCCCAGCCGCTCCACCTCCAAGCAGGAACTCACACAGGGAGATTTCACCGACTGCTGCACTCGGGATAGATGAGGACAAGTGTGTTTCCCTGGTCGAACAAGGTAGTTGTCTTATAAGGAACGATGTGCTATTGGTCTGGTGTGATATCCCATGGATGAGAACACATGGCATTTTATTCTGTTTTCCACTTGTTTTTATCCTGTTGTCTTACAGCTGATTATTACATTCTGATAGAACAACAGAAATGCTGTTCCCTTAATTAGATTTATCACAAATGCCCAGCCTCCCAAGTACTGACAGTTAACAAGTGTTCTTTGGCTGGGGGTAATTGTCCAATATGGGAACATCGATAAAGCAATAGAGTGATTAACAAAACACTGAAAATGTATGGATAAATCTCAAGCTGTCTCATCTGGGTCTTCTCAAAGCAAGCAAGCAAATAATAAGGTTAGTCAGAGGACAGGTTCATCATTATCATGAAACCAAATCTTTTTTTATAGGTTCGTGTGATTGAAAAGATTCTTGCAGGCTGATCTGGCTGGAGGCCAATGAGATATGATTGAAGGCATTTGGGAGACTGCAGCTTCCTCGCTGTAGCCTGCAATAATTACTGTGAGCAAGAAGGTTAGTCAATACCTGCATACGTCTCTTGTTCATATTGCCTGTAATTCATCTAATCTCATATGTACAACCTTTCAAAGGTATTTTTTGGTTCTCTGTCCTGTGATGGAGGAACAACAGAAAAAATATACCTTAACAGCAGTTTGCATTGATTCTTGCACCAGAGAACTGCTGAGGTGATGGCAGGCTGTGTTGTGCAAGCACTCTTGTCCATGGAAGAGCAGTTTGGGCTATTCGGCTGATGTGGTTGGTATTGGCCAACGTTAGGAAAAGGAAGACTAACAAGGAGGCCTGGGTTAACACTTCTCCCTGGGTAAAGCTAATGACCGTATCGAAGCATCATGTAAGTCAGTCTTGCAGTTTTGCCTTGTTATTAGCTACTTTGTGTGATGCTGTACCAGGTACCCTTGTCCTCCGGTGAGTTGAGCTGAGAGCGACTTCCCTTAGAGTGTGTTACTTTTCTGCACCTCCGTGTTTCAAATGTGTTCCTGGATCTAGCCGCATAGCTCTGACCATTTCATAGGTTGCAGTCCATAAGATTTCCTTGCTAACTTCCTGGCACAAATGAGAAGTCTAAAGGTGCAATGCCCATGTTGTTTGTCTGATCCCAATCTTTCCCACTCCGGAGAGCAGGGAGGTGATTTCTGGTATCAGCTAATTCTTGCTGTAGTAACTGCCTTGTTTTGTTCTTTGCCAAATGCTAGAAAGTGGGTTGCTATTGTCTTAGGCTTCTGTTTGGAAGTATCAGTTCCATAAATAATTATGTATGAAATCAGACTGTTTTTTTTAAACACTTTGAAGTTTTTACAAGCATGACATAGAGTAAGAGCAGTACAGAAATAGACCAATATTTCCCCTTACTTTGAAGTTACTAAACCCACATCTAATTACAAAGTGATTAAGACTGAGTCACCACAATTGTGTCTCTTCTGAACACAGTTTTCAAGCAGTACTAATACTCTTAAATATAAAACATTACATAAATAGGAGTGCAGGAGCTGCAAGGTTAGACTCTCCATACAGTCTGATTTTTTTTGCTGAACTCCAGGTTGCCTTTCAGTGAGTGACAGCATTACATAAAACATCAAAGCCATTCTGTGTGCTGGACGGAAAGAAGACCTACCTGCTTAAAAAAGCAAAATCAATGATAGACGACATTGCTTAGTTGTCTGTTTCTACAACTTTTCCTAGTCTTTTTTTTAATAATCATTTATTTATAAGTTGTAGGATTAATCCCTGAGCTGCCTTAAAATGAGAACCTGGGGATGCTCCAAGGTTAACAATTGTATTTTTATTTTCATAGTGTTCTATTTCAGTTATTAAGAGCTATTGCACCCAGTGATAACAATTACCCAGAACAACAGATAATTGAATAGGTTTAATGGAGCCTTGATTTTAAAATACTTGCTTTGAATGACAATGTGCAAAGTTAAATAAATGATGGATGAGCAAGATTAAATGGAACAGAATTCTAATCTGCCTTACATAATATAGGAGACATTAATATAATTCTAAAATACCTGTAGTTAAAGGCTATGAATGTCATAGTCAAGGAGAACACGGATGCCACCAGCAAACGTTATGTTCAGGGTCTGGGTGCGGTTTTACGCAGAGCAGGAGCCCCTGTGCAAGCTGAATTTGAAAGTCGAATGCCTGAACACATCCACAGGAAAGCACACGCTCGTTCTGACTTGGCGATAGCTGCAGCTCATGGGGGTGTGCGTTAGTTTTGGGTTAACACCCAGGTCTTGTTGGGTCCATCTGGACTTTTGCTCTGCCCTCCAGTCCACCGGGACCTCAGTATTAGAGCAGTTGTGTCCCTTGTGATGGCTACTTCTAGAAGATGGATGAGATTTCTGCAGAAATCCTCAAATTATCTTTGTAAAGCCCTTCAGGTGTGAAGAGAGCAGCTGGGACAAGGTGCTCTTACCCCACTACCAATTTAAGCGAAGGCTCTGAGTATCATTTTGGAAATGATGCAAGGTTGGTGAACCTGGCAGTGCTTCAAAACTGTTTTAAAAAGACAGGTGAAGGTCATTTAGGTATTTACAAATCTAACAAATGTTAGTTAAGGCTTCCTGCATGTGTACAAGCCCATTCAAGGGAAGAAGCCTGCTGACCACTGCTCTCCTCCAACAAAACCGTCTGCGGTGCTGGCTGAAACAACGCACTTGTCCTGTGTTACTCTCATCTCAGAGAGGTACTTTCCTTCTTCTAGCTCTGCCAGGGGATAGTGTAGAAAAAACGGCAGTGTCTTCATATCAAATTTATTCCTCCTATTGTTGGACAGTGGGCCGGTGCTCAGTACAAATGAAAGCAATTTGCAGTGTAACATGGGGTTAGAAAGGCATTCCTGTTACCTAACAATCCAGAAGAAAATAGTATCAAAGTAATAATATGGTTAATTAAGAAAAGTCACGTCTGCCCTGATCTGATTACGCACTGTTAAAAAATAGAAAGACACTGAGAAATTCATTGCAGTTGATTCCCAACATTTTTCACCAAAAAAGCCCAAACAAGCATGCAGTTAGGAGTGAAGCCAGGAATGCTGGGGATGGAGGGCTTTAAAAAGGGAATGATATTGCAAAGCAACATGCTCATTGTGATCTAAGCCCCAGGGAGAGGCCATGGCTTTATGCAGTTGGAGCTGTGTTTGTCCAGGATGTGGAGATGCTGCTTGCAGGAGCCCTGTGTCTTCATCCTGACCCCACAGACTCTCCATGCTTTGCTCTGCAGGAGCATCGTGAGTTTGGTATGATCCGGGGGTGCTGCTGGACAAATGCCTTCCGGAAGTTTTTTCTCTTTTAGCATTCCCATTTTGTATAAGATTGATTTTAATCAGAAAAGGAAAGATATCCTACCTGTTCATCCTCCTGAGACAGCTTTTCTCCTAGGCAAAACAGGGACATCCATGCTCGTACACAGTTGGGGCTGGTTTTTTCGGACCAGCTTGTTAAGGATTCAGTTCAGAGCCACATTGCTTCTGCACTGAGTCATCTGGATCAAGAGGAGGACTGTTTTCAGCCACCAGACTAGGATGATAAACAAGTCTCATCAGACATTTTTCTGGGTCATGGGTTAATAAGACTGTAAATCTAAGGGTAATTTCTCTGAAAGCCACAATGAAGTCATAGTCTTTGGCACAAAATGTCAGCTTTATTGTTCCAACATTATTTATCTGAGAAGAGCAGTTATAGGTAATTTGTGAATTGTGCAAAAACATGAACTCATGCATAATAATCTTAATGGAGCTTGTTTACATCTTTTTGTGCATAATTAGGAAAACATATGATCGAAGTTGTTCTCCTCATTTAGAGACCTGTTTTGGCTGGTCGACATAGCGGAGTTGGTGTTGCCAAGAGCTATACTGGGTGATGTTTTCTGATAGATTTAGTGTGTGGTATCTGTGCGCAGAAGTAGGAATCTGTAAATTTATGACGAAAAGATCAAGTCTATCATAAACAGTAATATCTGCTGGAAACGAAAGCTGCAATTCCAGCACTGGCATTTCCTCTGTGCCACACACAAGTGAGTGTCATCAGCTGTGTCTCATATAAAAGCCTGACATTGAGTGACTGATTATATCACAGCCTTGAAATTGTGCCTTCTAATTAGATATGCAGAGTGAATAATTTTAGTTCAATTAGGTGTTGCTGGACAACCAATAACGTAATGCATGTCTACACTAATTATTATTATTGAAGTCTTTCATGTCCTTGGTTACTGACACTTGGGTACTGGAAACTGGTCTTTTGGGTTGGTTTTTTTTTTTTTTTCTTTCCTACTTTGGCATTATTTTACAGCATCCAGCTAAATTAAAACCAGCAGTAGATGTTATTTAACATCTTTCTACACACTGTATAGGAAAGCCAGTGTTGTTTATATCACTGTAGTTATGATGCTAGTTCTGAGGCTGATCAAATGTTTGTTGCCAATTAGGATTCAGTGAACTTTTACCTTTTTTTCCTGCTTTCAAGCCAATTCTGACTCATGCAGATGTAATAAGTTTCTGAGAAGTTGTTTATGTAGCCTGCTCCAATGGGAGACTTATTTGCAGATAGATCTCTATGAGTTACCTCTCCCCTATTCACTCTTCATCATGTTGCGATGTGTAGTTTGCTTGCTAATTATGTTGTTTGGTCCCTTCTTGGATTTATGAAGCTCTTTTAACAGCAAAAAACCAGTAGGCTTGAATAATCCTGGTGGATGGGCTCTCCCAGAAAGCCCCAGTGAGTAACCTGCCCTCTCCGTGGCCATCCCTGGTGTAGGTGCCCACCTCCTCCTCAGCCCCCTCCATGTTCTCCCACCCCTCCTGCTGCCTCCATGCCCCCCGGGCAGGGGTCTTCTGCTCCTGCCTTCCCTTCCTTGCCTGCTTTGCTTGGTCAAGAGCTGAATGCTATCCCCCCTGAGCACCTGGCACAGAGCCCCTGCCTCTCGCCAAGGATTTCAGCTCCATTTGGGCTTGCTGCTGGTTGATTTTCGTGTGATTTCCCTAGCCGGTGGCATAAAGGGTAGGAGGGAGAAGGAGTTTTGGGTAACAGATAGTTGCCTGTTGTTGAAAGTGCTGCTGGAAGGGGAAAATGTGGCAGCAAGAGCCTACACAGACTAGACGAGGAGAGAGTGCAGCTGAAAGGAGGGAGAAGATCAAACTTCACAGCACCAGGGCCATCCTGATCAAATCCCTGTACTCAGTCAAGCTGGCTGCAGCCGCTCCCCCTTCCTGGAGCTGGCGAGCATCTTCCACGCTCGAGGCAGAGCTGAGCCAGGGAACTGGAAACCCTGGGCCATAGCTGCTCCATCTCCAGCTCAGCTGCTTCCTCATTACCTTCACTGGTAACTTCTTTCATTTCAGCTGCTTTTCAGGATATGCTGTGGCAGCCTTTGGGTGTGAGCACGCTTCTTCTGAAGGGAAGGCAATCATGCTTCTCCTTGACACCCCTTTGTGTTTTCACCCTGCTCCAGGATCTCTCTCCCTTGCCTTTGACACTAGCATCTTCAAATAATGACTGCTCATTAGCACAGTGGAGCCAGACTTTAATTTTCCAAAATCAAAAGCCTTTTACAGCTCTGCAGTGTGCATGATCTGTCCAGAATGTGTATCTGCTTGAGCTGGAGAGAACAGGTATGCCTTACACACAGCAGTGTCCCACGTGTATAGGCAGAGAAATTGCTTATCATGCCTTTCCTATAAATGAGGCTCTTGCAAGTAGCTAGTGAGCTCAGCATGGACTCTTTCTGAAACTGAGAGTCTCATCTGAAAACTTTCACCTTTGGAGCTTTCTGGTCCCACTGAACCTTAGCGGTGCTGTGCTGTAGTATCTGCAGCACAGAGTGCTCCCATCCTGCAGCTCGGCTCCAGGTACTGCTTGGAGGAGGTATCCTAACCCCCTAGATGGGCTCTGTAGCATCCCACACAGTCTGAGTTTTTGGTACCTTATTAGTTTCTAAAAAAAACCAACTCACCCCCCCCAAAAACACACACACACACACACACAAAAAGAACAATTTTTCTTGGTATTTCAGATATAGGGCCCAGATTTTGCCAGTGAGGTGCAGTTCAGTTAAGGATGCTCCGACATTATTGCATTACTACTGTTCATGGGAGTGGAATGTTGCTGTTTTGATTCTTTATGCTGCGGTGCAGTGGCACAGACCTTGTACTGGATCATCTCCCCTTGGCACATCTCTGGGACCTGCAACACGTGGTGCTGCCGCAGGGCTGTCCCACTGCAGGCAGCCCGACATCTATCCACCACCTCCGCCCCCGAGGCAGCATTGTGGGCCCCAGTGATGACCATGGAGCCTGCAGGCACGTGTCCTGGAGCAGAACAAGTGATGAGTAGTAGACAGTGTGGGATTTTCATTCAGATGGACATCTCGGGGGAGGATGAGGTTTCCCCCAGCATGGGCCCGTTGATACTATTCCTTTGTACCAACACCCTGCTCCCTCCTGAAATCGCATGGGTCCAACCTTGCGCAGTGTTTCAGGAGATGCCAGGCTGTTTCTTTGTGGCTGTTTATGGCTTCAAATGTTTTTCCTTTTATTGCATACTTCAGATGCAATAAAAGAGAAATGAAGGGGCCATTAAAGGAAAATGCTCTTCCCTAGCATTTATCTGCTCTGTGGGATGTTTCCAGAATTGCTCCTGAGTGAATGCTGCCTGTACCCCTGCACCGTTTGCCCTGTTACCTTCTACGTGATATTCTCTTTGCTTGCTGGTACTCCTTTTCTGGGGCTGATTTCCCACCCCTCCAGCCTGCTGTGCGATGTCCTGGAGGCCTGCCAGCGGGTAGGATTTCGTTGCAAAAAAAGCAGAGATGCAGGAGCCTGTGGCTGGGGACAGCACTGCAGCCAAAGCGCAGCCAGAGCTTTAGGTACTCCTGCATCTTTTTCGAGCCAGGCCAGCTGGTCTCAGCCCTTGCTGAAAAGCTTGGCAAGATGCTCCTCATTCCTTAGCTTTCCCTGTTACTGCTAAGGATTCGATACTTTAGGAAGCAGGCCTGGAGGATGCAGGTCTGACCTTATCCTTATGGCTTACGAAGACAGCTCCTTCTAAATGCATGGATCATGAACCAGCCCTGCAGCGTGTCCTGCTGGTCCTTCGCGAGGCTGGGAATCTGGGGTAGAAAAATAGTGTGAAAGCATGTAACATTGGACATTGGTCTAACTCATGTGCACGTGGAGCATGTCTTGGAGTGCAGGTGTTCTGCATGCACTCACCTTAGTGTTAGGGAAATTCTGAGCTGAGCCTCGTCGCTTCTCAGGGGTTGCAAAAGGCACAGTCCCAGCGTAAGTGCCCTTCCCCTGCCAGTCCTCATGAATCAGCTCCAAAGGCATTAAAGAAAAGTGACTGGGGACTTATTAGCAGGCAAAGAGACATATCTTCCCCTGGCTTCAGTCCTGGAAAAAACTGAGCAGTTTGGAGATTTCCAAAACAACTGCAGTGGGATGTGGCCATCCTCTGCAGAGGCCATGGGCGAGGAGCATCAGACTGGAAAACGGGTCCCCTCAACATCAGCAATCAGACACCCCTCTTTTTCTTTTCAGCACTGATGTAGGAGGCAGTAAATGATGAGACTGGTATTGATTTTTCAATGACAGCTGTTGCCTTGTGTCTTCTGCCATCTGCTAGGGGTAAAGGTACCTTGAAGGCATCTTTATTTTAAATCCTACTTCATAACCAGTAAAATATTAAAGGAGGGCAAGATAACCTTGTCAGACAAATTTGATACTGGTTTTCTGATTGTTTTCTTTATGGTAAGTTTACAAGCTTGGTTGATTAAGGTAAAAAGATTATAGGAGCGACTCTCTCACCTTGCAAATCTTTCCTACTTTGAAAATAGAAACACAAGGAATTTATAATCATCAGCAGCACAATTTATAGTCAGCGCTGGACTGGTGTAGAATAAGCTAATTTTAAGACAGCTAAATATAAGCTGAGATACAAGGCAAAATAAATGTAGGCTATGTTGGAAATATAGTGAAGTTTTTGCTTTAACGGAGTGTTTCAGAGGAGAATTTATGGTTTACAGCTGCCAGATTCTTTAGTGTTTGCAATGGCCCTGGGTCTCCAACTTGGAGGGCTGGTGGCTGGTGTCAACTTGGTTAGAGCCAAAAAGCTGAGCTGATCTCTGTCGTCTGTGCTGCAGAAGTGAGAGGTGGCCGCACAGCTCTCGGCACCATTGGTGCTCCCACAGCATCATCCTGCACCTCCCCCGGCTGTTACAGATGCAACAGTTTCATCCTTGGCTCTTCCTTTGCCCAAAGGTGGTTGTTGCCATGTGTTGTTTTTCTTTTCAGTCTAGCAAAGTCCTACAAAGCCTTATGCTGGGAAGAAAAGCTCTCTTTGTGCAAGTGCTCAGAACTGTCAATGGAGACTTAATTTGTCTTTTACAATGTGCAGCTCTCTGTTGTTTCACCGCTCCAGGCGTGACCCCTTCCCAGCGGCGGTCAATACTTTTGGTGGGTGGAATTGGCAACGATCTTGCATAGGCAAGGAAAAATCTGTCTCTGAGCTTGTCATTAGGAGACCGCTTTAATATTTCTGCAGGTAAGCTCACAGGAGAGAAAGGGCTTGCAAGGTATGAAAAACCCGCGTGTGTCTGGAGGCTGCGAGCACAGGGCTGAGCAGGCAGCTATGGGCGCTCAGAGCAGACCCCTCCGAGGGTGCTCACACACCCGACCAGCTGCGTTTCACTGGGAAGGGGCCACCCTTCCAGAATTTGCCTTTCTCTTTAACCGTGTTTTGAGCCGGCCCTGGAAGATGGTGGTGATAGCAAAACCTGACATTTTTCTGCCTGACAATTGCAGAGCAGTGGCCCTGGGCTGCAGGGGTGTATTCAGCTCTCCAGCTTCTTCTGCACAGCCCTGCTAGCTGTCGATTTCTTTTTGTGAAAAAAAGAAAAAAAATTGTGTTAATTTTTGGCATGTGTCTCTGTTATTTATAGGAAAACTAACAAAGGGAGAAGTTATTTCTTTTTTTTTCTTTTCTGATTGCTCCACACAGCTCTCCTAGCTCATGTGCTGATAGCAGTCATTTTATGTGAATAAAGGGGATTATTGATTGTTTCTTTTCAGTTAGGTCTATCCATAATGTGTGTGAACACAAGCCCCTTGCTGATCTCTCTGCTGGTGTTCAATATCAGAATCAAGATATTTTTGTTTGATTTTTTTTAAAATTCTGAGGGCTGACAGGACCAGTATCTCCCAAGGAATTGTCAATGCATTGTTAGAAAACATGCTAACAATAACAGGATTTTTCTCATGAGATACTTCAGAGAATCAGACAAACACTTCTAAGCACCAAAAAACGTTACTAGAGTTTCTTCCACAGGGCTCCATGTGTCTCTTTGGGATGCATTGCAGATGCCAATAGAGAAATTAGAGAGAATTTGTGGATATTAAGAGAAGATTGAATAGCAGGGCTGGCAGGGAATACAGAAAGTCATTTTTGTCCTGTGCTTGCTCCAAGGCAGGAACCACTTACATGAAGACCTCTGCCTGCCCTGATCTCGGGGACCCCATCCAGGGAACTGGTGGCCCCATTTCCAGAGCTTACAACCATCCAGCCCTTCTTTCCTCTATGAGGAACAGACATTAAAAAGTGTTCATCCTTGTCAGCTTCCTCAAGGTCTGTCTTGTTGACATACAATCTGCTTTTTCTTTGCTTTCTTTTTTTGGTTAAGTTTGCTTAAAATCTGATTTCATCCCAGTGCTTCTCCCAGGGCAATACCAAGCTCATTTGAGACTAACTCTTGAATTCATGAGCACAAAATCACGGCTAATGTTATTCTCCTTGCCTTGCACTTCTAGTGTCTGCACTGAAGTGGTTAAGTCTCGAGCTAAGGCTTCTGAGTGATAACTGGAAAAAAAAAAATTGCATCTTCCATAGCTTGTGTCCACCGCAGGAATTTCTGCTTTCATTCCTTCCCCTTCATCACCTTCAGCTCATGTTAAAAGCCGCCAATGGTGGTTGTGCTGCTGCTCGGAGCAGTGTTTGTGGCTGTGACCGTGTCACTCACGCACTTCACGAGGCCCACATGCGAATAGTCACAGAGTGATCCCAAATTGCCCCATTCTCATGCTGTCCCTGGCTTCAGAGAAACAAGGAAACCGAGGCACTAATCACTTTGGGCAACAGGTGTTCAGGCTTGCCTCAGCAGCTTCATCATACAGGCTGTTATATCACAGGATAAAATTAGACTCTGACCTTGAAACCTATCTGTGGCAGAGCAGGAGCTGTAGCCTTGAAGCCACCCACATCCCATGTAATTCTCTGGAAATTATGCACTTTGAAAGTGCCTGTCTTTCATTCTGACAAGCTTAAATCTTTTCTTATGGCACAAAGTGCGCCTGCCTTCTTTTCCAGACTTTGTCTCCTTCCTTCTCTCTCCACTGTGCACGGTGCTTAAAACATTTTCTCCTAGAGCATCTTCACCAGAAAAAGATCCTTTTTATCATGCATACAGCAGCGTGAAAGAGAGCGCCGTGCTAATCGTCATCTCTTCTCAAGAGTTACTGCAGTGGATGTGTTTATCTCCCAATCTCAGCTCCCCCTGGCAGTCCATTCATGGGGAAAAAAAAAAAAACAAGAAGAAAGCGAGACTGAAGCCTTGATTGTAAATAGGTTTTGCAGGGCGGCAATATTATCTGCTTAAAAAGCAAGCAAACAAACAAAAATGCACACAAAGAAAGCCTATCTCTCCTTTTGTCCTCTGAATGCAGCCTTGCTGCTCTTGATGTGAGAGTAGAAATGAGCAAACCGTAATATAATCAAAACGCCTAGAGATAATGAATGTTTTGGTACTTGTATTTAGTGACAATGTCAACTGTCCCTCCATTAATAATAGGTATGTTTTCAGTTTGGTGGAAGTATAATAAATCTATAGCAAGTCTGGGTGGATACCACTGATCTCTACTTCAGTGGAAGCAGATAGCAACGTCAGGTCTTTTATGACACCTAATCAATGATAAACCACCCAGGAACGCATACGCACGAAAAGTGTTAGAAACTTCAATAGCCCCTGTGAGCCTAAAACAGTTTGGTTGGACTTCGTTCAGTCTAGCAGGAGTTACTACCAGGTGTAATATCTTATCACTTCTATTTAATTTTATGCCAGTTATAATGTGCACAAAGCAACAGGGTCATACACCGTAAATCAGGACAGGAACTGTGCTTTCTAACTTCTTTTTGCACTGTTCCTTGCTCTGTCAAATTGTTCATTAGCAATTATGATTAAAAAATTGTTTTTAAAATTGAACATTGAAAAATAACTTTAAAAAGCATACTTCTCACAACAATTTTCAACATTTTTCTCTGAGGTTTTTATTAAGATGAATATTGAAACTACTTAGACCTACGGTTTTGCAGAAATATTAATCTACATAAAAAGATGTTAAAAACAAGGCACATTTATTCCGAATCTTGAAAGATAAAAGCCCATTTCTGAAGTATTTACATTTTAAAGCTCAAGGTAATAATAATGAAGCCTTCATATTTAAAAAGCAAGAATTTACTGTCAGTGAAAACCTTTGATTCTTTTTCCTTACAATAGCATGCTTTCAGTAAGAGGCTGGGTCGCTCCACTGGATGTAACACTCCCTGTAAAACAATGTGAATGAATCCAATGCCGGAGTAACATGATGCGAATCAATTTCTCCCTTTCTTCCTCAGTGAATAAAATGTTACTAACAAGCACTTTAGTAATATAGAGTATTTTCACAGTTGCTGGAGGTGGGGACTCTGTCTTACTCATAGACCCCAGGATAAGAGTGAAAGAGCGACTTGAATGAGGCCGGGAAATGTTTGCTCTTGCAGTGAAATGATTAAAATAATCTCACTATACATAATACATAATAAGAGTGTAGGTATCCTCCTGAGACAGCCAAGGAACCCTTTAATTAATAATGAAACACTTCACCTCTGACAACGATGGGTCTTTTGAATTACTAGGTCTTGGAAGAAGTAATTTCTGGTTTGATTGGAAATATCTGATTTATACCCAGATAAACCCTGGCCAGGCTGAAAATGTATCTTTGCTCGCAGGGAATATTTGTACTGTCCTGGACACAAATGTCAGAGAAGGGATGGCTCCTGGGGCTGTGCTTAAAGGTGTTTTGGCTGTCTCTTGTCATGCACAAGAGCCTGGGGAGACTTTCAGAAGTTCATTAGAGGATATATTTCCACTCCCACTTTCTCTCTCTCTTGGTCTCATGATCTCTTCTTGTCTATTCTCCTTTCTTTCATTAGCACTTTGTGTCATTTGACACTTCATCAGGATGATGGCCTGTTTACTGTATGCAAATAATTCCTGAATTATGCATGAATAATTATGAATTTGCGTATTGGTTTCCTGAACTGGCATATTGCCATGTAAAATTAGCTTCACTTGAATGCGAGCACAAAAACATGCCGACATGGTCAAATTAAAATTGAAGGAAGAGCTCACCTTGAAGGGAACACAAACTATTGAGCCACTGCTAGAAAGGAGCAAAGAACAGCTGGAGCCTGACAGATGCAGCCATGATCCCGAGGACTTGGCAGGGGACTGGGGCAATGGTGTGCAACGGGACGTGGTCTTCTTGCGTTGTAACACCTCTTCTGGATCAAAGGTACCTTCCGGACATCATCTTCACATATGGCAGTCCCTGGCTTGACTCATTCATCTGTGCCAGTGGAGTGATTTGGTGCATTGCCAGAGGTCAGAGATGGGCTGTAGGACCCGACCTGACCATGCACACCCCTTGTGAATGGCCCGCGGTGTTCAAAGTGCATGCTGGAAAGGAGCCACAATGAGGATCTGAACCCTTTTGCATTTCCCCAGGGTTTGTGTTCTGACAGGACTGGGTCCCAGTTCGCTTGCTGGGGCCGACTGGGGCCAGCGTGGGCACTCCTGAGGCCACATGTGTCTGTCTCTGGTGTGCTGATGTACGCTCTGTCCCATCCTGGCAGAGCTGCGGATGAATTACATTGGATAATTGCAAGTCAATTAATTAAATTTAAATGGGGTATTTAAATTTTATTTCTCTGCCATTATAATCTCTTAAAAAATCTACTTCTGATTAGCCAGCCTGCCTCTGCTCAGAGGAGCCGACCTGCTTAGAAGACTTCAAATGCTGAAGGCACCTTGTTTTCTCTTGCTACCAAGTGAAGGCCAGGGGTGTGCCCGCTGCACTCCCTGCTCTGGCATCATCACCGTGAGAAGTTTTGCTCTGCAAAAGCCCTCAGCAGACCCACTTTGTGTAGCAGATCTAAGAAGGGGGGGTGGAGATAGTAGCAGCCCTTTCACAAGAAAGAGTACAAGTACTGAAGGTCTTTTTTCCTTTCTAATATTTCTCCCAAGATAACATGGAATATATTTAGAGAAGGGCTGAGGGTAGACATTCAGTAGGCACAGAGAAACCACTGAAGAACTGTTCTCAGTTGGCAATAAGGGCTAATTTTGGTTTGAACCTCTGTTGCCCCTTCTAGTAGGCTCTATGCTAGGTTCCCATGTAATAGTTGCAAGCTCAGGTGGCTCTGCATAAATGTTCCACGCTCTTCTCTTTGCATTTCCTGCCAGGACAGAGCTGTTGATGACAATCTGCTTGAGCAAATCTTAAAAAACCTGCACTGGCCTTGGTGTGCTGGTATTACGGTGCTTTGTTCTGTGGTGTTTGACAAGCGTTTATTAAAACAATTGTTATTAACTATGCGATCTGAAATATTATCTGAATTATGCTGTCTGAAATGTTTTGTATGTATTGCAGCGCAGGAACCCCAGGATACAGGCATAGTGCTGTCCTGCAATTGCAGACATCCTTGGCTCTGCTCCAGGTTTGCTGAGTGATATGCCGGATCAAAGTTTGCCTTTTGGTGGGGTCTAAACTCATGGTTTGGTGAGTCTAAACTCATGACTGCAGTGAGCAAAAGGTTAACACTTTCAAAAGCAACAGTTAACAGAAAAAAACACATCCCTTTTCTTGAAATCAGTGGACACGTTATTCTCCCAGTAAGTGTCTTATTCATCACTGCAGTAACTTTCTTCTATTTAAAAGAGAACCAGTAAAAAAATCATGATAGTTTTATTACTTTATAGTGTGAATCTGATTTCTTAGCAAATGGAGACGTAATATTTGCTTCATTTGCCTTGCCTGCTTAGCATGGTTTTATGGGGCCATAAACTCAGTGACATCTATAAAAAAGTGAGCTGGTGCTCCTTGCTCCATCCAGCAAGAGACAAAGATTACTATAACAAATCCGAGCAAATCCCCACCTATGGACAACGTTGAAGGAGAATGTAATGACTAATTTTGCAGAATCATCAGAGATAAGGCTCCTGTAGGATATTTTACTTGTCCAGTATCACGTTTCCTTCAAATTCAGAGAGCTGAGTAACTCCAGATTGCTTCCTCTTGTCTCCCTCCTTTTTTAAGCAGACTCCCGTACCAGGATTCAGGACAGGGACCAGCTTTTGCCTGCATGCACATGGGTCATCCTGCATAACGGAGCTGTGAATGCCATTGGGGTGCTCTGCTTGCTTAAAAATACTGTGTTTTACCAGTGTCTCGTGCTGTGGTGTGTGCTGGAGTATTCACAGCTTCCCTCTTTAAATCCCTTCCTTGCTCTCTGCCTGGGGAGGGCTTGGGGGAAGCTGACCAGTGATGGCCCTTTCCATAGCACTGAGCTGTGCCCATTTCTAGGCAATGGCCTGATCCATATTCCTCACCTAGCAGCGCCAAAGGCATTGCACAGGGCCGATGCTATGCTGTCAGAAGTGGGCAGAGGTGCATCTGCACTCGGGCCGGAAGGAAGAACATGCTGGGGAGCTGGCAGAGCTGCTCTAAGAAGTGTCTGGGGAATGGTACTGAACTGGTAGCAAATGGGAATGTGGATGCTGAGCCTGCAGCTCAGTTTGCATAACATCATTATCATCCTGTATGATTATTCACCACTTCCATGGTGAATACCCTTCTGGTTCCAGCTCAGAAAGTGATTATTGGGGTCTGTGATCAAGTTGCCTTTTCTGCTCACCTTTCCCCCTTTGCAATTTAATCTCTGACTCCTAATAACCCCTGTGGCTGAGTCTGCTGGGGCTGGAGCAGGGCTGTGGGTTCAGGAGGGTGAGGGGGCTCTGGGCACCCACTTGGTCCTGGTTCACCCACCCCATTGGCCACCTCCCTTCTCGCCCGTTCGTGATTTACCTCTGCCAAATGCTCTGGGTCTGCTGGGCCCATCGTTACAACTTTGTCTCTTGATGTTTGTGATGATTTTGTTAACAGAAATTCAAGATGATCCTCTTGGTGCAGACGTGCGTAATCTTCTGGCTGGGGATTTGAACTGGAGAAACACAGACATCTGGCATTGGGTCCAAGCCTCAAAGCTTAGTGGGTCCTGAGAGGGAGAGAGCAGAGAAAGAAAAGGGAATTTCTGGTCCCACCATCCAAGGATGGAGGAAACAGGCAGGCTGTGAGCAGCCTCTTCCACCAGTGCCAATGGGCACAGCTTGCTGGAGGGCTGAGTTTTCACCTCCTGACTCTCTGCCCCTCTCTGCTGAAGCAAAAGGATGTTTAATTGGTATGGAAATGAGCCAGCAACATCCTACATCTTCTTTTCTCTTCCTGGAAGCTCACAGGAAGGGTGAATGGGGATTTGAGCTTTGCAGAGATCTGAGATATTTTTTCCCCAAACACAAATATTCAGCCTACTCTGCTCATGCTCTGTCTTTTTACATTTTTCCCTGTTTTTCATCTGCTTTCTGTGTTTTTCTTATCATGACAATGGTGGTAAAAGATAAACACCACAGCCAACAATGCTGTTCTAATAAAGCTGCAGTTAAAATAGCAAAAAGAATGCAAATTAAATACCATAATCATTTAGAAGCTGTAGTTTCTATTAAATATAAGTACTTTCCATCTCAGCTTTAGAACGTGGGTGGATTCTATTAAGTTTAATTATTTTCCTAGAGGACTGCAGGGTAAAGGTGTTTCACAAATGCACAGATAGGAAATGAGAGTGATTTCTTTTAAAAATGGCACAGAACAGTGCAGTTGTTAAATATATGGATGATAACGACACTTTGTTGTTGACTCAACCTCTCCTTTCCCTTTTCAAGTCTGCTTTCTTCTAATGCTGCTGTTCTCCGGAGCTCCCATAATGAATCTTTCAGAAATATTAATTATATATGTATGAATACAAACACTAGTAAAGTTTGCTCCTTAGTGCCTTGGAACGAACTTTCCTTTTGACTTCAGTCAGAGCTGGATCGAGTACCCGAGAGCTGAGCCTTTGGGCTTGGACTTCAGTGATGAAATTCAGTGCCCTGCCCAGCTGCTGCCTATCTCCAGGGGCCCTGCCAGTCTGTAGACACAACAGTTTTCAGTATTTACAGTTTACACTTGTACGTGTGAATGCTGCGGCCAAAACTTGGCCAACAGGAGGCATCTGCATTTCTTCCACGTCTTTGCAGGCAGCTCCTGTATGTAACCATGCAGCAGTTGTGGAAACTATCCTATGGCAACCTGCTCTCCCCGGGTACCATGCTTAAAATGGAGTCCAGCACTCAGACCTTTTTATGGATCTGGACTTTGGCGACCATTTCCCAGGTAATTCCAGCCCTCCAGGAAACCTTGTCATCCTGGTGTCTCTTCATAACCAGTGGCTAAATGCCATTGTTTTACAGGAATACTGAGCAAAGCTGACTTCTTGCAATTTTGTGAGTGTAGCTGAAGGCTGGCTGCAGTACACCACAGCTTTGTGCTGCCTTCCAGCTGGTCATTGGCCCTTCTTGAGCTATCCTTTCTTGGCAATTTCTGTTCTCGCTGTATTCCCCTGGAGCACTCGTGGAGCTCTATCAGGGTATGTACCTGGCTTTGCAAAAAGCTCTGGTGTTCCTGTAGTTTTTACCTGCCAGGGGTTCTGGATCACCTTTTCTGTTTCATTTGTTCTGAATTTCCCTTCTGAGAAAAAAATCAAGGACTCAGAAACAGGAGCTGGCTGAGGGAATGTCCTTGCCTTTCCCACCAGCCAGCTCACTGAACTGTCTATGCTGCTCACATGAAGCTGGATTATATCCAAGATCTCGGTGCTCATCCATTTGGTGCTCATGGAATGCTCCAGCACCAGGAATGGCCACACTCCAGAAATGGCCATGCTGACCTTGGGATTGCTGCAAAGCCTCTCATTTTGCAGGTATTTGGTGCAGTGTGGGAAGGCGCTGCATCACCTGCAGGGGAGCAGCAGCACAACATGAACCACAGGACACCACAGCATGACACTTCCCATAGGAAGGTATCTCTGGTCAGAATTATTCTTGAGTCAAAAATATACCGCACTGGATAGTGCAATTATATTATAGATGGTAGGGACAATAAAAGAAAATAAAAGAAAATTTAAAAAGTCCCTCTCCCAGCCTTCTGTCCATCTGCTCTGCAGCTCAGCAGCACATGCTGAACACCCTGAGTCCCTTATCCATGGTGGTTTTGGGGGGCATAAGGAGTTCAAAACCTGTGCCGGCTGTCTGACTGGAGATACCTGGTGGTGGCTGAGTTTGGGAAGGTCTCCTGAATACCTGAAAAAATTGTAAATGTGTCTCAAACCAGGGCCCAACTCCAGTAGGCACTTTGAATTAGGTTTTCTAAAAATCCATAGTGCTGATGGAGAAATTGCCTCCTTGTGTGCTTTCCCACTTACGTTTATGTGAAGTACAGCAACTTTGCTTAAGTCGAGTCTGAGATAAACGTGGGCATGTGAAAAGAAAATTAGCTTCCATATTATTTCATCCCATGTAAGCAAAACAGTAAAAAGGCCTGAAGATATTTTCTATTGTTTTACAGGGAAAATAGAGTGAGGAAACAGATTCTGGGAACTGTTGGTGCTAAACCTCATCATCTGTGTGTGTGAAGCTTGGAGAGTAGCTGTTAGCAGATCTTTCAAGGTTAATGTAACTGATCTTATTTTGTTGATTGAATAAACGATTATTTCCAGAGGGATTAGTTATAATCCAGAAGTTAACATGTCATTTCATCTTTGATGGTGTTTGTACAAATCTTTCATATAACCTTTTAGGCAAACAACCTTGCTAGATCAGCACTTTTTATTGAGGCATTTGTTCCAAATCAAACTGTTGTGGTGTATCTTTAAAGGGGAATATTCTGACGAAGCACTTTCTCCTTTGAAAATGCCAATTCATTGAAAATTAAATATTTCATGGTACCTTTGCCAAGATGTATGCCAGTTGGCATGCTGAGAGTCCTGGGTTTCTACACCCGCTTTCCTTGGAATCCTGGCTTGCAGGTATCCTTTTAAACATCTGTAGCAGGTGGTAAAGGGCAAATTCTGCAAACCTTGTGCTGAAAAGCCCCTCCATGGGACTTTGTGCATGCACAAACATGATTTGGCATGTGTAAGGAATTTGAAACGGAGGCTATGCGGTATCTGAATGCATATGTTTCTAGGAGGTCTATTATATCAGCAGCCCACATACTTATCTGGAGCTCAGCTGGAATATGCTGCAAAGTGGAGTCACCTTTGGCTCTATGCACAGGGACAAGGAAAACATTTTTGAAGCAACGTGTCTTTCCAAACCTCATCAGCCAAAATATTTTTAAGCCTCGCCGATCCAGCTTGCACAGCTTTTTAAACTTAACTGGCACTATTAAGTTTGTAAGGAGGAGAAGGATACACAATAATGCAAGTGTGGATATAGAAGTATCTTCAAAATGTTTAGAAGTAAATCAGTTCACCTTTGAATGAGATGTATTAGTGAAAAACTATGGCCTGCATAATGCAAAATCTTTGCTCTCTCACCAGGTTCTGCCAGAGGAATCACAAATATTAGAGAAGCTCAGGAAGTTACAGCATCACTTTCTGCTAGGCTGGTGCTTTTTCATCTTTGCAGAAGTCAATGCTTTCTGATGTTGCAATAAAATACAGTTCGCTTTCCACAAAAGCAAACTATTGCTTTATTTTGTTATTGCTATAACACCTTGAAGAGATAGGGAGTAGGTCTGGGGTTTTGAGCTTTGTGGCCTGAGAAAGGTATCTGCTCCAGGTGGATTTGCTTTCATGTATATCTCAGTGCAAAAGCAGCAGTGCAGAGCTGATGCGTGGGCCCAAGGTGTTGGGGTGTGCTTAGCACCCAGGGCTGGGCTGCAACATGCACTGGGGCTCTTGGCAAATTATTTGCCATGGGTGGCATGTCCTGAGAGGCTGCTAAGGAGTGTTCTAGACATTTACAAGCTCCAGACCCCCCTTTTCATGTAGAGATAATCATTGTCTCCTCCGTAGCACGTTTTGCCCCTGCCTGCTGGTAAATTAACATTCCTCTGAGTACTTCTATCTCTGCATCTGTCTTGTTGTGCAGCCTGACTCCGAGCTATCAGCAGCATCCTCTGCCCGTCTCTCAAGAAGGTTCAGCTGGCATATGTATTCCCTCCCTCATCCCCTGTGGGGGATGCTGCCTTCCTGCTACCCCGCTTCACATCTCAGACACCTCCCCGCAGAGGGTGAGCTGGGAAAACTGCTCGGGCATGTCTGGGGCTCCTCTGTTGCGATATAGATCAGGCAGGAATCCGTAAAAAGCAGTGCAACAGAGGGGGTCGTACAAGAGGAGGGGAGGCTGTGGTGCAAAGCGTTGCTGGTTCAGCACCCATGAGGAAGCGAGGCCCTCGGATGGGTTTGTTACAGGAGCACGTTAATCCCGCCGAGGGGGTGGGATATGCTGCTGGCCTCAGTCCCCGCACCTTTTCCATCCCTCCCCGTGCACAGTGCCTGCTGAAACCCTTGGCGCAGGCAGGACCCGGCTGCCTCTGCTGGGGCTCTCTGGGGCTGCTGAGAGCTGACTTTAGATTGCAGTCTTGGATTTAATCACTGTTTTGACAGGCTGCAAAAAAATACTGCTGTTGGCACCAGGAGCAGAAGGAACATGAGCAGCCCCAAACAGAATGAACCCAAGAAACAGCGCTTGTCTAGCTGGGGGCCTTTCTCTCCGCTGAATTTCAGTGTCTGGCAGCAAATGGCAGAGGTGTAAGACCTTCTCAGAAATGTGTCAGGCATCATTTCTAATAGAAAGTATTAGACAAACTCAAGAAATGGGTTCCAGGGAAAGGTGAGTGCTCTGAGCTGGTTTGCTTTCAAATACAGTTCCCATAAATAACAGCTTCCAGGCTTTAGGCGCGGTAATGATTTCAGTGTTCCTGTCAAAGACTAAATGAGCTGAGACCCTGTAAGCTTCACTCCCTAGACTTGCATATCTAATAATTTGTAAGATGTAAAGTTTTCCCCGGCTCTTTCTATTTACTTGTGCACATAAATAAGAAATTATATTGAACCTGTTGTACCTGTCAAGACATGGTCCTTGTGGGGAAGATCCCTGCATGTGTGTGACGATGTGCTGAAGGACAGGGAGGCATTCCCAACCAGTGCTAGCTTGCTGTTTCTTATTTTCTTTACAGAAGTTTAATATTTTTATCCTCACATTTCTCTTTACTGTTCTGGGATATCTACCTAAACAAATCTGTACACCTGTAATGCAGGAAAGTGTGGAAGCTATACTCACTTCTGCGTTCAGTGTTATGTTATAGAGGATTTTCTATAATTAACTTCCTTCAGCTGTAGTTTTTCCTTGCAGTTTTCTGTCATCCAACTGGCATGGAAGTCTCCTAATGCTACTGTAAGTTAACAGATTTTTTTATACCAGTGGTACAAAATTGGTTCCGTAATTGTACCTGTAGATCCTCTTCTATGATGTATTGATTTTTATTACCTGGCATTAAATTCATATGTGGGGAAATAGGTATTACAGATTACTTTTATTGCCACATGTGAATGTGTGGTATGTCATTGTGGTGCATTTCGCTTTTCTTAGCAAGATTATGGGCAGTTCTGTTTAGATATATATTCCCTACCACTTGCCTGATATGCACAAATGTGGGTGATTTTCAAAGCCCAGCATTTTAAAATCAACATGTTTTAGCATTTTGCTGTCAGTTCTTCAAAAGAAGGTGATTCTAGGAAAATGGAAGAAACCAGCCAAATGTTTAGAAATTCTTCCTGTGAGATAATCAATCTTTCTCAAATAGAATTGTGACCCCTAGCATGCTTGAATTACTATTGATTTTATGGTAAAAAAATACATTTTTATTAGCTTTTATTTTATTTGGCCTTTGCTCTGAGATCCCTCAATACCATAACTAGTTATACAAATGGTTGATGGTCATATAATAAATAGTCTTCACAATTTAATTAAAAAGTCAGGCAGCATGACTATTTATCAAGCCCAATGAGTAAAGATCCTGCCATTTTTATGCCATAAATCAGAATGTAGCCTGTCAGTTTAATCTTCTCGGTTTTCAGCTGATGCACCCATGGCATAACATTGTGTTAGTATGAGCACTTGAGCATTTTCTAAAATGCTTCAAAGTTAGCCCAATAGCTGCAGTGAGCCCAGGTTGCATTTGTGTTTGTTGTTGCCCTCAGCGGTGGATTATCCCTGCTCTTTGCTGGTGTCTTCTTAGGCTGAACCATGTGTGGCGGCAGGTAATGATGAGCATGGTGATGTGAGGCTGCATGGATCCCTAAATAAACGTCTTTTGAACGCCTGTTGGCTCTTGCCACAAGATAGTGACATTTTCTGGATGTGAGCGTGTTGTTTAGTCATATGGAAAGCCACTAGTGCCTATTGGCATATTGACATTTCACTGCTCTAAAACTCTTAATTTAATGCATTCTGTCATTTATCGTGGACAAATTGATGGGTTCATTTGCCTGTTGTCCACAGAAAGGTCAGCCACATCTGCCTCACCGGGGAAGGCTGGTGTGTGGCGAGCAGGAACGCTGGCTCTCGTCTCCTTCTGCCATCACTCATTAGGATGCTATTTATTACGTAGGGTTATAAAATTGTCTTCTGTTTCAGGCCTCTGCTGGGCAAGCTGGCCCTTTCTGCAGAAATCGCCTGTTAAAATGCATCAGTCCTTTCCAAACGGATCCGCAGAACTTTGCAGGACCTCCAGAAATGGGTGATTGGCCGTGGTGGCTGCCATGGGGGGCTGTTAGCTGGCACAGAAGGGACGTTGCAGCCTCTCCATGGGAAGAAAAATGTCACCTCGGCTGCGGGCGACATCCTTGCATTGTTTCAGCTGTGACAGCTAAGCTGGATGCCCTGCATGGCACTGATGGTGCTGAGTGGCTCCCGGCATCATGGCCTTGCTGGGGTGTGCGGCTGTTTTGGCATCGCCAAATTCGAGTTCTGTTCCTCTCTGAATAAGTTTCCTTTTAAATTTCTCATGATGGCTCTATGAAAAGACATTTGAAGGCAGACTTGCTGCATGGCCAGTCTTCTTTTGGCTTAAAGTCCTGTGCTGCATTTACCTGAGTACAGGGTTTCTTCCCAGCTGCAACTTGCCTGAGTAGATGCCTGAGTGTGTCTGCATTTACCTGTCCTGTTCAGCTTTATCATTTGAAAGATTTTAAACTGAAAAGAGGAATATGATTTCTAAGGTTGGATACCTCATGCTGGGCAGATGATGGCACACATGGACACCTGTGTGTGGGCTCTGCAGGAGCCGCTGGCGTTTTCTGAATCTAGCTCAGAGGGCTGTGGTTTATAATGGGAGGTCTAAGAAGTTTTCGAGATTTTTCTTGGACTGCTGGAAAGTATCTCCGCATCCTGACAGCCCCTCAGCACGGGGCTTTAGCTTTGGGAGATAGCTCTGTGTTTTCTAGATAGTTGAAGGTTTAAGTGTAAAGCAGCTATAACTGCCTCAGTAATAATGGGACTGGGAGATTTCACCATTCTCCATCCTGGTGGGGTGCATTGTGGCTCTCACCCCTTCACTGTGATTTCGCCATCATTAATGAAAGGAAAATTTTGAGGGCTTGAAGTTTTCTCTCTTCATTTCTGCGGTACTATGTAATTTTATATAAATGCACTCATGCATTTTCAGAAGTTTATTTCTATTTAATAGTATTCATTAAGATCTTTTCATCAAATAATTTAAAAGCATTACAAAACAAAGTTTGAATAGAATAGCAAAAAATTACTGTATGACTTCATCAAAGTGGAGTTAAGCCAATTGTTTCCTTGTACCTCCATAAGAATACAAAGAAATCTTTGAGTTCACCTAGCTAAAAAACTTAGCTAGTCGTTCCTGTTATCAGCTCATTGATCCTCTAACTTGACTAAATTTTCTGCACTGTAAAGAGCAAAATCCATGTGGACACATGTCCTTTGGACTGAGCTAATGGATCCATCATGAGTGCTGCTTTAGTCACCAAATTAAGTGGAGTTAGAAAAAATTGCTACTTCTGTAGTAATACTCATCATTAAGTCTACACAATTAGTATACTGCACATGCATTTCAGGTTTATCTTTCACTGGTGTATAATGGTGGCCTACTTATAGAAGTTTTATCCTATAATTTGTTTATTGATAATGAAATAAAAAGAAAAAATTAAATGTGGGTATTCAATCATAATACCTGCCTACAGCTCTTGCAGAGGTCTCCTGTTTGAATCAGTGCACTAAGGTAACAGTAATAATTTTCTGTCACGTTTGTAGTAGTAAGGAATGAGTATCTTTTAATAGTTTTTTATCCAGTAAACAATATTTCTAATTGTTTGGACACTACTGAGTACAAAGGACAGGAAAAATTTTCTTTGATCCTTCTTCCTGCTTCCTTTCATCATGGCAGAGCACTTGCATAGAAATTGTGACTATATCTGGTAAATGAACAGCTGGAATGACCTCAAAGCAAAGTAGGATTTACAAGACATGGAGCCGGTGTTCATATTTCAAACAAGTAACAACAGAATCCTATGATATGCAATGTGTAAAGTGATTTTGATTCTGAGCAGTGGATCCAGCTTATATCACCTCGTTTCAAAGTCTCCGGAATTCACAGTTTGATTATTAAGGGTCTTAATAGAAGGAAACTGAAACTGTTACTTTCACTAACTATTCAGTTTCAATTAATGAATACATAATTTCTTGTAACAGGGTGAAATCAAAGCTTCTCAGTTTTCTGTGATACGAACTTTAAGAGAAAAAGGTAATATTTTTCATGTGACTGCAAGATTTAAAAATATTTATAGAATGTTTTTTATTGAAAAAGTGCTTTTTGTCTTAAACTGGAAGATTACCACATTCCATGTGAAAACACTGGGACCTTCCATCCTCCTTGAAACAAACTCTCTTTAAAATCTCAACATGAACAGAGTGTGGCTGAAATTGGGGCACTTCTCTGCCCATTTCTATTTTAATGAAAACAGCAGTTTAAACACCAGAAAATCAATGAAAACTTTCTGGACAATTGCCTGCTGACATCACTCAGACCCCTCCACCGTCTGGGTCTTTGCAGAGGGGACCTGCTGTGCTTGGGGTGCCATTGGCATCACAAAGGTGATGAGAGTAGGGTTGGGTCCCTAAAACATCCTTTTAAGCACACCCGTCAAGCCCTGGATGCCCTGCTGTGCTGCTGATCGACCTTGTGCCCTTCTTCCTCACCTATTGCAAAGGTGAGCCTGCTTCCCCCTCTCTAGGCACTCCCCAGGCTTTTCTGTTGATGTTTCATTAATTTGCAAGTTATCAGGGGAAAAAAAAAAAAAGAAAAAAAAAAAACCCAGCCCCAAAACCCAGCTGTGAGCTATGGGCAGATGGAAATAATGGTCACTACTGATGCATCAGCATAATGAAGTGAGTGCAGGCAACAGCCCCAGGCGTGGAGGAGTGAGCATCCCCTTAGCTGTGGGATTCTGCCCTGGTCTTAAAGTGTAGCCGAGAGTGCTGCCTCCCCACAGCACAGTAAACACACCTTTTCCCCTGTTTTCCCTCTACCGCTTGCTCTTGCTGTTTATCTGAAAATGGAATTTCAGTGCTCTTTGCCTCCCTTTCAGCCTGCTGAACACATGTATTCACAAAGGCATTGGTGGGGGATTTTGCAGGACCTCTTAGAGAAGTAGCTGGAGTGTCCTGTTGTTTTGTTGCAGTTTATGTCTTGTGTGTGTACCAACGTGGTTTTAGGCTTCTCTGGATTTTATGCTGGGAGAGAAATAAACTGCATACAGATGGGAACGTGGAACATGGTATGAGCCAACTGCATGGACTGGGCCAGGCCAAAGAAATGCAACCGATGTGCTGGTCCTCCTGGTAATGATGGGATGAATTGTAAATTGTGCGTGAGAAGGTAGGAGATGCTGCCCCGTACACTGCTAGCCTGGTCACCAGAAAAATCTATAGGTAAAACACTAAATGTGTGGGAATTTAAATTCAGTTCAAGTGAGGCTGAGTAGGTGTTTGTTCAGCAGACTGTTTAGGATTTAATCATGGTTAAATCTTCTAGTTAGATAATTGTTCTACCAGCTGATAATTTGAATTGTATTGAAGAACAATATGCTAAAACATCTCCAGCGAGAAGCACCAAAGGAGGTGATTTTGGATTCCTTATTGTTCATTCCTTGTACATCATCATGTCAGTTCTTATGTTTTCTAATTAATTTGGTTGCACTGCATACATTTTTCCCAACAAATACTGACTCCGAATACACATTTACTGCCACTGCCTGTAACACTATAGCTTGGGAAGCTGGGACTCACCACCAAAGGTCGAGGCCTCTGTGTAATTTGTCTTGGGTCAAGAGATGTCGTTCCACTTCCAGCTGTGCTGTGGGAACTGGGACAAATTACCTAGTGATGACATGCCTGAGTTTTCCATTTGTATAATTTTAGGATTTGGGGTCTGTGTTTCTCACAGGCTTCACACTACTAGAAGTCAAGTTGCTTGGTGGTTTCAAAGTCCTTGAAGTAAAACTATGTATCATTTTTTTCAAGTGGAAATGAATTTAAACTGTGCTTCGCTGCTGTTTTCTTCACTTTACAGCATTGTTTTGTGCTGGGACAAAGAGCATTACAAGTATAATGGCTTTTGCGTTGTCCTTCTGTAGGACACAAGCCATCGCAGAGGGCTGTGTCCCCCCAAATGCTGTGCAGTGCATAGCAGTGAGCCTCAACCCGTGCTGGGCTGGAGGTGCTTGAGTGCTTGCAGCAGCTGGAGGAAATACTGCTTCCAGCAAGTTCCCTGCAGCTCCCTGGGCTCATGCTACAGTGAGGAAATCTGTGCACTCTGCAAGTCATGAGATGTACCAAGTTCTCCATGTTGCCAGGGAAACATCCAGTTTTAGGCACAGCCTAAATGTGCTTTTTGCTCAGTTTGCTCAGTCCCGCCTCCCTCGTGGACTGCCAGTCTGGCTGCTGTTGGTGGGAAGTGGGATTGCTGCAAAATCTGAGAGGGAAAACTGACTTTGCAGACATTGACACGTATAAAAGAAATGGGAAACAAATAAAGAAAAAGCGATGCATTTTTATTTTTTTCCATCTGAAGGACGAAGGGCTTTGCTTTGGTTTGGGTATTTGTGCATTTTGGGATTTGCCATGCAGGTGCCAAAACCAGTGCGTTCCCAGGCAGGGGACTGCAGGCACTCCGTGGCCACCGTCCGAGGCTCAGTAAGTGCCCTAGGAGACCCCACGAGAGGGGGTTGAACTGGTCCAGGTGATGCTGAGCACCAGGGCAAAGGGCCAGCAGTCTGTGATGTGCATTTACGTGTGGCACTGTCCTCTGTCCCCATGCTGGGCCTCAGCCTGCCTTGGGCACAGCTTTAGCGCTCGGGTGCGTGGGGCTGTTACGGGGCACCCAGCCTGCGGCACAGCCCGCTTTGGGGAATTCAAATGAGCTTCACAATGAACTGAGAACTGCGTCCTGTTGTCAATGAAGCCAATGTCAAAGCGCTGACTGATTTCAGGAGTAGGCAGACTGAGCCAAAATTTGCTGCTGTTATGTCTCATTTGCATGGAAGTTAATGACCTATAACTTCAGGTTCCCCTATCTTTATGGAGTTGGGCATTAAGTCTGGACCCTGCTGGTATCTAAGTCTCTTTTGGACTGCTTTCCAAAGGCTCTGTGGCAAGACCCATGTCAGGTGTTTTTTTTTTTCCCATCTCTGCTGAAAGCGTCTCAGTTGTTAAGAGTCATGCGTTTCTCCCTGCTCTGTTATTCAACCTGTATGGAAATTTGCTAAGAACATAGTAGTGAGGTGGAAAATCTGCTTGAACTGGTAATACATCTGCTAGATCTGAAACTTGTAAATGGTGTCTGAATAAAGCCCAAATGATGATGTTCTGTCTGAGTGTGCAACCCCAAGAAACCTTGTCCAGCCCTGAATTTGACCCTGCTTTGAGCAAGGGGTGGACTAAAGAACTCCAGAAGTACTTCCTGGTCCAAGTCATTATTACGATCTATATTATAACTCTGCAAATTTAAATTAGTAATAATGGTAAGGCATTCATGAGCTCTGGGTAAATCTAATTGGAATATACCCTGTGACATCCTCATTCCTCCTCTTCTCAGCAAAGCAAGATGATGAAATTTTGTGTGCGCTTTGTGTAGAGAAATATTTGTGCACAGCACTTGTCTAAACAGAGGTTTAAAAATCCAGTTTCTGGTTATTCTAAATGCAGCCTGCAGTGGTTGTGTTTTTTTTTTTTTTTAAATTTTCATTGCATTTTTTATCTGTACTTGAATTCACTAATAAAGAGAGAATTAAAATAAAGGTCATATGACAAATCATAAACCTAGTAATGAACGTAAGATTGCTAATTGCCCATGGCTGTCTAAGCTCATTGCAAGCTGTCGGCAGCTGTGGTTCTGGAGTGGAATCTTTTACCATCCTGGCAAGTAAAACATAAAGTCTGATGTGTGTCTTTAAGATGAAAGGGAAACCCCCTCCTTAGATAAGCAGCTAATTTTCCATGTTGGCTTTTCCACTGGGGAACAGCCAGTTCAACGTGCAAGTCAATGCCTTGCACTGGGGAAAAGTGATGCCAACTATTTCAGCAGCAGCGTTAGGGGCTGATGCGGGGTGTCACTGGAGCTGGGGGGGGCAGCAGGGCAGTGATGGGGCTGAGACAGCTTCACTGTACACAGCATCTCTGAAAGCAGTCCAAAGTTAGGGGATATTTTATGTCTTTTTTGTATCTCATCCGAAAATACATTTTTTTTCCCTGTTATCTCTGCTTTCCCTCTCTCATCTATTGGTTAACTAGTTTCACAGATTTAATAGCTAAGATTTACCACTAAGAATCAAATGAGATTTGCCTGAAAGATGATGAAAATGAAGTATCCTGTAGTTTGCATTTGGATTGACTGTCTTTTCAGGCTCTCTGCTGTCAAGATCATTTAATGGGTGGCAAGTTCCTGCTTGCACTTTGTCTTTATTTGGCAATAGAAGGGGAGTAGGAAGGCAGATGAGAACACAAAAAACCTCGAGTTAGATCTAAGAGAAAGATTAAAGCTTTTAAAGAAGAGCTGACACTTTGTTCATGCGCACATGGTAAATAGTAGAAAATACATGCACACATTAAAGCAAGCTAGATGAGAGTAGTAAAAAAGCTAGAGAAGCAGCTCCAATGTTTTTATTTACAGAGCAAAATACCTGGGGTGGTAGGGACCAGCATTCCCTGAGTTGCTGTTGGGCAAGGACTGTGGCAGAGGTTGGTGTTTAGCCCTGTGGGCAAGGGAGTGCTGGAGAAATGGCGAGCCCACAGGGTGAAAGACGCACATCAAAAATTCAGAAGGAAATGGCAAGCAAAGGTTGAGATGAAATAGCTGGTTTTCTTCATGGCTGTCCTAGTTTCAGCTGGGATAGAGCACAGATCTCCTGCTTGGCCCAAAGTTTAAAAATGACCCTGTTCATCTGCGTGCGTGTTCAGTGTGCAGCATGTGCTGTGCTTGTGGCCAGAGGTTCATGCAGATGTTCGTGCCTGTCCACTGTTTCATTCTGTCTCTACCCTGGAACACATCTACATCTCTCAACTGCCAAAATACAGCACTCTTGATTTTTTTTGGCTCGTGTGGACCTGGTGTACTGCATGTTGCCACCTCTGCAGGACAGCACAGGAGAGGACAGGAATTTGCCGAGAGCCCTTTTGTGGGCACACCGTGGTTAGCCCAGACTGGAATTGCACTGGAGAAATCTTGCATTTGTTTTGGCGGATAGTATGTTTTGGCTGTGTGGTCCAAGCCGAATGCCTGATGCTTCATGTGTGCCAGGGAAGGGAGGGGGTCACAGGTTGAAGACCAGAGCAGGGATGAGCACCCTGAGGCTGCTACAAGCCCAAAGGGTGAAAGAAGCTGAGAGGAGGTGGGTGGGAGGACGTAGGCGCCGTTGGGGTCAGGGGCATCCATCTATGTGGTTTAGCAAGGCTTCACCCTACACCTTCAGCAAGCCACTGGATCCTAAATTGGTCAGGGAGGTGTCTTTAGCCACCCTCTGAGTGCACGGCTTCCCTAGACCGGAGTGTCTCCAGACAAAAGCTGTTTTCCATATGCCTGTCTTGCTCCCACTGATAGCTGAGATTTATTTGAGAAGTTTTAGCAAGTCCCTCAGAAGGCACGCTCCTGACTGCCTGCAGGGGAAGTGCAGGAGAGCCATTTCTGGCTTACATTGTGATTAAATTTACCTGGTCAAAAATTCCTTGGAAACACTATTGCCTTTTCATTTGGGCAGATGCATAGCTTAACTGCTTTAACACTCCTACAGATTCATAACACCCGAATGATCACAGTATTAAAACAGTATAAAGAGTTCTATAATTCAGTGTCACCTCATTACAGTTAAGAGAAATGTAATGCCAACAGTGACAAATGCAGAATAACTCCAGTTGCTGATGGTACAAATTGGATTTGGCTGAAGCTTCACGCACACTCAAAAAGCTGGAGAAAATCAAAAGGCTGTTTAACATACTTAGGTGTTTGGGAGTAGTTATAAGGTAGATGGTATTTCATGCTCATTAATCAAGGGTTAGGCTAGAAACTGAACTGTTCAACATTGATTAAAACTGTCCTTGCTGCTATAACTAAAATACATCTTCACTTCGAAGCCTTCCTTAAAAAGATAATGTGTTTTAGATTGTATTAACAGAGTGTCATGTTTGGTTTTTGCTAGGTAATATTTTAGTTCTCAAAACTGCACGACGGGCAGCTTTTAGGTGATACAAGCTGCAAGATGAAACAGGCAGTGTGAGAAATCACCTCTGGAACTGACCCGGCTGAGGTCAGTTCTCCCCATCAGCACGAGGAGGGAAGCCGGGGAGCGGGGGAGCCGTGCAAGAGGCAGGAGCGCGAGAGCCTCCCAGGCTGCCCCAGGGTCTGCAGAGCCAGACCCCCTCCTGCGCCCCAGCAGAGCTGGGAGCTGGGAATTCAGCTTTGTGCGGGGAAATTTGGCCAGCGTAGCAAAACACAACTACAAAGCTGTTTTAGTGAGCAAAATAAGCTCAATTGGCAAATGCGGTTCATGCTGGCGCTATGCATCTCTGCTATGTATTTTGCCAGCAGAGAAATGTGGCAGATAGAAGCAAGCGTATTTTTTAAAAATTCCACCACTAGTAGAGCTTGGCAGAGCCTGGTGCAACCCTGGTGTGAGATGCCAATCCCCTTGGCCCCCAGAGTGCTAAGGGAAGGATCGAAGCAAACACCACATCTTTCCTGGACTCACTGATAAGCTTAATGAGGGCTCTAAGCAGAGGCAAAGCCCCTCTCAGGCTCCCTGCCATAGCACTCCTTGTTCCCAGAGACATCGCGGGGAGGAACTCCAATTCTCCAATGTGGTTTTAGGAACATATCTGCTAAATGTGGGGGCCTGTGGATGGGGGGCAGATCTCAACAACAAAAACACGCCAAAACAGGCCCCAGAGCCTGGTGGTCGGTCACTGCAGACTGGGCAAGGCTTGTGCCTCCATCGGGTTCACAAACCACCAAGTGATTGCTGCTGTTGCTAGATGGATCCAGGTGCTGTCAGATCCCCAGAGCCATGCATTTCAAGGGGAAAGAAAGGGTCTCAAAGTTATTTTTTTTCTGGCTTTTCTGCTGAGTGCAATCTCCAAATCCCTTTTGAAATGGGTTTCACTGTTGGGCTTCATGGGTTGGGCATTTTTGTCTGCTCTATGGTGGAGCATGCTTCGTTTCTCAGAGCTATTAGCCTTGAAAATGTGGATGTTTGAGACTCAGTGATTTAAGCAGTTTTAGTGCTTTCCTGGGGCCTGATACATTCTTGCTGCAAATGCAGCATTACAAAACTTTATTAAGAGAAACACTGCCATTGACAGAGCTTTCTTCCAGCATAGCCCAGATCAGAGTTGTATGTGACGTGTTGAGGTTTATTTTCTTAGCTTGTTACACAGATTTTTAGAAGTCAGGCTTTTGGACAGGGGGAGGGAGGATCTATCCTCTTTTAGCTGCTGAAATTAATAACAGCCAGAAGCTGTCAAGTGATGAGGGGATAAGAATGAACCCGGTGAAGGACATCAGTGTTCTGCCAGAGCCAAACTCCCCTCCATTCTCCCTTCACCTTCTGTCCTTTAGGGATTTCTGAGTCACCATCCCTCAAGATATTTAAAAGACATGTAGATGTGGTGCTTAGGAACATGGTTTAGTGGTGGACTTGGCAGTGTTAGGTTAACAGCTGGACTTGCTGATCCTAAAGGTCTTTTCCAACCTAAACTATTCTATGATTCTACGATTCTATGACTCTATGGAAGCAGAAAATAAGAAAAGCAAAGAAAAATGGCACCAGGTTACTTAGTCAGTGAGTCTCTGGCAAGTGTGAGGTCTGGCCAGTCCCGGGGACCATGCCCTTGGGGCATTAATGTTTATTCTGCAGGGGCAATTTTTCTTTCCTGCCCTGTTCCTTCCCAGGTGGATGTGTTGATTAAAAATCTCTTTGCATTTTTTTCTAGAAGAAAATAGCTGCAGCGGCTTGATTAAAATGTCTCAGAAAGCTGCAATGCCAGTTCCAGCTCTGCTGTTGTGGCTGTCTGTTTGGGGGGGTCGTGGGACCCCAGTGGTGGAGCTTGCTGGGCTTTATGCTACTGTTAGTATTCTCTCCTCTGCTGCATAGCACGGTCCCTTCTTGTGTCATGAATACCACACCCAGCTCTTCCTGCAGTTTTCATTTTTTTTTTCCTCTACTTTTCCTTGTCTTTCAACATGTGTATAGGTATTCATTAAAAATAATGTGAAAGAATGAGTAAAATGGATAACTACATGTATATATTCCCCCTTAATCCCCCAAGAATTTAATCACCTAAAATCCTGTTTATTTGCTGCCTCCAGACTTTTTCCACCAGGACACTGCTCTGCTGGACTCTCAGCCATCAGCACATGGCAAATGAACAAGGGGGGTGTGAAACAGGGAACAGTGTGTTTGTCTTAAAGCATGAAAGAAAGTGCTACTAGAGCAGAAACGGTGCTGTACTACCCTGCGCGATTCTCGTTCCCAAGAGAAGTGCTTCGGAGGGAGCCCGGGTTGCTCTGCAACCCGGCCATTCCCCACGGTATCTGAGCAATCAGCACGATTGAAAATGGCCCATGGTGCAAGGGGTAAAACCCTCTGACCTGGTGTGCTGCTGTAAAGGTTTTGCTTCCTTGCTGGGGGAAGAAAACCAGGAAAGAAATGGCAATGAAAGAAACGCAGAAAAGAAAGGCAAATAATCTGCTTGCTTTCTAAGCGGGGAAGGACCTGTGGAACAGTCAGTGGGGTTTGTTGGATGAGATGCCACCTCCGTGTCTCAGGCTAGCTCACTTGTCCTGCGAGCACGGCTGTGGTGCTGGGGAGATCACAAGCCACGGGGCACAGCACACAGTGCAGCCTTTGCTGTTCCCACCCCTCCCGGGAGGCAGAAATTTCTTTTCCTGGTTTTCTTTGTGCCACTGCTGACAGCACCATTTGCCCAGGCAGAAATTGTTCTTACAAGAATTAAAAAAATTGCCAAGAAATAAGAAACTGTCTCCACAGCTGATTGCTTAAAAAGAAATCGAATGGCTGCCATGCCAGCTCTTAAATGAGTGCTGCTCAGAGAGCAACTCAAGAGCTCTCCAGAGAAGTAGCAAGTAAAAAGTCTCTTCTGTTTCTGGATAACTAATCTTCTCTAAAGGAGGGTGGTGAGCCAGCAGGCAGGGGGAGAGCCATGTCCCCCCGTACGGTGCCGAGGACCGGGCAGGCTGGCTGTGCTGCACGGCTCGCTCAGATCAAGAGCTGGGTTGCTCGTTCTCCTTCCGTGCTTGGCTTTCCTTTTGATTTTAAAAACTATGTTTGGAGCCAGAATGGCAAATTGGAGGCCAGTTGTGTGAAGACACTGTGGGGAGAGACATGGACCAGAGTAACGTCGGTGAGCTGGGCTGCATCTTGTGGAGTTGAAGCCTGCAGAGAGGGAAAATTAAGTGCTTTGGGGTGGGAATAAGGTTGTTCTTTCCTGCCTTTGGCTGCCAGAGGGGTGCTGGGGGTTGAGAGCTACTGAAAAGCAAAGAGGTTTTCTGGCACAGGGATGCGAGCCTCCTGGCTACACCCGGCTGCAATGAGGATTTGGCACCCAAACAAAGTATTTCTATGCTGAGGCGCTCTCTCCCAAAGGTCTGTTTGAGGGGAGAAAAATAAAGAGAAGGAGAAGAAAAACAGCCAGCAGAAATCCCTTAGAAGGAGCAGCTCCCGGTTAATGCTGCACTGCAAGCTTTGAAAATCAATGTTGACAATCACAAGGTGATGCACAAGAAGAATAATTTGAGTTGCGGGCACAGAGTTCCAGATTATTTGCAGACACCTGGGCCACGCTGCTGGCAGCTGGGTGAAAAACCACGCCTCAAAATGTGGAAGTAGAAATGTCATAGTGTGAATCATGGAGCAGGTGACAGCCCTCAAAATGTTATGGTGACACCGTTAAATAGCATGCCGAAAGCTGCAGGGTGCCTCAGGAGAGGTTCCTGCTCCCATCTTTTGGTGAACAACCTCAGAGCAAACAGCTATGTCTTTTAGGTGGAGATTTCTGGCTTGACCCTACATAACTCTTCACCCAGTTTTGTCCAGCTCTAAACTTTCCCAGCCTGATCACCTCAGCACTGGCGCAGGGACACCGACTCGTGGGGACACTTTGATGGCGAGGGGCAGGGAGCTGTGTGTACCTGGACTGGAGCCACCGGAGAAGGACTGAAGCTCTGAAGGGCTCAGACTCCTTCCTATGGTCCACGTGGGGATATTGGAGCCAGCTCAGACCATGGCAGTCCCTTCCCTTTGTCAGCCTTGTCACCTTGTGAAAACCATGTGTAAGTGTGTGTTTGCATTCAAATACCATTAGTGGCCAACATAGTCCCTTTGTGGCTGATCATCCTCAATTTTCTCTCTTGCCCAGAGTTGCTTTTTGAAGTCTGTGTTCTTTCCTCTAACGAGCTCAGCTCTATCTTTCACCCCAGCACAGTGCTGGAGAGGAGGCATCCCTCATCTCTGAGGTCTCTCCTGTGGGTTTGGTAGGTGTGAAGTTATTGTCAGGCTGCAGAAAAGTTTGGTTGGCCCGTATTAGTTTGATTTCAGTAGAGGTGTTGGCAACAAAAGTTCCAAAGAGCCCATTTGTCTGCAGCGACACATTTAGATATTTCTTTTCCACATCCATGCAGATTGAAATATCATTTTTTGGTAAGGGGGTGGACTTTGCAAGTTGAATTTTTCACTTTGGATCCATCACATTATAGGAAATGGAAGCAAAAATTAATTTAAAAAAACAGGAATAAAATGGGTATGTGCAAACCCGATGCTTATTAAACATTGTTTTCTATTCTCAGGAAATAGCATGTTGGCTTTATCATCATCCAAACAGACTATGTTGGCTAAATAATGACAACTGTACCCCAATTGTTCATCTCCCAACGATTTTTAATTTCTGCTGAGAAGAAGTTGCGTGTTATTCAGGACTAGGATTTCAGAGAACACTGATTTTTCAGCAGAATATTATGAAGTATTGAAGACTGACTGGGTGCCACCAGTCTAAGGCTAATGTTATTTATATCCTCTGTGTCTGGTACAAGTGATAAATCTGCAAAGACAGTGAGGATCATATCCTGCAGCCCATACTGGTAAGGGCATTTCTTACCCATAAATTGAAAACTAATGTTTATTTCTCATTAATTAAATACTGCATTAGCCAAAGACTGTGTTAAAATATTTAAAAAGAAGTAATGTAATCAATATACCAACTGTGCCATTGCAAAAATATTTCATATGCAGTAAGTGCCAGGTTTCCTTTCTTTGCTGAATTATGAGTTCTTTGAAATGGAAAGGGGGAACATTGTGGGTTGAGATGATCTGTAAATGCAAAAGTAGTATTTTTTTCTTGACTCTCATGAGGGCACTTTAGCAACCTCATGTCTTGATAATGCCCAGTATAGTAACTGATTCAATTTTTTAACGGTATGCAACATTTCTCCTAAACTCTTCCTCTGCTTCTCAGATATGTATGTGTGTGTTTATATATATATATGCACAAAATGATTATCAAAAGCAGTGGATTTTGTGCTCCCCTTGGGCTGATTCTTCATGTTGATTAATTTTTTATTTGTTTGTTTTATTTGGGTCATTCGTGCTCAGGCTAGAAGCTGATGGGACCACTGGAGAGGGTGTTGTTGCAGTGAAAGGTTTCCTCTTGAGTGAGCCCTGGGTGAGATGGGTGAATGCTGGCGGAGCCCGGTGGCTCCCCGCTCCCTTTCCACAGTGAGGATGGGCTCCTCGTCCTGCTCCTGTGTGGCCACTGATGTCCACCCAGGCAGAAGAGGCCTCACATCTCGGAGACAGCAGATCCTTTTCCAAATGGGCCCAAAATGGGAAGGGAGGGAGGAGGAGCATGGAAGCAACCAGGCAGAGGAGTTCAGAGACTTTTTCTTCTTCGATCCCTTAGGGAAGCAGGCTAAAATTGGGTTTTAAAGCACTCAGGAAATAAATGCTTGCTTTCCAAGAAAATAAATATTCTGCAGTCATGACAGTCCCTTACTGGTAGCTGGAGGAGCTCAACCAGAAGCATGTGTCTGATTTAGTGTCCACAAGTTCTCAGCAGGTACTTTCTCCCCTTCTCTTATTGCCTTCCATGTTGTCAGTTGTACTGAGGTAAACAAGGTGAATTTTTGCAGCCACTTTCTTTCCCCAGAAAAATATTCCTAGTGGCATGATAGAAAAAACTCCTTTGTGAAGACAGTCTATCAGCTGAATTAGTTTACATGTGCTTTTAATGCCGAAAACCTCAGACTGCTTAAAAATAATAAAAATGAAATGTCAAGCAAATAAAAGTTAATTAAATGCACAATGAAGGAGGCTTAATTTTAGTCCTAAAAGGAGCTGAGGATTTTGCAGAACATATGTACAAAGGTAGCAAAGTCCCTGACTGCAAGGTGTAAAACATCCCCCACTCCCTGGCAAGAAATGAGGACTGAAGAGCATCCGTGCTCCAGACACCACCAGATGCGGAGGATTTTATTGGCAGGGGTTTGGGGGAATAAGAAGGCAGTGAACTAACACAAAAACTCCATGGACTGTTGTATATGATTAATATACTTGAAAATTATTGTACAGAAAGACCTCTGAGTTATTCCAAGCCTAATGCAACATGAGATTTAAAGGTCAGCTCCTTTTCCCGCTGAAGTCAATGGAGGCGTGTGTTTCACAGGAAGATAGACTGAGCTCCAGGCTGCTCTCAGCACACTTGTTCCAGCATTTCAGACATGCAGAGGCAATGAGGAGAGCCAGAAGAGCAAGTGAGACAAAGCAGCAAATACTGCACCTGACCAGCGGCTGCAGCGTGGACAGACACCTACGGGAGTCTGCTGCAACAAGTGTTTTCCTGCCTCGGGCATAATAGTGAAACTTTTCATAGGAACACTTATTTCCCTTGCTGACACTCTTAATAAAGACAATAAAAGTGTAATAAAATGCTTCTCCATTACCATAACTCAAACAAGGATGCAGACAGCGGGTGTGTGCTCTGGTCCAGGCAGCGCTCCCATACAGGCAGCCTGCCCAGGGCTGCAGGGTCCTGGCGGGGAGCAGGGCTGCAGGCAGAGGTGCCGTCCTGCTGTGACTGTACTTGACCCCTCAAGACCACAGATGGGGCAGGGAGTGTTTCTTTTTAAGTAAGGAAAAAAGAACAAAAGCCCACAGAGCAAGGGCTGCCAAGCATAAAACAAAGCGATGCCAAAGCAAAATTACAGCAGTGAGCGGAGCTTCTCTGATGGGCAGCCTCCTGCCCAGGCCAGGACTCCAAGCCTACTTAAATGTCTCCAGCCAGTGGCCTTATCCTTGAGGCTTATTGCTGTATAGCCAAATTAAAGATGCCAGGACTTGTTCAAAAGCACCCCCAAAATGCTCAGCCTGAAGGTTGTATCTTCAGGTAGCACAAATGCCGGGAAGAGAGGGAGGGAGAAGAGGGTTTTGTTTCCAGTTTCATTTAAGTTAAAGGGCTGGATGCTACATTTCCTGATTAATTTTAAAAAGATGTAAGTTAACAACAGAAGATGTGAGACCTGCTGTATTTAATCTTGGATTCTACAAGGCTTTCCTCACCCTTGACCCATCATTGATGTGCATTAGGATTATGTGCGCTGTGGAATGTGCTAAATTTCTTGATGGATGGGGTAACATCATTTCAAATCCCAGGGAGTGATAAGATGCCCAAAATATCAGAGCTTCAGGCTGATGAACTTCTGTCAGACTCTTTTGTTTACTCTTCCTCTGCATCCTGGCTGCTTTTTCTTAGCACCATCTAGGAACCATTTACACCAAGTGGCTGATATTTTGGTAAACCCTTCACGTTTGCTCTTTAACAATGTAACAGCTTTGTTAATCACTGTAACATGAAATTAAATGCTTCCTCTCTGAGTTGACCTAGTTTGGAGGTTAAAATTATGCAGCCTAGATGAAAAAAAAATCGGGGAAAATATAAAGGTTCTCTCATCCTATTTGTATTATTTTGCAATACGAAAGGAAGAGAAATCAGCATCATCACGAAAGCAGGCTTCATCCTTACAGGCAACTTTGTTTTGAAATGTAATTATAGGACCAGACTAGCAGCATGGAAGAAGCCTAAGGAAAATGAATAGTGGCTGTACTGCGATCGCAGGCAGTGTGGCCCCTGGAAGCACTGCTCTCCAGTCTGTGGCTCCAAAGTGCCACCTCTCACTCAGCTTTAAGTGGGGCAAGGGCTGGAATTAGAGGCAGGCTGGGAAATCACTTATCTAAAAGCCAGACTTGATGCTGCTGGGTCACTTCTGCAGCCCCTGACCTGAGTGCAAGCTGTCAGCATTGAACTGTAAAAATCTGTTGATACTGTCAAAGGCAGGGAGATAGACACTGCCTTGGGCATCCTCACTGTGGGATGGGGTAGGGTGGGGTGGGGTGGATGGTTGTCTTTTTTCTGCTGTTGAAACTTGCCCCTCTTGTGGTCTCAGCACTGGTCTGGGAGGCAAACGCCTCACGGCCCTGGTCATAGCAAGCTGCTGAAGGTAAACTGTCTCTGTCTCAAACACCTCCTCTGTCAGACGTCCGCATCCTCAGAGCATGGGAGCATGAGTGGGGACAAAGAAGGGGATAATAATGCAATGACAGTATTTTTTTCAGTTTTCTTTATCAATACTTACAAAAGAAGTAGATCTTGTTACTCTGTTGATGACCTTGTAGTGCAGTGCAAAGAAAAATAGCTGTTAGATGCACCGTGTATCAAATGCATGAAGACATGGGAATACAGGTCCTCTGCTGGGTAGTGGCAGACAGCCAGTGAATACAGTGATATACCAAACCTTTTTTTTGTGGAGGAGCTGTGGGATTACCTGTACATCTTTATACGATCACTCCGGATTAAAAAAAGGGAGCACTTTTCTAGGCTTTCCCAGCAGTGATCGATCGCGTGAGCTCAGGGTGAGAAGGGTTGTTCACCAGGACCATGCTACAAGCCAGAGGCAGCACTGCAGACAGCTGCTGTACCTCCTATGCTCTCCTCACCGTGACAGTCCTTTCTGTGTCCCCTGACTGCTCACAGCTCCACCTCTCAGCAGGAGAGCTTGCAAGGACCTGCACGGAGGTGCCAGCCAGCCCGAGGCGTGCAGGGGGTGGCATTGATTTATTAAATGCCTTTCCTAATTGTATGCCATTAGAGGAGTTTTAACCAATCCTGGGAAAGGGCATTTGTTTGGCTGTTGAAGTCACAAAAATTAAGTGACATTTGAATTACCACTTTGCTCCTTTCATTTCTAAAGATAGGTCTATGAACATGTTTGCTTTTAGTTTCCCCACTCAAGACGTGTGTCTACCCTGTGTCTTGTCTTGCAGGACTGGCAACAGGAGTCTTTCCTGATGCTGTCTCTGGTCCCAGTATCTCCAGTGACTATGAAAAGTGCTGGATGCCACCTGCTTCTCTCAGATTTATCAGTGCAATTTGAATATGGTTAATATTTGTGCCTCGCCGGCATAAAACTTGATTATTATTGGCCTTTATTAACTTTTTTTGTGAAGGACATTACATTGCTTTATGGAGGTGTTTAAAATGTGCAGAACTTGATGTAGATGCTTTGATTGCATGCATAAAACTTGTAGGAGATACTGTAATAAAGCTTATTGAGCAGCTAGTAAATGTCCTCCTGTTCGGAAGGAACTGGTTGTGCTTCATGTTTCCTGATGAGTGATTCATCAGCTTTAAGGAACAATTTTCCATTAATCAGGGTGTATCTCAACCGCAACCTGCCCCATGTGTCTGTAAAGGAGTGAGTGTCATTTCCTTCTGAGCCTTTGTCTGCTGCTGGCTGTGCTGGGAACCTTCCACCACTGCCTTTTGCTAGTGATGATCTCTTCTGGTCTATACTACATAATTCTTCAAATTTTCTCTTTGAACAAGCAAGAAAACATAAAAAGTGACAAAAATTTAGTACTGAAAAGATGTTTGTTTACTTGCTGGCTGGATATTATTGTTTCAAAAAGGGGAAAAAAAAAGACTTCTTGCGCTTGTTGGAATAAGAACAGAATTCAAAAAAGCATGAAGCAATATGGGGGAAAATTTTTCTGCCAGATGCAATACATCCATCCAAAGAGGCCTTTGTGTTTGGCCATGCAACTCCAGTGATCTCTTATGGCTGCTGAGGGTGTAAGATGAGGAAGAATTGGACTGGACAAGGTTAAACAATCTTTCAATCGTCCCCTGGTACTGAGCTCGAAAATATCCTGAATGATCCATAATTTATCTTCCATATATAAAAGTTCCTAGTGACTTACTTCCAGTTTGCATGTTCTGAACTAGTATCAGGAATGAATGTTGTGCAATTAATTCATTTATCAATCACATTTAGTAAATGGAAATTGTCTGATCTGAATTACAGAGAGAAAAATTAGGCAGATTAATGCCTTTTCTCAACTGAAGCAAAAGCAGTGATCAGAGCTGGCTGAATGAACCACAAAATGAATTGCCGTCATTTCTGCAGACACAAGTGGTTTCTGTTGTGTTTGGGGTCATGTTATTCAACGTCCATGAAGCAGTCAGGCATGCTGGCAAAGCTGGGACATTTCAGCACGTCAGCCCGTGTGGTAATTCACGCCAGCCTGCCAATATCCATTTTTTATTGGCCTTTATCCTTTCAGAGGAGGAGGAACAGCTCGGCGTTTTCATCCCTCTCCCTGTCAGTGCCCAGCCATTATGGGAGAAACTGATGATGGAGCCAAAGGGTTTAACTCACAGATCACAGACATGCAGTGGAGAAACCTCCCTCCCACTGGGAGAGCCTCCACCCGCCTCCCAGCCAGGGCCCCGAGCCCCAGCGCTCCTGGGGGGTGGCACCTCCCGTGTGCTCTGGCCCTGGGCACGGGGCAGCAGCAGGGGAGCCGATACGCTCTGCATCGACAGTGCTGCATCCGAAATTGTGGGCTCCGACAGGAAGGCGTTTGCTGGCCAAATTGAGCCAGGCGCTGTCCTAGAAATGGGCATTGCTGGAGGTAGCAGAGATGCCACCAGCTGGGCGGAGCGTGCCTTACCTTGCACCCCGCTGCTCATGGGAAGGGGCTGTTACACCACTGAACCCACCTCCCTGGTGCCCTGCTGCTGGGGAAGGGGCTAAAGACCCAGCGTAGGAATTGAAAGCAGGAAGGAAGGTGGGGGGCTTGTGCTGCTGAGTATTTGGGAGATGCAAACTGAAGGACTTGAGTTCTTGGCGAGTCAGAAAATGCATTCGATAGGTGACTGGGGCGCACGCTGCCTGCTAGTTATCGGCCCCCTGTGGCACCTGGGGTGGGAACCAAAATTGGTGGAGAGGCCTGAAAGGCCTGGTGTTGGTTCAACCAGGGCTCTGAACTGGTGATGCCCTCCTGAATGCAACAGGGGAAAACAGATCCACGCAGGAGAGCAAAGGCTGAAATGGGCTGAGTCAGAGGCTTTCCTGCCATGGGCAATAGTGTTCAACTGCTGCCCAAAAAGCGTATCATCTCTTGGGAACGATGCAGAGGGGAGAGGAGCAGCCGAGCTGATCCACTTGGCCATCATCTCCTTTTTATTCGTGAACGAACTCACTGCATTTAGAGCTCCCAAAAGCAAAAGCCTGCCCAGAGCTGAGCAGATTGTGGGAAAGCAGCTCCTTGCCAGCTGCCTGCCCGCACCCCGGCAGGCAGCAGCCCTGGCAGGCCATCGCTGCCTTGCTCCCGGGGAGACGCTGCCAGTCAAGCTGCTCGTGGTGCCAAGTTTTGCCATGTACTTTTCTGCAAGCAAGTTACCCACTGAGAACACAGAACTGCAGAGCTAATCTCTGTTCTTATTTTGCCATTAAAGTTTATTTTCAGCAAATTATTCACAAAATCCATAACGCAGCTGTTCCGCATTAATCTCTTCCTTCTTGCAAATTTTTCTTCGGCAAGAGGCCGTTTCTCTCTCTCTTGGTTTTCTGCTGCAGGACCGTGTACAAGAGACGGGAGTCTGACTTGAGCACTTGGGGCAGGGAGGGAGTCTATGGGGGTGGTTTTTATCCAGCAGGAATTTGAAGAGGAGGTGTGGAAGGGAAACCCATCACCTGAGACCTCGTTGCCCCCATGCCAGGGCAGGTCGGGGAGGGTTGCAGGAGCACAGATACACCAGCCTGCTCTGAGGTTTGGGGAGAAAGGACTCAGGCAGAATTATCCTGCCAGGCTCATCACTAACAGCTGTAAAGGCCGTGCATAGACCATCTCTTTTCCTTCTCTAATGACAAGAGGACATGAATGCTGAATGTTTCCTTAAAACCAGGTTAGTACCATGTTGGTCAGTGTGCAAGAATGGGCTGCCTTCTTCGGTAACAGTGTAAAATTCGGAACTAATTTTTAACTTTTTAAAATCGCCCCCTGGGTAGCTAAAAAAATCACCCACTCCCAGGCATGGCGGAAACTTTCTTCAGTAGATCTGTGCAGCCCCAGCCACTTCCAATGGGGCATGCCCCTTGTCTGCACAGTATATTTTCTAAGTAAGCCTTGCTTCGGTCCGTTAAAACGCTCTGACAAAGACACAGCACAGTGCTATAATACATGTGTCAGGATTACATTACCTGGCCAATGTTCCTCTAAAATATAGAGCTTGATATCACAGGCCTTAGCTATCAACACAGGTTGGGGGCTGGCTAACGGGAGGTGTTTGGCATCCCTCGCCCCCAGTGCACGCCCAACTGCGCAGGGACCACAGGGCTCGGTTTTGTGTCGTGCCACTGGTCCGGGAGAGCTTCGCAGTGTCACCAGCAGAAGGTTTGTTATTTCTAGCAGTGACCAGTTCAGGACCATTTTAAAGCAGAAATCCTCACTGATATTAATGGAAAGAGTTGCATATCAATTGATAGCGTGGTACAGCCTCTGGATTAGGATGGGTTTTGAATCTTTGTGATGAATTGCTGGTGAGCAGTTTTCTAGCTCTTGTGCAAATTCTTTCCTGAGAATACCATGATGTTGCAATAGTTCATTGATGTTGTAGTCTTGAAAACAAGTTCTCTTTACACAGGTCTCAAACATTAAATAGGTGACTTGAATTAACCACTAACTATTACTGAATTTCATTGTTGAATATTTGTATTAAATAATAATTAAAAATAATATTTCTATTAAAATTATTTATTGTTTATTTTAAATTTGTATTGAATTAACTATTAACTGTTATGGAATATTATTAACTACTATTTGAATTAACTGTTAACTATTAACACAAGACAAACTGATGCCTTTGAATAACACAAGTCCAATTCGTAATGCAAAGTCACTTTGTCTAGGTACTTTTAAGCATATGGTTTGCAACTGCTGTCCCCTTTCTCAATCTGGTTACTCAGAAACATGTCTGCACTACTGTGATCTTTTTCAAAAAGTAATTTATTTTCCTGGCCAGTTCTATTTTCCCTTGTTAACAGGCTCTGAAATAGTCCAAAGCAGAAGGAGAATGGGCATTCAGTCAAAGCGGGAAATGTCAAACATGTAAGCTGGTAAACGTTGCATATCTGAAGATGGAGAATTTAACAGAGACAAGAAGTGGAAAATACATACAGCATCATTTTTCCTACAAATTTAAGACTGAACTCTTCTGACCCATCCATCCTGAGTGCCATACTAATAGATGTAGCACTATATTGGCAGTACTGAAACTGGAGGGGGAATATATGTCTTGTTAGAAAATATATCTTGTTAGAAATTAGTTTATCCATGACACTTTTTTTTTTTAATCAGGGATATTTTCCTGTTCATTAAATCCCCTTGGAGTCTAAGATGGAGTGCCCCTGTGACATTCAAACAGAAACATGTGGCAGTGCTATTTGGAGACTAGACAGGCAGGACTGGGACTGCGAGCCACATACAGCCAATAACACTAGATTAGGACTAGTGTGAGAAAATACATCTGAGCAAATTTCAGGTCTGTGAGTTCAGTCTCCTCATAGGACTGAAACTCCCAGAAGGTCCTTGGATGGGAAAAGGGAGGTACGTTTTGATTTCTCTTGCCTCATTTGGCTGGAAAGACAGTGCACAGTAAAGGTTAATTTTCTTTTCAGTTTCTCTGAAAAAAGGTGCAAAAAGAAAAGAGAATAGAAGAGAAAGAGAAGCAGATAAAGATGTACTGGGGCAAGGTGGTAACTTGAAAAGAGACATCATAAAAGACATCATAAATGGAGGAAGGATTAAGTCATGTAAAAAAAGAAGAAAAAGTGAGACTAGAGCAGGAATATGTCAGCACAGGAAGGCAGAGATATAGCCAAAGTTTTAGGAGGAAGCCCTGGCTTCACCCAAGTCTATGGGAATTTTTCTGTTTAATTCTATGGAGCCAACATTTCTGCCTTTCAGCTTGTGGTGCCATGTTTTGAATCATGAGCAAGATGCTTTTCTCCAGCAGCGAGACCAGTGCCAAGAGGCATTCCTCCGGGGTCCGTATTGGGACCGGCACTGTTTAACATCTTTGTCGGCGACAGGGACAGTGGGATTGAGTGCACCCTCAGCACGTTTGCTGACGACACCAAGCTGTGTGGTGCAGTTGACACGCTGGAGGGAAGGGATGCCATTCAGAGGGACCTTGACAGGCTTGAGAGGCGGGCCCATGCGAACCTCTTGAGGTTCAACAAGGCCAAATGCAAGGTCCTGCACCTGGGTCGGGGCAATCCCAAGCACAAATACAGGCTGGGTGATGAGTGGATTGAGAGCAGCCCTGCGGAGAAGGACTTGGGGGTGTTGGTTGACGAGAAGATCAACATGACCCAGCAATTTGTGCTTGCAGCCCAGAAAGCCAACCACATCTTGGGCTGCATCAAAAGAACAGTGAACAGCAGGTCGAGGGAGGTGATTCTCACGCTCTACTCTGCTCTTGTGAGACCCCACCTGCAGTACTGTGTCCAGCTCTGGGGCCCCCAACACAAGAAGGACATGGAACTGTTAGAATGAGTCCAGAGGAGGGCCATGAAGATGATCAGAGGGCTGGAGCACCTCTCCTGTGAATACAGGCTGGCAGAGGTGGGGTTGTTCAGCCTGGAGAAGAGAAGGCTCCAGGGAGACTTTATAGAGGACTTCCAGTACCTAAAGGGGGCCTACAGAAAGCTGGGAAGGGACTTTTTAGAAGGGTGTGTAGTGACGGGACAAGGGGTAATGCCTTTAACTGAAAGAGGGTAGGTTTAGATTAGATCTAAGGAAAAAGTTTTTCACTATGAGGGTGGTGAGGCACTGGAACAGGTTGCACAGAGAAACTGTGGTTGCCCCCTCCCTGGAAGTGTTCAAGGCCAGGTTGGATGAGGCTTTGAGCAACCTGGTCTAGTGGAAGGTGTCCCTGCCCATGGCAGGGGGGTTGGAACAAGATGATCTTTAAGGTCCCTTCCAACCCAAACCATTCTATGATTCTATGATCTAAGCATAACTTGCAGTAGTTAGTAATACACCTCCCATAACTGGAGGTAATGAAATAGTCTTCAATATGTTTCTACCTACCCTTCATTTCGAGGGTTTAATCTTAGCATCTGAACTACCCACTGTTAGATTCACGTGATCTAAGTAGACCTTATTACTACCCATACAGGCGTGTGTGACTATCTGCAAGAAGGAAAAAGCTCACCTGCTTATTACCATCTGGCTCTGTGTTTGCTATGGAGCTGAGAAGCATGGTTGGTAAGCATAACCTGGGATAACAATCGTCTGAATATTTTCCTATCTTAGATCTGTTCCAAAGATCAGAAAAAACCAACAGATGTCAATTTTGTTACAGTTAATGAAAAAATGTGGTTCAGGTCCAGTTTCATGAAATGTATCTCTGCATATGTTAGTCAAATAAAATGAATTCTTTAACTAGAGGCAGTAAGAGAAGCTTAAACAAGACAGAAAGTCCAATTTAAGCCATTGCAAATGAAAGAAACTTCAAAAATTTAAAAAATGTTGCATTATTCCTGCAGCTTTAGTTATATCTCAGTATTTTTCATTCATCTTGTTATTCTGAAGCAAAGGAGTCATGGGCCTAGAAGGCTGTAAGCGAGGAAAGACCAGCTGGGGAAAAAGGGGACTTTCCAGAGTATTTGTAGGAATGCGGATTTCTCTGACATCCAGGTTGTTATGCAGAATTGTTTTCACTGAGTAACACTTAAATCTATAGGTTGCAGTGGCATTGCAGAGCTTTTGTTAGCTTGGCATGTGTCCCTGGTGAAGAGTGTGCTCTGGAGCAGTGACCCTTGCTGAAAGCAGTGGATTTTTGGGGTGGACTGGAACAGTTTGTGCTGGGTGCTCTTATCCAGATGACCCCAGAAAGGCCAGAGTTCATACTACACCCAGTGCTGAGGTTTCCCTTGCAGCTGCTCTTTAGTCTCCTACATGCCATTCACATTTCCAAAAATACAGGGTCCCTGGTCATGCTGCCAGATCTATAAGCAGGGTTACTGTGATTAGCAATACATAGCAAATTATATTTTCCTGCTGAAACTGCAAAGGTCAGAACAGCACAAGCAGTATGAGCAGAAACCCCTCTATACTTTCAGAAATCCCTGTGAACCTGCAACCCTGACATTGTATCCAGCTGCCACACAGCCTGGTAGGCACTCTGGGATGAGGTGCAATCCCTGCTTCATCTAAAGATGCTTCAGGCACCTTATGCAATATGATATCTGGAGGCATATTTTCTTTGGAAAACACCTGTTCCCTGAAAAGCAGTATTTTCCCCTAAACTGCAAATAGCCTTGGGTAGGCAATTGCACAAGGTCTGGGAGAGCTGCTTTGTCACCCCACTACAGCTGACTTAGACCAGGGGTTTTTGTGGCAAGTCCAGCATGCAAATTGCTGCCCCTGTCATGAGGCTTTGGGTTGCTCTGGGGAGACTTTGTGGGGTTTGTGAAAATATCTCCTGAAAGCTTTTTTGTTTCATCTTGATGAGGAATGGGAAATCTTTGAAATCTCAGAAGTTGCTCAGATTAAATTGTACCCCACTGAGTATAGGAGCTCCCCTATAGGGTCTTATCAAACAGCACAGCAAGAATATAGCCTTTCTTTAGGCAAGTGGAGTCTTTCTTAAGCTGTCCTTTTCTGTAAGTCAGAGCAGAGCTGAATTTCTTCCCTTAAAATGGAAGTAATTTCCTCTTGACACAAGTTTATCCTGATGTAAGGGCTAATTGATAGCTTGCAGGGCGCTTGCGTTTTCCAGGCTGTTGGTTTTGCTCTAAGCACAAATTTACTCAGTGATGAGAATATTTTGACAACTCTGCCTATCTGTGCTCAGGAACTGTAGTTTGGTGTGAATTTTCTGGGTGTGTTGACCTAGTTTTAAAGCCTAAAATGAGCATGCTCCAGATCAATATGGAAATACTGTAGTTAGCAAAATAAAACAAAGAAATGGGGTAAATAAGTACAGTACGTTCTGCACAAGAACTTTCGGGAGAGGTTTTGCTTAGCTGGCAGGGGTGTGTTTGTGTCCTTACACTTTCTCCAGGAGGTAATTGCTAAAAAATGATGCGATTCAGCTTGCAGAATTGTGTCATTCTGACCCACTTGCATGTCTCCATGACCACATCTCTTCAGCAAATCCCTGCCTAGCTGTAAACACACAAAAAAGAATATGGCAGATCAAACAGAATTAGTTTTGAAGAGAAGGCACATGTTGCTGCATTATTCCTTTGCCTTCCTGGATCTAATGTATGTCTCATTTAGAATTCTCTCGCATTCATATTTGTGGTGTTTATTTTTATGTGCTTCTCAAAGCTTATTTTGAGGCAACTCATGGCTCATTCTTTAGGAATAAAGAAAACCTTTCTGGTTTTATGCATTGTTGTGTGAGTGGAGCTGGGAAGACTGTGCTTGTTTTCTTGAGATGATATGACAAATTAGCTTCTTCCAAAATATTACGCTCTGGGGACTATGATCGCAGGAAGCATGAGAGAACATTAGAATACATTACCAGAGCTCTATGCAATACATACATGTACATTTGTTGTGTACAGAGCAAGGTTTTAAGTAGAAATGTTCAAATAATTTTGCTAAAAACTCCCCTAACAGTGTCTTTGTGCTGTCCACAGTCACAAAAAAAAAAAAGCATGCTGCAAGACAGTCGATTTTGATGCATGTTTTGAATGTGGAAAAGCATTTATACTGATTATACACAAAAATAGAAAGGAAGATCACTGCTTCTCACATTTACTTTTGTGATCCAAAATCTGTCTATAAATAAAAGTGCACTTGCTTAATAGAGAAGTATTATCACTTCACCGGTTCTCCCTTAGGTAAAATTAGCTGGGTTGCTAAGCCATCAAAATGCAGCTAAAAGGATAGCAATGATGAGCCCAGCTGTGTACCTTGTGCTCCCATGGAGCGGTTCCTTGTCCTTTGTTCTTCGCTGCCTTTTGTCTCTTCTCATCGAGGAGCACACAAATTATGGTATTGCCATTAAATGTGAATTCATCTTGGCCACTTTTTATTCCAGTAGCTGGTGGGAAGGTGACATGGATACCTGCTCACAGTTCCTCCCCAGAGGCTTTTTGACTGGGGCAGAATGAGGAATAATAACTAGGTGGCCCTGCTGTACGAAGGCAACTGACTACTGTTTGAAGCAGGTAATTATGACGCTGAACACAGCTCAGAAAGTTAACATCTTGGCAACTAGTTTAATTTTAAAATAAAACCTCATCCACAGTATGTTCTGTTTGCAGAGAAACTGTGCTATTTGCACTTGCTCAAGCCAAAATATCAAATTTGGATCAGACTTCCCTTGCATTGAGATAATAAGTGTGGGATTTCACATCTGGCCTTTCAGGCTGGGCTTGTTTTCATAAGGCACCAGCAGCAATTTCACTTTTTGAATAAAGCCATCAGAAATTGCTTACCAGGGTTTTGCAGTGTGGTGAATAGCTTCTTATGACTTCTAACTTTGGCTTGATGGGTTTCCTGTTCATCCCGTTAGCTTTCATAATGGAAGGTAGAGTCTAAGATGACAAAAACAGCAAGGAAAAAAAACCTGTGTTGGCAACTGCAAGCTGTGTGAGCATTCAGACCGCCCCAAATGTGGGTGTCTGCAGAGTTACTGCAGAGAACGGCAATGTTCATAAGCAGATTACTGAGTCATGAACATGTTTTGAATGTGATTACAAGCAGAGAGACAGAATTAGTCTTTGATTTCCATAAAAAATTAATGAGGGAGGCAGACAGGGACAGAAAAATTGAAGAGTTCACTTGGTTAATTTTCTAGCCAGCAGCTATTGTAAATGTTCCTCTTATTTAGCAAAGAAAGATACTAAATCTATATTGGTTATGTTGGCCAAGAAAAACTATTAGTGTGCTAGAGGTTTACCTGGGGGCAAACTGTCAGCAAATTAAAAAAGCAACAACGTGCTCATTTGGGGACATTTTGATGCATTTTCCACAAGTGCAGTCAATTAAGAGCTCCTCTGGAAATTATGTTTAGCTGCTGCACTCCTGTGCAGCAGCTCTGCCTGCCTGTGAGCACCAGGGGACTGATTCCCTCTTTTAAAAGTAGAGGGAAGTTGTGTTTTAAAAGGGTATTATTTAAGTTATGCCCTGTTACAGATGGGATGAGACCATCGTTAATGCTACAGATGCAGCAAGTGCAACATCTCTAGGTTATAATTTTATTTCTTTTATTAATAGCTGCAGGGCAGCTTATAACTGAAATAATACAACACTGGCAGTGGGTCTCTGAAGCAGGGTAGTGCGGTTCACATGCTTTTCCATGGATTCTGTTTTGAATCTACCAAGGCCTAGTTAACTGATTTTAACCACACCTTGCATCAGCCATGCTCCCTCAGCTTTCACTCAAGGCAGTCAAAATGCCACCATTTAGCAGAAACATCTACTGTTCCAGATCATTTGTAAGGAGCAGAGAGTTTCTGATGCTGTCAAGTACAAAATAAGGTTAGCTCTATTTTGCACAAAACATCAATGAACATTTTTGCAGAGATTTCTTATCCAGATCTAATATCCTGTATTTAGACTACTTACAGATGTTTAAATGATGAGGTGATGAGTTCAGTCCCTATTTAAATGCAACTTGCAGCAGAACAGTGATATCGATGCTTTAAAAGGAATAATTGCCCTCACTATAGAAGACTTTGTTCCCATGGAAAATGGCTATGAAAGTTGTATTTTTAAATTGTTTTCAACTTTCTTCTTTTAAATCTTGCAAAATGCTGACTTTTCAGTGGGAGGCATTAAAATGTTGTAAAGCTTATGATGGAAATGGGCATATCTGGCTGGATGTATTCAACAGATACTTTCTCTGTATAATAACGTTAATGAAGATTCAGCTTTAGGATGAAAATATTTAGTATGGGAATATTAATGTAGTGTAGTTGATTGCATGATGTAATATAGAAAAACTCAGGTCCACTGTGTGTTGGGGGGAATAGCTTGCTGTAGTAAACAAGGTGCTATTTCTTTAGATGTCACAGAATTATTGACAGTTAAGTCACATACTTAGTTTCTGCTTTTATATTCTCTGTTATGATAGTGTCTGCATCAGCATCTTTGTGCTACAGAAGTCCCATAAATAATTCATGTCCTTATTTAAATAACTGTGGATTTATTTCCAAATGGCATGAAAAAGGCCTTTATTTTCTGTATCATTGTGCACAGTTGTCGTACTAGCCTCCTGTTTCAAAATATTTGTGATTCACTCAGAACACATCAGTAAATCAAATTACAGAAAACTTAGCCTGAAATTTAATTAGGTGATCAACAGTCTTAGTTCTGTACTTTCCTAATACAACGTATCTTATTGCAGACAGATTACAAGGCATTGTATCTGCACCTGAATACATTATTCTTGAAACAACATGGCAAAATATGAAAAAATCCTGTTGATTGTCTTCTGTTGAGTAACAGTGGTCCTTGAGAGTCATTCTGCGTTAGTTAGTGATGTGTAACTCAGCAAAGCAGCAAGGAAGTTAACGGTCCGAATGGCTCTCCTGGCTCTGCAACCCTTGCTCTGGTAGGGTTGGCCAGCCTCTGGCCACAGGGTCCCTCACAGTGAGCAGCAGTGGGGTACATCTTTCATTCTGGTTCTCTATGAAAACTAAGCCCATATAGTCTTCAAATCTACACTGTTCTCCTGCTCTTAGGATAATGTCCCAAACACCTTCCTTTAGATCAGGATGGGGCTGCTGTTCCATCACGGCTGTGTCAAGCTGGACCACTCATTTCTGTTTTCCAGGGGGTTCTCATATCTCACCTGCAGAGCATTCAGATTGGTGGACTAAAGCAGCCTATCTCACTTTGCCAAATACAGAATAAAAAATTGTCTTTTGGTAGACCTTAAAAAAATTTGGAACTAATTCAGCAGAACTTGAAGCATCCTGTAAAGAACCACATAAAAAATAATCATCTCCAAGGTCAGCAAGCATGGCCTGGGTAGAGAAAGAATTCACTTAGTTCTGTGAAGGGAAATAAAATGGGTAAATTAAAGCAATATCAAGTGTGGGAGGCAGCCCTTACCACACACGGCACTTTACAGCTGGAACATAGACTGCTCATATTCACATTATTTATTGCTGAGCTAGAAAGATGGATATGTACATGGGTTTGAAGTTTTTAAATTATAAAAAAATTCCAGATAAAGACATGCAGGATTGGCTAGAGCAGAACAGAAGCACATGCAGGAAAAGGCAGCACAGCCTAGGGAAATATGAAGCAATGCAGATAGCCAAAAAAACCAAGAGGAACACATGCATTGATTTCATGTAGTAAAGCCCTGAAAGAGCCCAAGAAAAAGTGGAAACCCTGCTGACCAACCTGTGAGGAAGCAAATGGTCTTTCAGCATGTTTAGTTTTGCTCTTTCCACAGGGAAAAAAGCACAGTGTCTAGGATTCTCCCCAACTTTCTCTTCAGTTTTTATGTTGATGGGAAAGTGTTGCACAGTTTTCTCTATAGGTCATTCCGGAATTTTGCTTTAAGGCTCTTTGTGACTATTAGACTGTAAACCTTTCCTCCATCAGCTAGAGGCACCACCAGGCCCTTAGAGCTTTTCTTCTTTTTTCCATGTCTGTTACTTTAACAGTTCCCTTGTGTGTGGAGAAGCACAGAGAGGGGCTCCGAGACGATGACTTCTATGCAAGCTATATAAATGTGAGCAGCAGCTGCGCATGACCATATTTTTATATAAAATTTGTGTTTGCTGGGTGGAACTGAGTTTGTGGTTGTGATGTTTTTGCCTTTCTCAGAGGCGTGGAGGTTTCAGAGCCCGCAGAGGCACCCTCTCACTGTCTGTGCAGCTCACAGGAATGATGTGACCTCCTGTGAATCCCCTTCTCATGGTGCAAGCCAACCTGTGCTGCTCAGGAGAGATACAGATGCTCCAGCTAAGCAGCAAAGCCCTGGCTGGACACACCTTTCCCGGTAAACATCATATTGAGCTAGTAAGGACAATGATCTTTGAAAATGTTCTGTCATTTTCACCTTGTGTCTAACTTGTTACCTGTGTTAGGCGGGACCTTGCTAACATGCATTGACTTCAAAGAGGTATGCATAACATAGATTGGGTACTTAGGTACAGATTGTTTAAGACTACCAGACTTTAGAGGTGGATTTTAATCAGTGGGCTAAGCCCAGAACTTGAGCTGGGGTGTCTGCAGCATGGGCATGGGTCTGGCTTTTGAAATGCTTCTTATGGATAGGCGTACTTCTGAGAGGTTTATCTCTGGTGAAATTACTTGCACCCAGATCTCAAGCCCTAACTCACTGGTATGTGAAAGACTAAAACTTGGGTCCTGCTCTGAGTGAAGCTGGAAACCTGCCGGGAACGGGGTGTCGAAGGGGAGCCATTCCTCCAAGGGGACTTTGAGATTATCCCTCCAGCTGGTGTGGACCCTGAGCTGCAAAGAAAGCAGGTATGGAAACAGGGAGATGGTGTCTCTCAGTGGATGCCTCTGACCTCTAGATTTATGGATTTATTGTGTACAATCTGTCTGCTTCTCTCCTAGAAATATTATAACTTCTCTTCCTCTGCTAAAATCCTCAACCTAAAATATGTCAAATGGTCTAAGCCTCGATTATATATGCCATCAACCCTTCTCATTTAGAAAAGAATATCAGTGTCCCTTGTTTGTCTAACAAAGGTCAAGTTTAACCTTCAGGGCACGGTGCAAAGAACATCTGTTTATTCAGATTTCTAGCCCGGGGGCTGAGAAGCACATTTTGTATTTGGGACCTCTAGCTGACATTTGTTAACTTAGTTTGCATACATTTTAATGTGGTTTCTTGTACCCAGAGGCAGTTGTTTAGAGTATAATATGATAAGATATAAATACATATATATATGGCCAAATTTTTATTCCTCCAAGTTATCCCTGCTGGAATATGAAAGAGGAAATGGGTTTTGGAGATCTGAAAATCCTCAGAGGTCACCAAGAAAGGGATGTGGAGCTGGACACACTGGAATTCAGCAGCATATGAAGCAGACAAAGAGAGGGGAAAAAGTAAACCTGGATGGTTTGAGCCTCATGTCGCTGCAGGGAGCAGCCGCTGCTGGGGAGCAATAGACAGTGTCCTGTGTGCCAGAGCATGAAGGAGCTCAAACCTCTGCAAACGGGGGCTCTCAGCAGGCCCAAACCTCTCCTGCCTGTGTGGCTAGGTGGCCAGATTCGTACACTATGTCCATGCCAAATATAACTGCACCCGCACCACGTCATGCACTGACACCGATGCTTTGGACAGTGGACATCGCTACCATGTGTGCACAGGCTGCATCCCTGCTGGTGGGGGGGGGGCCTGGCCCCCACGAGGTGGCCGAGTCCTGGGTCACTCCATGAGATCTCTCAGTCCCATCCTGGCTGCGTGTGGTTCCTTACCTGCCAACGCAATGCTGCACGAAGTCTCCAAAGAAATGTGTGTTTTTAAGAAAAGTGTATTTCCATTAGAATTTATTCTAAAAATTACTGGGAACATTTTTATTGTTGTTATCACTGTATAGAGCTTCTCTTAATGACATCTAAATACGGGGCCAAACTTGAGCTAATGGCATGTCATTAAAGCCAACAGAATAAAAATTCCAATGTGCATCTTCCTCTAAGTGTTTATATAGCAGCAGGAGCCTATTATCTTGTGTGACAGTGTTATCTGCCAGTGATTGTGTATCTATACCAAATTGAAGACAGATACACTTAAACATAAAGTGTTTCTGATGATCAAGATAACTACAACCTGCTTACAGGATCAGTATAGTTTACTTAATTAAGTCAAATATTCAAATGTGCTTCTTTATTGTTTGTTAGGATTATTGCACTATAGAAGCAAGATGGGGGCTTCTTAATGCAAGGTGCTGTATATAGACAGCTTAGATGATAGAAATGGATGTGTGTGTATATATCTATGCGCAGAACTGTACCCAGCCTGTACTATCTCTCTCTTGAAGCACTTCACTTTTCTATAGTAGCACTCCCCAAAGATGAAAGGAAACTATTTCTGTGTCTGCTTTCAAATGTTTTTTTTTCAGAAAACATTTAAATGGCAAACTCTCAGTCCTGTTCCTTTGCAGGGCTGACCCCATCGGTGCAGGCAGCCCCTTGCTCCCTGTATGCTGCAAGGTGGGAGATGTACCTGCAGCCCCTCATTGCCTGCTTGCATTGCCCTGCAGCCTCTCCCTAAGCAGCTTCCCCAGCAGCACCGGGGCTCTGATCACTTTTAGTCAGGCCCCAAGTGACTGTTCTTGTGTTCTCCGCTCCCTTCTAGGCAAATAAGTGTTTCCATTTCTGAAACTGGAGCACACTCATGATCTTGTTTTACAGCATGGCTCCAGGAAGAATCTCAAAAATGGGAAAGTCTTTTATATCTTCTTATGATAGAGCCACCTCATGAAACACCAAACTGTTTGCAAGGATGCCTCTAATTTCCACACTAATATGCTGTGGGAAAAGTCATCTGGATCTTTTTTCTCGTTTTTGAGGGACATTTAATTCTTGTAGATGTTTCTCATTAAGAAGTTGCTCTGAGCCTTTTATCGCAACTGTCAAAGGCTCCTGCACCTCTTGCCTGCAGCTTGAGAGAGATGCCAGCACTCCCAGCCCAGCCAGCTGGGGAGCAGGGCTGGACCCGGGCTCTGAGCACACACGCTGCTTTTCAGCTCGTGCAGTCACTTGTCATCTTGGCTGGTCCGTGCAGTTTGCACCGAACTGTCCTGGGCTGTGCTTGATGGGAGCCGCCACAGTTGTTCGTAAGCAAGGTGTATTGGGAATATTGCAGGCATCTGGGCCCTGTGGGTTTCTCCCCCTTTTCCCCAAAAGGTATGACCTGTTGCTAGTACCTGCAGAGCCAGTGTGCAAGCAGACTGTGCACCTTGGTTGGGCTGCATTTTTCAAATGCACGTTAAAACAGGCAGTCCCCTTGGCTGGTCAGGCTAACTGGCAATCCACAGCTGAGCTGTCTGGACCCATAGTGCCAGGCCCAATCTGCAAGAGCCCTCTGACTTCACCCTGCCTTACTTCTGCTGAATATGCCCTCCTTGTCAAGAAAGCAGTTTGCCAGCCTAATTTGTGGGGTTACTGATAATTTTTCCCTGTAAGAAGGTCTTGAGCCTTCCCGGTCACAGGCAAGCAAGAGCAAAAACATTCTTTCATGGCCTGGTATATAAGTATATAGAACTACCACCTCCAGGGGTGGTGTGTTTGTGTCCCTGGATAGGTTCTTAGGAAAAGCCACCATATTGCTTGGAAACCACACACCCACTTGAGGACGATCATCTGCAGTACAGCTGAATATCCTCCAGCCCTAGATGCTTAGGGAAAAAACACCCAACTCTTCAGAGGGGAACAGAGCGGAAATACTCATCCCAGTGCGAAAGGGACAGGCAGGATCCCCACAGAAGCTGACTGCCTTTTTGTGTTTGACCCTGCAGGAGGTATCTACAGCTAAATACCTCCTCTGAGGTGAGTTCTCTGCTGCAGGAAGGGAGTTGGCTCCAGCTCTGGGGGCTGCTCCAAACTGCATGGCAGGGCAGGCAGACCCTTCAGTGCTGCAGCTACCCCGGCAATCCAGGGCATGGGACCTGGCACTGCCCTGCTAGCACAGTCCCTGGCAGGGTTGTGGCCCCTCTCCGCTGCCATTTCCCATTCCTCTGTGAGTGGCAGGGAGCGCATCAGTGGCACTGTCTTTGCTCTCTGTTACAGCTCAGAGGGATCTCTGCTTTCCAGGGCAGAAAATCTGTCTTCTTGGTCTTCCATTTCACAGCACTCTTAGTCGTGCGAGAGTTTCAAAAATGCACAGCTAAGCCAATGTACTCACTCAGGCAGTATGTAAGTGTTACATACAGTAAGTAGATGTACCGCTGCCTTCAGGGTCCCATGGCCCTTGAGGTGCCTTTCATGGACTCTGTATACATTTCAGTATCACTCAATAGGGTGAAAGCTTATCATCATTAATTATGAAGGTTTATGTTGGCAACCACTTAGTTCCTATGGTTACATCTCTAAGAAATTGTGAAATAGGCACTTCAGGGCTCTGGGCAGAGAAACAAATTGACTGTTACAGAATTCATGAATGATAATAACTCATTTACTTATAATGCTAATAAATAATTGGTGTAAAATCATCTAGTGCAGCCTTAGAATGCGTAGGGTATTTAAAGGTCAGCACTGCTCTTAACTCTCCATTAAAACCCTCGTATTGCAATAATGCATCCCAGACAGCAATTACAGTGTTTCAGAGTATTCACTTAGTGAATCTATAATCTGGTCCGTTCCATAGGGCTGCCCTGCGTGCATTCCCCTTGGCACCACAGCATGCTTTCTAGCCTGTGCCAGAACAGTTAGAAAACCCCAGGTTTCTGGGCGTGCTAAAGCTGTGCCATGGGAACAATATACACTGTTTTATTGTCTCGTGCAGCCCTTTGTCCAGGCCATAGAAGGAACCTGAAAGAATCGGTGCTCTGTGGCTGATAAATACTCCACAAATGGTCTATAAGGTCACCCCTGTTACCCCACCCCATCAGGGGACCTGAATCCTTCTGGTCTTTGAGTTATTTTCCTGGCTGTTCTCATTATCCCTGTCTTTCAGTGTTACTGGGTCCTGGAGTATCTGCTTTGTGCTGCCGCTTTTCTGACTCTCTTTTCCCCATATTTGCTTCTGGCTTGCATGCTTTTCCTTTTGTTACCTGTCCTCTGCTTGTCTTCTGTGCAAGCAGGCATGCATCAGGCTTTCCACTATTTTCGGATGATCTACCGTGTCCTGTCCTATTTGTCTCATCAGCACATGTAACAGTTCAATTTTTGTCATTCTTTCCCTGCACAGATCTTGCTTTGCCTAGAATAAAAATTTTCTTCTTATTCTCTAACTTACTGCTTTTTCCACCTTCTCCCTTGAGAGCTGGCTTTCCACAGTGAACCCTGGGTGAGGGATCATCATCCATTTCTATAACTATGCTTTCATCTTTGCAGTACTGCTACTCTGCAGCTGAGGTATCCTAACATTTTGCTTCTGTCCATCAGCAATGTGTACAAAATGCAGGCTTTCCCCAACTGCCCATGGCTATGCCCAGTGACTGCTTACCCAGTTTAGAGCTTACTGATAGGTTGAGTTGACTTTAAATTATTCCTTCATGACTCCAGGCGTGGGATGAATCAAGTTGAATCACACAGTGATGGAGGTAATTCCTCCCATCAGCTGAACGATGAATCAATTGCTATAATTCTCATAGTAAAGACGCCATTTTGTATGTGGCACTAAATAATGTTCCCTGCTAAAAATCATGAGGATCAGTTTGTTACCAGCTTACAGACCAATACGCAGAATGAATTTCAGCAATACAGCCTTCAGTGTAAGCAAATGGTGTCTAAGAATTTGGAGGAGGAAGTCTGGCTCCGGATCAGGAGACGTCTGAAAACACCATCCTCTAGAACAAGTGGTTGCTTCAGATGGGAAAACAGGCCCATCACAAACCAAATTTCCTGAAGTGTCTGTAGGTCCTGAAAGCAAAGCCGGGACTCAGTTCTGCAGTACATGTCTGAGAGCAGGTGTTGCTATCTGTTGGCGATGCAGTATATTAAAAAAAAAGTAGAGATTGACATTCCTTCAAAAATGTTCATAGAAATATGATGCTACCTGTAGTCATCTTAATTGTATTTGAAGTCCATGTGCTGTATATTTAGTGGATTAGCTGTGATTCAGCATTAGTGTTTGGGAAAAAAGTTACTTCTTTTTGTCCCTGGGCCAAAGTCAAGATGTGGACTCTCCGGAGATAAGGATGTCAAGCGCGGAGATGCTCTGGGTAGCTGGTTGCTTGTTTTCTGTCACTTCGAATTAGCAGGCTGTGATATGGAGCGAGAGGAGATACCAAAGCGATGTGGAGAAGTTGTGCTGTTGGGAGTGTGGGGCAGCAGGAGGATAACCTTGGTGTTAAGCCAGGGAACGGAGCATCAGAGCAGGCCTGGGAGCACTCAGCCCAGAGGACTAAACCCTGGATGTCCTATAGCCACCCATAAATTTCCTGTGTTGCCGCTTTGCCACCTGTGAAATAGCAGCAGGCTGGCTGCACTTGCTTCATGAGAGCTCTCCTGGCTGGGAGGCGCTGACACGGTAATGCCAGTGGCTTTAGTGGCTTCTTGCTTAGATGAAGAAGGAAAATTGAGGAGGAGGAGATGTTGTTAGGTCCCAAGGCTGTTGGGTTAAAGGGTCCTATCGGTTCCACCTCTGTTACACACCCCTTCTTCTCTGGGTACAAAATAGCCATGTTTGCTTATGACTTGACCCACTTGGGAGATGCCTTCACCTTCTAGGTTTAAGGCAGAGAGGTCTGCAACACAAACAGGAGCTTGTGCCCTTTATTCATTATGTCACTTCCAGCATCAGCTAAATAAAAAAAATCCTTGCCTCACTTAAATTTAAAATGACACCAAATCATGATTCAAACCTGCAGTGACATTTATCCAGTTAGCTGATGTTTGCTATAGGTGGAAGGGACTCATAAATACAGTTGTCTTCACGTCTCAGGCACATTTCTTGGTGTTCCTTGACAGTTATTAAGTGCATTAATTCTTCTGATGCTAATTTCTGTGTAGTACTGATGAAAAATGCATTTTTCCCAGGGAGCTGGCACTTGGCAAATATCTTGATGGCAATAAATTAAAGTATGAACTAAGTTTCTGTTGCCATGGTTTTCTTCTCCACTGATACAAGCAGTTACTGTATGTTCACTCCAGCAAGGGTAGAGAAGCAGAACCACAGCCCAGATCACCTCAATGCATGAAATACTCTCCTCTCCTGGCTCTCTCTTGCGGTTTACCCTGCCGGTGCTCTCGCTCTTTGCAAGTTCCTGTGCAAACAAATTATTCTTAGGCAGCCTTGCTGCACGTCCAGACACAGGAGGGCTGCGGGCCTCTGAGAAGCGAGAAGAAAAAGAAAATGGGTGTTGCTGAGGAGTGTGCCCACGCATTGGACAGCTTCCCTGTGCCTTTCATGTGCCTTTCCATGCCATCTCCCTACTGCAAGGCAAACCCTGCCAACACCGCTTCCCTCTTCTTCACCCCACTGGGTGATGAGGCTAAAAGCAAAGTGGTTGAACTCAAAAAATAAAGGGACTAGGTTTGGTGCCCTCACATTATTTAAGTTTCCTGAGGCTTCCAAGAGACTTTTGAGGGAGTACACAGAAAATTCAGTGGATGAACTGAGCTGTTCCCTGCAGCAGTGGTTTAACTAATGGGGAAACACCTTTCTGGTTCCCAAGGGGAGATGACACAGGGTTGTAAACCAGTGCTGATTTTTCCAAACGAGTAAGGAGAAGCCATGGAGATAGCAGTGGTCAGAATATGTCCTTAGACTACAGATGAAAGTGAAATATTGATTTGACAGGATCTTCTGCTATGCCTGCAGTACTTCAGCTGTAGCATCATGCCAGTCCCATATGCCAGGAGAGCTCTTCTCCGGATGGTACATGACGAGTAGCTCTGGTTGGAGGAAATGTAAATCCTCAAGACTGCTACTAAGGTCTTCTGTCAAGCACTGATGCTGCTATCAGCTAAATTCGGGCAGTATCATGGACAGCATACGGAAGCAAAACTTCCCAGCATCCTAACCAAATGTTGCCATTTAAAGCAATGATGGCAGCTATCTTGATCCAAATTGAGCAAGATCCTTAACATTGTCTACTGGCTCATACAGCTGTGCAGGATCCTCTAACATATATTTTCCCTCTTGTGTCAGCTCTGTCTTGTGCTGACCAGAGGAGGTGACCATCACGTATGCACCACTTGTCGCTATTGACCTCTTGCATTTGAAGAGAAAGAAACCCTGCAGTTACACAGAGGGCACTCTGAGAAATCAGTATGTGCATAACTTTTACTGATAGTCTCGTTATTTATGCAAAATCATTCACCCAGGAAAAAATGGAACAAATGCAGCTTCACAGAAGCTTGTTGCTTTCAGAAAAAAATAATAATGGAAATTGATTGCATAGCTGACCCAGTCTATGCTGGGTTTCTCTCTTTGATGAAATGGTTCTTTGCACTACAGCTGGAGACAAACACTTTTTCTCCCTTAAAAGAAAGACTGCAAATAAGTTGGGTATTGTCTTTCTTTCAAATTAGTGAATGTACCTTTGCTACTGTGTAGAACCAGAGTTCTGTCTGTTTTTCCTTCAAAGCTGTCTTATTTTGTTGGGTTTATTAAGGAAGACTTTTTAGCTATTTTTGTTTAAAACGATGAATCTAGACAAGAACCTCTAGCACCATTTTAGCCCATCACAATATGGTTAAATATTTCTCTTTGAAATATACAAATACCATTTTCTGAATCAAACAGAATAAAAGTCTCTTCTTTGCACTGATTCAGACATATGACCTCTCTCTGAAGCAAATATCAATGATGGGAGTCGCAACATTTCTAGTCTTAAGATAGATCAGTTTTACTAAATATATTTGTATACTTTCAGCAGAATAAAATACTTCTGAGAGACAAGGCAGAGTGCAAGCAAATCATAAATTATTCTGGGTGGTGTTTTGGGGTGACTGTGCTGGGCTCCTTGGCAGTGGGTGAGCTTCGTGTAGCTGGAGTACAGCCTGCACCTTGTCCTGCCACGTCCCAGTATGCGTGGATGGGAACACCGCTGCAGAGGATGCTTCAGCCATGTTCATGAGATGTTCATACTGACAAAATCTGGTTTGTGTCTTTACATCTTCAGGAAGAGGTAAATGGCTCTGCCAGGAAACCTGCTCTCTGCAGCAAGTATTTGAGGTGCTGCTGCCAGTCCTCTCCCAGGGGTCCAGTTCCTCTTGTAAATCCTCATCTCTCCAGCATCCTTCCAGAGTTGGGGACTGTATTTATTATTGCGTCTAAAGGAAGCACTGTGCTGGGAGAGTGGTGATTTCTGCTCTTTGACAGGCGGGCTTGTGCTGCTGCAGCCTCCCGCTCTCCTCAGAGACATTTAAGGACATGGCAGCCAACAGCTCTTCCCTGAGATGCTCCTTTTATCCCTGGTTTAGTGCAGCCAGACCTCACTCTGCACTGGGTACCCAAGGGTCTCGCTGAGTGAGGCGTTTGCAAGATCAAGCCCTTGTTGAAAGGCTGATCATGTATTCTGCCTGTATCATGACCTCCCCTGAAAAACAGCATGTAAAAATATCAGCAGGAGAGATTAAAAAGGCCTGCTCTACATTGGTTGAAGCAAACTGGAGTCTTGCTCTAGCCAGCGTACAGCAGAAATACAAAGCCTGGGTGCTGGGGTGCAATTGCTGCCAGGCTACAATGCTTCTGATGACAGCCTCCTCGGAGTCCTATATCAGGATTATAGCACTGAGCTGCTATGTGATTTTATATTTATTAATACACATAGGGCTTGATTTAAGCACAGCAGCTCAGCAGCAAAATGACTGTTGATTTACGGTGCGAGCAAGAGGTCACAGTGAGATACACTCCACGGCATGTGGGTTTGCAGCCTAAACAGAAAGGAGAGGCTAGGGGAAATGATCTGCATGGTTGCAGGTAACCGGCAGTTAATATATGATACCCAGTTATCTCATTCTATATAATACAGCTTTAAAAGTTTGATCAGAGAGATCTGATCATAATTTTTTTCAAAGAATGTTTGTTAATAGACAGCACAAAGTCCTTTTTTAATTATTTTTCTTGCATGCATGTTGCCAGTGTAAACGTAAAAAAATAGCATTCCAGCTCTTTTAACAATGGCACATCTATGCTTCATACATTATTGAATACTTCTATTTTTTCCCAGTGAGCTTTTTTTCTTTTTATTCTAATAACACCTGATCTTTGTGCAGTTAATTCCCTTGTCACCAAGCCATGTAAGTACTGACCTCAGAATTTCAGAATAGCCTTGGCAAAAAAAAAAAACCACCAAAAAAAACCAGTGGCTTAATTTGCATCATCATTGCTCAGGACTCTGCATATTTCCATTATAAAAACCTAGTTTCAGCAGGCTGGACAATATGGATTGGTGCGGCTGCATTCAGCTTTCAGGACGGAATTTATTCTTAGAAATTAGGTCAAAGAAGTTGGTTTGGCAGGACCGACTGAGAGTGGCTCTTGTTCAAAATAGAAAATTTGCAGGGCAGCTCGTTAATTTAAACAATCAGGTTAAGATATTCCTTACTTTAAAAGTGAGAATAAACTTTCATCAGCTAAGTTATCTAAAGGTGAACTGAGATGTATGGGTAGAATAAACAAACAGGAGCTGTCCAGAAGCCAGAAAACAAAGCAAACTCATATACAGATTTTTTTTTAATATTCTTTTCCTGTCTTGCTTCCTTAATCCTTCATAGTGTCAGTAGAATTGGGTCTTTCTCAGTATTGTATGTCCTTTCTGCAGTTAGCTTTGACATTGAAGAAAAGGGGTTATAAATTACGTGTCTGGCTGGTGGAGATGGGCTCTGAGCCTCCACGGACACAGATGGAGATGGGCTCTGAGACTCCGTGGACACAGACCTTCTCGGAAGAGCTGCTCAGAAGACCAGGGTCTGAAAATAAACTCTCACATTGAAATCCTGCTCTTCTTTTCTTCCTTCTCATCCTGATCACAGAGATCTCTGGGGGATCTGTAGGGAATATGGAGGCACAGCAGCAGTGCCAGGGCGGCTAGTTTCCCCCACCATGATGAATGCAGTGCGATTGCATGAGTCCCTGTTTGCTTGTGTGCCTTCCCTGTTAACGCGTCAGAGGCTCTTAATGATTCCGAATCCGCTTGGCTGAGAGTATATTAATTGGGCAATTCCCCTGAGAAGCTCAAGTACACAACATTTGTGAACAGTTGTCAATTAACTTTTTCCTTTCAGGGTCTAATGACTCTAAATAACACCTTCAGCGCCGTACCGCATCGTTGCCACGCCGGGGCGGGGAGACCTTGCACTCAGCGCAGCTCTAGATCTGGAAACGTACCTGCTAAGAAGATTAAGTCTGCAATGCTAAGCATTAAACCCATCAATATTTATACAGCGGGCAAAATTCATATCAAACCTGTCAGGCAGAATCTGTCACCGTGGTGTTTCGAAAAGGTTACCAGCCTCGAGATACCTGTTTTTCACTTATAAACAGGTTCTAAGATGAATTGTTTTGCAATTTAAGTCTACTGGTAAACTGCTGGATTCATTATTGAATTAATACCTTTGCTTGGGTCCATCCGCAGGCACTACTCTCACACACATGATGAATAACAATTTGAGGGATCAAGAGTATAAGCCAGAAATGTTTTCACTTCAGAGATAATGTCTGATTTGTTCAACTGCCCTTTACTGGAGTTTCCGTACAAAAGGCAAACTCTCACCGGGCAGTACTGGCCTCAGCCATGTGGTCACTCTTCCGTGCAGCCTGCCCTTGACAGCAGCTACTGCGGGGAGCCTGGACAAGGCACCTTTTTTAATATACTGAAAAACTTAGTTGAACATTACTTCAACAATTATCAAATTGCACCTCTGCCCCCAGCATATCCCTGTGTGTGCTCTCTTCTCCCAGAACTGGGATGAAGAGTGGAGCTATTAGAGCCTTTAGGAAAAAAAAGCAAGCAAGAGATGAGCCTTTGCTCTCGCCAAGTGGAAAGGGAAGATTCATAGCAAAATGAGTGGCATGGCAGAGAAAGATCTGGTATGCAAAGGGGTGTTAAACACAACGCCTCTTCTGAAGCGTTATTATGTGATGGACACAAAGCCAAGGAGGAGGTTACTGAAAGTCTACAGAGAACCACATGACCTGGGCAGTGTCCTTTTAATTCCTGCCACCTCTGACAAGAACTTCCAGCTCACTGCTCAGCATCCCTGCCCCTGCTGGGTTACTGCTCCTTTTTTTTTCACCCTAAGACATGCAAACCAGGGAAGGGAAATTTTTCTGAGGTATACGTGATATTGTGAGAGGAGGAAAATCATCATGTAAGAAAACCATCCAGGTGATATATTTTGGGGAGCAAAATCCCTCACCCAGCTTGTGCCCTCCCCGTGCTGCTGCAGCTCAGTGCTGCAGTGTGCAGGCGGCGTGCTGGCGAGCAGGTGATATGTGAGGAATGCAGGCAATGCTGATGCTGGCCATTTTCTGTTTTCTTTCCTTTGTCAGGCTGCAATTCTGTAGTTTTGACTTGGCTTCTGTTTGTAGCAAAAGTTATTAACCAACTGGGTTACCAGAGCATTATCTTACTAGTGTGGCACAAGAGTTTCCAGCCTCATGACAATGATCTGCTGTAAAAGCAGAATCCTACCAAGCCGCTGCATGATAAATACCCTCAGGTTGCTGAAAGTAATTGATATAAGCTGCAGCCATGACTAAGGGGAATTCCTGCAGAGGACTGTCAGGCTTCTCTGTATCTCCTACATGATGTGCCTCTGAAATGACTAGTTTAGAAACCAGGGGTAAGGGAGCTCCAAAGGTCCCAGAGCTGTTTTCTGCTCCAGAAACTGGGTGAGGAGGGAGCCAGTGCCCAGTGGGCTCTGTGGTGCCCAGGTACCATGTTTTCCCTGCCAGCTGTAGCTAGGAGGGACATATACATGAGTCATGGTCCTGCTGCTGGTGCAAACATCAGGCTTGCTCTTTCCTCAGCGTAAAACTTCTGTGTGAGTAGAAAATGAAGAAAACATTGAAAAAACAAACATGGTATTACCACTTGATACATCACCTAAGCACTGCCTCTCCTTTGTAATCTGTCTGCTCTGTTACATGGAATTTGCTCTGCTTTCCCCGCGCCCGGCCTGCAAAAACCTATGCATTTCCTACTAATGGGAAATCAGTTGTACAGTAAAATTATTTACTGAGGCATGGAGACCTTGATCCATTTCCTGTTTGAATCAATAGAAAGGTTACTATTGATTTTGGTGGGGTTTTTTGAGACAGGCTCTATGTTTTATCCATTTTTTAGTAGCTGAATTCCCTGCTGATGTGTGCTTTGTCAAGGTTAGCCCTCATCGCGTTTGTATACCTCTTGGGAAGGAATAGGAGCATAACAGAGAGTAAAAATGGTTGTTTCATAAGTTAGCAATGTGCCATTAGAATATGAACATGTGGATTGCAGTTGGTGGCCAGCATTGCTTTATCCTGAAGACCTACAGGTATGATGGTTGAACTTGGTAATTTTCATCCATGGCATAAAAGCTGCCAACTCCTTTAAAATCTGATGCAACATGACATTTGTGTCACATTTTATCTCCTTACATTGGTTTACATTATGTCAGCTGATGTGATGTAACCAGACATAGCTTAATAGCTAGTGATGTGCAAAACAGGCATTTCTTTTCTTCTTCCTATGCTTAGGACTAGTGTAAGACATCACAAAAGGCAAAAGAATCTTTGACTTCATGAAAGTGACATTGTCAGGGGGCAGCTACCGTAGGGTTATACACTATGTGTGACCCTATAATGTTACCCATCTAAATGGGCAACTCAGCTTCATCTTCAGAAATTATGATGAAGCACATGAATTCCCCTTAATGGCATTGGAGATTCCCTGTTTCCAGGTGTCAACTGCAGTTTTTACCAAGGTGTTGGTGCCTGGTGGTTTAGTTCAATGAATACATATTAGAGGGCTCTTTCAGGCTAGCAAGCGTGGCAAGAGGGGAAGCATGCGAAGGAATCACATCACAGCCCTGTATTTCAGAAATCCTGGGTGACAGAGCTGCAGCAAAATCTGCAGGGAGATGGAGCCAGCATGTCCTGCCGGTGTTTTGGTCCCAGCAAGTGTCACGCACCTGTCACGCGTCCTTTGAGCACGGTGCAATTTGGAGGTGCTGTGTTTAAGTTTCTCTGCGAGCAAACCCATTTCCAGGTGTTTAGGGGAACAAAATATGAAGCACAGTCAGCTACTGCCCGGCTGCTGAGGAGCGATGCTGAGTGTGGTCCTGTCGGGGGGCGTGCATGAGGCAGCTCTTGGGGTTAGAAACCCTCACTAGGTAAAAACCCAATGGCGTGATGTGGCCTGTTCAGTTGCTTTTTCAAATTTGACTCACGAGTCTAAATGCCATAAAACACAAGCACAGTATTTGTTGTGTCATTTTTTAATTTTGCCGCTGCCATAAAACAATATATAAAATAGCCTTGGTGTCCATCATACTACCAACTTCAGGCATAACAAAAGCTATGGGCAGCCAGGTATTCTCAAAAACTGAGCCAAGGTAGCATGATCGTTCTGAAACACCTGAATTTCTATGGGACTGTTCGTCCTTTAAGTGATGGGTTCAGACCAGCTGGCCACCACACCTTACCTCAAAGGCCACTTATTTTGTCAATATTCCACTTTTTGCAAGATGAAATACCGCTGGTGGAAAGATCTCTAAGCAGGCTCTACATGTACAATACCAAGTGATGTATTTGCAGCTGTGCAATACAAGATCTAGGAAAAGTATTTGTCAGGGAAGCGGTGGGCTAGGTAATTTATATTTTGTATGAAAGGCCACTTAGGTACACTTAAAGAAAATCAGCATGATACCTGCTTTTCTGCAGTAAGCCAGTCCTTGTAGTCATACAAACTGACATCCAGCCCAACACGGAGGCAAAAATAAACTGTCTCAGGACTGCCAACAAGAAAAAATGAATCTGCTCACTGAGCGAAGCACGACAGGAGCCTGCCTGCACACGCATGGAAGCATCGCCTGCTCTTCACCGTCGGTGCATGGTGAGGAAGGTGTGGCTGCTGTCTACGCCGGATAACCCTCAGTCTGGCGACAGACTAAATTCATAGCTAAATGCAGCGGAGAGAAGGAGGATTAAAGGTGTCAGGAGATGCAGTATCCAAACCCGAGCTGGGAGATTGGCACTCTGCTCCTTTGCTCAGCATTGTTATCAGAAATTGATTGCATCTAAGTGCATCTGCAGTGCTGTCAGCAGTGCGCTCCCGGACAGCTTCATCTGCTGCTCATCTGGCTTTCCTTCATAAATTATAGCGGTATTTTATTAGACTAGCAAAAGGTACTTGATAAAACCAGTCTTAGCAGCAGTTTAGGGAAATAAAATAAAATAAAAACATCAGCTCTTCTGGGAATTTCATTCACAGGCAATTTAAGCCAGTGTGCATGCCTGGAGGGTGTCCAAGCAGAACTGGTCCAGACCAGGGACAGCGAGAAAGGTGGGATCAGTCGCACGGACACCCCAGTCCTCCAAGGCCATGCCGAGGTTAGAGCTCCTCCGCACAAGCAGAGGGCAGGGCCCTACAGCAGCTGCTCTCTGCGTAGGCAAAGCTTAGCAAAGGTGGGTGAAACAGGGCTCGGCGGTGGGCTCACCCCATTCACCTGTGCCTCTGTGGATCTTGGTCCGGATTTGAACCTAGATTTCCTACAGGTCAGTCATCCCTCTCCTGAAAACTGTGACGAGCAGAGTGGGGGCAACTGTTTTCTTCTTTCTGCCCTGACCTGAGCTGCACACACATTTGCAAGCTTGAACCCAGCTAGAGGGAACTATGCTTTATTAGTGGTGCTGATCTGATTATGCTGGCAGCAGAAAAGAGACAAATATAAACCCTTCCCAACTAGTCATTACTATGTCAAAAATATCTCTGTGGCACTGTGAAGGTCCTTTATATTTTGGCTAGCAGTTTTCCAATTACAAACCAATGGTTAATTTCTATGTACTGCTCATTATTTTTTCAATTTAGAAACTTAGAGGAATTGTTGTGATAACATTTAAATAGCAAGAGGTGGCTGAACTGTACCAGCATTGGTCTGAGAGTCCCTGCTCAACCCACAGCCATTTCAGGAGAGCTCTCATTGTCCCTGCTGCTTGGCTGTTTCCAACAAGATCACTTCTGTAACTTTTTCCTAGGGACGTATTTTTCTTCCCTGACATGATCTTGTGCTTTCTGTAACTCGAGCAACTCTGATGGGCAGATGCAATTTGATCATGGCAAAGCTTGTAGCACACTGGTAAATGAATTGACATGTTCTGATTTCTCGTTACTGAGAAAATCCTGCCTGCTTTGAGACGGCTGCTAAGCAGAGCGTGCAGGGTATAACTCCGTGATTTCTCCTTGTGATACTTCTAGCTGCCAAAGCAGATAATGTAGCTACAATTCTGAATGCCTACTTTGTCTGATATCTATGGCTAGTATCCTATGGGGACAAAGTTCACTTCTCCAGAGAATGGTACAAACCACCCTGCTGAGACTCCGTCTCCCAGCAAGACAAAATATTGAAAGGCAGAGAAAGGCTTTGGAAATTCCCCCTAAGGAGCAAGGGATTCAATCAGGGGTCCTTCACATTAATATTCACTCCTCCTTTATATTACATCTTTAATATGTGAACATTTGTAAGTGCTGGTTCTCCAATTCTATGTGTTACATGCACTAGGGAGAGGATTTAAATAACATCTGCAATGCCAAGAGACCTTCCCACTCTGTGACTAAGCCCAAAATATTGTGTTAACCATGAAGAATAAATAATGGATAGCAGTTGCCCCTTCCAATCGTTGTTGGGAATGGTGCCTTTTCAGTGCTCAGAACTCTGCCAAAATGTTGCAAGAAAAAAGAAATATGCTCTGCAGTCATCCATTTTCTTAGCTCTCAAAGCCTTGGCACAATAATTAAGTTATTTCTGATAATTTTGGTCTGCAGGTCCCTTGCACGCAGTGCAACAGCAGTGGGGCACCAAACACTGCACTTAATGCAGGGAAGAGGGCTGCAGTAAAAACCCTGCAGTAAAAAATATCTATGGGGAGAGCCCACTGCCAGACATCACTGATCATAAGGATTTCTGGTTACTCCGTGACCTGGTTAGTCCAAGCCTCTTCCCTTTGAACCTTGGATCCGTCCATTGAGCCATGGGATTAATCCAGGGGCTGACTCCTTGAACGCATTCCTGCTGCAGATGGGGCTGGGGCCTCCCAAGACTCTGAGCAATTAAAACTCTTCTGATTTCACTTCAAATTCAATAATGTATTTTTATATGCAGTAAGGTGCTGGGCGTAATATATGAGAACTGAGTATTTGGAGAGAGGGTAAAACGAAGGAGCAGCTGGAAAAAGTCTTTAATAATATCTTGGTCAGAATTTGTTAAAAAAAGGGCATATTCTACATGAAATCAGCAGGGTCAGAGCCCACTGGGACACTGTTTAAAGAAAAAAGACCAGGGTCCTTAATATCTCTTGTGCTACACCAGAAGTGTACTGAATGACCTCAAACTGACCTCACTGTCCCCCCTTCTGTGCAGGCTGCATCTGGCATGTGTGTTACTGGAGGGAGTTTCAGTGGGGTAGATGCTATCAATGTGCAGAGCCAATGTTAGGCACAATTTTGAGGCTGTGGTTTCCAATTACCTTCTTATTCTGAATACCTGGAAATCTATGGAAACCAGACTCAGATTCAGATTCCCGAGTCTGTAAATCTTTCCATTGTCAATGTTTGTTTTTAGATCCAAGACAAGTCTAACAGTTCGGGTAATGAAGGAGATGCATCTCTGTGTCTGTAAGTCCTTTGTGTTGTTGCGAAATCCCACTTGTGTGCTATATGCTCCTCCAAAATGCTCTTACTGTATTTGTTCATTGTAACAAGTTTTGTAAAAGAAATCTCCATCATTTTCTTTTGTGCTGAATCTGGCAATATCAGATATTTCACTCTAAAGCCCTGGTTAGAAAACTGGACATTTCTTTTCTTCTGTGATTTTCTTCACTGTGCTTTTCATCTCATCACTGAAATGGAAATATTTTACTAGTTAAATGGAGAAAAAAGCAGTTAAGGCAGATGCTGTTTCATCATCTGGCTAACAGAGATCTCCTCAGCATTCAGAATGGTGGTTTACTGCCACAAATTAAGTGCACAAATTTTTCATGTGGAAGAAATGATTTCTGAATTCCCTCTGAAACACCATTTCTCCTGTAGCAAGATGAGTTAATGAAGAAATTTACAATTTAGTGTCTGCTAGTGCTATAGAGAAGCTTATTCCGGCTCTCAAAAGTAGTTCTATATTATTTTCCATTATTTTAAACAACTTTGGCCATGATTTGGAAACAGCAGCTGCGGTCATTCCTGCAGCTGAACCTTTTAGTTGCCTACCTCGCTCTGCTCAACCAAATGATGCCCTAAACTGACCACTGGGTCTTAAACCAGGCACATGTGCTTTTGGTACTGGTCAAAAGCACTTGCAAAAGGGAGAAGAAAAAAGTGGAGTAAAAGCAGCACTTTTTCAGCTGCCTGCCTGGTGGTTCATCCCAGTTGCTTTGGTCCTGTCCCTCCTTGTTGTACTGACGCGGCGGTATGTTCCCAGCTGTGAAGAGACCCTCTCCGTGTGCAGGCCGGTCCCAGCATGGGAGCGAGGTGACAAACATGACCCTCAACCTGCTCAGTCCACACTGCAACATGTCAGGGTTTGGTAGCCTGTGTGTCATGAATTCGGGGTCTTCCAGTGCGGGGCAAGTCATCCACATCCACCTGTTTCTGTGCAGCATAGAGCCCAACCTTCTCAGCTCCTTGGCGAGGCACTGCCACTGGGTTTTCATCAGGGAGAAGGATCTGGTGCCATTCCCCATACGGACATGGATGTGTTTTTACGGGTCTGTAATGCTTGCAGGAAATGATGCCACTGCGCTTGGTTTTTCCTGAAAGGCAGTAAGTACATTCCAGTGCTGAGATTTTGTGCTTTCAGAAATGGATGCAGCCAGGGATTTTACTGAAAGGAAGAAGACGGATGACATGGGGAAAAAAAAATTCAATTCAGCTTAAAAATAGAAATTTAATATTATTTCTAGATTAATGCTTTGGAAGGTTTTTTTCTGTCTTCTTGATAGCATTCTTAACTGCATTTCTGCTGTGTCCTTTCTAATTGGGAAATAATTAGATTGCTAAACTGAATAGTTCAAAGATTATTCTTGACTGCAGTTTGATTTCTTCTGACACAGATAATTCTGTCTCGGGCATCAGTAATCTTGTTACATCGGTCCACTGTTGCACCAGCAGGTACCAGGGTTGGCCTTTTCCCTTCTCCAGTGCTTGCATGGCTCAGAAAAAATGTTCCAGCTCTGGCGGTAGATAGAGCAGGTTTCCAAAGGCTAAGGAGAAATGATAAGTAAATTAGCAAGGAGTAAAAAGGAGTAGAAAACAGAAGCAGAATAATAAAGTTAAGAAGATGTTAACCAGTTAGATGTACCAAACAGGAAAGCACAGAGATTTCTGTTTGCAGGGCAAAGGTTGTATGCTCATTGAAAAGGGATTCAAGAAACTTCAGAAATAAATTGAAGCTACTCTTTCTACTTCAGAAGCAGACGTATTTGAGAGTGTATTTTCCAAAATATAAAGCAATGAATTCCACTTTGTGGTAAAAGTAAGTCTTTAAAGTATACACCTAAATCTGAAAAGAACAGCGACATTCAAGGAAAACTAAAAAAAATTTAGAAATGCAGAACATAATGAGATTATGAAACTAACTGAATAGAAAACCATCATTCCCATAAAATATTAGACTCAGGGCAGACACCTCTATCTGCAACTTGCATTCTATCAGTAAGAAATAATAGATGTAATCTAAAGCACCAAAATATACACTCTTTAAACCAGCAGTAGTTCAGCACCCAGGGGCCCTGCTGTGCAGCAGGATTCTCTCCTGCCGTGCTGCAGTCCCCGCTCGCTCCCTGCATCCGGCTGGCTGCACGCAAGCTGGGAAACAGCGAGCCGCGGCACTCATTTTCTACTGTGTTTTTTATAGGAACTTTTCTGATGATGTCAGATTTTTATTTTTTTTTAACCTACTCTTTTATTTACAAACTTGATCTTGGGGCCTGAATTAATCTGTCAGTGTTGCTGTTAGACAATTAGCCTACTGCTGAGGGAAATCGAGGGATAGTTGTCATCGGCTTTAATGACAATGCTATATTAAGGAGGCTTTAGGAATAAGAAATCAATGAGACAGTGGTTTGAAATGACCCAAGGACTTTCCAACCCAGTGATTTAATAACACAGTGAATAAAAAAAAAAATCCCAGTAAATATTGGTGGCTTAGAACAGAATCTGCCCAGAGGATTTTTCTGATATTACTTTTATTTGCTTGTCATAATACATTTCAGCTACATTCTCCCCTTTCTGTTCCATATATTGTATTAAAGATGAAAAAAAAGTTTAAAATTCAGTTTGAGTTTTTCATGAGCCTTTTTCCTCGCTAGTTAACTAGAAAGGCATTAAAATACAAATATTTAATTAAGTGACAGAACAATTTAAGCCAAGTTTGAAAGTGGTTCTTCTAACTGTAAATGTGTGCCTGGAGAAGCAACAAGGAGAAAAATCCCTTACTTTGAGACAGGTTTAAGTTTTTCTTCCTTCTTTTGTGCAGGGATGTACCTTTTTGATCTCATTCTTTTGTAAAGTAACTCTTCATCAGATAAAATATGCAGATCCCTATCAGAAAGCACTTGGCTTTGACAAGCCTGACAGAGTCCTATGTAGCGTGCAACATGGTAATGGCTGGCACTGAAATGAAAAGGACTTGGATAACGAATAAAGAATATTTTAGTAGCATGACTCATAAGTAATACAAAGGCAGCTCCAGCAACGTCTGTACTAATTACAGACTAGTTGCTATGTTGTAACAATCGTGGGTATTAAGTGTGTGGGATGCTGAAATGTGTGGGCATCCTGCTAAGCTTGATCTCAGATCTTCGCAACTAAAATCCTGTTTGTCCCAGCTGGAAAGTGGGCAATGTATGTAGGTGCCTAAATACGGACTGAGGGAGACTAAATGTGTGTATCTTTTTTTTTTTTTTTGGCCCTCCTGGACACAAACTTTTTGAGCTGTCAGAAATCATAGAGACAATTACGTGCTGCACAGTTCAACAGCCAGCTGTCCTGTTGCAGCCTGGTGCTCTGGGTCTGTTCCTCATCGCCCAGCACTGCCACAGGGCAGCATTTCCAGACCATCTCAGTGGGACCGGAGAGCAGGAGCAGCAGCGTTTCCAAGCTATGTTAGCTCTGTGCAGGTAGATGATGCTTGTTTTACCTCCAGGATTTCAGGGCATGAGGTAACGTGGGCTGCTGTGGCTTTGAAGAGCAGAGTTGGGCTCAAAAGGCTGGTAGTAAATCTTGGATGGGCAACTTGGAGATGCTTGATGGGAATGTCTGCAACGGGACAGCACTGCTGAGTGACTGCCTCTCTAAGGGGTGGGCTTCCTAGTCTGGTTAGAGAGGGATGGGCTTAGGCAGTAAGATGTCAATGTGACTCAGACCTGCAATTTAATGAAGTCAGGTCCAGCGGTAGAATTTACTTCATTTCAACAATTAATTGGAAAATTATCCAAGCTCAGTTTTCTGCTTTGTTCAAGATTCTTGCTTCCTAAGTTTGGGTTATTATTTCCCTGGGCACCATTTGCTCTTGCCCACTCCTTGTCTTTCTGTCCTCCAGACTTAGAGGATTTCTTTCTGCCTTTTCCAAAAGGGGGAGAACCTCTGCCCATTTTCCAGCTGCTTTAGGGTTGCGAAGCATGGTCTGTGACTGCACAGAACAGTGCTCAAAAGCTGCTCTGTCTTGACAGTACCAGGGGACTGTCTTACATATGAAGATTTCTCTATTTAGGTGGTGTGCAGTGAGGAAGATGGCCCCTGTGCTGGGGAACCTCTGCACAGAAAATATGTCCATGGGTATTAACTATCCATGGCTACCATCGGATGATGTTTTAAAAAAATCATCTGAAGCATGCCAGCAAGCTGAAGGTTCGCAGACTGCAGCAGAGAAGGCGAATGAAAGACGTGAGTAAGATTTTGGGAAGGAGGGGTGGGTTTGTTTTTGGATTAATGTCTCCGGTAATGGAGAACTGAGAGAGGACAGAAAATTCCTCTTGCACTGTGACCACCTTCTCTAATCACACTAATGCGGCTGTAATGAAAATAACATTTAGCCTGTCATTATTCCCCATGTGATGCTCCCCTAGATTCCCTGCTTTGTTGCCAACATTCCGGTGAACAAAAACAGGGATATTTTTTCAAACATCTCAGTTGTAATAGAGAGAACAAGCTGCCAGCAGACTGCGCTAATGCATTTGCTTTGGCACCAGCTCTCACTTGCTGTATGGCGCCGGGTGCCAGCAAAGGCTGAGCTGGAGCAGAGCCAGGAGTCTGCGGTGCCCAGCTTTGCTGCTGCCCAGGGACTGGTGAGCAATGGGGAAAGGCCCCGAAAGGCTCAGCACACCTCGCTCTTTCTCTCCCGAAGCTCTTCATCACTTGGAGGCTCTTTATCCCAGCAAAGTAGCACAGAGGATTTGCAGATTGTGCTGTGAATAAATCATGCTGAAGCCAAGGTTGCCTGTTCTCGTGTTTGATCACCATTTGGGTAAAGGAGTCTCCTTCTTGTTTGGCAGCTTCACTGTATTGCTGCTTGCAATGAGCATTTTTTAAAGTTAAACAGAACATACTGTTTTGTAAACTCTACTGTTGAGCACCAACATCTTGTTAGATGCTCTGAAGGTTCAAACCAGCCTGGATTCCTTCACTATTTCCCCTTAAAAGGGACACAAGCTGAGACCAAACACCAGAACATTTTCCAGTTATTTATATAAGCATATTTTGACTACATAATCACAAAATCCTTATAACTTTTGTTTTTATGTTTTGAAGAATGTAATTTCTCATATACATAGAAATGAATATTTGCAACTACAGCAATAATGCAGGTTATTATTTAGCCACTGAATACACATACAAAGTATCCTGGAGAATGTCTGCTTTGTCCAACGCCTTAATCAGGAGCTGAATGTAACAAAAGCCCAAGTTCATGTGAGTGAATATTCATGGGTCTGCACAACTGAAATGTTTATATCATTAATAATCTTAGGAGTACTTGCAGTATTTCTTTTCTTCCAAAGGCGTAATGGGAGGTTTCCCAGGAGAGTCCCCAGATGTAAAAATTGTGAACAATACACAGGATTTTATTTAGAGGATGTTCTGAACAGACAGTAATTTTACAGCCAGGGCCCGTTGTAACAGCGGCACACAAGGATGTCCCCAGTCTCAGTGTGGCTGTCACCTGCACAGCTCCTGTCTGCATCCCAGCATGGCCCAAGGGCAGGAGCTGGGCGACTTTGCCTGCAGCTGAGGCTGCTGTGGTGTTGCTCTGACACTGCCAGAAGTGACGAAAACTCTAAATCATGCAACAGGCTGGTGTAATTTGTGTAATGGGCAAAGCTACTCACAGTGGTGTTTCCAGGGAGTTATAAGCAGGGAGAGTCTTTAAAATGCAGGGAGCACTCTCCAAGCAAGAGTCACTGCAACAAATGAATCAAGGAAGTGCAGGGAGATGGAGAGGAGCCGTTCCCTCCATCACAAATGGCCCTGTGACACCCCGATTTCCACTCACAGGGAGTGAAAAGCAAGCCAGGAGGAAGGAGCAGGGCTCCCACCTGACTTTGAGCTATGGTAAGAAAATGGAGGTGGGGGACACACATGCTTATAGTATTTTGCTTAAATGCTGGTATTTCCTTGTAGTGCCTAAAACACGCAAGGACTTTGGAAAGCCAGCAGAACCCACCCCCTTTCACTGGCATGCATCCTTGTGAAGGTGAGCCGTAAACTCAGCCCAGTGCCAGGTTGATGCTGGAAGATGGAGGACAGGGACAAAGCAGATGTGACATGCAGAGGGGAGTAGAAGGGCATTCAGCATCCTTCTTGCTGCTCTTAGCAACATCCTAGGGCAATCTCATTTCCACGCAGCCCTAGCGGAGTCCCCATGGCCAAGGAGGGAGCAGAGCCACGGCTCAGCCCAGGGGGTATCGCAGTCCCATAGGAGGGTTCAGGTAGAGCAGGCGGAGGGAGGGAGGATGTGGCAGGACACAGTGTCCTTTGAGTGTGACAGCCCCATCACCTCAAGCCTGTCCTTATTTTGCAAGCTGAATTGTTTCCAATACCTCACCCAGGGTGTGCAGAAGCAGGATAGAGATTGCTTTTGCATGGGCAGTACTCTGCTAAAAGGCTGTGTGGCAAAGGCAGGTGCTATTATTAACCCTAGTGCCCCCATCCCTCCTACATCATGCGCATCTTCAAGTAGCTCTGCAGCACAAGCCCCACAGGCACTGGGGACAGATTACTGTGTTTTTGACAGCCCGATCACAGGCCAGGAATATGTCCAAGAGGTCTCAATGAGAACACACAAACATAGCTGTGCAGAATTTGCTATATATATATTCCTTGAGAAGGTTTAACGGTGGCATAATACATGGCCCTGCAGGCAGTGAGGTGTTCCAATAAATGAACAAAGAACCTAGTGTCCCTATTCAGGAGTGTCTTGAAATGTCTTTTGCTACCAACTCTGTCATGCAAGGTCAGCGCATTCATGGAGGAATGAGCTCTGCTGTCACCAGAGCCTTTCCTCCAGGGTAAGACAAACTCCTGAGCAGACCCTGGGACCAAGGGAAGCTCTCTGAAAGGCTCAGCCATTGCTCGCACTCATGCTCTGGGATGGTGAATCTCCCACTGGAGGCTGAGCCAACCAGGTGCCCTTCACATTTGATGACACTATCACCTCTTAACTCCTGCCCCATTAAACATTCCTGTACTTAAATAAGGAGAGGTTGTAAGAGGGCTCCGGTATTTGCATTCACTTTCCAGGTGAAGTTTTAAAGGCTTATTGGTGAGAGTTATACAACAGACACCCCAAAGCAGCCTTGCAAGTATTTCTTTTTTAGAAATAAACCAGTGCTGTATCCATTCATTGCCAGCATTCACTGCATGTCGGTGTGCTGTGTGTTGAATAGCAACTGTCCATCGTGTGCTGTGGTGTGTTTGTGTTTGGTTTTGAACAAGAGGTGAAAGAAGACATTAGCCAAAACATTGATGAAGAATGTCAGCACAGATGAGGCAGTACAGGGGGGAGGGATGGAGGTAGGCTCGTCATAAATCATTTATGTCCATGATGAGGCATCAATAGCTATTCTGGTCACATCATTCTCAGCAATGTTAGTTGAATAATGTGATGCAAATCTTCTCTTCAATAGTAACCTGTAAATAAAACAAGCGCTTCTTATTGGGAATATATTGGCTTGGGAAACCTGGCTGGTAGCTTGCAGTTATAAGAATTGTCATGGGACTTGCATTGAATAACCCTGTGGGGAGAGTCCTCACCCTTGCAAGACCTGACAAAGCTTGTTTTCAGAAAGTAACCACCTTCATTGCTAGTGAGGGCAAGAGCCCAGATGCCTGGGCATCTCATGATTTCAGAAATACCTGAAATGCCTTAGCACCCAGAACCACCGAGCAGTCTTGAATAGGTGATACCCAGCCAAAGGTGAATTTTGTATTCCTTTCATGTATAGTGCAGCTGTACTGGTGATGATGTTCAAGGACTTTAAGGTGACAAGTGTACTAGGTTAAAACAACAAATCACTTAAAAGATGGTTTCTGAGGCCTTTGGTTTCTCTGTAAATTCATGTCTGCCTTTGCTTTCTGCAGCTGCCTTTAATTCTGAACTGCTGGCTCAGCTTTGCTTTACAATTGGCTTTGACATAGAACAGATGTGATACAGCTGCATTACAGACTATCATGGAACTTACTTATTCCTCAAATTCTCTGCAGGTAACCTCCCACGGCTCCTCCTCAGTGTGCTGCTTCCTGGGGGGCTGCATGGGGCTGGTTCTTCCATCTGATAGCTTAATGTACACAATATATTTTTGCTCTTTTGCTGGGGTAGTGTCAGATACTTGCACAATCTCCTTGTCTGAATCACTGCTCACTTCACGTAGTGTATGTTTTTTCTTGTCTTTTCTTGTCTGCAGGCTTTGTTATAATGATTTCTCTTGCCACAATCATTGCATATGACTTCACATATGAGCCTTTTTCCATTACCATATTTTTTACCAATGTACTAACAAGGCTTCCTTTCCAGTTTGTTTATCTTCTCTTCTATACTCTTTCAGGTGTTGTATTGACTTTGTGAGGTGCTAACAGGATTGTATTTTCAAGCTTTCCTTATACTTCTTGGAAAAATCAAATTTTTGCCTGCTTCTCTTAGACACTGCATCTGGACACAGACTTTCCCCATAACATGTACTGTGGTAGACCTGGCCTGGCCTCTCACGTTGCTCTTCTCCCACCATTTATAAGAAATTTCTTAGTAACTCAAGGGCAGAGAAGGCAAAAAGCTGTCTTAGCTGAGAGCACAGTTGTGTGTACCAGAATTAGTTGGATAATGCCATTCCCTGTCTCCTCTGTGGGAGAACATGGCTGGATAACCAACAAGGCAACTATCAGAAGCAGAGTACTGTTGGTGCTTAGACTGGTGGTTGTACAACCTGGGTAGCAGAGAATAACAAAATTATCTGGGGAAATCAATGATGAAAGAGCAAAGGACTAACATCAGTGTTTTACATGATGTTAGAGAAAGTGTGTTGGCTTGCGGGATGAAAAACACTGGAACTGGGGCCAAAAATTGAGTTTGGGGACACAAGAGTAGGAAGTTACTCGTTCTCTATTAAAAGCTGTCATTAAAAAAGCCAGTTCTGTCTGTGACATTTGCTGACATGGAAAATCTAAGCTGCCAGGTGTCATCTTAAACTTCCTCTTCCAGCTATCATTAAGGAAAAAAAATCTTGAACACACTAGGCTTATGTCTCAACTAGTGAGACATCTGAAAAAGGCACATATAGTTAAGAACAATGCTTTGAATTTTTGTAATACCCGGGATAATTTTATCAGAGAGGGATTTATGTGGTTCTGCATTACATTAGCCTAGTGCTGTGCAAGACATATGGAAATTAGTGATGGATTAGATTTCAGAAAGCTTATAAAAAGAGTCTTAAAAGACCCTTAACCTTAAAATCGTTCATAGCTGAGCAATCCATTAAAATAAGTATTGAAGTAATCCTTGGCCGGTACAGTAGTAAGAAATATGCTAGTGATTAATGGGGTTTGGTTACTTTCTTAAAAGTTTAATACAGAGCTGTACAGAAAATATCTCTGATAATGGCAGCCACAAGACCTTACTCTGTTATAAGAAAAGTTGGCCACAGAGCTGTGAAAGTTGCATGTGTTTTTTGCTAAGAGCACATAAACTTTGCTAAGAGCTGGATGCCCTACCAAGGCCCTTTGCAGCCTCCCCGGTGCCTGCACCGCAGCCCGACACAGGCATGGTTTCCACCAGCAGCCTAAGAGACCTTCTGCGGGGGAGACCACACCACCGGGGGTTTGGTGGGGTTTGCTTCATATTGTTGCAGCTCATGCACAACGGTTGCGTGAAGGCGCTTTGGCTTTGCTTGGAGATGCACGGTGCTGGCCAAGTGCCTGGGCAGTGGTGTCTCATGTGCGGCACACCCAGGGGTCCCCAGGTCCTGCGGTGACAGCGCTGGTGTTTCACACTCATGCGTGTCCCTGGCTAGGTCAGGGCTCAGTTTTACCCATACAGTGGTTTCCTCAGTGTCAGAGCAGATTATTCTACCAAGGCAGCGATCTGACAGTCTTGTCTACGCTGTTTTATGGAGCTTGGCTGCCTAATGTCACTCAGCCTAATTTTCAGGGCTGGAAATAGAAGCTTAATGGTGGAAGTGCAAATCAGATTTTCCTGTTGGACACTCATAGCACTGGCAGCGCGTGGGGCTTGCTGACTCTGCAGGGAACAAGATCACTGTGATAAGATTCATCACCAGCGATGAGTGCTGGAATATATATGTCGGCACAGAAAAACATTGCCAACGGTCTGCATTTTGAGCTGCTGGTGAGAGGCTTAATGCTGCAGAAAAGGAATTTCTCTTGTAATGCAAAGAAAATTCACTTCCACTGTGAACTTGCCTTATTCTCGGTGGCTCCTTTTGCTACTGCTGTTAAATGCCAGGTACGAAGCAAAGCAAGTTGGCAGCATCATTTTTTATCAGCAGCATTGGATGCACGCTGGAGAACTGCAGGCTGCTGAGTGTCATGGGCAGGGTTGTGGCCAGGCCAGTGTGGGCGTCCCTGGCCCCACTGGGCAGCCCTTGCTGCCATCCCATCCCACGCCAAGGGGCTCCTGCAAGCAGCTACAGTGTGAAAATGATCTGACAGCATCACTGGCCTCCCCTAAAGGGAGAACAAGGATGAGGTGGTAGCTGTTTCCATCCAGGTCACAGCATCCAGCTGAGCTGTACCCATACCAGAGAAGAGCAGGTACACGTGTCTTCCCCTTTGCAGCTGGGCACACAGCAGAGGTGTGCTGCACCAGGCTCTGCGTCTGCACAGCTACCACAGAAGTGATGTCACCCGTGCAGTACCAGCCTGCCAGGGACCACGATTATGCAAGGGTTAGAGTTTAGCCTTTGTTAGATGAGCTAGCAAATCATCCCTTTACAGTTTTGCTGGTAGAACAAGTTTCCATTTAACAAGCTATAACAATCATTTCTGTTCTGATATGGGCCTTCGATTTGATGTAGACTTGTACACTGGATGCAGGCTTTCTGTTCTTTTTAAAATAATTCTCCAACTCATCCACCCCCTTCTGACCAGTTACCTTAGTTTAAATACGGATGTGCTGCTAATTCCGGTTGCTGCCTATTCAGCACAACACATCGTTTGATGGTATTTTCCATCACTAATCGTAAGAGCTATTTGTTTTATCATTGCAAGAATTGCATTAGCTCTGCTGACCAACAAAGGCCATTACCCTTGGCTGCAGCAGCTGCTGGAACAAATGAGGAGAGCATCAGTGTGCCTCACACAGCAACTCGTGAGAGCTTGCTTTGCCTCCCACCTTTCTCTTCCAGATGTCAGGTGTTAGTGAAATGTGCCAGGATTTCAGAGTAGTAATCACATCAATTTGAGCAGAGAACAAGCTGTCATAATTCACTGTACTAATGAAAATTATGATGACACCACAACAGAAATCCGTGCCAACCTAATCATCTCACACCACTATAGCACAAAGTTATTTAAAGACTAATGTTCTTAGTAGCATATACAAGCTTAGGAACAATTTCTGAAGGTGATTAAACACCAAAGCAAAGTGGAGATGTATGGAGAATTTAGTTGTTTGGTGAGCATGCATTCTTCTAAGCACCAGCATTATTCCTACTGTATTAGAGAAAACATGTTCAATAACGCATGATGGAAGAAAAGGTGGGGAAAAGTAATTTTTGGCCGGAGAAATGCTGGGGATTCAGTGTTGCTGCCATGCAGCATTTCACTAGGAAAGATGTAAATGGGGACGCGTACTCAGTTTGCTACCACAGAATTTCCTCACCATGGGTCATAAAGTTAAACTAATTGGGGAAAAAAAGGATTTGAGAAACCTTCTGAGGACAGAGACATGATTCAGACTTTCTGTGGTGTGTTAGCTTAACACCTGTGCAGAGGGAAAAAGAAAGAAGTTGTGGGTCCCCTCCATCCCCAGCATATATTCATCACCATGTGCAATAAATACATGTATTTACTTCATCATCTTTTGAGGGGAGTGTGTGAAGGAAAGAATCCACAAACATTTATTGAGGAAAAAAGCATGAATTCAAATTAGTTTTAGGGAGCTGTAAGAACTAGTTTGTGTGATTTGATCTACTTCAAACTCTATCCCCAGTGGTGACTCATGAAACAGAATGTCAAACTATAGTAAATTCAAGGAATAGATACAGCATTGAAAGACTGAAGGAAAGCCAAAATGAATGTGGAAGTGGGCAGTCGAAAGGAAAAAGAACAAACAGGGAGGCTGGTGGGAGGATGGAGGGGGAACAAAGGGAATCTGAGGCAAGGAGGTGAACTGGGAACGTGACAATATGATGGATTCCACAGAAATCTTCTCATATTTCATTATATATTCTCTACTACCTTCTCTGGAAGTATTGGTTCTCAAAAGAAATTTGAAAAACTCTTTTGAAGGAGGAATGGGAGCCTCAGGCGAGCAAAAGGAGAAATCTGTTTGGATCAGCTCCTCCTTGGCTTGTAGACAAGGACAGGGGAATAATACTTGGAAAGCATGGTAATTTGCAACTTGTGCTTGCCACTCAACTAAACATCCAATTCCTATGTTTCTGTGATGTGCAGAAATACAATATCTCACATCAAATTCAAGGCACTGGTGGTACTTTTTCCAGAGGAGAGGTGGCCTGTGGTCTTGCAGAGGGCCTCTGACAGCCCAGTGCCAGCAGCCCCGCAAGCGCCCGGATGGGTTTGTGCAAGTTCTTGGCTTGGTGCTACCCTGGGCTGAACTTGCATATGCTGGGGAAGGGGAGCTGAGCAGCCACAGCCATAATAACCTCAAAGGAGGAGATGATGACTGAAAAGAAAAACCACGGAAACCCAGAAAATTCAGGCTGGGCTGCTGCTGAGGAAAGGCTCTGTGTCTTAGCAGCTCTCAGCATCCTGGTCGTTTGACTTTGCAGGCCACCATTCTCATCTCACATATACTCAGCGTTGCTCGCAGCCAGCTGTAAGAGACGGCTTGTGACTTCCCTGAAATGAAGACTGAGAGAAGCGGCCCGAGGGAAGCGTGAACAATGGCAAGCGACAAAACTTGGTAAAGATGGGGGGGGCCGGGGGGCAGAAGCCCTCCAAGCCTTTCCAAGGAATGTCTCAAACACTCGAAAGTACCCTGAACTGAATAATGCTGACCTGGTGCTTAACGAACTGATAAGGCTGACACTTGACCCCTGTGGGAGGAACAGCAAAGGATGCGGCTGGGGGAGGAAGCCCTGTGGAGACAGGATAGTCCTGCCCTGGTGCAACTTGTGAAGTTTGTTAACTCTGTTTTCGGGGCCGTGGTGTCAGACGAAAGACCTTTGCATCATTGTCCGTGAAATGTATATTAAAGCTGACACCCCTGCATATGCTAATGAAATTACAGAGATCATGCTAAACGTACATGACTACAGCACCCCTCTCTCAACCCAAATCATGCTATACGTCACCTGGAGGAAGGGAGAGAACCTGAAACGAAGCTGCCACCGTAACAGGAGGGCGGGTCGCACTGATACGGTGTATATAAAGGGGGGAAGATAGGTGCCAAAAGAAAGGAAAAGAAAAATAAGAAGAAAAGAAGAAGAGAAGAAGTGAAGAAAGAAGAAGAGAAGAAGTGAAGAAAGAAGAAGGAAAAGGTGGAATTCCAGAGAAGCGCACTCCTATGAACTAGAAACCCCCTGTTGGCTGGACCAACGCTGGAACCAGGACCGGTGATCTCTTTCTCTCTCTTGCTCCCTCTCTCCCTCTCCTCCCCCCCTCTCCGTTTCTCTTTTCTCTTAGTTGTTAAACAATGCAAGGCATACCTTACCACTTGTCATGATTTCTTATATACCTAACCAATTATCGGAAAATGTAGTTTAAGACATATATTAATCACTGCGGGAATCTAATAAACGTTTGTGTATGGACCTTGAGAGTTGTCTCACCTTAGTCCGTACTGTTGGGGATTTGCGAATCTGAGTCACACACCCTCGTCTTCTGAGTGGGTTGTGACACCAGCCTGTGTGTTCTGGGAAGACTTCTAGTCTGATTTCTGAAGGAAATGAGACATTTGTAATCAGCCTAGCTTTTTCTCCCCGTGTCTGTCCCTGGTGATCCTCTAATGAACTGTGACAGTAGGGATTTCCATCAGCCGGATTTCACTGGACTATAGGACTACTTGGCTATACAGCAAGGAAAACCTGCCAGCCCTGAAGGCACAGCTAGCTTGGTTAGGAGAACAGCTCTGCAGATAGCTCAACCCTCTCAGCTCTGCAGATATTTCTGCAGATCCCTCACACAAAGATGCTCCAACCGTCACTCTGCAGCCACCTACCTTTGTTGCTGGTCCCTATATCCAGGCAACCTGTGCGTCATCAGCAGTGTGAGAGGGATTTCTGTTTTACCTAGAGTAAAGGGAATGGCTGCTACTAGTTTTAAACATAAGCCAGATCGGCGCAGAGCCAGCACAGGTTGCTCTGCCCTGCATCACCCAGTACACCCAGGTCCAGTGCGATGACAATGGCTCTTCTTGGAGTCATTCTCAGTCCAAGATATCTCACCAAGTGGGAGAAACAAATACAAAGGCAGCTTCAGTGGCTTCAGACCTGTTCAGCTGTGTGCCCTTCAAGCAGCTTGTGGATACTGGAGGACTGACTGCATGCACATGTTAAGCTAAGCCGCCTGTATTTTTAAGACATGAGGGCTCTTTCTATTGCACAACATACTAAAGCGTTTACTGTATATTTCTCTCTGTTGGTCTAGAATCACTTATTTCCTGTCTTAGGATTTTAAGCCTCTCATTCAGTTGAGGCAAAAAGAATATCTCTTTCCTGTGCAAAAAGACATTAAATTGCCAGTAAGGTTGTTTTGCTCATGCTAGAGTCTCCAAGAAATGCCTGTGTGCGCCTGGAGCCAGCACTCACAAGGCTAGTAAAGAAGCAGTGACAGTGTGTAGCTGTGCTGCACTCTCTGTGGGTGAGGGTGAGCTCCAGCTTCTCGCCTGAAGTGCCACCTGTCTGATCTGAGACCCATTAGCCACAGGGAAAAACTTACCAGCCTGTACAGAAATTTCTGGTAAAAGAGTTAGTTAAGTATCAGTCCATGCACTGACGGAATTGCTGAACTCTCTTACGTGCTGGGAATCTCCCCTCTGGGAAAATCCTAGGATTTAACCAAGAAAGAGGTGAAGGATGTGTTTTGATTTTAAAGAGGACAAGAGAGAAATGCAAATTGGAGAGCTCTTTCAGAAGAGCATCGGGTATATGATGGTGCTTTTCAAGCCCTGTCTTGCATCTTAAACATAGCTTGCAAGGTTAACAAAATCCACAGACAGCCACACTGGGAGTGCTGAATCATTACATTTTACACAGTCCTTCGCAGTATGAAACCTGGATGGTTCCCAAGAGTGAGCAATCTGGAAATAAAAATGTGTCTTATCAATAAAATGAAATGGCTTGAAGAAATATGACTTTAGTGCTCTGTAAGTCTGAATTGGCTTTGCAAGTAACAGAGGTGACCTTGTCCTTCACAGCTTAGCTATTGTAGCGGTGTGCAGGGTCATTGCGAGATAACAACAGTGCAGTGGTGATCCTGGTGCTCTTGACAGCCCAAAAGACACCGACCACAGGAGAAATCAGCAGTGAGGAGGGCCGACAAGAATGGCAAAAAATGTCCCAGAGGCACCTGATGAGCTGAGGTTTTCATGCCCTGTTTGGGTTAGGAGGCCATAACATTGACTCTCTCTACATCAGACGTTGGCTAATACCTATTCGTAGCTCTACATGCCAGCTGCTTATTTTTTTCAAAGACACGACACAGACATACAAATTGCTAACATGGGTGAGCTAATAAAAAGGCAAGTATAAGTATTCAAAAAGCATGAGCTATTTAAATAGGGAAGTTAAACAAAATCCATCCCAACTGGCTTTCAACTCTTAGTCCCATGATCTAAAAATCAATTGATTTTACTTACAGAATGCTAAAACCTCCAGAGGACATACTCCTCTCTTCTCAGCAGCATGTGTGGACAGAATAAATTTCAGGGGTTTTACAGCAGTTAGCCAACAGAGACAGCCCAGCAGAGCCCAGGCATCTCCTTCCACAAGTGCTCTGGTCCCTTCTAGCATACAGACCTGCCCTTTCATCAGTACCATAAAAAAATAAGGGAAATTCACAGAGCGAAATGTATTGTGAGCCCTCAGAGAGGGAACTGGAAACACAGTAGAATTTCAACACACTGCTTGGCTTCAAAAAGAGCCAGGTTTGAGTGGGATTTCCAGCAATGCCCAGAAGTATCCCCAAAGATATGTTCTGAGCCACTCTGCCACAAGACAAGCAGAAGCTCCCAGAAGGTTTCCCTTCCCTTGCCATGTGGATTTGAGCTGACGAGAGAGGTTTGCCTCCCTGAGAACATGCAGCCCTGCCAGGCTTTCACTGCCGTTGTTAAAAGTCTGCATATTTCATTACCTGCGTTTTGTAACCTGGCACTGAAAACTCACTTTGAGCTAAAATGTGACATTTCTACCTTGTAATGAGAAAATCGTGCCCTTGTTCACATAAAAATTCTAATAATACAAATACAAAATGAGCTTTGCATATTTAAACACTTTTAAATAAAACACTTGATGTTGGCGAGGAGCAAATGATGACAATTCAGGAGGGGAGCAGGAGAGAACAGTTTTGCTGTTCACACTCTCCAGTGCTGCAGGAAAAGCGGTCAGGATGTTGAGTGCCAATGACCCGCCCCAGAGCCGCAGGCAGCCCTGTAACATGGGGGACCCAAATAATTATTTTTTTTCCATCCATATGACCTCTGTGTTTGAGCTATTGCTCTGACTAGCCTCAGCAGGCATTGCTTTGCAGTGAGGGTGGGTATGATGGGGTATCTGCCAACATCCATCCCAACACAGCCACCAGACCCCACCATGGACTGATCCTGGGTTTTCTAGAGCTGCAAGCACAAACCAAGGGCTGGATCGACACAAAGCAGTGTTGCATCTAGGGGCACCTAGTAGAATTTCGTAAAAGGCATGCAAAGATGGAGATTTCATTGCCACAGGCAGGTGTCCCCAGAGTCACTGCAAAGCTTGACCGACCTTGGGGTCACATCTTACTCCTACGGCTTTGAAACTACAGCCTTCAATCTGCAGCTTCTGCGGAAGTAGATCAGTGCCAGCCTCGTGGCTTTTATTTGATTTGACAACACAGTGGCCATAACTATGAGATTCGCTAAGCCTTGGGAGCACGGAATTGTCAGCAAAGCGATGGAGATCTCTTCTATCTGAAGTCTCCCCTTTGGGGGGGGGGGTTCCC
>JAVKLA010000039.1:14234889-14278684 GCA_034782735.1 Sagittarius serpentarius | reverse complement strand
CCAGCTTTTCATCCACCAGCACCCCCAAGTCCTTCTCCGCTGGGCTGCTCTCAATTGCCCCATCCCCCAGCCTGTATTGATGCCGGGGATTGCCACGACCTACGTGCAAGACCTTGCACTTGGCCTTACTGAACCTCATCAGGTTCATACGGGCCCACTTCTCAAGCTTGTAGGTATATTTAGCTTTAGGGGCCCAGCAGCAAGATGTCAAGGGATGCTTTGAGACAGACAGAGGTTTCAGAGGATGCTGTGAGTGCCCCAGCACTGGTGCTGGGGCAGCTTCTCCTTGCAGGGCACAGGGAGATGGACTGCCCCATAACATACCCCAACACTTGGAAAAGGCAGCACGAGACATGAGGAAAGTCTTATTTTCTCGTGACAGAAATACTTCTGCCTCTTAGCTAGGAGCAGAAATGCTGCCCTGTAATTATTCCTGATCTGGAGCGCTAGACAGAAGATATGTGCAAACCAGGCTTCATGCCATTAGATACTTTAATGAGGAGGTCAGTGTATTTTGCATTGAGGGATTTGGGATTTGTACATTAACTGGAGTGGCATGTGTTAGAAGGACATATGAATTAATGACGCTATTTATAACCCATCTCATTATCACACACAGCTTGATGCCTCAGACAGCCACTAATTCTCTTAACCAATTTCTATTGCTGGAAATAAAACTGCTTTGCTTCAGCTGTGATCTGTTAGAAGAATGCTGCTGTTGTTATTGTTTGTTTTTAATGTAAAAAGCTCTTTTCAAAGAAAGGCTTCATGATTGCGTGATGTAACTCCCCTGAGTCCAAGTCTCAGATACAAAAATATTCATGTTGAGTCTGATAAATGAACAATGAACAAATTACATGCTTGATTCCCCTGCTTTGCCTTACTTTTGATCTCTAATATTAGATTGCTATAATTGTTTTTCAGCTCCTTGTGCACATATTACCAATGTATATGTTGCTATAGAAATGTAAAATTCAACATATTGTCCCTTAGATTTTAAAAGAAATGTGCCCCTCCTTTTATTTCTGTCCTATTCTTTGACATAAAAATAAGAAAACTTCATCTGACAAATATTAAAGCCTCGGATATGAATCCAGCCTCTTCGCTTAAGAGGTTGTAGCATGGCACTGGCTTTTCTGCCCCTTTCAGCTGAAAGAGGAAACTGAGGCCTTATCCTGCTTATATAGATACAAGTAAAAAGGCACTTTTTTTTCTGTATGTCTATATCCATACATTTATAAGGGTTTTAAGGACTCAGAAGCATAAGGAAGAGTTATAAGGAAACCAGACCATTTTCCTAAACACAGACACCCAACGGAAAAATCCATTCTTTCTCCTGTCTCCTGCCAAGAGAAATCACTCTTTGCAAGGCTGGCTGCCCGGGGGCAATGTCTCTGACCTGTCTTAAGTTTCCTCCTCCTGTATTTGGACATGATGACTTTCTAGGCAAAGAATAGCAAGTGTCTGTGCATCTGCTATGGGCTAATTGAAGCTCACCTGCAAACCAAAGGGGATTTTTCCTCCTCCTGTATGCTTCAAGCTTGGACTGGAAGCACTTGTAAGACCCTGGTGTCAGTACGGAAAAAACGTCACCTCCCCATGTCTCCTTCAATCAGCCCCTCAGGGCTGTGCAGAGAGGAACCTCGCACTTGAGGTGGAGCCATAATGTCTTCATCTGCCCCTAACTGAATCGGAAAAGACAGGAGAGACCACAGCGTGGTGGATAAAGAGCAGGGCTGAGGGTGAAGAAAGCTTCTGTTCAGCAATGAGCGATGCTTTTTCTGCTCCTGAGAAAATAAACACTGGGAATCAATTAGCTCTGAATATAAGTGAAAATAATGTGACTTATCAGGCACCAAAATTGTTTTAGTGATGGGAATGGAAATGAATTCATTATGACTGACAATAATGCTAATAAAGATCCATTTTCAGAGGTCTGGAGGAGTGGAAAGGGCCATAACCACAGCAGCGCTCTCCACTCTTTTGTTTTCCGATGGGAAGAAAGCAGAGCTGCTCGCTCGCTACAACTGCTAAGGTGGAGCAGAAAAGGAGTCCAGGAGGATGGAGCCCAACACCACCCCATGCCAGGGTGGTGCCGAGTTACCAGTGATGGGGCCTGGGCTCCCCCAGTCCCTCTCTGCTCCCCAGTCTGCTCAGAACTGGGCTCAATCCAAAGGGGAGCACAGGACAGAGCTCCTGCCTCGTGGAAGGGGAAACCTTTTTTGGAGGGTATTTTTGGAAGCCTCCTCCAGCAGCCTCTACATGCAGGTGCTGTGCTTAATTATTGCCTCCATCAGCTGGCAAATCTACTGTCTTGCAGCTAATTCTCCATTCCTGCTGCACCACTGGAAATCATGTCAGCGCAAAGTCCTGCCCTGAAACCAGTACTGCTCGGTTACATCTCAGAAGCATCATTTCCTTTCCACACACCTCTTTCCAGACTACTTAGGGGCTTATCAAGCAGCGGAATAAGCATATTATACATTGGGAGGGGGTGGGAGTTGATTTACGACTTTTCTGTTGCCATGAGACTACCGGGATGGAGCACGGAGGAGGAGGATTTAACTGTGTGATGTCTTTAGGCTAAAATGTCATGGACAAAGAGGACCCCACTCAAAACTGGTCAAAGGATGGCCTTTTACTGGTCAAAGGACTTTCAGAGAACTTTGTTCCCAGTGAGTTGTTCCAGACATCTTCCCTCACAATACATCTTCCCCCACAATGATCCACTGCTGTGAGCTAATCTGTCATGTTAATTTAATGCAGCAGAATGTGAATAGATTACACTTCACTCTTGCTAAAAAACAAGTGCTTACTGGTTACTGTTTGCATGGAAGGAAGCCTTTTAGGAGCATTTATACCCCTCCTCCTCCCCATCCAGACTGGCTGGGCAGTCTTCTTGCAGATGACTCGGTGCGCAGTTGTGTGACTGTCTCCAGGAGTGTGGCTGTAATGAGTGTGTATGTATGTGATGACACCACAGATTTTGCTGCCTCTGACTGCAGAAGAGCAATTTGTGCTTTTCTTGGGCCCTTGTGAGGCACGGGCTGACACCTTTCACAGGATGGCTTATTTAATCTGACTGGAGCAAGTCAGAGTCCTGCTCTTACTCCTTGGCGGAGGAGCTACTTCTCCCTCCTGCTGTATTGGGACCCCAGCCGCACTGGCTAACCTGCCTACCAAGTTGCAGAGTAAAATAATGTTGTCTTCATATCTCCCTACCAGAAGTAGTGTAATGTGTGCGCCATCACCCCTGCTAACTCCCTTAAAGATACGGAGCAGGCAATGGCCAGCACTAAAGCCATTAGAAACTGCACTCTGCACAGAGCTACATCGATATTTTGGAAATAGTACCTCTCTTGAACGAGCTGAGTCACAGCTTCTTTCATCCAGGTGCATGTCCATGCCTGACACCATTTTGAAATGTTTTTTTTTCCATCTTTTTTTCTGCCTCCACCAAAGCCTATTCGCCAGCTTCATGGTTTTCTCTCCTTGGGTTTTCTCCGTGGCGCAGTGTCCTGCTAAACACGCACTGAAGAGATCAGGTCTGCCTGCGTACTTTGAAGCCCTCCAAAAGACTGACTTCTCACCCTTTTTGAAGCAACAGTTACCAGTAGAGACACTAATTGGCGCGCTGCTATCTCCAAGAGAACAGAGAGAAACTGAAGGAGAGTGGCAATGTTACATGATGTAAAGGGCAGGGTTGTTAACAATAATTAAAGCACAAGAAAATACATAACAATATACCTAACAGTCTGACTTTGGTGTATTGGCCAAGTAAAGCAAAGTGAATCTTGTCAAGGCAAAACCTCTCATTTTCCTGCAAATCAGGGGTCTAAATTCTGCTGCTGCAACTAAATGCAACGCCACTGAAGCTGGAACATTTGTCACTTGGATCTAATTTAACCTTGATTAGCTGCTCTGACCCCCAACCTCCTCAAACACATAAAGATGAAATGTCACCCCAAAGACTGTCCCCAAGTAAGTGTCAGGGTCTGGAAAGCTGCACTTCTCCCCTGAGCTCTGTAAGATAACTCTGAGAAGTTACTTTTAAAATGAAGCCTTAAGGCCAGACTTGTCCCTCCCGGGTGCCATATCTGTTCCAGGCACACGCTGCAACCCCAGCTGCCAAACTCGGGGCCTGAAGGGATTTCCCTTGGCTCCGGGTGGCCCAAAAATAGCGGGGGATGCCAACTTGCCCTCCAGGCACTGCCAGATTACACATACCCAGCACAACACAGGACTGTGAGGCACCCGCTACCCACAAAGATGATGCTGTAATCAAAACCTGTCACCCTAAGTAAGCCCAGCACCGAGACGTGAACAGACCCTCTCAGGGGCTGCATGCGTGTAAAGGAGCATCAGGAAAACATTCTCCCTTCTGTTACAGCTCTTGTTTCTTCTTAATGTAATTTCTGCCTAAAGAAGCTTTTGCCATGCCACATCACTGTGCCTAAATACGTTGTTTTAAATGCAAACAAGGAAAAGAGGAAGAGAGTGAAATACCCACTTGGATGGATATTTTCAGAGATTCAGAAATTGCCAAGCCGGGAGGGATGGCTGTGATTATCCCTCCTGACACACAGTGCCTCGGCTGGCTGCAGCACTGCCCCGCGTTAATTCCTGCCATGAGTCCAGTCACTGTGGGAACAAGAGCATTGATTTCAGAGAGAAAAATCTGGTCGTGTTCGGGAAAATTTCCTGTAATAATGACTTGACCACAACTCTTCTGCAAATTGTTCCCAGAGTTAATTTTCCTCACTCCAGAAGAAGCTCTGCTTTTTTTTTTCCAGTTTGAACTACCTTCAGTTTCCGCTGAATCTTATTATACTTGGTCTACTACACCACAGCACCCACCATTACCAAATTGCCCTCTGTTACGAACGCAAGTAAAGATGGCCTTGGCAGTGTAGTTCAGCCAGAATTAATTGTACCCAGGCAAATCACTCATTTTCAGTTCTTAGAAACATCTTTCCTCTTTTCCCATCAGGAGAAGGTCAAATACAGATTTCTCCTGTGTCAAATGCAACACTTTTTGAGTTAGGAGATTGTCATCTACAATTACGAAGTATTTCAAGGATGTTTTAGCACTGACAGCCTGAGACCTCCATATGTCAGTCAGATTGAAGTCCCTTGCAATAACTCAGCTCTCCTCCCCACAGATTACCAGATGGTGCACGAGGAGCCCATCTCCCTGCTCTTCCGTGGGATGAGGTGGCCTGCAGCAGCAGTCAGTGTCCAGTTTCTGGGCCATCTACCAGCATGTGTGTCCCCAGGCAGCCACAGTCATTTGCTTCTGCACTGTCAGACGATATCTTGCCATCCCTGGCAAGACCTGCCTGCTCATCCTTGCTGTTCTCAAGATAAACAGATTATAGTCTAAGAGGTTAATCACAGGCAAGTGACATCTTTGCCTTGATACACGCTATCTTTAGCTTTATGCACATAAAACAGCGAAGGCATCACCTAGAGTTTGGAAAAATATGCTCTACTAATTGCGATAGAAAAATAAGCCATGGAAAATATTTCTGCAGATTTAATGATCGTTCTATTGAGATGCTTATGAAAACACTTTCAAACCATCACCAAAATACTTGGCACCTATTTTTCATTAATAGTATTTAGTTTCTTGTAAATAAAAAATATCCTAGAACTTGACTAACAAAAAATTTTCTAGAACCTTTAGTAAAAAGTATCATGAATACTGCTGAGTGTTTCATCAGTGAAAGCTTAACTCTTCCTGGGAAGCTACCAAGTGTCTAAAAATACAGGTAGAAATGGGAAGCAACTGAATTTGGGGGCAAGGTGTCCCGGGGTTACCTGAGATAGATGCAAATCCTGCACAGATAAAGATGTCACCCAAAAATAAGGGCTCCAGATGCAGCTCAGCGACCACGGGTGCCTCTCCTCCATGGCATGGGCAGTGCATGCACACGGGTTTTTACTCTCCTACACTTGCCCTGCCACCACCCCAGGCAAGGGGGGGGGAACCATTAATAAAGTATCAGGTGAAATAACTGTACCTGACTAATGCTACATATTAAGGAAAGCCAATAAGCAGTGCTTGGGCTCTCCTTTCCTCTGACTCGACTTAAACTGAGATTTTCTTATTCATGCATGAGGTTGCAGTGGAGGGTTGAACAGATAATTACCTCTCTCTATTGCCTACTCTTCCTCTGCATTATAAGCATATTTAAAGGGCACTTAGAAAAAGCAGTCACAACCTAAATTAAAATGTAATATGAAAAGAAAATGTTTGGTAGGCTGTATGGGAAAATGATGTAGCAGGTATTACACACCGGAGAAAATGTGGCTTTTTCCTCCCCTGAGGTTTTCCCCTGGGCTTCTGTGCTTGCTTGTTTTTACAGTTTCATAGCTTTTCTCTGTTGCTGCGGCAGGAGTGGTGCTGTAGGCATGGAGGGGTTATTGCATGTGATGCAGAGGGGCTGCCACCTTCCCACTGGTGCGCAGGAGGGAGCAGCCCATCGCTGGTGACCCAGTGCCTCCCCACTGCCCCGGGACTCGAGGCTGAGCCCCCCCAGCCCCACCAAGCAACCTGTGCCTTTCTCCCAGCAGATGCTTCAGAGTGTCTCCCTGACAGGAGGAAAATGTCTGATCTCTTATTCCTCAGCTAAGAATTTCTCAGTCTCAGTGGATGATAAAATACCACAAGACAGTCTGCAGAACAGCTGAGGAAAAGAAAACACAAACCCACACCAATACATGCCGCGCAGGCACCAAAAAAGGGGCAATGTGGAAGCAACCGCAAGCCCTCAAGACCAGCACAACTTTGGTCTGGTTATAAAGGAAACCTATTTATCGTTGCAACATTAGAAACAACAAGCTAAACGCGAACCATGGAAAACGGGAGAAGCTAAATCGGTAGGTGGGAGCTGGCAGGTCACTGGAAAACTGCCATGTAAATAAACACGTGTTATTTCCCCAAGAGAGGCCAAAGCCAGCGTGAAACACCCCAGCTAGTGTGAAACTGGCTTTAATAATTAAGTCTGCAAAAAGTGAGGATTAAAAATTTATTCTGAAATAAATGAAGCTATTAGCAGAACAGTTTTCCCCCATTATACATTTATGATATATAATACACTAATACAGACACCTTCTTTTGAGAACACTAAAACACATTGCTCAGCCTCCGTGAGCACCTTGGAGCCACGCTGCCTCGCACACCTTTGCTGCTTGATGCCTGGACTCTCACTTTAACACTGGAGGAGCAAAGAAAACACTTCATTTTGTTAATTCTTTAAAGTATAACAATGTCACATTTCAAAATGAAAACTAATTTTGACTCCCTAACTGGAACATTGTAAGAAAATGTTGGAAGGAGGTATTTCAGGGATTTCAAATTTTTTTTCTGCCCTTTTTCATAGAATTTCCAAAGCATAAAATTCCTTGAAAACATCTGTTATGTAATACTCCATTATAAATTATGAAATATTTAGCAAAACCTGGGGTTATGCTAAAAAAAATCATGCAGTGAAAAAAACTGTCAATCATTCCTCTTAAAGGAATCCAGAAAGAACTGGGCATCTGTACGGCTGAGGAGACAATATGGAGTTACAGTAACAAGTAAATAAAAGCAGAGAACAGAATTACTCATTTTCTAATAAATCTAGATGCCCTATGACGTGCTCAATTCGTGTTACAGGACTCTGCTGGTCAGCAAGGGCTGTATCGCAGCTGGGGAGCTCCGATCCTCCTGTGGACACCCAGGACTTGGCTTCTTCACCCCCGGGAGAACCCGATGCCCCTCTTAGCAGGGTGCTCACCCCTCTTAGCACAACAGGTCATGGCTTACTGGGCAACTCCCGATCCCAGCATACCTCAATTTACCAAGTCACAGCGATCACAGTGAGATTAGCCCCACCTTTAAGGTCCTTGGTAGAACTGTTGAGGAACAACTGGCACCAAATGGAGCCCCCAGATTTTAAATACAGCAAGAGATTGAATTTCTGGCCACGCACATGGGCTGTGAATGGCTTGTTGCACCCCAAACCCCCACCCGCCCCCCGCCTCCAGTTCCTCTGCAGCCCTCAATATTCTGAGCGTGATGCTGTGGCCATCTGGACCAGGTAGATTTTTTATATTTCTCCCTTTTCTGACAAGTTCTAATAACTGCACTCCTGGCTTTATTTAACACTGTGGATAGTTCTACTGAAGGTGAAAGAAGCTTTAAGTTTAAAAATGTTAAAAAAAGAAAACATAGTTTTTATGTTTTCCTCTGCTTAAGCTTCTTGCCAGTACATATAAATTCAGGACAGAGTCTGCTTCCCCATAAAAGTTTGATGGTGTTCTCGGCTGGAAGGCTGACAAGACGTTGAATTCCAAATTCAGGAAATGTTCGACTCTATGATGTGTTTATAATTAAATTTATTTCCCTTGAATGCAGCTGAGCATCTCCCTGGCTTATTGTGCAAGGCAGCTGCATGTTAAGGATTATGCCTGTGGAATCAAATAGATTGATGATATGATTTAGGACCTATCTGGAAAGATTAATTGAATTAAATAAAACTTACACAATTTGCCTTAATCCTCTGAGGAAAGCCTGACCGACTTCACACCTTTGCTTTGCTCTAGAAACCTTATTAAAAGAGAGAGAGGGAGAAGGAGTGATTGTTTTATATACTTAATTAGAAGCTTTAAATGTTCAATAAATTACTGCTCTTTGGAGGGAAAATCTGAAATATTTATTGTCTCATCCTTTGTTTTGCCTAGTTCACTATTTTTTTTGCTTCTTTATAAATCAGCAGGGTGGCTGCAGACCTCGTAGTGAGGCTTCCAGGTCCCCACAATTTAAATGACCAGATCCTCGCTGAAATGCCTGCACCACACACAGGCAAAATAAATTAGCTTTGCATTTCTGGGAATTTTACACTGCTTTACATAGCAAATCCCATAGATTTGCCTTGACAATAAGAGACAAGACGCGAGCCCTGCCCCGAACTCAAAGAGCACGAAGGCAGGTAAAGCATCGTTCCCCGTGGTTTCCCCACATGGGTGCAGTACCTGGTCCATGGATGGAGCTGGAGGAGTCCTGAGCTGCTGATATAATGCTTGCACGCATCACACTGCCATTTCCCACATTACCATTGTGCCTTCAAGCTCAAAATTCCAGAGACCAATAATAAATTTAATTTAAAATAGGACAAAGGTTTTCTCTCAATAGCATTTAAGGGGCCTCCCCTGCAATGTGCATTATCCATCAGTTCTTACAGAGCTTTTCCAAAGGATCTTGGCATTTTGTAGGATGGTATGGAGGCTCACAGCCGGCCCCTACTGCACCCCACCTCTACACACCAGGTTCACTTTGGCTAACACTGGCCATAAAAGTGGGGTAATAGCCTGGTGGAGTTAGGAGACCCTCAGCCCACCAAGTCTGCACCTACCAGGGTTCCCTGGCAGAGGCTTTGAAGGACTGGCACAATGTCCCTCACTATATTGTTAGGTACTCTGTCACATCGCCTGCCTGTGGAGCAGAGAGCAAAAGCAATACTATATAATATTTTCAGAACAAACCATCAAGAAATATATTCAGCTGTAGCAGTAGGGGCACGTTGGTATGCAGAAACTCGCTTTTCGCCTTGGATTTGTGCCAGGAAACAATATCTAACATCCCTACTGGGGAGGGAAATGGGATTTTAAATCTCAGAATCTTCAGCCAAGTAATTAGATGGACAATAAAATTCACACCCCCTCTCCCAATAGGTAGCCAAGGGCTTTTCAGTGGTAGATACCTGATTTTTTTCCTTGTAATATCTTTAATGAAAGTAGCACTGAAATGTAATTATCTTATCACTTACAGTTTGAACACATCTTTAAACTGCATAATGCTTTATTAATTATATATTTAATTACTGTGGCCTTGTAGATATATTATTGTCACATTTATAACTATCTAGAAAAATGGCAAATTTACCATAGAAAAACAATGAGGTGCAAAGACTTACACAGGCAGCGTCTTCTAAAATAACAGCATGTTACATAGTTGTTCCAGTACAAACGCCTGAAAGTTTAGTGCAACATTTCCTCTGCTGTATAGTCTATCCATCACGTAAATATTTGTGTGTGTAGAAAGAGTGATGTTCTGCAAGGACACAATTTGTACAGCATTTATATATAATTTAGCATCAAAATAAACAGCCCCTCTTTGCTTTCAGTTCAGATTTGGCATAAAGCCACTAAATTTGCTCCAGGTTTGTACTGCAAGCAGAATTTTGCTCATTGCTTCTGTAAGGCAGCTAAGTTTCCAGTATTGTATTTTTGTTCTGTGCCAACTAATTTGGATACAACAGATTGAATTTAAAGGTCAAAAAGTTAAGAAAATTGACTGGCTGCAGAAGGTAAAATATTTTTTCAAAACTGATTTAAGAAAATTGAAACAGCTCAGAGAAGTCATGGAGCATTTTATGAAATCTGTATTTCATCGGAGATAAGATTCAATCTAGGTGCCAGCAACAGCCTATCATTGGTCTTAGAACACTTGCCTCAAATCAGTGATTTCATCAAAAGCTATTTTACTTCTGGCAGTGCTGTTGACCAAGAAAAAAAATTACATCTGCACGTTAAAGTCCACAAAAACCGACACCAGAAAAAGAGCAAAGAACCAAACAGCATTCCTGACCCAAGCCATCGATCTGACTGTTTGGAAACTATCTGGAGCCAGATTTCAGTTTCCACACAGGTCTTTTCTCCAGAATGACAATGATGGATCAAAGTCCTGGGTCCAAGCAGCCTGGGAAGAGCAGTTTTCTTTTGTTACAGCCCAACCACGTATGCAGCATTTCTCAATAACCCAATACAACTTTTCTTTCCACCATGGCAAGGAAAGTAAACATTTGTATGTCTGTTGCAATAGAAGTTATGAAGACAAATAAAAAGGCTTTCTAACCTGGGGTAATACAAAGAGTATTACTAACTCCACATTGCAGGCAACAACAGTAGAGTCTGGAGTAAATCTCTGTTTCAATGGGGTGCCACAGTATGCCAAGTGCCTTGACTAGGAGTCCCAGCAACACGAACAGGATTTCTAAGGAACAAATGAAATGGGCATGGGAGTCAGCCTAAAGCCACTGAACATGAACTGGGCTAATTAGTGATTACTGCTGCTTTGTGGCATATAAAGTCATATGCTTATGTGGGAGTAAATCAGCTATTCCATTCACAAGGTGGCAGGCCACTCTGAGGATAAAAGCTGATTCCTAAGTAGAGTTGTTCATCCTGGTGACTGAGCATGAGGAGTGGCGGCCGGTCTATGGCTCCTGCAGTTTTTCTGAAAACAAGCTGCTGCATCTCACTGTGCACGCTGTGCTCTTCTTGCCCCGCACAGGTGCTCTCTAGGTGTAGGATGAGAAAGGTGCTGTCCCACCCACCGTGCTCAAACACTGCCCTTTAGGTGAGCCGAAGACTGACGGCCCTCGCGCAGCGAAGTGCAATGATATTCCCCTCACCTTGCACCACTGCACAAGCACTGCAAGGCCTGTATTTACCCTTGTGCTAAGGGACACGGTGCCACCAGGCTGCTCAGTCTTGGACATGTTATGTGCATGGAAAATTCCTCCTGGATTTACTCTTACAAGGCATCTCTGACCTGAGCAGACCCCTCGGGCTGAGCGTGCCATGTAGCACTCGGCACTCAGATGCTCTGGTGTTGAGCAGAGTGCAGGGGCCCATGAGGGCTGAGAGCCATCAGGCCATCAGAGCGCACTGGGCAATGCCGTGTGAGCCTGACAGATTTGCAGAATCACAGAAAACAGGACTGGAAGGCACCTCGCAGCTCCAGCTCATACATTTTCTTGCCTCAGGCAGGATCAGCTGAACCTCTGCCTACGAGGTATGTCTCATCTGTCCTTAACCACCTCCTCAGATTATTCAAGTACTTCACTGCACTGCCCAGATATCTGGTAATGATCTTCCCTGCTGCAGTGCAAACCCAGCACTTCATAGCTGACCTGCCGGTTCCAGCCTTCCTTTCCCTGCTGGTGCCCAAAGCCTTCTGTGCCACATTTTATATATATACTCCTGGGAGGGGTCCCGGGGATTGTATATACCTAAGGAACAGAAACAGAGCCCATGTCGCCAGCACCCCCCTGTCAAGCCCGTGACGGCAGTGGCAGCTCAGCCAGGGACAGAGGAGGAAGATGGGGGTTTTGCCACTGGAGAAGCAACACTCGGGCAAGACACAGGAAGGGCCACGGTCAGGGTTATTTCTGATCTCATGACAGGGAAACTGGGAGGTAATTGCTAATCACTTTGTGCTTTTGTACTTATTTAATGTGGACCCAAGGAAGGCCCGTTTATGTGGTCATTTGTGCTAATACAATCTAAAAACACTGTTTTACCAGCACTGCTGGCAGGAGCCGTGCAGTGCTGTGGCTGCACACTCTTGCATCAAATGCTAGTGCACTATTCCTCCGTTTCAACAACCACATGAGCATCCATGCCAGACAGGATTGCCAGCCCAGAATAATGCCAGAGACTGTGCTGGCCATCTGTGAACCTGTTACACGGTCCCACAGTTAATCTGTTTTGTGCAAATCTCACAAATACCGAAGTGTTGCAGCCAAAGGTTTTTCAGCAGTTCAGTAGTATATACATATCTGCTCCTGTTCAAACACCCATATGCATGGGGAGATTAAAGACATTTTACACCTAACAGCAAAAATTATCTTCTGTCTCTAGTGGCAGCTCAATAAATGTTATTCAGAAGAAGGTGACCTAGGTTTTTCAGGATGGCAGAGAGCTGCGCTGGGCTATTCTCTTGCCAAGAAAGTAAATGTACATGGGGTTCTGTTTTCTGTATAGCATCATAGAATCACTTAAGTTGGAAAAGACCCTTAAGATCATCGAGTCCAGCCATGAACTCAACACTCTCAAGTCTACCACTAAACCATGTCCCTAAGTGCCACTATTATATCAGGTGGGGGACAAATTCTAACCCGTTATGGATGAAAGTAGTCCTGAATGTACTTGGACACATAAACAGCTATATCGAGATTCTTAGCTTGAAGGGACCCTTTCGCAAGTTCTGCCCATAAGGGGCAGGTAGGTTTTGGTAAATCAGAGAAGAGCTCGGACACAGCCACTTAACAGCTGCTGAACACCAGCCTGTGTTGCTGAGACACACCATTAAACAGAAGGAGCACATTTGTCAAAAAACCTCGGAGAAAGTGCTCTGTCCCTGAGTATTTTTAGTGCGCTTAAAGCTGCGTTCGTTTGAAAGCTGTGTCTCGAATGATGGACCCTAGGGCATCTTGCAAGCCTTGGGTCCTGGTGCCAGCCCCATGCACACCAGCACAGTGAGCCTATGTACGTACCGACCCTCCCAGTGCCACCGAAGAAAACAGGCCTTACTGCTGCGTTAGTTTTTTTAATGACCCTTTCCCACAGTCTCCTTTGCTTCTACACTGATTTACACCCTTTCTAATGCAACATCTTCAGTCAAGCAGCTAACCCCTATCACCTGAACGAGGATCTGGTCCCAAGGTCTGCAGGTCATGTACTTAGCGGGTTTGGTGCAGGAGCACAGATGTGGAGCCATTGTCATCTCTCCCCTGCACAGGTGACAGCAGGCCTCGGTTGCTGACAGCCCCACCAGAATGCTGCAGCAGCTCTGGGAAGGTCCTGAGAGGGTTGAATCCAGACACACAGCTAGCCAAAACACTGCATTATAGCTGTTCTGCCCCAAAACTCCATCCTGGCAGCACTCAGCATAGCATCCGCCAGGAAATTCCATCCTTCCATCTTCCAAGGCTCACCAGCTGCTAAATGGCACCTTGGATCTGAGTTCAAGGTGGGAATTTCCATCTCATCTCCATCATTAGCATCTTACAGGAACTACTTTCAGCTTTGTCCTTGGGGGGAAACATGCATTATGCATAGCAAGAATTTCTCCATCCATCTTCCAGAATGCATTACCACTCTCGATAAGGGCTTTCCAAGTCACCAGTCTCATTTGAAAGGAAGGTGAGCTGACCCATGAATACCACACACTGCAGCTCCAAACGCTCCTTGCTAGAAAAACCATCAGAGGGGCACAAGAGGCAGGAAGGCTGTGTACAGACCCTACAGATTCCGCAGCTGGCTGACATGCACTGGACTATGCCTGACCCTGTCCCTCAGGCTGCCTGTCCCATGCCCATTACTGCTGCATGCAACGAGCATCTACATGGAGCTGCAGAAGCAGGGGAATGGAGGCTACGTCTTCGTGGGAGTAGCAGGGAAAGAGTCAAGATCCAAGGGATCTCCAAAGGTCTCTTGGGATTTCCCAAATCCAGCGTGGTGACAGTAAGATTAAATTTAGCATATTACATAGTTTCCTTGTAATGGGTAGCAGGATAGCTGGCTGTTTAGGGGTGAGCAGTATACACACAGAGAGAAAACCAATTAAAGCTTTACAGGGGATGCTATATAAGTGTACAAATATATTAAAGCAAAAAGTGTTACCCTATTTTACCTTCTGTACTGTAATAGCAAATTTCCTATTTCACTAATGGAATGTGCAAATGCGCCATGAAATCTGAACCCGGACTCATGGGGACTATTTTTACAGCTTGTAGAATCAGAGAAAAATACCTCCCAGAGACACAAAGCAATGCAATCAACCACGTCGGGCAGTTGGCTGCTCCTTTAATGAGCAGGCATCGTATTGATGTTTCCAAAAAGGCCACTCTAAGTACAGCTCTCTTCCAATTGTGTTCTAATCCCCCCCACATCAAATGCCAAAAATATTTATGCCTGCTGTATTACATTATAAATTTATATTTCTGAAAAGTAATGAGTTACGACATTACACCAGGCATGATAATTGAACCTCAGGGCCCAGCCCTGTTGAAGCTGCTCTAGAGCTGTCTTACCAACAGGAGTCTTACTTTTGGGGGTTAGAGTAACCTCCAGATGGTATTAGGGATGTTAAAAATAAAAAGACATCCAAGCCTAATGATTGACTTTCCACCAAGGGAAATGTCTAATTATACATCCACTTTGCTTTCCCCTGCAATGTATTGGAAGCAATTATTTTAAATAGATAAAGGGTGTCAGTGAGGTTCAATTTTCCTCTCTATCAGCTGCGCAGTATGGGCATGCAAGGAGTAAAGTCTTACTCAGCCATGGATGTGGAGGTGTCCTGAAGTTGCATTCTGACATTTGTGAGTCTCATTAAATGTGCTTCCTTTATTGATTTGTTTGGTTTTTTTGTAATTGCAACATATGAACCTTTTTAATTTTTCATTTCTGCTCTTGGCATTTAATTTGAAGTGATCCTGAGTTTAGTGCCAAGACACGTATCAGAAATGACCTTCAAGCTTGAGAGAAAATCATTTCATTTGAGAATCTGTCAATAAGCAATAGGCAGAAGCCTTGTACATTTAATAGCATCTATCAAACATTTTCCCTTAAGAACTTGCTGACCTTCTTGGCAGAGGCCATTCGACAACACACCACTTCTACTCACTGCCTTTATCAAAGAGATGGGATTGCTACTAAGTCATTTCTGCACTCAGAAATTAGGTCAGCTATCAACAGCAACAGATTACAGAACTCAAATGATCTGTTCTCTCTGCTTGATGAAAGGAAAGTATAACAGTGGCCTTTCAGTGCCTTTTAGTCAGGGCATCCTCATCTCAGCTCTGCTCCCACATTACCAGTCTCCTATTTAGGAACACAACAATTTAAGGAAGAGGCTGTTTAGCAGCCTGTAAATGCACCCAACGGTTGTTACATTCTGGTTTTGCTAACAGGGGACTGGATAACAGCTGATCAGATAATTTGCAGTAAATATTTAGAGTTTCTCATGCTTTACAGCTGTGAAAGCAGGATCAGATCTGGAACAGAACTGGCCCCAGTGAATTCCACAAGCACATTTGACAGAGAACTCATTTTCCAATATGCATATTACAAGAGGGAAGGAGGAAATTTTGAGTGACAGCCTCTTCAACAATACGTTTTTGATTGCACAGTAGAAAAATTACAAATTAAGATTTCTGGAAAGCAGGTGATAAATTAAGTAAGTGTTTTCAGATGATCTGAAGCTCTGAAAACACATCCCATGCACGAATTAGCGTTTTAGCAGAATGAAATGATCATGTTTCCAGAGTTAATTTAGTAGCAACAAGCTTAGCAGAAGGTAAACAGTTGTGAGTATGTTCCTGTATTTTATTTCATAGCACACCTTCATTTTGTGCGAGAATCCCTTTTGCATTCTCACCAGTAGTCGGCTTTGAAATATTTCAGCTAGTTATGGATGCTAAAGACGCACAGCTCTTGGATATCCTTGCCACAGAGGGGTAACTTGCAGATGTCCACAAGCCCTGAGCAGATGGTGCACCGGAGTATTTCTGCATACTGAAGGGCTATGCAGAGTTAAAAGGAATTTTTATGAGCCACCAAGAAGTAGCTGCGAGCACAGTTAATTCCTAACTATTAGAGACTCAGCATAAATAGGACAAGCCCTCTGTGTTGTTTCAGCACACTGGAATAGAGAAAAGGCTTCAAACCAAAGTATCAACAACACCAGAACAGAATCAAACTGGCGTGGCTTTTCCTGAGCACAAACCCTCGCTCCTGTCCTCCCCCAGTCCCTGTTGGAAAAGGCTGGATCTGTCCCCCAGGGAATCCCTTGTGTGAGGTATGGTGATACTTTCTTTTCTGGTTTGCAGATCTACAAGGTGAATAAATGAAGATGGTGTTTTACCCAAAATTACTCTCAGAAAAGACATTTATTAATAAAAGTATCATCATTTCCATACTGGAATTTACTTCTGCGTATTTAAAAGCTATAAGCATGGTGAAAGGAGGAAATCTACACCATTAATTCCTTTTGCAAAGTAATACTTCATGTACAATAGGGATTTATGGGCACTGAAAATGTATTGAACAAAAATCAATCTACTTTTCATTAAAAAAATAAGATCAAAACTTTTGGGGAAATAATTATAGCTGAGCCAGATTTCCTCCAGACTTTGAAATTAATAGTTTCACTTGCACAACAAAATAAATTTGCTAGCTTTCTAGTCTACCATTTTTTACGATTCTCAGCAGAGCTGCTAAGTGGAATTTGATAAGTTAGAACTGACAGGTGGAAAGCTTGTAAGGAATACACTGCAAACACGCAGACGCACCAACAGAATTCAGGGTTTTATACAGGATTAATTTTGGAGTGGAGATACTTAAATCTTGAAACATATACCTCTAGAACAGCAAGAACATATTTTATTTTGTGAGATCATACAGATTCATAGCTGTCAAGATTGTGCCATTCCACAATTTCAAAGGATTATTTTAAGCTTATTCTGTTTAGAGCTGAAAGTAAAAAAATATAATTACATAAAATGTAAAGAAGATGTCACTTGCAGTTCTCTATTCTGTGTCTTATCTTTGGCAAATAAACAGAGCATTCACAAATAATAGCAATTACAATGTTTTTTGGTTTTGTTTTTTTTTTTAATGTTCGACATGATTTTTCACTCTGTGAAAACAGGTATTTTCAAATGTCCATTGGCAATAAAGTTTTCATTAAGGCAGGAGGACATTTTGGAAAAATCTTCATAAAAAGCCTCAAGATTTTTCCTACCAGGTATAACCTGGGAGATTTTTTTTCCTGATTCTAACTGCTAAATAAGACTGAAAAATCAGTATTTTTGGTAAAAAAGGCAAGGCAGGGCATACATTTGAGCCCTTAGCTAAAAAGATAATGACGGCCTCCTTCACCTCCTCCTGCGCATCCCCACGTGCTGGCAGCCACTGTCAGCCTGGGTCGGCACTCTCCCGCCTGCACCATCCCTCCTCCATCTGTGCCTGAAGCATCCACCCGAGCTGAAGCATTTTAAAGAGAAGGTCCTGATCCCAGGAAAAAAGCTCTTTTCCCTCTGCATTTCTCTATGAAACATTGGTCTGGGTGTGCATTAGAGGAGCTAGAGCAAAGCCAGCTGCAAAATAGCTGCAGGTGGAGACCAAACTCTCCCTTTTGGGATTAGCATAACAGCAATGACACCAACATACCTTCCTGGCTTGGCTGCTGCATTTTTTTCATTTACTTATATTATTATTGAAAAAAGACAGGTTTTGTTATTAAAACTTTCCATCATATTTATACATAATAAAGTAAAACCCAACCATTATCTTTCTCTTTAGTCAGTTTAGCCCTATATATCAAATGCAGATATTCCCTGCAAAACTTTCAGATTTTAACTAATTATGTTGTTAATCAAGAGCATGACTGCATTTTGATTGCATTCAGTTATCTCTCATCTCTTTCTTCTCAAAACAGTACAAAAAAAGATTGAGAACAAAAGGTTCACATCTCTCGCAGATGCTCTTTACGCACATCTAATTAATCTTGGGACTATTAAAATTCAATACAATGAGAAACTGGTCAATACCATAATTAGATAAACGAGCTCACACAGTAGTGAAACAATCAAATCAAACAAGCTTCATCAAATATTCCTCATAAGTGACAGACCAAATACGTTTCAATGCCTGTTTTAAAATTCCCTGATGATGTTAAGATAGCCCTGTCTAATCTTTCAGAGAACAACAGTGGTGTCTTCTACTGCATACGATGTATTATCTATACCCTTTGAAACTCAGAGAATTTATCTCTAATACCTTTCTGGATCAAACACTTTTTGAAATTCTAAAGCAACTAGAAATGGCTATTCCCACTCCAAGAAAACTCAGCATCTGCAGATCAAAGGAGCTAAACAAAAATTTCCTGACTGCAAACCTAACAAGAAAATCTTTCCAGTAGCAAAGCAATTCACTACATAATCACCACGTGTTCCTTATCACTCAGCAGCTTTAGATTTTTATATTCAGGAGTGAAATGGACATTATTTGAAATAGGACATTATTCCTGTTTTGATAATCACGTTATGTTTAGAGCCTGTCATAAGAGATTATTGAAATCCTCCAGAAATGCAGTCATGAGAGAGTAACTGGGTAGGTTATTTTTGTTAGTTACTTCAGAGTATTTGTGGGCAGCTTCTCAGAGCATAAATATCTGCTCCTCAGCAGGAGAACTGTCTCCAACAGATCTTCCAGTAGTTTAATTGCAGTTTTAAAGACAGAAAACAAAAATCCACCCTCTTGAATAGCCAGGCTCTGGGTTCCTGCAGAATGATGGCTGATTAACAGCGCTGTTATTCCTCCCCACGATACACATCGGTGACATGGAGAAAGGCTCAGTGATTAATGCCATGTGAGCTCATGCACTGAAATCATGTAAGGTCCTCATAGGACATCGGCTGTATTAATTTATTAGTAGTGGAGGAAAATGAGTACGTCTTTACTGCTTCCTGTGCTTTACCTCATCTCCTTACCACCTTTATTTGCTGCTATCTGAGGCAGTTTTCTGCTAGTGCTTTACCAGCAAACCCTCCCAACAGAGATGCAGTTTGTACAGCCAGCAACGAATAAATTCATACCTCTAAAATGCACCTCTAAAAACCTCCAGAACGAAACAAACCACTTACTAGCAAAATCAGTTTTGGGTGACCATATTTAGACTAGAATTCTTGCCAGCATCACATAAATTAATTGGTTTCACACGCCTAATCCACAAAGCCCTGGCAGCAAAATCGTTACATGCAAGTTATAGATTATAGGCATTGAGCAGTGTGCTCCCCAGAGCGACAGTCCAGCTACCTGCCTGATGCCGCCCCCATTCAGATCATTAATATTTTTGCCAGTCTCTCCAGCAGATGAGATTTAGATCCCACATTTGTGTGGGTAGCTACTTTTATGAGCCCATTCATCAAAAACTTGGAAGAATTTGTCAGCATGACTGACAAATATAAAAATGCTCAAAATGAGTCCCCTTTTGAGTCTTTCATGATCCACATCGGATACCAGAGAGTTCTCAGTGGAAATCTAAAGGGCATGTTTTAATTCAAATTAAATCTAAGTATAAGTTGGAATTTTTAACTTAGAGCCCACTACGAGCCACTGCGGCACTCCGAGTGAAAGACTGGATCTGTTGAAGGTTACACCATGCAAACTCCTTTTCTTGCTACAAGGTTTATTCTGCTGCTTGAGCGCAGCAGGAATGGGAGATAGCCCAGGCTGCTGCTCCATTGGGCTTACACTGGTTACACTGGGTGTGTAGTAACCCCTCATGCTATGCAACCCAGTGCATAAGCGTCTGGATAATTCCCACATTAAATCAACTTGAAAATCTCTATACCCTTCCTCCCTCCCCCCCACCATTCCTTGCTGTTCAGAGTTGTATTGGATTGAGGAGATCCCAGTTTTATTCCCCTTTCTGCCGCAATGCCCCTGTGTGACCTTGCACAGTCACTGCTCACATTATATGCTATAATGCAGGGAGCAGCCTATAAGAAAGCTGGAGAGGGACTTTTTACAAGGGCATGTAGTGATAGGACAAGAGGTAATGGCTTTAAACTGAAAGAGGGTAGATTTAGATTAGATATTAGGAAGAAATTCTTCACTGTGAGGGTGGTGAGGTACTGGAACTGGTTGCCCTGAGCAAGCTGCGGATGCCCCATCCCTGGAAGTGTTCAAGGTTGGATGGGACTTTGAGCAACCCACTCTAGTGGAAGGTGTCCCTGCCCATGGCAGGCGGGGGTGAGACTAGGTGATATTTAAGGTCCCTTCCAACCCGAACCTTTCTATGATTCTATGAAATTCACCCTCCTCTTCATACAAGACAAACCCTCAATCCCAACCTGAAGTAAACCAACTGCAGCCTTGACTAGGGAGACCAAGTACAGCAAAGCACCTACAGACACCAGAGTACGTAGCCCAGCACACACTGCATTTCTCCTGCTCTGCCTGCCCTGGGAACCCTCTGCATCCTCTGTTTCAGTTCTTCCTTGGATGTCAACACAGTTTCAAAATGGCAATTTCTGCTTCTACTGAACTGCTTTTAGTACCCAGGTACTCAGAGCCCTTTGCCTTGCTCCACTGCTCTTCCAAGGAGGGCAGCGTGGCAGCATAATCGGCTTTTCTCAAGGGTGCTTCTGGCTTGCAGGTCTTTTAAAAGTGCTCACAAATTTCAGGGTTTGGCAAGTTTTAGCACAGTTATCTGTCAGTTCATATTAGTCACATGTTGATCATTTGTTATTTGTTATACTTTACTGTCTACAAGACCCATGTTTAAAAATTTTACCATCTTACCTCCAACTATTATTAATATTTAGAGCAACCGAAAATTACATTCAAGTATCACTTAACCTATTTCCGCTTTGGGAAAGGCAGAGCACTTTCCCTACCCTCATGTCATCAGTGAATGAGGCTGTTTCCAGAAAAGCCAGGAACCGGAAGGTTTTTCCACCTGGTTGCGACCACTTTGTGTGCTCTCAGCTCTGTTTCTTCAGCAGGAATTCAGCGCCAGGAAATAACAGACTCATTATGCGTTTTCCCTCTTTCCTTAAGCTGTATTCCCCATTGCTTCGCACTCAGCAAGGGCTTCGCTTTCTCACCCCATGGTCCAATTTCCTGAATTCACACTGCGCTGCCTGAAAACAGCATCCTCAGTTGCTTTTTTCTGGCTGTGTGTGTACACACACACATGTACGTGCTCATAACAAGCCACCAAGATTATAGCTGTCCTGACAAGGGGAGAGGAGGAGCAAGATGCAGCCCCATAGCCCACAGAAATGTCAGTCCATTGCAAAGCCGGGCCTCTGCCAGCAAAGTTTTCTCCATGCTTTTGGATCCTCCTGAGGACAGGGAGAGACTCTTGTAATAGACCCAGGGGGCTGGGAACTGCCTGACTGGTAAATCTACCTCGCTGCCGGCTTGGCTCATCCCCACACTGGCTGTGAATTTGCCCTTTGTGCCCTTTGCCTGGAAATGTGGGGACATCCCTGGAGTGACTGAGTCTGTAGAAAGTGAAGGAGGGATGGAGGCACACGGTCAGCATTATCTCCTCTGCAGCTGGGCCATTCTCCACCAAAAAGGTGGAAATTTTGTCCCACAGGATTTCTGCCAAAGTCACTGATTTGAAAAGTTCAGCACAGAGGTAATGTGGGATCTTTGCTGTACCTCTGTCCCTTCAGTCCCACCAGATCTTTACAGGTGTCTGACTTCTCATCATCAGGGGTGTCACCACAAAATCACCTGCTAACTCACCCAGTGCTGGAGGTTTCCAGTCCCCAAATGCCAGAGAAAACCAGGGCTTAACCCTGACCCAGCATGAAAGTAACTGGAGAAACCTCACTGTGCCTTCCACCGTGCCCATCACTCTAGCAAGCAAATAAATCCTGCAAAATAACCCATTAATTCCTCACATTTTGTGCTTCCCAGCATTTCCCCTCTAATTACAAAACTATATTAACATTTAAAATGATATGTCACCTTGGTTGCCAGGGAACCTTCAAACCCAAAGGCTCATTTCAGCAGGCAGCAGACTGGCTGCTACCCCAGGTGCAAGGCTGCTGTGTCATGGGGAGCCTGGTATTTCACTGTGTGCTGCAATATCATAAAATAAAAAAAAAATCATGGGAAGTCAGCATCAAAAAATACTTGGTGCCTCCAGCACTTTATTGGTGCCTATAAGTATTTCACTTCTCCGTGGAGAGAATTACACAGCATTCAGAGTCGCTTTGCTAAGAGATTGCAGCATTTGTCCACTCCCCTGCAGTCCTGGAACTCAAAAGAGCTGCTGCAAACCCAAATGCACCAACACAGACTGGCAGAAAGGAAGAAAGAGCCAAGCTATCCCATGTGCATGCTCCTCCTCCACACAGCCCTCTTTTAGCCTTCTCCTGGCTGAGCAAGCAACAAGGCTTCGAGACAGCAGCCATCCCCAGCAGGTAACACTTCCCAAGAGCAGGAAAGCAAGTCGGCAGCACCTTCTGCACTGGAGAAAATCAGCGAGGGAGACACTTCTTTTGCTGGCTCTGCACAAGCAGGGCCACCATGGAGCCTCCAAAAGGGAGTTGGGACTGTTTCTGGAGGAACCGGCGTTCTCAGTCCATGGAAGCACCAAAACAGATCCAACAGTGCCTGAATTTTCTTGTTGTCAGGTTGTTTCTGTCTAAAAAGAGGATTTTCTAGTGGCTTAAGCTCCCAGCGACAGCCTAGGGAGTTGGATCTATTCATATATATACACATGCAGATAAATGGTTCTGCAGAAACACATGGAAAGTTAAAATGACACAGTTGTGGTGAAATCATAACATACCGGTTTAAGGCAACTGTGGCCCCTCACTGACGCAGCCAGGTCTGGCTTCCATGAGATACATATTCAGTATACCTGGAAGGGATTTTAAATCCCCTGCACTCTTCTCCCTCGTGGGAAAGGCAGCACAGCCCCAAGACACGTCCTCAGGATCAGCCCTAGCCCTGCAGACAAGAAGTATCACAACTTAAGAACAACAAATGAAAGGTCAAAGTCACCTGGGCAGGGAGCTGCAGAGAGCCAGCCTGCTGCAGAGCCAGCCCTCCTCCTGGCAGACCTGGCGTCTGCCTCCACGTTTCCGCTCCTGCTCCAGGCCCTGAGGCAGACGTGCACTTTCTGACAGCCCAGTCTAAGATAGTATGTCAAGAAAATCCACATCCTAATTATCCAGTGTCCCTAGCACAGTAAACAAGACCCCCAAAAAGGAAAGATTTCCCCTATTATTTTTTTTTTCCATTCTCTCCAGCTAGGCACTCTCTCTAACTATATCCAGCAGTTGCATCTCATTTGTTTAATAATGATAAGGGAACATTTGTGGGTGGTAACAACATAAAATGCTTTGATCTATATTTGATAACAAAAGTTAACGTATACTCAGAGGGAGAAGGCAGTAATCGGAGGAAGGAGAGTTCTGGGGAGCAAATACAATCCATGGTGTCTTCTCCCAATTTCCAGCTCCATGTGTGTTATAGCCCAAGTGCCAGAGAAACCCCTGATAAATCTGTGTCAGGGCAGTGGGAAGTGCAGTGATGCTCATAGGGCGGCACTACTGAAGCCCGTTCCATTTCCAAGCTGTCACCGACATTGCATTCATCCTTAATGAATGATGCTCTGACAAAGCTGTTTCCTCATTGCAATGACCTAAAGAGGAGAGCTTGGCTCACCAAAGAGTTTACAATTAAGTTGCTTGGGCAAGGAGACTGCAGCTGCTCAGCGTTTTAAAGGAGGATGTCTCAAAGAGGAGAAGCAAAAAAAATGCCATTTGTCACCACTGCAGGTTCCAGGAGCTTGCCTGATGTCTCCATTTGGGAAGGGGATTGCAAGCCTGAATGGATGTACAGGCTATGAACGCAAGCTGCCCACGAAAGCTCGTGCCCTTGCAGGAGCTCCTCTGCAGGCCGGGGTAGAGGAGCTTGCAGACCACACGTGCCCCGCCACCACCCCCGGTTGGCTGTGAACAGCATGCCCAGCACATCCTCCTTCCCACCGCCTTTTGGGACAGGGACCGTTTGTCATTCCTGATGCTTTGTAAGCCATGTTAAAAACACATCTGGAGGCACTGCTCCACACACAAATACCTACTTAATTCATATAGCCACGAAATAGATTATCTGGGAAGGTGCCTCATAGCCCTTCACTTTGTACCTTCCAGATGAGCCTAGCTCCTCTTTCCTTATGGCCCCCACTTCGGGTAATTAAAGATGGCAATTAGTTCCTGCTTCATCTCCTTGTCTCCAGGCTGAACAGCTCCCTCAACCCTCTGCACACATCCCACACTCCAGCCCCTGCCAGCTCAGAATATGTGTTTCAATAAAAAAAAAAAGCAACAAAAAAAAAAAAAAAACACAAACAAACCATGTAGGAAATTCAGAATGAAAATGCCTGCTAATTATCACATCTCCAGCTTATATCATTAAAGTTTCAGCTTCTTAAATATATTCCACGCTCTTGGCCTTTGACTGAGTTTATATGCTTGGTTATAACTTGGGGAAAAAAAAACCTTTAAGGATGAACAAGCCAAGGCAATATTTTAGCACTGTTAGTCTGTCTGAGGCTCCCAGCACTTACTGAAATTGCAAATTTTCCCATGCTAATCCTGCTCATTCATATTAATGCATGGGAGATCAGTGTTAGTCTGATCAAAATGCATACTCAGTGTTGTGGGCTTATTTATTTAAAATAAGGTTTATCATCAGAATGCAACATTAAGAGAACATGAATACTGTGAAGGCAGCAAGGCTTGCTAAATTGCTTTGACCATACTTAACCAGACTTAGGACAACGTTATCCAGAATACCTCAGAAGTTAATCAAGTACTCTGTGGGAATTATAGACCAGGGAATTACGAGTCATACTGGACACAAGGTGCAAGTGATAATCTTTGAGTGATTTGGTAAAGTAGAACTAATCCAGGCAGGGACAAAATTATGTCCAAAATGCCCCGTGAGAGAACACAAATGTCACAAGATATCTCAGGATGAAGCCTGAAGTTTCTCAGTGTCACTTTGTCTGAAGAAAGGGAATAAAGCCAGTTAGCTCATGATACTCTTCAATGTCTATCATAAAAGACAACTTACAAAAATCACATAAAGATATATTTAAATTCATTTCTGCACAGATAAATGTATTTTTTTGAAAAGTGATGTCAATATTTTAGCTCAGAGAAGATACAGGAGGTGAGGGCAAACTGAATCTTTCCTTACACAATAGCTCATGGGAACAAAAGCAGCCTGGCAGCTTTGCACGTTTGAAATGGATATTGTTCTTATTCTCATGGATTACATGGTGCTTGAAACCTAATGTTAAGATTCTAAGAGAGATAAGAATACTTTGATGGGTACTAACATTTCTCCCCTCCAGAAAGGATTTTAAAGCTTGCAAAGTTGATTACATTCTTTACATTTTGCTGCTAGTATGTCAATTATTTCTATTTCACTGCTAGCAGAGAGATCTCTCACTCATACATAAAGCCAGATCTGGTTGTTTATATAAAGAGCTGGAAACGAGAACTGCAAAACACTGACTGCCAGAAAGGGCAGCCAAGACAGGCACAGTTCAGATGGTATTAGTGGGAATCATACGGTCCATCTTCAGGCTTTGTATCTCTTTTTATGCCCATCACCTCAGCTGATTTTGCTGTAATTTTCAGAACCATCCTAGAAAACATACACTTCTTAGGTAAGGATGTTTCAGTATTTCTCATTGATAAATCTGATCTTTTGAAGCTCTGAGGATCTCAGCTACCATCTGAATGAAGCTTCGCACTCATTATTCTAACTCATTGCTGCAATGTTCTCAAGTAACGAAGCACAGCACATAATCTGGCTGATCATTCAGCTCCAAAGGACAGAACGGCAGAATTAAATAATAGCAGAAATTGCACTCCTGTCAAAAGATACTTTTATGAGCCATTCTGAAGAATGGATTTTTTTTATTTTAATTTACCATCCCTCAGGAATCTACACATGCTCCAAATCTGGACAATCATGAGGACAAAAGCTACTGAATTCAGTGAGCCAAAGATAGTATTTTTTTTTTTCTTCTGCCTCTCCTGAAGGATAGGTGGTACTTTTTGCTCCACCTGGAGCTCATTTCAGCTCATCTGCATAGGTAGTCACAGCAAGGCTTCCTCCTCCATGCTCCAGTGCAAACAGACATGGTCCCTGCCTAAATCAAGCTCATGCTTCATTAAAGTCTAGTTATAGCAGCCCCACACAGCAAGGCATTGGCCAAGGACAGGAAAGGTGCAATGAGGGTGGAAACGAAGAGTTCCCTGGAGTACCTAGAGCAACCCAAAGCAAGCAGATGTCAGGCAGTCAGCAGAAAGACCCCCACTGGTTTCACTGGACTTGAATTAGGGCTCTAATTATTTTAGTTAGCAGGAGGCACCCTCTGGGGGGCAAGGTGGAAGGGACGGACGGAGGAGGCCTGGCTTTCCTTGGGCACCCACTGCTTGTAGAACAATGCAATTGCCAATAGGAGAGCAATGTGGCCGAGCTGCGCAGAGGAACCCAGGAGGCACGGTGTCTGCAGAAGGCTCGATTTTGGGGTAGTCTTTGCAATGGCTCACATTGCCCAAGAGTGATGCTGCCCCAAGCCAGGGAACAAGAACAGCAGTGGGGGGATGCACTGTCAAATCCTACCTCACCTCTGGACCTTGATATGGAAACAAACTTGATATGCATGCAAACTTTTTGCAAAAAAAACAACAAAAAAATATTTTGCAGAACAACCACCTACAACAGGGAAACTTCTTTGTCCTCAGTTGCCCTTTATGAAAGTTGCACAGCTCCTTTCCTAACAGGTAATTTGGGAATTTCAATTCCACCTCTTGGGCTCCTGCCCAAACTGCCAAAATGAGCCCAGGTGCTCAAATTCAGACTGCCCCACTTTGGGATTTAGCCACTCTGTCTAGGGAAAGTCAGCTTTCCAGCAAATCTCACGAGAGGTTTCAGCGTACACGCACCTGACTTCTCCTTCCCATCTGGCAACCTGGATTCTGTTGGTTCAGGTGGGAGCAGAAAGATGGGCCAGCGCTGCAGGCTGTTGTTCTGCACTGCTACAGCAAAACGCACGCTGCAGTTCAGCTACAGGGCCACGGCTTCACAGGGAGGATGGGAAGAGCTCAGATGAACCAGCAAGCAGTGCAAACAGTCACACAACGTCCCCCGTGGTCCGCTCCACCATGCAATACTCCCTGTGGGAAGGCAGGAGGAGTGACCCCAAGGGAACGGCCAGTTTAGCAAACATTTATTTATGTGCAATGCCTCCCTAACTAAAGGCTCCTTGCCTTTGACTCCCATAGACCAGCCCACACCGTTTTCTACCTGGGAAATGCTGTCTCTACCATTTTCACTAGGCCTTTTTGGTTGCTTAGAGTTTTAAGCCAGGTTGCAAAAATCTCCGTACAGCTTTCCACAGCATGGGAAAGCTGTTGTGTTGGGTTGGCTTTTTTTTAAACTGCAAATGCTCAAAAGGAAATGCTATGTTTTATAAAACCAGCAGGATGGGGGTAAGAAAGAGCTGTGAAAATGTATCTGGCTATTATCCGACCACTGTCTAGCTCTACGAAGAGCAGTGCGATTGCCTGTGTGTAAGCTAAGCCATCCTGCACACCACCTCTTCATACCAAATGGGAGGAAAATGTTTGACCAAAACAACCCCTAAAGAACTGAAGAACCATTTCACAGCCCACAGCCATTGCTGTCGCTCAGAACAAAATGATTACTAACCCTAAAACATTTCCATAAATGCAGCCTTTGTGAAGCAGTCCTTCTTGCAAGTGTGGTTGCTGGAGAAGGGACTGAAATAGCAGGTCATTAGGAGACTCATTACAGCCAACTCAGACATTTTTATGACCTAGTTAACATTTGATGGCCAACATTAGCAAATGCAGCTGTCCATGTCAGAGAACCTCAGTGATGCCCATCCTTGCACGCTGCCGAGCGCCTGCTGGACCCGTCAGCAGGGCTCTCACCTTGTGACCAGGCTGTTTGAGTGCCTGGTTTAAAAAACACGGACAGAAGCCCTGTGGCTGCAGCAGGAAGAAAGACAAGGGCAGGACTTGCTCCTTTCTATCATCTGATTCACCAGAACAGAAAACTCTCAATTTGGGAAGCTAATGGTACCAGAAGGTCTTTGGAAAGGGTGGTCTGGAGCTGAGCAGCACCCAGACACACAGCCGGGCTCTGCCCCTTGTCTGGCACGCTCAGCTGTTGGCACCACAGCTCCATGTCAGCCAGCATCTGTGAAGTAGCTGTCAACAAGTGTCAAGGTCATTTATCCCTCCTGCTCTGCATCACAGCAAGCATAAGGCTGCTGGGGTGCAAGTGTGAGAGCAACTCCTGCCAAGCAGGAGGCTCAGGGAGCAACTTCCATACCCCAGACAGCTTGGGAACAAGGGGCTGTAGGGTTTGGGAGTTTAGGATCCCAACCCAGCTTCACATGGGGCGCTCAGTGCCAGACCTTATGAGCTTTTGTCTGCAGCTGCTTCTGAGCTCAGGTCACCACTGCACAAGTAAGTGCTGATACGGAAGCAGCAAAACATCACAGGCTCTCACGTGCCATGCCAGCCAGGAGGCAGAAAGCTGCTGGTCCTGTCCCTGCTGCCCTGCAAACCCATGCAGACACACAACTTGCTCCATCCTTAAGTTCATCAAATACGCAGGGTGTTCACCTGCAATGGCTCCTCTCTTCCTTCCCTGCAGAAAACTCCTCACATTTCTCCTTTGGGATCCTCTTCCCCACACCAGTGTAACAGAAATGTTTATCAGGGAGAAGGGCAAAAATTTCACCCAGGCTACAACCTGTTCTTTGGTGTCAGATAAAGTAATGCTACTGCCCGGTATCTGCTGCATGCAATAAAAAACCAGCCCCTGCTGTTGCTCACACAAGGAGCTGACAGGCAGGAGCATGGGACCTGGGGCATCCACGCTGGGCCATCAGCCCTAGTGAGCTGTAAGAGGGACTCGTCATTCTTGATTCATGGAAACAAACTCTTTGTCCGATCTTGTTTCCAGTATTTGCATGGTTCTGTCCTGCCTCTCCCCTTCTCACACATACAGAGCCCCAGAGGCAATGCAGCCTTGTCAGTTTGCTGTTAAACCACAGCCCCCAGGCCCAGACGGTTCCCGAGCGCTGCAGGTCTGACAAACAGCGCCATTCACAGCACCGAACATCCCCAACAAATACCCTGCTCCCAGAGTGGACACGGCCCTGCTCTCAGACATTTGCCTGAAGCAGGTTGATGCCTCCAGAGCTCCTTCTTATTTAGAGGAGGCAGCTCACAGATTTCCAAGACCTGTAAGAAAGTCTCACAACATTTCCAAAAGGCTCATTTGGTGCCCAGGATTTCCAATGAAAAACAGCCCCTGCGAGGCAGCCAGGCACACAGACGGATGGCTGCGGTGTCCCGGTGGCACAGTTCTCCCGCACTACGATGCTGTGGGCCCGTCTTGTCTGTCCAGCGCTTGTCTGAGCAAGAACAAGAATGGCTCCCACACAGGGAGTTGGGAAGGGTCAATGCAACCCTTACAAAGCATTGCAAAACATTGGACTGCAGCTTGGTAGAGTACTAGGAAACCTGGGGCATGCACCCCCAAATCCCGGTGTTAGTGAGCAGCAAACACAGTCAGCCAAAGCCTCTCAAGCGTTGCTGCTGACTGACTGAGATCATTGCATCAGTGACCACCCAGCCCAGAGAAAGCAGAGACCAGACTGAGGCTGTTTGCACATGGCCAACCCAAACCCAAGTCAGCTCTCCAGGGAAGGTATAACGCACCCAAAAAGAAGAGACAAGTTCTTCGCATCTTGACCCTGGCGAAGTCTGTCAAGGCATCCCCATCTGCAGCCATGAATCTGCTCTGCTATTCACCCTGCTTTCTGGGAAGAGAAAATCCATAATGGTTGCGATCAAGACTCATCTTTTAAGGGCTTTGCAAATTAGCTGGCAGATTTAGGTATTAGCAATTGGCGACTATGCTCAGGAGGCAGCACAGCCTTGGCTGAAGTTTCAAGGTTGCAATGGCCTGGATTTTCCAGCTCCCACATCTTAAGTCATGTATCGGGACACCTGGGATTAAACTGGATGCAAATATGGGGGGGAAAATAGGAATTCCCCACCTCCCTCCTGTGACTGGCAGGCTTTGTAATCTCCTTGCTGTAGGGGGAGCAGAACTCATGGGTCCAGAGACTGTCCCGCTCTGTCCTGCCCCCTCAGTGCCCCAGGGCCTTTGGCACTAGCGGGAGGAAAGCTTTGCAAAAGTTACTTCAGCAAAACAAGCTCTTCCCTATGAAGAAAAAAAACCCCACGGTTTTGACATATAGGCATTTTCTAACAAAATTCTACTGAAAATTTTCTGACCAGTTCTCATGCATCTGTGGATATTTCTTTAATTTTTTTCCTCTGATCCCTACAGGCAAGGAGGGGAGGAGGAGAGTGGGGTGTGATGGGTTACCCCTGGGGCATAGAGCCTGGCTACACCTGGTGGCTGGTGAAACCCAGCCTTGAGCTAGAGAGAAACTCTGATGCTCTTGGGAGCTGTGGTTTGGTAGGGGTCTGGGAGGGGTTGTTTGTTTCATTTTGGTTTTTTGGTGGGTTTGTTTTATTTGTTTGGTTTTTTTAAGGGAGCAACTGAAAGACACACAAAAGCTCCAGGGGTCATAATAAAGATGACAAAACTGCTGTCTTCTAAAATTAACCACAAACTCAATGAGCCCTCCTGCTTCTTCTGAGAGCGGAGGGGCTTTTCGGACTGGATTTCTTCATTGAATCTATTTAATATTTTTTTCTTTTTTGTTTATTTGTTTTGCATGGCTTAATCAACAGCCTTTACTGGACAGAAATGCCAAGACTCTTGTCTCTTCTAACCAAAGGGCATTTACCTCTGTAGTAACACAAATGAAGATTTTATTTTTTAAGACTGTAATTAGGAGAAATGGTATTGCACCAATTAAGCTTCTGGTGGTGATCCAGAGTGAAAAGAAGAGGTCATGACCCAAAACAAAACAATGCCCCCCCCATAATTAAGTACCAAAATAGTGACATAGAGTTTTATATAGATATATGCACATATATGCGTGCAGAGAAGCACCCTGCTTAGAAGGCGGCCTATGGATGCAGGAACTTTCAGTTAAATTAGCACTCTCATAAGAAAACTTTCAAAATGTATCTATACATTCAATAACATTACAGCATATCATAGGAACAGATGTGACTTTCCCTTACCTATAATGATCTCGGGTATAAAAAGCAATCATGATGGACTAGTTAATTACAGCTTTCCTATTCAATAACAAAAAAGATCCTACTCTGCTTTAATTTTAGTGTCAAAAAGGGGAGGTAGAGAATGAAAAGAGACCCAGGTAAGAAGGATACAATTTTGCTAAATATAATCAGTGGCTTTACCAGCCCCAACTGGCACACATAGAAAAGAGGATATTTCATGCAAATGGGAAGCCCAGTAATTATTTCCTTTCAACAGTTGATACCCAATTCATTCCACAGAGCCATTACCTGCCTTTCCACACACCACCGTGCGAACGCTGCGTTTCGTCTCCTCCTACGCACAACCAAACGGTTGCGATCCCCATTCCGCTTCCTTTGGCAGCGAAAGGGCTTTTGCTCCAAGCTGTGCAGGTGTCCTTTGTGCACTGCATCTACATTTACAGCTCTAAACAAGCAAAAATTCAGTAGACTTAAGAGATCACGCAGAATCACTCTAATAGATTACATTTTTGCATACCCTACTGTTATCACAGAAGAGTCTCAAGAAAAGGCTCGCAGCTTTTCCCCAAAACACCAGCTTCTGTATGTTGATAATTATGAGGGCAACATAACAGCAGTGGGGAGCACAGCTCAGCCCAGACTGATGCAAAATTGAGCCTCCTGTTTACTTTCAGAGTAGCCATACCCAACTCTCCTTGGTTTATATTTCAACTGAGCTAACCCAGTGCAATTTTCAGCTTGTGCCCACACCGTAACGTGGCAGTGCAGTGTCAGTGCAACTCAGGGCCCTGTTATCTAAGGATATGTGAGATACTGCCATCAACCCCCTAAGAGCTTATGAAAATATTCATGCAAAATGTTTTGCTTGCCTTTGCTTCATTTGGCTTCCACCCTTCAGGCTTCTTTTCAACAAGCTGAAAGCAGAACTGAGCAGCCCTGAATTTAATCTTGCGTCGCCTCAACGGCACAAGAGATTGCTTGATGCAGAGCTGCAGAAACAGAGGATGACCTTGTTGCTGTCAAACTGCAACCCCAGATGGCCAGAGCCTCGGCTGGGTCTCAGCTCTGCTGCACGCCCTCGGTGCACGTGGTGACCCCCCATGCCTGCTCAGGCAGTGTCTGCAGCCTGGCAGGGAGCGAGCGACCTTGCGCCCGTGTGTTTATTTGCTGCCATGGAGCCTGGGTGCAAGGTGAGCCCTTGGCACTGTAGGGTGAAGGAGGCCTGCTCTGATGAGGAACGGGGACAATCACGGTCTGTGCTGTCTCAGGGGATGTGGATTCTGCCACGAGAGCATGCAGAGCTCTTTTTAGCTGATTGCAGATGCTCTTAGGGCTCGAAAGCATTTAGTTGTGCCATGAGTTCCCCTGGGAACCACTCTGCATTCTATTTAAAGCTGCCAGCACTATCTGGAAATGGTTTTCTATAGGTGGGAGCATTGAGGTTTCATGGTCTGTCAAATGTATCAGCTGCATTGTTAAACTCTTGCAGATGAGCATTTTGCCAAACTGTACAAAAAGGAAAATGCTCTTGCTTTTTGTGAGGTGGGGATGCTTTCTGGGAAAGACAGGACTGCTAGTAGGTCACCACTCAATGCTGAAATCCCTGCGGCTTATAAGGGAGAATTAACTAATTGCTTACTAATTAACTAAGTGCCTTATGGACTTCTAATAATAAATAAATAAATAAATAAATAAATAAATATCTCTTCAGAATCTCCCCTGAAAGTTTGAGTTTTATCCTTTGCTTTAAGCACCCAGAAATCTTTAGCGTAGCTCATAACAAGAACCTCCTGAAAGGGGAACACAGCACACGGGTGGTGGTGCCTTTAGATGGAGAAGGTAAGTGCTATACAGCATTAGCATACCGATTTTTGAATACTGCGTAGGTTTTCTAAATGGTCTCGGTGTCTGAAGGACCTTAAACCAAGTAGACAAAACACAACACGATGCACATATTTTACAGCAATATTCAGGGGAATAGGAAGATTCATTTGGCCTATGGAGTTTACATGTTTTGATACTTTCTTTTTCATTTCTCACCCTGCTCCTGGCCAAACCCAAGTCACTTTGTAGTTCAGTATAATGTAACACAGGGTGACCACTCTGAAATTGACTGTTTTGTCCTAGACTGGTAGTGCTTAGAAATACAGGCTAAAAAAAAAAAATTGGAAAATTTTTCTCAAATACTCAGCTTTAGATCCAAACCTGCAAGAAGTGGTACTTCCCTTGACTTCATAGCACTGCACAGCACCACCTTGGCCAGGGCCTTAAAACCTAAGACCAAACCCTAAGAAGAGGAGAAACATCTGGTGAAAAACCAGAGGTTTCTAACAGACCTAACGAAAGCACACTGCCCACCCGTGGGCAAAACACACAGTCTGGCTGGATCCCATTGATCAGAGAGTAATAATATCAGAAGGTACATCAGAGAGGCTTAGAAAGGTGTGTGCCAGCATGAGGAGAGACTTGCAAGTTGCTGTGAGGGGACAGGGGCTCTCATCTCCATTCCCAAGTTTCAGCATGCCTCTGGTTGCAGCAGGGCAGCACAGCAGCCCCTTGTTTCTGACCTAGATGTTAAGCAAAGCACAGCAAGCACGCTCAGAAAAAATACAAAAGAAAATGTCCCATACCAGCAACCTAATAAACAGTTCTCGTTACCTCGTAGGTGTCAAAGCCACTTATTTCTGGAAGTGTTCAAGGCCAGGTTGGATGAGGCTTTGAGCAACCTGGTCTAGTGGAAGTGTCCCTGCCCACAGCAGGGGGGTTGGAACTAGATGGTCTCTAAGGTCCCTTCCAACCCTAACCATTCTATGATTCTATGATTTCATGACACAGCATGAACTCTGTCCCCTGACAGTTAGTACCTGCAACTGTTGTCCCACAAATGGGGTTCATTTACCTGGTGTGCAAGCCAATAACACAAAGTCGAGGTATTTTCAAACTAACTTCTCTGATGCTCATGAATGAGTGCCTGTCTCAAGACAGCACACTCTTGTCTCAAAAATCCTCATAATTGGCTTTTTGATGTAGGCACGGTGATCCTACAAATCACTTCTTTCCTTGCGTTGCTTAATTCTCTTTGTCCTTTCATAATTTCAAACCCCATGTATTCAACATTTTCTTTTCCAATCTGTGCCTTTTTCTTAGAAACTCGGTATCGTGCCAGGCACAGAAAGTTAAGCAAACTAATGCTGGCTTCCAAGCATGCCTCATAACTACCAGAATGAATTAATAAATCATCAACATATTGCAGCAGTGTCACAGCATCATTATCACTTTGCCATTGTTCTAGCTCTTTAGCTCCAAACAAGGTGGGCTATCCTTGAATCCTTGGGGAAGAACAGTCCAACATAGTTGCATCTTTCGCCCTGTAGTTGGGTTTTTCCACTCAAAGGCAAAGATGATCTGGCTTTGCTTATCCACAGGAAGACAAAAGAAAGCATCTTTTAGGTCCAACACTGTAAAATAAGTGTTACTGTCAGGGATTGAAGCAAGGAGAGTGTATGGATTTGGAACCACAGGGTGAACATCTACTGTCCTTGCATTAATTTCTCATAAATCCTGTACCAGTCTATACTCTGAAGAATGAAGTTTCTTTACAGGTAAAATTGGAGTACTGTATTCTGATTAGCATTCTCTTAACAGTCTATATTCCAAAAAGGTGTTTATCATGGGTTCTAAACCCTTTTGGGCTTCTAGCTCGATAGGATATTGTCTTTTTCTTACCGGCTGGGCTCCTGGTTTAAGTTCAGTCGTTACCAGAATCACATTCTTCACTCGTCCAGTTATCTTCAATGCCCATACCAAAGGTATAACTGCGTTTAATACTTCTTCTGGAATATCCATTTCTTCATCAGGATTCTCTTCAGTTATTAAACATGTCCGGGCTTTCCAAGCTGTCTCTGGAGGAACATGCAACTGAACAGTCTTCAGAAAAGGTTAGCAAGGTGCATTCAACTTACAAAGTATGTCCCATCCAAGCAGTAGTAAGGTGCATTCTGGCATATAGATACATTTATGAGTTAATTTAGTATCACCAATTGAACATTCCATAGGTTTTTAAAATGGTCTTAACATCTTTTTCCCTGTTGCACCAACAACATGTATTTTAGTTTTACTTAAGGGTCCCTTACAACTAGTTACTACAGAATGTGTGGCTCCACTATTAACTAAAAAAAAAAAAATAAAAAAAAAATCTATTTTCTTATTCCTCAGATTAACTGGAACCAGAAGATTGGCTGGAGAGATTTTAATAGATTCCTCCAGTCCACTTCAGTCTAACTCAGTTTCTGCCGTTATTTCAATAGCCTCCTCTTTCCTCTTTCCCTGATCATTAGAGAGATTAGGGCACTCCTTTTTCCAGTGTCACTCCTGTCTACAATACACACATTGATTTGCTCCTAAAGGGACGTAATTTTCTCAATCACAACTTCCCTGTCTTCTTCCCCTTGCTTGAAATCCACCTCTTCCATGTCCCCTTCCTCACCCTTTACTTCTCCCATCATTTGGGGCAGCTACTAGGGATGCCTGAATTTTGGCCCATCCTCATTTTTCCTTCTCAGCCTCCTCATCTTGATTATTATATACTTTATATGCAATGGATAATAACTGTGAAATTGTCATTCCATCTGCCCCTTCTACTTTTTGCATTTTTTTTTCTAATATCGACTGCAGCTTGACTGATAACATATTAAACAACCTAAATTGCTGGGATCTTCTGGTTCTAAATCAGTCCATTTCTGTGCCACTTTGCACAATCTCTCAGAGAAAGCAGAAGGAGTCTCTTTATCCCCTTCTCTTACTTCATATAATTTGGATAAATTTTTAGGTTTCCCTACATGGTGTTGAATTCCATATAAAATGAATTTTTTATACTCTTTTAGCCTTTCCATTCCTCTCCCGGTATTAGGGTCCCAATGAAGATCATCTTTTGGGAGGTAAATGTCCATATTGGGTACTCCCCCCCATGCCGTTGGGTCACTCCTTCCCCAGCTTTTCCTAAAACTGTTCTTTCATTGGTAGTGAACAAATATTCTAAAAGGGCCTGTATATCTCCCCAGTTAGGGTTATGAGTCATCATCATGGTTTTGATAGTACTATGAATCGCTTCAGAATTGCTTTGATATGATCGAACTGCCTGTTTCCAGTTTAATAAATCGGAGGTGATAAATGGTACATGTACATATACTGGTGTTCCTTCTGGTCCCACTGCTTGTCTAAGGGGACCCTGCACTATAGGTTTCTGTCTTGTTCTTCCTGAGGGAGACTGGACTCTATCACTTTTTTCATCACTCAAACTATTCATCTTTGAATTCTTTGGGGGGGCATACTAGTAATTGTACATCCTCTTCATTTTTTCCTGTCTCAGATTTTCCACCCCCACATCCAGTACAACAAGATTTACTTCCTTTTTCTTTTGTCTTTCAATGCATATATGCCAATTTGATGTTTAGAATCTACTAAGCCCCATTTTTTTTTTCCAAACATCCCAATCATTCCTCAAAGTAAAGAGTAAATCAACATAAGGTACCTCATCCCATTTTTCAGTCCTATGCCAAAACAACATTAATTGTAATATATATATATATTTCAAAGACCTATCTTCTGGCCACTTCTCACCATCCTCTAATCAGTATTGTGGCCACCACTGATTACAATAATGTTTTAATTTGTCTTTTGTCAGGGGATCCCCACCAAATTTATTCCAGGTCTCTGAGGACGCATCCTAAGGGAAAGCAGGAGGGTAGTTCCTGGAAAGCGGTAGCACCCATTTTGGTACCAAAAAGAATTTACGAGGGGTGTCTCCCTTAGTCTTCTGCTGCATATCCTCCTTGATAAGTCTTACACAGGATCCAATTTAACCCAATACTAACCAAAACGAGGGACATCTCCCTTAGTCTTCTGCTGTGTATCCCCCTTGATATGTCTTACACAGGATCCAAATACTCGGTGCTTTTCAGTAGTCTTCCTCTCCCCCCTTTTTCTAAAAAAAAAAAAAAATAAAAATATATATACACCTCTCTTAAATAGCGTTGCACCATTGTGTTACTTGCCGTCCAACCACAGGAGAGGAGCTGGTGGAATCTCTGATCAACAGGTTGGTGCATGCTGGTGCCCACTCAATTCTTTTCTCCCTGTCGGGTGCAGCAAGATGACGCGGACAAAGCTGTTAGTGCTGTCCCATCTGGGTCACCAAAAACCTGTGTCCCACAAACAGGGTTTGTTTACTCAGTGTGCAAGCCAGTAACACAGAGTTGAGGTATTTTCAAACTAATTTCATTGGTGTGCATGAATGGGTGCCTGTCTCAAGACAGCACACCCTTTTCTCAAAAATCGTCATAATTATACACTTAACTAATACATATTCATTGTTATTTTCCTTAATGATTGGTTCTTTCTTCTTTGCTCCTCATTTAAATTAGTGCGCAGACTCCGTCTTCTTCCTTCATTGTCTGCTTTTGAGTAGGTGGTATCATTTGAGTTGGTGGTCACGATCTCCCCCTGTAGAGGTTACCTTTTACCTACTTCTTCCCTAATCTTGGCAGTTCCAAGTGGTTCTTCAAGGTTTATTGACCAGACCACAATCCATTACCTTTTCTGACATAAGCATAAAGCCCCATTGTCTAGTAGTTAGTTTCTAAACCGTAAATCACGTCTAGTTATTGTTTCCCTGTTTTAAATATTAACTGATGGGGGCTTTACACAGGACTTTAGCAGCTCCCTGGTTATTTCAGTCATATTATACATATTAATAAATGTCATAACCACTCCAGTTCTGACAGTCAGTTAGGAAACAGTAGAACAGAGCATTCAGGAGCATCTAAAAATAGAGGGACTAGGACATCTTGGATGGCAGGTAGAACAAGACAGCCTTCTGCAGACAACACATCTTGTGTCCCACCCCCACCTCATCATAAAATGCATTAAAATCAACGTTTTGCAAAATCATCTTTGCAATTAAGCCTCTAGAATAACACGGTCTTTTCAATTGACCATGGGTGGTTGCTGCCATGCAGGATGGGCAGCAGCAGAGGAAAGGGAGGAAGAGAGAAGGACCACATCCCACTTCACCCCAAGCAGAAACATCCTGCTTCATTGGAGCCAACAGCCGATGCTCACTTTGGGTGCAAATCCCACTCACCAGCCTTTTGGCCATTCTGGAGTTGGTCAGCCTCTCTCCCCTACTCCCAAAAATATCAATGTATTTCTCGTTTTGTTCTAACATGGGACAGAATTGGCTTTTAAAACCCTGGCTGTGCCCACAAAGCAGCGCCTTGCCACCTGCCGGCCCTCACCATGCCAGCACAGAACTCCGTGCACGGCTCCACTCCTGCTTCCCTGCACTGTGAGGAGACAGATGGTACAGAGAAATTATAACAAACTCCTAGGCAGCCTCCTTCAACTGGGACTTGCAATGACAGAGGAGTAGATTGAAAGAAAGACATCATGTAGTAAGATTTTGATAAGTTTTGTAGAGTACCCAGTGACCTTTAATACCAAAGAGCCAGGGGTGCAGATTGGCAGCGGATGTATGAAGCGAGTGCATTTGTTTTGCTTCTCACACTGTCTACACAACAGTGATTTTAAACAATTCAAAGCTGTCCGTCCTCTTGTCATTTAAAAGTTCAGCTATTTTCCCCATTTCAGGATGAATCACAGGGCGACGAACTTGCCTACCAGCTAAGGGCACCAATCCAGCACTGGGCTAGCTGGCACTAAGCCCTGCCCAAAGCCCCACTGGCTTCAAGACTCTCTGACCTCTCACGCTGACGTTAGTGGCTCGTGATATAGGACTGGGGTTTTTACATTGGGTCCCACAAAGCAGACTTATTTCCATTAGGAATCCTCCAGCTGTGCATTCAAGAAAGATTAGCCTGTGTTTACTGGGGAGAGGAACTAAGTCAGCCAAATGGATGTCTCTGTGTGATGCCAAGAGATACCAGGATGGCATGCACCAACAGAGGCTGCAAATCCAGAGCTAGATGAAATGTCATCTGTATTACTCAGCTTCTTACCATGGAAACATTTAACATGTAAATTTGCTACAGTCATAGCAAAGGGTTTCCTGATTGATCCAGTTTCACACAGGGCAAAGAATTAACAAATGGTAAATTCCCAGTCTGTAAATCTGGGTAGTTCCCAGAAGCAGCAGAAGAGAAGGGACACATCAGAGCTGACTGGTGATCTGGTAGATCACCTTCCACATGGTATTGAAACTACTTCATGGTTTTGGATATAGACTTGCTTAGGTTTAACCATATGGGGTCTTAGATTCTGCATAGCTGGAACAAGACTTAGAGTAAATGGGGATCCCTGTTGACTGCATAACAAATGAGCATCTAGCTGTGGAACAAACAAATCAAGACCCCATGGAAGATCACCAGAGGTTCCACAGTACCAGAAGTCAGGATGCTTACTGCCAACACCCTTCCAGTTCCTGTGAATGAGTTGAACTAGTTTCTCCCAGCTGAGTCTGTCTTTCTCTGGAAAATGCATCATAAGTCTTCCTGGCAAATCAGCCTTGTTCCTCATAAAGTTGTTTAATCAAGATTTCCCATGCAGCTGGCTTGTGTGCATCCTTCTGATTGCATTAATATTTGCAAACGGGTGGCATTATTGATGCAAGCAAAGGAATAAAAGGTCACTGAAGCAAGTTTAATTAAAGAGAAAGTCTGAACTTGAGCGAGAGTTAGCTAAACTGAGACATATCGATTAGCTGAGCTGGTTTTAATTATTACATGACAACCAGAAGTTTGATATTGAACAGAGGCAATCCTTCAGATCACACTATCACACCTCTCTGACATTTCCAATCACTTGGGAGATTGGTTAGGCTAAAACCAACAGAGAATATCTACAAGTGAGCAGAGGTCTCTGGCCCGACACAGGCAGAGCTCCTCTCCTTGATGAAAGATCAAAGCAGATGCTGCTGCACAGCACCCTTCTGTGGGGTAAAGAAGTCATAGCCATCTGTGGAACAACTGGCCCCTCAGAGCAGGACAGGAATGGCAGAGTGGCTTAAATTATACAGCTAATGTATATTAAAAGAAAATGAAAAAAATAAGAAAGAAAAATGAGAGCATCATACGTCAGCCTGGAAAATGAAATAAAGGAAGGAAGGAAAGAAGGAAGACAAAGAGAGGGGGTACAGCCACCCCAGAGCTGTAGATGGCATGGGAAAGGGAAACAAAATACAATTTTGTTTGTTTGTTTTATTTTAACCTTTGTACAAACCAGGGGATGGGGAGTCAGCAGCTCCATTCCTGAAGAGAGAACAGATTCACGAGGCCCTTCTCAGACTGTGACCTGCTCAAAAGGAAGCTACTTCTCTCCCATCACTTGCACAAGTCAACCCTGAGTCCCAGCAAAGATTTTTGGCTGAAGATTTTAAATATGCTTTACCCCAGGGGAACAAGTCACTTCCACCAAAGCTCACAGAGCTCATTTTCTCTGCTTAACCTTCTTCCTTTTCAAAGCACACTTTTTGTCCCAAATGAAGAGATATTACCTGCACACTAGCTCCATCACACATGTGACATGACAGGGATGCAGCTGCTAAGTGACTGCCATGGGGGGAGTGTGGGACAGGACTTCACAAGGATGTTTGTAATCATCTGAGAGGGTGTGCCTGGCTGCGAGTTGATTCTGGTGCAATAAGAGAGGCAGAGAAATGAGCCCAACCTCCACACCACAGATAAGGTTTAACCAAAAAGAAACTGCTTCCAATAACTTGTTCCAATATCCCGAGCAATCTGATAAACAATGAGACACAGAGCATAACTACAAAGCACCTAGAAAACAGGTGAGACTTTTAATCATGGCAAACTCTAGCACAAGAGCAAAAATACCAGGGCAAATGCTGCCTAAGCAAAACAGGAGAGAGAGCATCAGATGTGAAGAGCTAATTGAAATTATCCCAGTGTAGCTAAAATAATTAAGTTGAAGCTTAGTTCTAATAGGAGCTAATTCTCCTCCGAAGGAGGCTGCCCTCCAGCGCCAGCTGAGCAGCATCCCCCTCGCCCCCTGCCAGCCTCCACCGCTGCACCAAATCCTCCCATTTCACCACACAAGGTCTTCATTGCCACGAGACTGGACACTGCCTTTCCGAGAGGGGCTTTGGGTCCCCGCTCACCTCTGAGAGCCAAGGGCTCTGGGGTTCAAGCGCAGCAAACACCTGCATGGCACAGAGGTGTAGAAAAGGGGGCCCAGAAGCAGAGGCTTGTCCCCCCTCCTGAGTTGAGGCCAGAAGGTAGCAAAGGAAAAGGGCATGCTCTTGGGACTGCGAAGTTTTGCTTCAACTACTGCCTCAAGGAAAAGTCCTCCTTCCTTGAAGCACAAAGGTGCTTCAAGCTCACCCTGAAACTAAAGGTATCGAGCAAACCCAGCAGCACCCCAGGTAGCTGCTGATTCATACACAGCAAATAACATTAGAAAGAGCTGGGTCCCTTCACCTCCCCAGGAAAGGGGCTCCTGTTACACCCCTCTCTTTTCACCCTTGTTTCTCACTTACCTTACCACCCCCAGTCCCCTCCTGCCAGCATCACCCATCATTTTTCTCTGTGCCTGAGGCTCATATTAATTGGTTCCTTGCAGATCTTCCCTTAGTCCATCAGCTGCTGCTTGTATTTTCCCACTAATCTTCTTGAGCCAGAAGGCCAAAGCCACCGGCTACTCATCTCCATGAAGCTCTTCCACCCTGCCCTGTGGTCAGCTTTGGCCATTGGCTTCCAGAATCACCAGAAGTCAATTGCCTGCAGGCTGCAACGATTAGAAGTGTTTGTACTTCAATCAGCAGCCAGCCCTGCAGAGTTCAGCAGCTTTGATTTTGCTTGATAGGAGAAAGGGATGTCAGAAATATTCTAGCCTTGATCCCAGCTGGTCATGTATACTTTTAAAAAATTAAATGGAGCAAAGATTATGTTATGAGGGGAAGAGATTTCCCCACCCCCCACCCAAGACTGCACAGAGTGCACAGTGATGTTGTAAATAACATGCTGAAGGCACCTGAACTGGGGTTCACAACTATAATAGGAGGAAACTCAAATAATGCTCTGAGCTGGTACAGAGCACAAGGGAAAACTCCACCCAGTCAAGGAGTTTTTGCAATGAGAAATTGCACTTTAAAGACATCATTAGACTCACTGCAGGAAGATGAGAGGCCAGATCCATATTTAGTTGCATCCCTAAACAACAGCTAACAAAGTACTTCTAGATGATTAGTGAAACCAGAGATGAAGTGAGGGTACAATTGCTGTCCTCAGCATGAGAGGGGAGAGCTGCTCTGCACACAACAGCGAGGAGGAACAAGTCATGGACTCCCGTCAAATACCAGTCTCATCTCCTCTTAAACCACCCGATCGCTGCTGCACACTTTTCATGCTGTGGAAATTAAAATGCAGGCTGAGTCCCTGTTGGCTTCCCTTGGCTAAGTCAAGAGAGCTAAAACCCTCTCGCAAGTACTCTTAAGGCTCAGTCACTGCTGTTCATACAGCAGAGACAGGAACAAAACACCTCAGAGTTAAAAAAACAGGGAGCCTGTCCGAAACCCCCATGGTGGCAATCAGGCTGATCTCAGGCTCATCTTTCTCTAACTGAAAGTTATATTAAAAAAATGTGCAAATAATGTGCCCTCCCACTTCAAATCAACACATTTAAAAATAATAATTTTCCTGCATGTGACTTCAGCTTTTTCAGTTAATCTCTGTAACTACCAGGCAAAACTGAGCTTTCTGCAAGGCTGAGCTACCCCTCATTTCCAGGCCTGCCCTGCACCCAGGCCCTGTCCTAGGAAAAGCTGACAGATCTATTTGCTAAAATCCAGCTAGTAAGGACATCCCAATATAAAAAAATCACATCACAGAGAACATTTCTGGTATGCATAGTTATCGCGGAGAGGCAGATTTTCAGTCTTAATGATAGATGTATGGATGAAGGAGAACAGACAATTACTGAAATTAATGATACCCACACCCTTCACTTCTGGACTTTGGACTTCTTACAAATCAAAGATCTTCCGGTAAAAATTTGAAGGAACTTGAACTTGCAGGTTTTCATTTTATATATCTTTTGTCTAACTGTTACTGTATCCTGACTTATGCTGGCTATGGACTCCTTCCACCATACCATGCTCCATGTCAAATCCTTCTCTGAAAACATGATAGACCAAATGGCACAGTACCACACAGGACATCTGT
>JAVKLA010000039.1:14203984-14229354 GCA_034782735.1 Sagittarius serpentarius | reverse complement strand
AGCAGGTATACCTCTTTTACTTGCTTATATGTATATCTCTTAGGGTCTTTATGCATGTGTGTGTACTAACCTGTATATTCTATAGCAAGTATAAGTTATTACTTTCCGAATCTATACTTAAATTACTGTTGTGAATTTTATTCAACTGTGAATGAACCCAGGCTGCTATTATACTCAGAATCCCTTTAGATATAAACCATTGACCAACTCTGGGACTTGGAGTCACTCAAGCTGCACCTCAACTCTAACAGGAGTTTAGAAAGCAAGGGGGTCTTTTCTGGACCTCGTGACTTAACGGGAGGGTCTCCCCTACTTTTTCACATTCCCGATCACGAGAAATCAATTCTAACTTGATTTTTTTTCCCTTGTATATTTCTCTTTTACCCTATTATGTTTTCAGTCTCTGTATACATGATTATAGTCTGATTCTAACTTAATTTTCCTGTGTACATTTCATCGAATTCTGTGAAGTCACACTTTTATATAAACTCCTATTAAATCATTTTTCTTTTGCTAATACAATTGGAGATGATTCTTTAAGTGGTCCACGACAGATCTGAGGAGGTGCCTAGGTCTCCCTGCAGGTGCCAGGGGGATAAACCTCCAGAGCAGCCAGTTTCATAAAATGTAGTGAAAAAAATTCAGGAAAAGTAATTTTCTTGCTTGTTTGACCTGGAAACAAATGGACGCACTGATCTGCACTCTGTGGTCCAGGAAGCTTGACTCTTTGGGTGCCTTTTGCACAAGACAGCAATATCAAAGATTTGCACATTTGTCAGCTTTTAACACTTCAGGGACTCCCAGTAGAGCTTAATTTTACCCAATTCTGTACAAGTTTATATCTGCCGAGCTTTGCTCACAGAACAGTGGCAAGAGGGATGAAATTTTTAGGGGCTGTACAATGTAGAGTTTCAAGCCAGGTGTCAAGAAACTTCCAAATAAAAGATTTTTCCTTGCCATCTGTAAAAGCTAGGCTCTTCTTTCCACTCCCTGTGAGTTTGCCCGCCTCGTGCGGTAGCAGAGCATGCTCTGGCAGCAGATCTTAGCCAATGCTGGCAGCTGTGCTGGGGCAACATGACCCCTGCAAGTCACAGCAGCAGGCTGTGAGATTTGCTTTTGGACTTACAACAAAGAGAAATCTGTTTAAAAAGATTCTCTTGGCCAAATTACGAAACTGTTTCTTTTCTTCTTTTGTAAGCATGTGATATTCTTACAAAGAACAGTCAAAAACCATTAAGTTTACTTTGCTTATCTAAGTGATTCACCAGAGCATACCACCCTCTATAACAGCATAATGATCTGATCCACAGAACACTGACATCAGCCAGTATTTTCAGCTATGAAGCAAAACATTCTCTCTCCAGCTTTCATGGTTGTGTCTTTTCTCTACTTCCACAGAGGTTAGGATGGAGGTGTACCCTTTTTTTTTTTTTTTTTTTTACTATTACTGGATGTGAAGAAGTTCTCTTTTTTAATGATTGAACCACTGCATTTTGAAAGGCAGATTTTTCCTCTTTTTTTTGCCACTGATACAACATCGTTATGTTGTTTGTAGGAATTATGGTTTTTATCTTCCTGTCAACAAAATATGCATGCAAATAGACTTAGATTATTTATAGAGCAACATCAAATTAAACTGCTTGTATAATGACTTAAAACTGGTTATCGCCATCCTGCATAATATCTGTTTAAACACACCACTTACAACAAGCTTTCCTAATCAAAGGAGGAAACAAAAACACAATGTCACTAATTTTATGCATGCCATAATGTGCAGTTCAGCTCTCAGCATTGTGGCCCTGTGCAGTGCAGGAGAGTGATGCTGTTTTTACCAATATGCCATCTTCATCTTCTACACAGCTCTTTGGAGAGTATTGTACTGGCCAAATTTCAGATCTCAGGGCTCAAACACGTTTGAAAAGGTGATGGAGACATTCAGGCACATTCTCTTGCTCCTGCCATGCAGTGCAGAAGTCTCAGATGAAGGTTGGGAGCTGCAGGAGCAGGGTCTATCCAGACCTATCCTATCTACAATCTGTATCCAGATTGGGGATGGGAGGTTCGGGACAACTGGGGTTATTCAGTCGCACCATTGAGCATTTTAAACACCCACAAACCTCTGTGGGGCATGGGAGGGTGGGTGGGCAAATGCAACCTGATGGGCTCTGGGACAGCCACTTCCCGGCCCATCTGAGCCAGCCAAGTTGCAGCAGCAGGTCTGTGTGGCTGTGACACACCGCAAGTTGGTTTTCTCTTCACCCAGATAAGCTGTTGTTGCCCCCAACAGCCAGCATGGCCCCACAGCATCGCCTTTGGCAGAGCTGGGCTGGTTTGCAGCACCTCAGTTACCTACTGGAGCCTGGCGCTAGGCTGCTTTCCCGAGGAAAACAGCAAGCCTCACATTTTAGGCTGCCCTTCCTGGCTTAGCCTCATCTGCTCACATTAACTGAAAGCTATTAAAATCATGGAGTGCTTCAGAAATGGTTTTTGTCAGTAATACAGCTGCATTCTGGCTGCCTTCCCTCTGGCCAGAGCTACAGTGCAGACTGCAGGGAGCCTCACCCTGATATCACAAAAGCCACCTCTATCCGTTTCCAAACTTTCCTCCTTGCCTCGTGTGTCCATACACCTGTGACAGAAGGAAGACAGTATCCTTACACCAGCAACATAGCTACACTGAACGCCTGAGAGAAGGAAGAGTTAGCCCCACCGACAGCTCATAACTACATTGCCTTTGCTGGAAACCATGGGGAGCCCCATGATTGGAATCCCCATGATTCCCTCAGGTTGCTGCCTGAGCAGTTGCAACCTCAAAAGCCTGATAAATGTCCAAGGGGCTGAGGGCAAGCAGCCCATTTGGTGAGCACGGCTTTTGGGCGCAGGCGAGGAACTCGTGGTCCAGAGCAGCTCACACGGGCAGAGCACACATGGTGCACCAGGGACGCTGGCTCCGAGCGAGGAGAGGCTGCTCAGCGCTCGCAGGGCAGTCCTCATCACACTGAAGCATGCGAGAGTCTGACAGGAAATAAATTGGACCGTCAGTCAACCATTTAGAAGTGTTAGAAACTCCCCAGTGCAGGTCATTTAATTTGGTAAGAAAAAAAATAGAGGTGGATTATTTTTTTTCCTTCCTTCCTGACTATTTTTACCTCTCGGACTCACTCTGCTGGTGATGGAGGAGCTGATGCCATAGAAAGAGTCATTTTGGTGGCTCCGGTCCACACAGAAGCAGGAATCAACTTCTCTTTCTATGAGCTCCTGTTTTTCCTGAAGAGTTTAACGATGTTGGGTTTGAAGTGTTGCCATTTACTCAGAGAAGAAAGTGCAAAGGGACAAATTCTTCCCTTTTATATCTGTTTTTCATCATAACTACAGCTCTGGTTTGTGTCACTCCTGCACTCAAAAAAATTGTGCCAGTCAAAGGGCAGATATTCCCTTACAAAGCTGATGCCAGTGGCCAGTATGGATTAGGCAGGGCAGGCAAGTGAGGAGGAGCAGAGCCCTCCTGTCTTCCTAAGATCTTCTTCTGCCTTCATGCCCCACATGTCCCTGCTAGAAAGAGGAGAAGGAAACCATCCCTCATTTCCAAAACTCTCACTGAAAGTTAAGGACAGTGAAAAACTGGAGAAATTGTCTTTCCTCAAAGAGAAAAAGGCGAGGGGAAGGAAAAATAGAGACACTTATGGATCCTATATGAAGTCATTTTTGCATCAACAAAGACCTATTTAAAATGGGAGCAAGTCCTGCCCTCAGAGCCCACTCACTGCCTTCTGTTGAGGGCAAATGTGCTTTCTCAACATTTCCCAGCAAGATTATGGATTCACTGAACTTTAAAAGTGATTAATCAGCACAGTGCTGGCCGGCAGCAAAGGCAGGAGCCGTTCCGAGGGCATTTCCTAAGCTGCCAGCCTCCCTCTGAAAGCCACCTGGATGTGCTGCTGCTTCTCACAATCCTCACAGATGCCCCAAAGGTGATGGTGTTACTGTAAAAGAACTCCCTAAGACTTGTCTTTAAGTTTCAGAAGGCAGGCATTCTTTATTGCAGCGCTGGATGCATGGGGGATAATTCCTCCTTCCGTGCATACCAAAACTTAAAACAGTACCTGATTATATAGACCAGTTATTTACATATTCATTAGAATTCCCGGAATAATCATGCATATTCATTCTATTTCCGGAAATAACTATAATATATGCATTTTCATTATGCATGCATAATAAAATGAGTCTGTGGTCTTTCAGGGTCTTTAGTGGCAGTCCATAGTCTTCCTCACAGTGTCCACTTGATGAACTTCAACTTTATGCATGCTTAGTCCTTATGGAAGTCCCTTTATCAACCATCAATTAGTTCTGACCAACTCAGGGCCACAAGTCCTCTTTACTTAGACAATAACTTGCTTATCTGTAGCTAGGCCTCCTGTTACCTACTGCTTAGCCTTTAAACAATGACTCCCATTCCTGTACGGACATCAGGCAGTAACTTCTGTCTTCGTGTTTCTGTAAGAGCATCAGACAGTGACTCTTATCTCTGTAAGTACATCAGACTCCTGGCTTTTTTTTTTGCAAGTACATCTTATCTTGCTTGAGGAAGACCACAAATCTCTTTTTTGCATTTACAGTTTCGCTTACAATGGTATTTCTAACAATCCCTGCCTGTTCCTTGAGTGTGTAACAGATGAACTGCCTCTAATGGCTACAAGATCTCACCCACAGGTATAAAATAAGCCAAAGTCAAAACCCTTTATTTGAGACAAGATGTATTGATTGACAGCCTGGATGCTAAACAGACTGAAAAAAAAGATTCTAACACTAAACCTACAGTGGTGGGAAAAGCTTTGGACTCTGAGGATAGATTTTATGCATCCTGCTGAAACCTGTAGGCAGAGCATTGACACAGGAGGGCTTCCTTAAATCAAATTATCATATTTCTCTGAAGCTGGAAACTACCTGGTCTGTACCCATGCGTTGCAATCACATGGGGTAGGTATGATCTTGGAAAGACCTCTACAGCCAAGGAAGTCCCTTGAAGTCTGGGCCAGAGGACCCTGCTCCCTGCACCCCTGCAGCTGGTGGTGGCCCAGGTGGCAGTGCTGACGTGGAAACCAGTGGCCAAAAGAGCCCTGTGGCAGGGCTGGGGAGCTTCACACCTCTCATGCTGTTGTTCCAGCCTCTCAGCAATGCGAGGCCTGTGCTCCCCTGAAACCAAGGCAACCAGAGATAGACTTTAAAAATAAAGAAATGTGGTGTTTCTGGCAGAGGAGATAGCAGCTTCTGCAAGGCGTAAGCATGCTGTCTTCCTGTATCCCTGACCAAATCTGGGCCATATTTAGTCTCTGTCCAACTGCATAGTGCAAACTCTTTATTAACAAGGCTGCAGGAGAGGAAATGTCTGTCTGCGTATACACGAGCATGAATCCCAGCTGGCTGACAGCAGCCCCTGTAAGGTGAACCACTGGAAGAAGGAAGCACTTCCCAACACACCTCCATGTCACATTTGCCCCCACTAAGGACGGATAAACCAGTAACCGCAGTTTGCCTCTTTCAGCTCTACTCTGCAGGGCAGGTTTAGTCCCTGTCACCACAGTGGGACCTGGGTGCTGTGGCCAGTGGTTGCCACCCCGGGCAGGGGCTGCAGTACCAGGGCAGGGACGTGCAGGGTCCAGTCTGCAGGGCTCCCACCCAGCTGCTCAACACTACGCCTGACATTAAAAACCCCAGACAGACAGACAGACACACACAGAGCACGCTCTGCTGAGATGAAGTTTCTGGGTAGAAAAAAACCCAACTGCATTTCTTTGGACAGGCAGCCCTGCTCAGCAAGTCCCTTTCCACAGCCAGAAACTGGATTTTGTGACCTGATGGAAGAGGTTACCAGTAAATCACAGAAGAGCCTGGAGAGATTTGCTCAGTGGTGGAGGTAATCTGAGCAAGGAGAGGCACTGATACCTGCTGGTGTAAGGAGGCAGATAAACAGCTGTTTAGCTGGACCCTGAGCTTCTTACTTGGAAAGGTGAAAGAGGGGGGGAAAAAATAGTCAAAAAGGAACTGTAAAGCCTGCCTAGAAACTCGGGCCCCACTTTCTCCTCCCCACTTGACGCCCACTTTCACATTTTAACTGAACCAAAACATTAATAAACAATGTATAGTGTGTTCTCACTTTCACAGGCTATTCACTGCATGTTGACATTTGATTTCTCATCCTTTTTTAATATAAAGCCTGAGCACAGTGTCAGGACTCTTCCTACAGTTAGAGCTGACAGCTTGGAGTTTTCACTCATCCCAGCTAAAGGCATTAATAAAAGCTATTTTGCTCATGTGCATGAAGTTGAATATGGGCTTAATGGCTTTTTCTGCCACAAGAAGAAAAAAAAATTAAAACAGTATATTCTGGAACTGCTTAAGTCTTAAACAAGTAACTGAATGAATTGTAAGCCAAAGGGAGGATAAAGTTTTTACTAAAATGCACTCAGGCCTCCGAGCAGAACTTGAGAAATGAGGAAATGCCAGGAGGGAGTTTTCTCTGCAGCAGGCTATTGTTGTAGAGCCTGCAAACTGTACTTAAACACTGAAATGCTCCATTGTTAGAAGCACTTAAAACATAAAACCGAGCAGAAACAGGTTTCCTTGTTCTGGCTGTGGGATGTGGTGGAGCTTTTAGGCAAATTGTTATGCAAATCTGCCTCTAGTTTCAACCTAGGTTAAAAGCTACGCTGCAGTCAATTAAAACCAGAGTCTCTAAAGTGGTTCTTGCACCAAGCTTAACTTCCCATAGGTGTCAAGCTGTGGGTTTGCATTTTAAAATGTAGCTAGGAGTCCCATTCCTGTCTTACGAGGGATGGGGACACACTAGGAGGACGCTGGTGCAGGTGCACCAGGGGAATGGGCTTGCCCTGAGCTGGCCACTGTAGCCACCCCAGCAAGGTCCACCAGAAAAATCCCACCCCAGACCAAGGGCTGACAGTCTGCATGGATGCCACTTGGCTAAGAGCAGAGCATTTGACAGGTTGATATGGGTGGGCTGAGATGGGGCAGAGCTTCGGATCACACGCAGCCTTGGGACACGATTCCTGGTTTTGTGGCAGGGCACTAGCTCAGAGCAGGGCAGCTAGGGTGAAGCAGGAGTGCTTCAGCCACAAAAACTTCACTAACCCTCTGTCCAGAGGCTCACAAGGCTTTTTCATGCTCTCAGCCTCAGGAGAGATTCTGGAGGTGCTGCCAGCCCTGTGTCAGGCTGCATTGCATTCGGCTCAGCCCTCGCACAGCCCACAGAGTGATGCTGCTTCTCCTTCCCACAAGCGCTGGCAGTGCCACCCCTGCCAGGAGCAAGGGGAAGGAGTCACCGGCTTTTACAGCAGCAAATTTAGAGGGTGCGTGGTAGCTCTAAACATGCACATGAGCACACCCAGCGCTGCTGCGTCCTGCCCTCTGGCAGCAGGCAGAGCCATGGGCACCGAGTTCTCCACCATGGCACCAAGCTGCCCAGTCCTATGGTGCCCAGTGCTTTGCTCCCTGCCTCTATTACAAAAACCGTCTGTGGCACTAAGACGCATACCACACAATCTTCCTTTTTCTGAGGCATTTGGTCTACAATTCTAAAATTAACGGCTCATAGTTCAAAACCACAGAACTTTGTGCTTCTTAGCAGGGCAGTTTACATGGACTTGTGTTTCCGACTCCCCTCACCTCAGACCACGAGCTGTTACCTGCTCCTACACCTCTTCAGAGCAAAGCCTGCGTTTCTGGAAGACCAGTGCTGTACAACTGCTCCTGGGTTCGTGGAGCCAGATAAACAGCACGCAGCTGATTTAAACACACCATTTTACAGCAGGCAGACAGGTTTCCCCTTCAGCAACATGCTTTATCGGCCAGTACGCGAGTCAGTCAGGTCAGTAAAATGCATGAGTACGTTGCTAGTCAGGACGTACAGTGGGTGTGATGAGCAGCACAAGCAGTGCCAAGCCCTTCTCTATGGGAACCAGGTTTGCCAGGGAAGCCCAGGCTGCAAACAGAACTCATCTCATGCTCAGCAAAACCTACGTGAATAACAGTGACACCCGGCCAAACACCGCAAGCTGGTGAGCACCCGAGTCACCCCAGCCATGCAGCAACCAGAGGGATTAGTGTTGGGCACTCGGGGACACTAATAGTGGGCTGAAAGCTGGTGTATGACACAGCACACGCTCCGGCGAGGGCAGCAAGACGATGAGTGGCAAAATGGATGATAATAGCTGTACAGTTAGAACTCATAACGGTTCAGCATACACAGAGGGTTAGTTTCCAAGAGAGCTGTTATCTCAGCTCTGACGCCTGGATGTCAAAGCTCCTATGCCTGTTTTATTGGTTAAGTACATGGTTTTATTGCTGTGTATAGAAGTATGCCTGCATACAGAGCAGCAAGGGAACACATTAGCTGGGAAGCACTGAGCTTGCACTGACTGCTGTGTGAGAGCATCCAGACCCCAGCTAAGCCTCCGTGAGAGGGCTGATAAGTGCACGTGGGGGACTGCCTTAATTTCCAGGTCATCGTCCCTGGCTGATGTGTAAAAGCAACTCAAATCACTTTTCCTTGTTGATGAAAATGTTAACAGGGAGGAGGGAGTCAGAAGAACAGGTGGCAAAGCCTTCCCTTCTCTCATGTCACCCTTGGGCTGTTTCTGGTACACTCCAAGGGGAACACCACAGGGGCTGGCCACCACAGCAGGGTCTTACGTAGAGCTCAGCAGCATCTCCAGGTCCCTGGGTGGTGGGGGACCCCTTCCCAGAACCCCAAACCCCAGCCCTTAAACCTTGCTCATCCTAAGTCCTGAGCTCTAAAAGCAAAACAAGCCCACAAAGGAGTGATGCCCATGCCAGCCCACACTCGTGCTTGCCCCCTCTCAGGGCAGCCCTGCTCCCAGGGATGCAGATTTCCCCACCTCTAAAAAGGATGACATGGCACTGACTGCTTTTGTGGCGTTCTTTGGGAGCTGCTGAGGAAGGCAGATCCCCCAGTAGCAGCAGGGAAGTAGAGTCTTGGCTGCCTCTTCCCTGTGCAAAACTTTCAGCTTCTTTCCATGGGGCTGAAAGCAAAATTCACATCATTCTTCCTTGACATTAGACAGCCACACTATTTCACTCTGTCTCAAGGGAAACCTACTTTTGAGATAAAGGTAGGCTGCAGAGATTTTACCTTCCTTTATGCAAATATACGTGTAAAGGAAAAAACCTGAGGGATATTGCAAATAATTTTCCAGGCTGGTGCATAACTTCTGTGCATGGAAAGTGGATCTGGAGATGGGTGACTCAGGCTCATGTGCAGGCACACATTCACCAGGGTTAATTTTTTAAATTATTATTATTATTATTTTTTCTCTCTGGCTAATCGAAGCAAAATAAAATATTTGGGCTCAAGCTGCTCTGCTGAACACTCTGTCCTAGTCACTATACATTAAGAACTTCTTAAAAAGAAGGCCAGCATCCCACCTGATGAATATTGCAGAGTTCATGTGTTGTGGGAAGTCTGGAGGGCAATGAACCACAGCGACTGCCTGTGCTGGCAGGTTGAGCAGAGGAAGGATATCACAGCAGGGCAGATGCACCATTCTGCTCCCCACCACAACCAGGCACCCCATTCCCAGCCCCGTCACCCCACGGGCAGGTGAAAACCCCAGGCTTTGGGACTGCAGGTCTCACCTGTGCTGACTGAGCTGATGCTGCCCTGAGACGCCCAGAGAAGCCGGGCTCACACAGCCTGGCTTTTGGGAGGATGGCACCATCTGCTGTAGAGCACCCAGGTGCCAGGTCAGAGTTTGGCCCGGAGCAAAGGACACGGAAAGGGAATCAGCTGCCTTTGGAGAGCTGTATGCAAAGCACCATCTGAGCAGCAGCTGTCTCTGCTCCTCACCCTGTGCAGTTTCCTCCGTGGCTCCTCGAGCCCATCTTGGCAGGACATCTGTGTCCTCCCAGCAGCAGGAGACACTCGCACATGCAGCTGTCACCCATGGAAGTCCACAGACGCCTGGACTTCGCCTGAAATGAGCTCAAGATCCCTCCCTGGTGCATTCAGCAAAGGCAACAAGAAGCAAGTAGATTAAAAAGTCTTCAAACGTTAAACAGCAGCAGCTACAGAAAGGCTGTGGGAATTGGCACATTAGATACCGCAGCTGCACAGGCAGCTCCTTGCCCATTTCTGCAGAGCTTCACCGTGCAGCGCTTGGCAGCCCCACAGCATCCCACTGCCTGTGCGTGGGCTCATGCCCCAGCAGTGGGTGCCCAGCGGTCCCCAGCTCACAGCATCCGCTGTGCCACCTGCACAACGGCTCTTAGGAGAAGAAAAAAGGAAATGAGTGGGAGAGAACAACATGCAATAGTTGTATTTTTGCTTTGCATTAAGGTTTGTTTGTCAAGTAAAATTGCCCTCTCATGGGGCTTAGAGCACTGAAATGCTGGGATATTTATCTGCCTACCTTTCAAGGTTTACTCCAGCCCCTTAGTACAGTCTGAAACCATTCTGGAGATTGTTCCATCCCCCCTGGAGCAGCATTGCTTTAATGATATCTTTACAGCCCTAATGGATATCCTTTGTAAAGATTATAGCCCTGCTGTTAGAAATTTGTTGCAGGACGATGCTTAGACAATGACAAAATAGCTACTGGGGAGCCAGGAGACTGGTGTAAAGGTGGTACAATTCACAGTGCACCACCCGAGTCGTGTTTGCATTCATACATTCTGTGGAAACAGAAACACGTACCATTAGGAATGATTGTAATTAGCATATGACTAATTCATTGGGCTATTTTGGTTTCCATTTCATTTAGAAAATCTCAGGACCATACATCACCTGGGAGAAGTGTATTACAGACCAGCATGCAAATCCCCCAATTTTCTGGTTGTCTCACTGGCAGCTTCTGGTAACTCTGCTGGTGCTGCAGAGCATACATAAGCCATGAGTGAGCCCAAATCTTTCCTATGAAATCCTGTTCCAGACTGACCTCCTCCCTATGGCAAGCCCTCACACACCCAGCAAACAGCAGTCTCTGCCCAGATAGCTCAAGGGTTGGGTCCCTTCACTGAGGAACACGGTGCTGCAGAGGAAGAGTCTGAGTCCAGCTTTAGACTTCCATGTAGAAAGCCATCTAACGCACAGACGACATGTGGAGCCAGCTAGACTAATGTAGTGTTGAGGTTTGTGTCCAGATCATTCACAGAGCAAAGAAATAAAATGGCCAGGTCCTTTCAGAGCCCGTCAGGAGCTACCTAATCATATGACTGTCATAGAGGTTTTGCAATAAATCATAGAGCACTAATGTTCGTCAAACTACTTAACCATGGAAAATTTCTTTAATGCTACCTCAATGCATTAATGAATGATCCAATAATTAAATCAAATTATTGAACACCGGCCTTGCTTTCCTGCTAGGCTAGCATGGCTTTGTGCCAAATCCAAACAGAAGAGTGGTGTTTAAGCCATCTCTGAAATCATGATGGGCATGAGGACCCCAGATACCTGTGGGCAAGCAGGAGCCAGCGCTTGTTTGCTGCAATGATGCTGAGCAAAGGAGAAAGCACGAGGCTGCTCCAAGCTGGAAAGATCTTTGTGGTAAGAGGGAGCAGGTCCCTTTACAGATCCAAGCCATCATTGCATCTTACCCAGAGGAGACTTTCAGCCTTGAAGCTCGTTTGAGCTGACCCTTGGCACTTCCAGGACCAAAAGCAGATTTGCAGCCACTGGCTGGCTATGCTGCTCCTACAGGTGCTGGTGCTTTGGGGACAGACAGAGGAGAATAAGTTTCTGATGCATAACCACTGTGCTTTTTAATTTTCCAGGGTAGTCAGTAAAGCCTGGAAAGCTTTTACATCCTTTCTTTCCACAAAAATACTTGGTTATTGATTCTATGCTAAACCAAACAAAAAAAAAATCTATTTGGATTGTTCATGAAGAGGCTACTAATGTAGTAAATTGCTTGATACAGGAATAAATTCACTATAGTGTCTGTCACTTAACTGGCCAGTAAGCCAGTGATACCCACCAAGCAATGGTTAGAAACTACAGGTGTTTTGAACATAGCAGGAATCCAACTGCAAACAATAGCTGAGGGGCGACTAGCTACACACAGGAAAAAGCTGAGATGGGATATTTTGTATTCCATATTGAAGACAACGTCCAGTGCCTGGAAGCTGAAGCTGGGTGCATTCAGCTGAGACAGGGAGCTGGGGACTGTGAATTTCATTTCTACTGGCTAGCTTGCGATTGTATAGCACGAAGGAGTTAACCAAGCAGAATTTGTGTTTTGAGGGCTTGCACAATCAAGTGAAGCAGAAAGCCCAGTGGATGATTCCTGATAACAACCAGGAATATATGCAATTGTATAGCACGAAGGAGACAACAAGATAACAACCAGGATAGCGCTGAAACCAACCCTGCGGTTTGGACTAGAGCCAAGGAGTAACTGAGTCTGCGCAAGAGCAAAAGGTTACTTGCGGTGATGAAGAGCCATCAGCCTTCATCTTTACGACCCCCACGACCACCACCAAGAGGCACTGCGCAAGCGCCGGGAGGAGGAGTTATGAAAATGGCTCCTTGGGACTAATCTTAATACGAAGCGGGGACAGGTCACGCATATGTATAGGCATATTGCGAAACCTCATGACTATGTAATCACAATGTTGTATAAAATCAAGGTGAGTTGCCGCACTGGGTGCGCACGACTTTGGTGGGACTAACCCCCGTGCTGCCCAGCGCTGAATAAACATATCTACTTTACAATCTTACAGATTGTGGAGTCCGTTTTCCGCGTGTCACAGCCTTAAAATAAGCAGCAGTTTCCTAGCTTGGTGGGAGACTAAACACTGACAGAACAGGGAAGTCTTTAAAATGAGGTCTTTCTGAATGGCAAGATTTCATCTGCATCCAGGGAAAAAAGTCCTTTGCAAGTGCAGAATCACGTCAGCCTTGCTGCATCCCAGGAGAAGAGCTGCACATAGCGGATGGATGGGAAGAAACCAAGCAACACTAGAAACCCCTAAGCAGGTCAAAAAGAGAGGGAAAATGAGTAAGGAAAGGACTGAGATCTCCTGAGCTTAGACTTTCCCATCTCACACCTTTTTTCCGGGACACTGGGATGCTCACCATGCAGAGCCTCCTTGTATGAGCCTGATCTCACCACATTGGCAGAAGAAAGCTCAGTGCACCCAGCTCTGCCCTGCAGCAGCCTGGCTCCCTGGGGAAGCAGAGTCTCTGGAAATCACTGAAACTTCAAAAAGTGGTGGATGATAACCTTCATCCACAGCCAGGAGGAACTGCAGCACTGATTTTAGCGGAAGCAGAATTAGAACAACTCCAGCTACTAGGGAAACTCTTCCCCATTAATTGCTATTATAGTGCAGATCTCTATGGCACCAGCCACTAGCACATTGTTAACCATGTCCATATAGGCATTCATTAGAATAGCAAAAATCCTGCAAGGGAGGATGTATTCTTTCCTCTCAGTACAGAGCAGTAAATGAGGAGGTGAGAGTTGAAAGGACTCACCCTTGGTCTCCCCAAGCCTCACAGCAAACCAGCACACTCTCAGCTCCGTCCCCTGCCTTGGAAAGAAATCAGCCCCTTGCGTTGTCCTCAGGGCCAGGCTAGGCAAATACAGGGCACATTATTAAAAAGGGAAGAATAGCTCCTACTTAACAACTCCCATCCCTTTTTTAAATGACTGGGGGATCAGGTGTGACACTGAAGCAATATAGATGGGAGGGGAAATAAAAAAACCAAACCACGACTGTAAGGTGGTGAGGATTAGCCAATTATACACTCAGGAAGCTGTGTTAATTAGAAGCTTTTCAAGAGAAGAGTCAAAGGACTTTTTGCAAAGACAGATGGAAACTGATTTTAACAAGCAGTGCTAAGTCCCAGTGTTGGAGAGGCATCAGCAGCGCAATGTCCTCTGCTGGCATCTCCAGTTACTACAGGGGACGGCTCCAGCCAAGGCAGCACCCACCAGCCGCCACCCACCACCGGCCGAGTGCAAGCCAGCCATTAGTCCGATTGATTTTTTGGGGACTATTAGGATATTAAAATGAATAATCATGCCGGGACTGGTAAAGCATTATTCCCTACATAATAGTCATTGCTTCTTGTGAGAGCCCAAAAGCACCTGCGTCATCTGATCGCTCAGAAGTGGCCCATCATCAGGGGCTCAGGGAGGAGGAACTGATTTTCCCTTTTTCTTAATGATGATGTGTAATACAGCTGCTTTATGCACTAGTCAACAGAGACCCGGGCTGTTTAAGAGGATTTGATAATGGCTCACATCTGAAGCAGGGTTGTTTTTTTTCCCCAGGCAGAGGGAAGTACAGAGCAGAGAGTGGAACAAGTTGCAATTAATTTGTTTGTTCTTTATATATGGTTATGGTCATCTCTTTTCCTGCCTAAGTCAGGGAAGCTCAGAACATGGATGTGGATTTGTTTATGAGCATTGAAAGAGGTTCCTTTAAGTGTTACATGTGCCTTCTTAAAAAGGGCACAGGAAAGCCATTTAAGAATTAAAATTAAAAAATAAGACTTGGCAAGAGCTGCTTTAGTTTATCCCCAAATGAACACTAACTTTGAGGTAATTCTTGAGGTTTATTGCACTAACCAAGAAAACCAGGTCATGTAAAATGAAAGAGCCCAAATTACATGTGCAGACAAAAGTGCCTTCTCAGCAGAGACTTGTTCACTCTGTGCTTGTCCTAAACCATTATTTTCACTTCCCTGAGATGTGCTTCGTGAGGAATGCTACAGGGAACAGACATCACTTTTGGTGAATTGTACTGCACGGGGCTGTGAGTTGGAAACAAGGACTGCAAACACCGAGCTGTGACAGATGTAACATCTCCCTCACACACGTTCCTCATCCCAGATGGGTGTGCAATGCAGAGAAAAGTGCTCCTAAGTAGCATGAGAGGGAAAAAGCTGCCCAGCAACCACAGGCACAGGAGATGAGTCCCACAGCCCAACAACTGCTGACCACCTGCCAATGCCCCAGGCCGTCCTTGCCAACAGCTTGTTCACGTTGTGACACACCAGCAGTAAGTGGATGTGATTTTTAACACAATAAACCTCAGAGACCTGAGCCGGAGCTTCCAGACTCCCCTGGAAGACAAGTGCAACTGCTCGGAGTAATAAACCTTGCAAAGGCCAGGCCTTGGTGTGATGCTCAGGACACAGCCCAGAGGCTGAGTGTGGTTACAACATTTGCCATCTCCTATGGCACCTGGGGTAAGATGGCTGGGGTTTTGTCACTCCATGTCCCTTGGCACCCCGTGCAGCACACCCAGCTCCACCAGGCTGTCTTACAGGTCTTGATGGGTTATGAATGATACACAGGGGCTCAGACTCTCAGCACTCACAAGCATGAACTGGGGCCTGTCTTGAAGTTAAATCACTTCATGAAAATGTAACATTCAATATTTCATTAGGATCTCTACCATCTGTTAAGCACCATCCCAGAGAGTTTGGTGACACTTTAAATGAAGCTGTGAAGAGATGCGTTTGTTTTAGATGTAATTGGACAGCTGTTTTATTATGAATTAATGAACTATGATGATTAAAAAGAATCTAGTTTTAGCAAACCATGTATTAACAATTACTCCCAACTAAAATCACAACTAAGGACGTGCTAGAGAACTTTCATGACAACGACTGGAAGCAGAAGATGAAAATGCAAACCCCGTGAGGTGCAACAGGACAAGAGGTGCCTCCAGGCCAGGGTCCCTGCACCAGGCACGGGTTCCCCAGGCTGCCCTGTAGCAACCAAACCACTCCACGTGCCCATGCTATGGCTCCATATCACCGTCATCTCCTCTGGCCCAAAGCCCCTTTTGGCCCAAATCAGTCATCGGGGTCTGCTCTCACTCCTCCATCTTCCCAGCCCCTCTTCATGCTCATGTTCCCCCTCTCCCCCAGCCACGGGATCCCACGAGGGGCTGGGGAGGGAGAGGGGACAGCGATGGCAGCAGGCTCAGAGGTAGAGATAATTGACCTCCTTGTGACAGCAAAATGTATTTCAGACTCCTTTTCCCCCTGCCCTGGGTCACTTTGGTCAAGGCTGTTTGCCCTAGAGGCATTGCACAGAATGGGATGCTCTCTGATGTGGGGCTGCATCATTCCTGGCTGCGAGGAGATAGCCCCACAGCCACACTAAGCATCAGCAGCACCACGAAAAGCTGATCCTGAGCTGGGAAGTCCAACATTTGTCCTTCCCACACTTTCCAGTTTAGAAGAGATTTCTGTATTTCAGCGGAACTCAGTGTCAAAGACCAGACGCCACAGAAAGCAGCTGTTGGAGTTTCCATAGGAGTTTCCCAGTTCGTATGGAGCAGTTTTTAAGCAGTGAAGTCTTTGCCCTGAGAAAGTTTCAGTGAAAAAGCTCCAAAGAGTTAAATGAAGACAGGTACATATGCAAATCACTTATCCCCTGCTGTTAAAATAAATCTGTCCCAGTCACTGTGGCTTCCCAACAACTGCATCCTGATCTTTCTCCGCTTCAGCCCTCCATTTGGCCTTCTTTTCCATGTTCATCCTTAGCAGCGTATGATCCCTTTTAGCAGCCTTGAAAAGAAATGGTGAAAATCATTGCATGCACACATTTCCCACCACTAAATTTCCCCACAATTGCACCACTTGCTTTGCAAAATATCAAAAAGGACAGTGGGGTGTCAATGACAGAAATTAATGTTTTTCCTTGATTTACCAAATTTTCAGCATTTGCAGCTCTGATTAGCAGGAAAATTACACTGTAAATTGTTTACAGGTGCGCTGGGATATGCAAGGCAGGCTGGAGACACTCCTTCTCCATCAGTGGGATGGGCAGAAGCAAGTATCGCAGCTCTTGGTGGCCGTGGTGGCACACAGGCTAAGCGGGCAGGACCCTCATGGCACATGGATGCAGGGCAGGACCAGGCACCATTGACGTTGTCTGAGCTAGTCCACAACCTTTGGACCCGCCTCTTGCTGAGATACCATGATACAGAGCATTGCACTGCACGGGTTTATGGCAAAGTGGGTCAGAAGGAACAGGTTAACCAGCAAGTTGTGCTTCCTCATGCCAATCTCTCCTCCAGAGAATGGAGCGGTAGAGGTCCTGTGCAAATATTGCTTATACGGACTTATTCTCAAACCTGTCTGTCACTTGGGTGCTTATTTACAAAGAAAGCATACGTAGACCATACATTAAGTGGATCAGTTCACCCAGAAACAATACTTACTTCTTTGCCTGTGATTACCATGGCCAAACAGCCCAGCAAGGTCAGTGCAATCATGATGTAGCAAACCTTTATCCTGACGCTGTTCCTTGCTGCATCAAGGACCTCAGATCTGCGGAGGACAGAACAGAGTTTCCGTCCTGCAGCAGCATGTGTGAAATGAGATCATGGGGAGCTGGGTAATGAATCCGCAAGCCTTCCAGCAACTGCCTATTAATGTACAATGTGTTTCAGCCTTCTCTTTCTGCAAGTGCTTAGAGGAGGACTCAAAAAGTTAGCCCATGGGGGAAAGTTTTAGCCACCCTTCCACACAGGTGGGGTATTGCTGCTCCCAACAGTCATCAGTGACAGTAAGAATAACAAATCCTGCTCTCCTGCCTTCTTTTATTGCATATGAGAGCAAACACCTGGAAAATGACAAGGACAGGAAAGTCTTTCCATCGTGATAATGGAATTACAAGGGACCCAGCTTTGGGTGTTGCAGGGCATGGGGTGTTGCACAGCACCAGGAGACACTGGGGCTGTGCCATCAGGGCCGGGCAATGCCACCATCAGTGGAACAAAAGCACGTGCATGACATTTTGGCTAAGAGCAATGGAGAGTTTTCACAAAGCGAAGTGGCACAGAAAGTGGTGACTGGGTCTCTGGCCAGATCCCCATCCCAGGTGCATGCAGTGCTTTGCAGCCCCGTCCCGCTGCAGCGTGGCCCTCTGCCAGGCAGCTGGCACCAGCCCCACAAGCATCTGCCTGCGGCTGGAGGCTGAGCCTGAGCTGGAGCAGACAACTGCGCCCTCCATGTGGAGTTGTCTTCCCAAGCAGCTGAACAGCCACAGCTGTCACTGGGAAATCTCCACCACCTTCCATGAATGACTCACGGCATTTATCAGACAATTCACACTCGGCAGCGTGGCAATGAGTCATTCAAGAAATCATATCCAGCCATGGATTTACTTACACCTGCAAGGGGAAGGCCAGTTGGAGGAGCCCCCAGGATGCCACAAGTCAGGAAGCATTAGGTCTCCAAAACTAAGGGACAATCCTTTAACAAAATACCTCTACAAAGAGGTGAAACCATAGCCTAGACGTGAGGAACTCATTGCAGATGTCCGTCACCAAAGCCGAGTATAGCCCCAACTTCTTTTTAAAATGTACGCAGCAATATTAATTGCTAATCAATAAAAACTAGCAAAAACATGCAAAAATCCAAAGTGGATGATAGTTTAGCATGGTGACTTCTGAGTTACAAAGCCACTTGTCTTGCAAAAGCCACTTCAGCTTAGTCTGAAACTTACAATATCTAAACCAACTGAATCCAGTTTTCTTTACAGGGCATGCCAAAAAGTTCATGTTGCCAAAAATTCACATTATTTTTGGACACCAGTAGCAGCAGGCCCCATCAGCATGCAGGAGCACTAACACTTACTATGTGAGCACAATTCTGGGTAACACAGACTGGGGTCTCAATCTGTATGTTCACATCCAAAAGCATCATTCCGAAAGGTCTACTTACGATATGTGCTTGGGAATGTCCTCCTCCTTTTTAAAGCGTCCTGCCCATACTAGCACCTTTTTATCAAAATTTGTAGGCCTTCTGTCATTTTTGAAAGCTTTGTAACCTGTAAGAGATTTTATAAAGGAAAACACTGGGCTAAGCTTAAAGAAGAGAAGAGGAGAAAAGCTGTCGTTACAGGGGGAAAGGGACTGAAAGTTCAGAATGGCAATTTTCTATTCTGTGAAAGCCAAATGTGCTTTCTAATGTCAAAAGGACTCAGCAGCTGGTATGAGACACTTTGTTACATTTGCAGCTTATTTCATTTTTCTTACCTTTTTCTGCCTTTAGTTTAGGTAGGTTTTAAACTAAAAATCTCTTCTAACCATCCTGATTAAGGAGGGAAAGGATGTGGGGCTGAAGTCACCCAAGCCCACAGCATGCTCTCACCCTGTTAGCATCTTGCTTTTAAATGGCCCAACTACTGAGTTAAGCAAGCTGCCAGCAGCACTAATAACTCCTCGACAGCATCTCCCTCTAAAAGCACTGAGGGAGAGATGTCTGTTAAAATACAGCCTGGTGGGAGGCTGGCAGTCATTCCTATGCGAGCTGGGTACCACATTACTGTACTCTAATGATGATACATTACACCCCACCAGACTACTACAATGATGCCATTAGCTTGCTGTCACCCTTAGCACAATGAGAAAGGGACTCCGGCTCCTCTTGATGGAAACAAGCCCAATGACAGGCCATGACGAGGGCAGCGGCAGGGAGACCCTGCAAAAATAGGGTAGCCATGGCTAGCTGAAATCCTGGCTTTTTGCATTGCACGCCTGTACAGGTGGTCATCACAAGGTAGCTAGGACTGCTCAAGCACCCAGGTAGGTGCACCCAAGATGTTAGGTTACAGTGCCCTGTGCTTGTAAATGTGGGACTGGTGTTTAGAAATGCCCCACGGTTGACCAGGGCATGCAGGAAGGGATGGACATGAAGATGCCCCCAGTCTTGGTGTCCTGCATTCCCTGGCTGGTGCTTGGCTGAAAGGAAATCACTGCTGCTACAGAACAGGGCACAGGGAGTATCTCTTCCTACCTGCACTGAGACGGTGAAATTACATTGAGTGCCTTGGCCCCAGGCCTGCTCATGCATGCCAGGACTTGTGAATGGCTGAAAAGTCCCAGGTGCAAGTCTTGGCACCCAGACCCCCAGGTAAATTTAATCTCCTGCTTCTCCTGTTTCTCTTACAGAGTGCCCATGAGACCAGGAGAACTACATCTGAAATACCAGCAAGTGTCTGCAGCAAGCTAAGATGCATCGCAAAAAGGACAGGCTCCATCCCAGGGAAGACAAGGGCAAAGCCCCGTGCTGGAGACCCACAGCCATCCGACGGGAGCACAGGCAGCCCCATACAGCCCAGCCTTGCTAGAGTGAGAATTCTGCAGGCGGTGGTACAGATTAAAAAGAGAAACTATCTCCATGTCAGGGAGCTTGCCCATGTGGGAGCAGCCCATGCCTGCTGCCTGCCACAAGCACGCACAGCTGTGGATGTACATCTGGCAGGGAGTGTCGGGGGAGCAGAGCGGTGCAAGTCTGCTGCTTGCACCAGCCCTGCACATGCAGTAACATGCACTGGTCCTCCTCTGGAAACCTGGCAGATGAGTAGGAGGAGGAACATTTTTTTTTAATTAACAGGTTCCCTGAGATGAAGTATCAGTTTGTATTTACTGCCATAAGAGGAGGACTATTTAACACAAAAAACTCTATCCCTGTGCACAGTGCTAGTCAGAGCTCTCAATTTACTCCATGGCTCGGGAGCGTTTGTAAACCCAGGAGATGCGACACTGCAGCAAGGCAGCCACAGATGACAGCAAGGGTCATTTTCTCACCCTTTCCTGCAAATACCCTTTTCCTCCGTGCTGCAGCATGAAACAGCGACCAAAGCCTTTCTACCCACCTGGATTAGCCGTCTGCAAAGCCTCGTCCTGAGCGCCCTTCACTTTGTCGCCGATGGCTCTGGCAGGGTGCAGGGCTGGCCGAGCCACCCGCTGCCACAGCCCGGGGCTGCGCCCCAGCAGCCACCCCAGCATCCTGCCCCGGGGCCACTGCCTCCCCACCGGCCTGGGAGCACGTGGGGGGGGACCAGAAGGAGCCCAGAAGGTTATTAACGTAAAACTACCCCTTCCTCTAAGAAGGGAGTAGTACGCGTTTCCACCCTGGCTGCCAACGGTTTTTGCTTGCGTCACGATGACTAGTCAAATTTATCGCCTGCGTTTACCAAAACGACACACCTTCTGAGCTAGGCAGGCAGAGATCACTGCTGCGGCAGCTCATGCCCAGCCCAGGCTCTGCCCCAGGCTCTCCATCCCAAGGAGCTGGTCAGAAGAGCAATGGGTATTCACATTATTTTCTCAGTCCTTACTATGGTAGGACTGAAATAGGACAGTGTGCTATATTTCCCCCAAGACAGGCTTAGCGACTGCTAATTATCACAGCCAGTTAAGCTGTTAGAGTTCTTAATTGTTTTCAGCTAAAAAATAATCTTGCAAATCAGTTACATTAAAGACTTTCTGAAGAGGAGCAGTGTTTCCCCTATCTCAGAATAAATATGGTTTGGCAGAAGGAAACTAAAGCTGATGTTTGTGGCTATGAACGCGGATGGGGAGTCCATCTTGCATCCAGACTGCCAACTTTCCTGGTAAAGAAAATACTTCAGGTTTAAATCAGTAAACTAAGAAATTATGTCAAAAACCTCAGGTGATGTAGCATTTGTCAGTCAGTAAAATTGTCATAGAAATGTAGCAGTACCTATAAAGTATTTGCCCTCTTTGAATTAAATTTCCACAAAGTCTGGATAGTGCTGGGTGTTTTCCATCACATCAGCTGTTCTAACCAGAGAATTAACCAAAAACAATGCTATTTTATCACTTCGAAGTTTCTCCTACATTGTGCACAAAATTCTTCCTGATGGGTCAGGAAATGGAAATGCAAAATACGTGTCTCATTTGGAGCAGTGGGGTATTTACTCTCCTTTGACATACAAGGCTCTAAAGCTGATTTACAAGTAGGGAAAAAATCCAATTGAAAGGGGGAAACCGGTTGCTAAAAGGAAAAATTTCAGAACTATTTAGTAGTTCTGTCAAATGCAATATTGCAGATAATCAAAGTGTGTCTAAGAGCAAGGGGAGGAACTGCAAGTGAATATTGCTCAGGATGTTGGCATGGATATTCTTTAAGGACTGAGAGGATGAAAGATGTGAGACAGATACATCTCCAGCTACCCTTCTCCTGGCCCAAAGGAAAAACTCTGCCATTTATAGACATGTTTTATATTTTTTGAGAACATGAAGTTATTGATACCGAGGAAAGAAGAAACTTGCAGCAACGACAAATGCCGTTTTTCCTCTTTCATGAAACCTACACAATGCATCCGGACATAACACAATGTCTTTAGCTTAATTTGCTTGTAATTCGGTAAAGCAAATTAGATCCATTTCCAGATTAGGAACCCATACAGAAAATAAACAGTAGTTTGAGCTTCCAGCTGCAAACAAGACCTGCAAACAAGCAGAAATCAGTGGATGTGATTATGCTGGAAGAAGCAGAAGGAAAACCTGGTAAAGTCACTGATGATATTTGTGTCCTGCTCAAGATTTCCCTGGGAGGAGATAGGCATGAGGAGGAGGAAAGGTGCATTTATAGCACGAATTTTACAGGGCTTAGCACCCTGAGCATCCCCGCAGGCTCCCTTTGCACCTTTCAGGAGAGCTGCTGAGTGGAAAAGAGGCATTGTACACCTGGACATCCCTTACTCCCCAAGCCGGATGGGCAGGAGGGGCTGGGGGGCAGTGGATGGGACGTGCTGCCGCAATGCTCATGTCGCACTTGGAGCCGCCTGAACCCACAGGGGCTCCAGCCGTGCAGAGCTTTAGAGCATTTTCACTTTAACAGGCACTCTCCAAATGCTTATTGCAGAAGTGACTATCCTTACATTGTGTCTGATTATGGATTTGAAGAGGGGAAAAAAACCCAAACATTTTTATTTTATCTCTTAGTTTCTCAAACGCAGAGAAAATCGTTGGGTTTTCAGGCCTCCAGTGCTTATCCACCTAGGGGTTGCCAATTGTTTCCTCTAGAAGACACACCAGCTAACAGCTGTATTAATCACGCCTGCTGTGAGCAAAAAAGCACTTCAAGATTTATTATGCCAGCATTTAGAAGTGCAAAGACACAGAGGTCCTCATGAAACCACAAAGGCAGTTACTTGCTCTTGAATTTTACTCATTTCTCTGGCACTGTGAATGCTTAATGCCGGGGTGAGTTTTACTGCAGTGCATGAAAGCTAATAAAAAGTTATATACACCACTGCGTTAGGAAATCAAGCTTTCCCTTGTGCACGGTGGATCTCTCTCAGGCCCAGAGCATCTTGAATCCCTTCCTGAACAGCAGAGAGATGCAGAATGCTCTTGGGCCAAGGTAGCCTTGTATGCAGCCTGATGGCCTTAGTCCTCCTTAGACATGTTATGTGCCTAGCCCAGTATAGGCACGTCTGCCCCCTCCCCCAGGTTACAAAACCTCCCCATGAGGCTCATCCACTCACTCCCCTTATGAAGCTATCACTTCATACCCATCAGTGACTCATTAGCAGAGTGCAACCATTATTTCATAACCATAAAGCTCACAAACAGAAAGTTTATTGTACAGCAGCAACTTGTTCAGAGATGCAGAATTAGCAAAATTAGGCTTAAAGCACCATCTTCTCCTCCTCCCACATCCTTCTGCCAGGAGAAGAGCAGGACCCCAGCTCCTCAGCAAGCCCTGGACAGTACAGATAATAACTCACACACTGACTAACTGTACAGACATCCCCCAGATTTCCTCTGACCCTTGCTGAAAAGGGAGAGCGCAGATCTGAAGGTCTTTGAGTTACAAAGGAGCAGGCTAGCTCGGAGAGAGCAGAGGATGGTTCACAACTGTGGTGGTGGGGCAGACTCTTGACATTTCTGGGTTTTGTGTGAGAGTGACAGGTAGTTTTAACACTTGCCGCACACTGGTGCCAACACTGAAGATGGAAAGCTGAACACAAAACCTCACAGGACTCCATCCCAGTTCTGCATCATCTTCACACCCCTTCTGCCACCTTGGACTCTGCTCTGGCAGCTGACTCTGCAGCAAGGACTAGCAGCCAGTCATCGTCCACTCCCTAAATGTACACAAAAACGTTTGCAGAACTGGAACTGAAAGGCCACAATATAAAAGCCATCGTTCTTCGTAAAAATCTATTGCTCTTTGATTTCTGACTAACTTTATACTGTGATTCCCAGTACCTTAATTCTGATTACTGTCAGCCTATTGCAGCAATGAGAAAATTGAACTCAAGTTCTCTTTACCTGTTCTTCTTCTCCTTTCAACAGTCACAGGAATGAAAAGGTTTATTCCTCCAGAAGCCCCAGGATCCCGCACATCTCTTTACATCTCCTGGTTAATTTTCATAAGATCGCACTACAAATTTTTTTAGTCATCTACACAAAAGGATTCATAGGAGTATTCAACTGAAAAAAAGTATTACTCTGTAAAGCTGTTTTCATGTGCAGTGTCCTCAAAACCAAATGGCTTACCATCAGGGTCTGTTTTGCATGCCATGCAAACTTTTTACATGAGGGCTTAAAGAAGGAGCAGAAGATAATCTTATCTTAAAATTCTTTGCCTCCCCCCCATCTAATTAAATATGCAGCAGAGCTCTGTCTTGGTTCCTAGATGAGATAAACAAGCAATCCTGGATGGGCTCATGAAATTCTGAGTCAGGAAATATTCCTCCATGCAACTGTGTATTCTCCAGCAGCACAATTTAACACAGCAAGAGAAAGGAATTGCTTTGAAAAGTCCCACTTACCTGCAGACTCCCAGCCCAAGAACCTGTCCCTCCTCTCTAAGGTCCCCAGAGAGCAGCACTCCCAGGGCTTCAGTTCTCTCCAGGAGGTGAGTCACATCCTCCCCATATCAGGAAATCATCTACCCTAAGGAAACTCAAATGCAAATCCCAAGAAACTAAAAGCTCCTTAGCTATTTCTCACCATGGCCAAGTAAAATCAAGGGAAGAGTCACAGCATCTTACAGCAAAACCAGACTTAGAGGATTTGTAAAGAGCCCTGAAAACACGCACCAGCATGAGGCTTTAATCAATTCAGGACAGTCAGATTAATTTTTTCATAATCTTGAGTGTTATCAATAAAACAAGGCATCTACTAAAAGAGAGCAGTGACAATTGAGTCCCTCCCTTCTTTCTGTGTTAAACTTCAGCTTTGCTTTAAAAAAAAATGAAATCAGTATTCCTCTATCCAGTTACTGAAAGGACCTGCATTTTCTACCAATATTGTCCCTATTCCTCCAAATTTGGTAGTATTGTAAGCGAAACTGTAAATGCAAAAAAAATTCGTGGTCTTCCTCAAGCAAGATAAGATGTACTTGCAAAAAAAAAAGCCAGGAGTCACTGTCTGATCTACTTACAGAGATAAGAGTCACTGTCTGATGCTCTTACAGAAACACGAAGACAGAAGTTACCGCCTGATGTACCTACAGCTTAAAGCTATTGTCTAAGTAAAGAGGACTTGTGGCCCTGAGTTGGTCAGAACTAATTGATGGTTGATAAAGGGACTTCCATAAG
>JAVKLA010000039.1:14165113-14203884 GCA_034782735.1 Sagittarius serpentarius | reverse complement strand
CCTTTCTGCCTCCCCCGCCCCTTCCCCTCCCTAGGTATTCTGTGACTACCACGGACACTCCCAGAAAAAGAATATGTTTCTTTATGGCTGCAGCATCAAGGAGACCTTGTGGCAAGCAGGCTGCATGGTTGACACAGCTGTTATCACAGAAGATGTTGGCTACAGGGTAGGTCCTCTTTGTTCCTTTCTGCGTTTACTGGTGTGTATGTGCATCTACACAGCTAGTTAAGATAAGGCCAGCTTACAAATTTTGGAGCTAAGTGCAAGCTTCCCTTACTCCAGAGGAGTAATGTTCCGGAGAGTTTCAAATCATGCATAATATCTTCATGCACCAGATATTAGCAGGAATATTGTCAGTAGTTGGGTCCCTATTTCTTTCATTTTTGTAAGATGCTGTGTTATAATCTTTGGCTACAGACTAATAGGACAGCAATATTTTTGTGTATTTTAAAATTTCTAAATATACATACACTTTTGTCCCCTCGCCCCACCATAATATGAAAATAAATAGGAATTACGTAATGGTTAATGGTAACTGAGAAAATTACAATGTGCCCCTGTCCTACTCAGTTGAATTGCTTCATCACAAAATACTCCTGTTCACCCTGAAAACACCAGAGAATTCAATGGGTGTTGCAGAGACCTAACATGGTGGAGTTATCTCCACAGCCAGTGCTTGGTGTCATAGCTAGGGCAATTTTTCTGGAATTAGAACAAATACTAAAATGTGTTTTATTTCTGCTTCGTGTGAATGTCTCGTCCATTAAACTGTTCTTTGGATTTCCTGCTTGTCTTTTTGTTTGTTTGTTTGTTTGTTTGGATGATATTTTCCTCTTAAATGACAAATTTCTGTGGAAAAAACCCAATTTTATAAGCTCTAATTATAGTCTTAAAAAATGTTAATTTCACAAAACATTAACTGTGGCCTTAAACTGATTATAGAGGTATAGCTTGGTTCACTCCAACCTGGAAGAGGCTGAAAAGTCTTTTTCAGTTTACGTCTCTCTATAATTTTTGCTGCTTCAGCACCAATACTAATTATCCTCCCATAAGGGTGCCACATCTTCCGTGTTCATCGTACGGCGTTGTACACAGCATACTGAAACTTTACTCTGAGGAAGTGCTCCAGTGTTCATCGTGAGGGGTCCCTGTGGCACACACTCTGTTTCACAAAGAAAGCGGGGAGGGTACCTACAGTCAGGACCTCTTTTTTTGTGTTTGGATTCAGAGGGCTTGAAAAAGCTGAGGATGGTTTGCTGTTACACAAACAGAATTCAAATGCTGCTGTCAGCATCTGGAGCCTGTCTTGAATCTGCAATGAAGAAAGGCTCCAAGGCTGTCCAAGAATACACTGCAGTGGCCTACAAGAAAGATTTTTGTGGTTCAAATCCTCTCTTTTGCACAAAACAGGAGATGGGTGCCTGCTGCAGTTCCTTTCTATGGGTCCCCCTCTTCCTTCTTAGGCTGGGGAAACTGGGTATGTAGGAGAACACGTCTGCAATTGCAAACTGCAGCAGATAACCACCCCTGTCTCGGACCTGCTTCCTTGCACTGTTTGTACAGGTGTCTCTCCTGCCTTCTGTAGGTAGTTGGGGATTAATCTAGCCTCCATGACTGATTTTTCTCCCCAGGAGCAGGAACCAAATACCTCAAGAAAATATTGGGTTTTGGAACAGCCTTTGCCTCATATGTCAGAGGCTCAGCTGCCGCCCTTGGCAATATACAGGAGTAAGAGTCTTCATTACCTTCTAATATTTGGTGGCCTTGGGTGACTTGCGCAGCATTGGCATCGCAAAGTCCAGCTTGAAGATTTGTCCTTTTGATAGCCATTCCAGGCCCCTTTGACAGCAATCTCTGCAGGGACATCAGGAAAGAAATATAATTTCATTCTCTCCTAATGGGACTGGAGGTTTATGGGCCGGGTCCTGTGTGAGGGGAGTAGCTTCCTTTGCTGTTGTACACGCTAAATCCAGCTGTGCATGAGAAAGGGAACACAGTCACACTGCTGCATTATCGTAAAAGCATCCTTTAAAAGGGTGTGTCTTCACTCTTTCAAAATATACTATTGAAAGATAATTAATGAGAAGAGTAAGTAGAGAAGAAAGAACCATTAGCGTGAAAACCAGTGAACACTGGTAAAATGAAAAGAATATTAAATTCAGATTTGCTAATGCTCCTAAATAAGTCCTGTGTACAGAGACATTACTGTTACCTGCCAGTGTTTTTATTTAATTAAATGTAAGAGATTGATTATGCATATAAGTTCAATTGTTTTAAAAAGCTAAACTGAATTAAGGATCTGTTAATTGTATTTGATAGTATATATTTATAAAAAAATCTGTGTGTTGGTTCAGATAAGGGCAAAATGAAAACTATCTGAACCTTCACATACAGTTTAACTGGATCTCGTGATTGTGCTGAGGCTTATAAATGTCTCGGAGATATGGCTCTGCTGCACTTTTAAAATTCCTGTTCAACCCAAATCCAGGAACACCTGGAAGCACTGCAGGAAAGCATACTATTTTGTGATCCCCATGCAGCAAGTAAGGTAATCCAGAAATGTTGGATGCTTTGTCTAAGGCAAGCAGTCAATTTTAAAGATTTTTCTGTTCAGTATGCCCACAGGAAAGGGACTGCTGTACCTCTTAGTAGCACACTGGAGATCTTGACTTAAGGTCGATGCTCGTGGTGGTCTCAGATTTAAAATGGAATCTCTTGCTTTGTTCCAGTTTCTTCTGCCTCAGTTTTTTAATCTGAAAAATGGACCTTAGATCTTTAGACCTGTATCTTCTAGAACTGGTAAAGTCCATTGACAGCTGTAGCCAGAATATAATGAAAAATGAAATCTGCTTTTTTATGTGTACGGTTGTGTACAGTTAAGCTGTTTGCAAGTGATACTGCAAAACAGTTTAGGGCAAAGATTTCTCATTCACATCAAACATGTTTGAGGAAAAGACGTTATTCTTTCACTTTCAATGAAACCAAATATTCCCGTACAGCGCTATGAAGTAAAGCTCAACAGAATGGAACTACAATTGCTCAGAATCAGTCAGTGAAACTGATTGTTATTGGAAAGTGAAATTAGCTGGTTGGCTTTCACCGCCCAAACTGAATGAAATTCAAGGGTAAATGCCATTAGCAATAAGTGGGAACTCCTTCTATATGATTCCATTCAGTTCAGATGTTTAAGCAAGCTGTTGTCAAAGAAATCATGAATGTCCTCATTGTGCTTGCTCTTCTCTAGATGGATCAAGTGGTCTTTTGGCATACGTTGTGGTTGGTATACCAGCACTAAAATTTAGAAACGCACACGCATGTACACATGTGCGAGTATATGTGTGTGTGTACCTAAAGGTCTGGTTTCTACATAGAGCACACCTAGTGTTAATGTATCTAGTATGTGTTTTTATAGAGTGTAAAAGTAAAATATTTAGCACTGTTTAATGACTAAGTGTTGCCTCTGCGCTGATGGAAATACTTGATACTGCAGTGTATTAGGAGTGTTTATAGATGTTGTTGGGAAATATGATTTCTAGAATAAGAAAATCACTTGGGGCTAAGATGTAAATCTTGCTGTGTTTTCATGATTGCTTTTTATTGTGATTCTCTAAACGAAGTGTATAAAATATATCATTTGGACTCAGATGAGAATATTTTGGTTTGTTTCACAATGCAAGTTAGTTAAATGTTGAGCTCTATTTTCATATAATTATGTGCGACCTTCCGTGAGAATACGCATCCCTTTGCTCTGCTCTGTTCTGCGTTCAGACAAAGCTCCTCCCATAGCTGAATCCCTCGTCAAATTGTGGATGCATGATGGGAGGAGATATAGTACATCTGTAGAGGGGAGAAGGGGAATATCAGGTACTGAACCATGACTGCAGCCCTCTCGGCAACACAACAGGAAGGTGTAGGTTAATGTCAAAGCAGCATGAAAACAAAGGTCTGTAAGTGACTTCAGCAGTCCCAAACTATTGGGTGTGAAAATGTTTGCTTTTGAATGAGATATACCAAGTGTACTGGATATTTTGCATTCTAGTCTGTGGGAGGAAACAAATGTTTGAATGTGAATATTTCACAAGGGATGGACGTAATGCAGTGGTTAGAGCTCTGAGTAAGAGTGTCTACAGATAGATTTGATTATATACACATTAAAAACCACAGGTCTGTTTGTATACGTGTGTTTGATATAAACACGTGCACATCTGTTCAATTCATTTTCTCATCACGGCTGATACTTTCTCATAGACTCTCCCTAAAATCCTGGATAAAGTGGCCCCTGCATTTGTCATGAGCAGCTGCAGCTTCCTGGTGGAGAAGTCCCGGGAGTCGACGGCCCGGGTGGTGGTATGGAAGGAAATGGGTGTGTTGAGGAGCTACACCATGGAGAGTACATACTGCGGCTGCAGCCACGGACTCTACAAAGTGAGTAAATCTTTCAAAGAAGCCTGTGCCACCTTCCTCCTACTGCCCATCTCGTGAGCTTGGAAAGGTAAAGCAGAGGAGATAGCCGTTGTCTTGATGCTTAGCGTTGTCTGCTCTCTCCAGACCCATGTAGCCATGCTCTGAGGTTTCATTTAACAGTGAAATAAAAAGAAAATCCAGTCTGGAGCCAAAAGCATTGAGCTGAAGGAAGGAGTGTTTTTGAGATGATACAGGGCACTTGTCCTTATAAGGGTGTAAGCAAAATTGTAAATACAAAAAAAGGAATTTGTGGCCTTGCATTCCTCGAGCAAGATAAGATGTACTTGCAAAAGACAGGAGTCACTGCCTGGTGTACTTACAGAGATGGGAGTCATTGTTTAAAGGCTAAGCAGTAGATAACAGGAGGCCTAGTGACAGATAAGCCTGAAGTTATTGTCTAAGTAAGGACGACTTGTTGCCCTGAGTTGGTGAGAACTAATTAATGGTTGATAAAGGGACTTCCATAAGGACTGAGCGTGGGTAAAGTCAGAATTCATCAAGCGGACACTGTGAGGAAGACTATGGACTGTCACTAGAGACCCTCAAAAGAGCAGAGACTCATTTTATTAAGTATGTGTAATGAAGATGCGTGTATTATAATTAGTTCCAGGAAATAGAATGAACACGCATGATTATTCCAGGAATTGTAATGAATATGTAAATAACTGATCTATATAATCATGTACTGTTTTAAGTTTTGGTGTGCACGATAGGAGGAATTATCCCCCGTGCATCCAGCGCTGCAATAAAGAATGCCTGCCTTCTGAAACTTAAAGACAAGTCTTAGGGGGTTCTTTTATGACCAACTTTTATGGTAACAGTATCACTACAATTTGAAAAATCTTGCCTAGAAACCATAAATAAGACACCAAGCCACACTACTAAAAAATAAACAAAAAAAAACTAACAACCAGACAAACCCACCAACTCTAGTAAATCTTGCCTAATTTACACCATATGAATCTTTTGGCCTCAGTCTCTTAATAGGGAAATGTAATTGATGTAACACACTTGGTATTTTCTACAACAGGAGCAGTCATTTCCCCCAGGTGAAAAAGATCTGTGTTGCTCTCTGTCTGCCACTAACACAAGAATGGGCAGGATTTGGCCCTGAGTGCGTTGGGTCTGAGAAGAAGTGCCCAACATTGCAAGGATAAGGATCTACAAATAATCCTTATCTAGGAAGATTCATCTTCTCAGCCATTAAGCACATTTATTCTTAAGGGAGTAAACCCCAATTAACAGCCTGGCTGTTTTGCTGCTTAAGGTGTGTTCACCTCTGGAACAGCACTAGAACCCACTCCTACCTCTCCTGATGGGAATGGAAATGTCTACAAACAGGGGACACTGCTGTAGCCAAGAGGACCCATAAGCCACACTTGCTTTGTTCCCTTCATCGGCTCCAGGTTTTTAGCTAAGATGCAAGAGAATATTTGTGGGACACAGGAATGCAGTTATGAATTGTCTTAATAGGAGTGAAATTCAGTGGAGTTTGTGAGCTGGACCTAGAGTCACTAATCTCTGCAAACAAATACTAAAAAGGGACTTGGGATGGGTCTGACGTCCCCTTGGTACAAAGTGCAGGTTTATAACAGCTGGTGTTAGAAGGACAAAGCTCACAGCAGCAGCAGTTAGTCATTGCTCTGGCAAAGCACCGATATGACCTTTCCCAGGGTTTGGGGTGATCATATGGAGACAATGAAATGGCATGTCACCTCCAGCACAGGGTGACTTGGCACATGAAACAGCTGCCTACGGACGGGCAGAAACGTGGGGTGGCTGCTAGAGTCCAGCTTCATCATGGAGTAGCAGCCAGATGCAAGCAGCAAAGATGCCAGGGCTCACGGGAAATCCTCCAAGGTGTTGTGAAGAAATTGCAGCTTTTACAACCAAGGAAATTAATGCATTGATGAGCTTTGAACCAGACCACTGATTTCTGGAATAATGCACAACTGGACCATAGAGCAAAAATGTGCAAAACCCTGAAAGGAAAACAAAACCATCAGAATCCTACCAATTTACATTTGGACTCAGAGTATGGAGAACCATTTAATTTAAACCTTCTCCACACCTGTTTCCCCAGCTGAGCCTGAGAAACACACTGACAAGGACAGGCTTGTTGTTCACTTGTCACTTAATGATTTCCTTTCCTGAGAAAAATGGCATTGTCTTCAAAACCAGATGCATTTAGAAATTTTTCAGTCCATTAGTCAATAGTTTAGGGAAAAAAGAAACCTGATTTTAAAAGAATGAACAGCACTGTGTGGAAACATCTTTTCCCTGCACTTGTTTTAATATAAGGATGACTTACATTTTTTCAGCTCCTGCGGAGAAGTAATGTACCATCGATCAGGCCAATAAACCTGCTGAGATCGTTAAGAGCCCCTGCACTGTGGGGTCAGATTTCCCCCTTTAGTGACTGGCTGAATATGTATGCAATCAATACAGGAGCAAATGTGTCCTGGGTAACACAGCGGGAGGCACTACCCTGGGGACAGTTTGTCCCAGGAATGCACACCACAGTAGTCCATAACAGGGCCAGGTGCCTCCTCAAATTTATGAACTGTGTCTTGACAACCCCTCTAAAGAGACCATAAAACTCTTCCAAACACTCCTGGGTGAGACACAAGCTACCTGCAGGACGACATTTACTCCCAGCATCTTTTATGTGGCCAAAGGGACCATCAGGGCAATGCATCTTCTAAAAGATGCACAGTCCCCCAAGCGCAGCATGGAGGGGGCAGGAGAGTGAAAATCTGTCACACAGGGTGACCGCATAGCGGTCCGGGGGCTTTGGTGACACAGTGTTGTCTTGGTGCCTTGTTCAAACCACCGGCTACATCTGCCTGCACTCTTTGGGACCAGCTCATGCTGTAGGGCTTAGACTTGGGCGGGTGACTCCTCTGCCCCTCGTTTGTACAGTGCCTTGCACAAGCGAGTCCCAGGCAGTTACTGGCACTCCTACGTAGTACGGTAAAAAAATAATGAGGAGGAGGGCAATGAGAGACTAATCTTGGGAAGATAGATAATGATTACAGGGGGGCCAGGAGCTGCAGAAAAAGAAATTACATCCTCGTAAATAGGACTTTACTTCTTCGACAATAACACAAAGCTGTCCTGCATTTTCTGGACTATGTATGTCGTGGAAGCCATACACAAAGCCACTGCAATGGGCTGTCTTACGGAAAGAGGGATTTGTTCAAGAATAGAGCTTATCATAGATACATGACATGCTTCCAGTGTGCTACTCACATTAGGTGGGCAGCTCTCATTTGCTTAGACTTCAGGAAAACATCTCTCACAGGTACAAATACTATGCTTGGAGAACTGGAGACTCTTAAAAAAGAGGTAAGCTGGAGAAAGAAGTGGCTAAAGTGGGGATGCTGTCACTAAGTTCACACAGAGATTGGCGAGAAGGTCGTCTAGGAAAACTGGATGACCTCAAGGGCTTGTGTTGTAGAAATGGGACAAAGAGCACACAGTGCAAGGTCAACTCTTTGGGCCTAAGGATGAGGACTTCTGGATGCTTTAACTTTGAATGACATCCAAGTGGATGCTGCCATGGAAAAAGCAGATGAAATACTAAGATGTACAAGCAACATCATTCCAGCAGAGAGGAAACAGTTTTAGTATCCTCATATGAGGTGTCTGGAATAGCCTGCACTGCTCTGGTTACTCAAGAAGAGAAGGAAGAAAGGAAGAAATGAGAGGAATGTGTCTTTTCCTTGGCTAACAAATTACAACTGGAGAGGAATCATGGTAGGTATCTCCCTGAGAAACTCAATGCCAGAGAAGAAGGGCAGTTAGGTAGGCTAAATCACAGCACTGATACCTGAACAAAGGGTGTAAGATGCTCATGATGGATGCCAAGGGCTGCACTTTTCCTGGTGTTGCTCCTTGTACTTTCCAGCAAAGGGGCAGGGGCTGTCTCCATCCTCACATTAGCTAATGAAGTACACGTCGGTAACACAAACAGCCAGGCTGCACGGCTCACCAGGCTCCTGCAGCGCTGCTGGGAAGCTTGACTTTGGGCCATAACTGCACAGCCAGCGTTCACAAAACAAGTTTCCAGGGAAGCAAAATAACACACCGAGGAAATAATAAGCAGCAATGTAATCAGATGTGAGAGGGAGATCATTTCATTACCTGAACCAGGCCTCATTATTCACCATTTCCCTGGCAAGAGCTGATAGATGCAGGCTGATGAATCTTAGCACTCCGGACGAGCGGGAGGAGTGCCGGCTCAGTGCTGCCGCATGCTAAGCAGGACCAGAGAATCCAACTTTCAGCAAAAAGTCCAAAAGGTAAAATATGAACTCATCTGTTGCACTACTGCAGTGAGATGAGAGAGGGGTTTTACCCACTGCTCCCATGGTCTTACCGAGTAACCCTGGCCGTGGGAATGCCGTGGCTGCTATCTGGCCCGGAGGAGCAAACCAAACTCTAAACATCCCAGGAATAACAGGGGATCTGCCATGTGGTCTGCATACACTGGTGACAGGTGCAAGGGCCAGAGTTGGCTCTTTAGGGAAAGCCTTCCAGGACCAACAGTATCAGCTGGAGGCTGCCCAGGCTGTCCTGGCAGTTAAACATCATCCTGGGCCCGGTGATGACACAAGGAAGACATGAACAGAGAAAGAGGCAGCAGCATCAACATGGAAAAACACAATAGCGTGGGCCTTTGCCCACTTCTGTGCACCTTCGTTTCATCAACACAGTTGCCCATTGCCACAGTGGCCATTCCTCCCTTTAAAAAAACAGGTAAAAAGCAAATACACCATTCACTGTACACAATTATTAAAAAAAAAAACAGCAATCCAAACCAAGCAATGCTAAAGAAACCATTAGAAATGGGGAGCAAAGCTCTTTAACATAAATGAGTTCCCAGAGTTGCAAAGACTACCTCTGTTTTTTTCTATACTTTCTGCATACCTCACAAGCAACGTGGCCCCCAAATTTCATATGGAGAACCAGAACATTTGGCAAGGCTCCTCTGGAAGGAGCTTAGACACTAACAGCCAACATAAGATGAAAACCTATTCAGAGAGGAACAGGCATGTCCTGACATCACAGGGAAATGCTGCCCTCATCTGTCTTCCAGTGACAGGTTTTATTTTCCTGCCTGCCGTGCCTAAACCATTCATCACTTCCAGAATGAAAAGGTGACTCTATTGTTGCAACCAACGCCGAAGTCTGGGCCTGGACCTCTGTTTGCACTGGAGCCATTAAGCAATGCTGTCGTCGCTATCTGGAGTCAATATGACCATGTCGCTGCAATGTAGTTTAAATGTACAAATATCTTGATTCTCTGTATTGAATGTGGTGTCTTGGCCCGAAAGAAGAAAATGACTTAGACATTCTTTATAAAACTAAAACCGACCAAAGAAAAAAATAATCCCCAATGTGAGGTGAGTGGGAGTACTGAGAGGCAGCACTGGGGTTCAGCAAGAGCAGAGCAACCCCTGCTCCTGCAGCGATTTGCACGCTAGTGCACTGGGCAGCCGTCTGGGGATCTGGACGCCTGCAGCCCAGCCTGTTACAGAAAGCCACCGAGAACAAGGCTGGTTTGCCTCTTCCATCCACACTGGTAAAAATCCAGCGCGCACACGCATACACACAGAGTGGAGGCTCGTGTCAAGCACCATCGGTGGCCCTCAGGAAGATGAAATGAAGGAGAAAATGAACAGGCATTCATATTTCATAAAAGTATAAGCTTTAAAGTTGGAAGATTACATCTAGTAGATGACGTATAACACTAGCCAGTTCTGTATGGGTTTGGGGTGCAGAAGGAGCATCTGTTAAACCTCTGGGAGACAATGCCGCTGGACAGCCAAGGTCCTCAGGAAGTTAGCCCTGCTGAAACTGTGAGGGAGGGGCTGGAAAGTCAATGCTGCTGGTTCACAGTTTACTGGCATTTCTCCTTGCTTGTGCCTTTCCCCCTAGACTCCCATTCCCTTTGATTTTATTTTGTAAATCCTGAACTTAATCAAAGTCTGCATCTCCAAAATTGAATGTACAGTTACTCGGCGTCCTAATGCCTGGAGCATCATCCCAGCACAAGCAGACGGGTCTCGTTTGGTGGCACCAAACTGACTCTCTGGAGACTTGGGGCAGGGCTTTACGACCAGCCCCAGGGTTTGGATTCCAGCTGTGTGATTTCAGGGCTCCCACAGCAGCGCGGTCAGCTGTCACCCAGCCAAAGGCTGGAGCCGGCCACAGGCACTGCGCAACCGCAAGCTCTGACCAGCCTGGCAGCCAGGTGATGGGAACAAGGCTGGATGCTGCCTGCCCCACAAGCTCCACACTGTAACATCCAGGCTCTCATATCACTGTCTGAGGGGAGCAGGCTGGCCAAAGCTTGCCAGAAACATTTTGACCTGTGCAGAAATGCTTATTGGAATGTTTTAAACGGGTTTGTTGAAAAAAAAAAACCAAACTCAAATTTCTCAGGCTGCCCATAGCAAAGCTAGTCACGCTTTCCCTGCTTTTTGGTTATAGCAAGAAAGTCTGCACCAGAAGAAGTTCTGTCTTCCTGACTGCTTGAAGAGAAATAATGGAAGTCTGGAACTCCAGAGATTGTACACTACAGGGAGGTGCCCAGATGAAATTGTGCTCAGGCTCTGTGGAATATGAATCTGTTTGCGCCTGGCAGAGTGCGCACAGGAGAGAGAGAAAAATCAGTAGGATTCTCTTGGCAACAATCTACATTTTCTTGTAAATGAGTTTAAGTTTGCAAATATGAATCACATAGTTCAAGTTTTGCAATCCTGGACAGCTGTATGAGATCAAACCAAAGGCTCAGGCCAGCCAGCACCTTGTCTCGGAGACCAGCCTGCCTCTGACGCGCACCCAGGGAAGGAGCGTAGGAGCAGCAGAAGCATTACAGACCCACTTTCCTAGTATTCTCAAAGCCTTCCAAACCAGAGGTAGCATCTTGTTGAGTTTTGGGGTTTTTTTCGTTAGTTTTTCTGAATGATTTTGAAGCCATGCAACCATTTAGTACCAACACCTTTTAGCAAGGAGCTCCACAGCTGGACAAAACATTTCCCCATTTCACTTTAAAGCTGCCACCTGAGAAGTTCCCGTCTTTCCTCTGGTTCTAAAATTATTACAGATAGGGAATAGTCCCCTTCGTCATTCCTCTCGTGATTTCCTTAGGCGGCTATTGGCTCTGCTGCACAGCCCTGATTTTTGCAAAGCAAAATCCTTGTGCCTTTTACTTGCTTGTTGAGCAGAGCCTGTTCCTACACTCAGGCTGTCTTTCGGTGCTTTCTCTGTACCCCTTCAACTCCGCTCTGCCTTTTGGGATGAGGGAGGTGCACATCACATTCGAGCTGCACATGCACATTTCACCTCCACGCTGACCCCATGCTTCACTGAGGTTCAGTTTTACTCTTTCATAGTGGGCTGAGTTACCATGCATGGCTAAATCAGCTCCAGAAAGTTCTCTCTAGCCTTCTTGAGAATGTTTTATTCAGGAAGAACATCTTCTTCTAGTAGCTGTGGCTGTGCCATCAGTCAGCCTGACACTGATCGAGCAGAGCCAGCCCAGGTAAGGCTGCCATTTGCCACCGCATTTCTCCAGTGGAAGACCCAGTTTAAGCCGCTGCTCTGTCTTCCCTTCACCATAGCTTCTCACTCCCACACCACCTCCTCCCCCGCCTGGTCAGAGGCTGCTGTCTCTGAGTCACCTGATTGCTATGGCTCTAGTCTTTAGGGGATCTACTAAATGATCCTGTAACAAAAACTACCAGCACTGTTCATTTTTTGTTTGTGGTTTTTTTTTTAAACAGACCATTACACCAAACTGGTGTAGAGTAAGGTCGTTACGTCTTGCATAGCAATAAGCTCAACAGTATTGCTAACCAGGCACCAGGACCAGAGCTGGAGGGGTGGAGGGAACACAAACCTCTGAAACCAGATCTGGTCAAAAGACTCAACATGAAACTGCAGCTGCAATCAGCATGAGTTGATGAACCAGGTCCAGTTCAGAGCGGAAGAAAATCTCTCCCCACGTCCAGTTCAGATCACACGTATTTCATTTCCCTCTGCATCACTGAGTAGAGTGAGAGACTCTCCCACCGGGTCAAGAGGGAGGACAAGGAGAACCAGAGCCAGGACCAGAGCTGGTCTTCTGCCCTGTACGTGCTCATATACCCAGTTACCCCCTATTTTCACAGACAAGTAATCTACAAAAATCAGTGAAAAATACTTACATGGCAACAATCAGTTCTATATTCAGATTTCTTTCCTCGTTCCCTTCATCAAGTGCCATTTACCTACAGCCCATAGATTTCAGTTCATTTTTTTCCCTCCCGTATCTTGCCTACCCAAAAAGCTAAGCTACACAGAGGATCTGGAGCCTTCCTGGGACTCACAGGAACCTGAGATTAGATATTGGATCCCCGAATCCCCTTAAGGGAGGGCCACATGTTAACTTTTAAAAACTAACTAACTAACTAACTAACTAACTAACTAACTAACTAACTAACTAACTATCATTAGGGTAACATGTTTTTTTTCTTTAAAGGGTCCCCCCAGCATTTGCCTTATTTGCATCACTGAGTTACATTGGAAAAGATTTCTCTCGTCCTTCAGGCAGTTGCGACAATAATTTCCTCATTCCAAATCAAGAAGTCAAAAAGTCAGCTTCCTCTCCCTCACCGCCCTTCCAAAGCAGCGCAGATTGAGACAATATTTTTTTAAATTTCAAGAGGTGTTTCTTAGACTTCAGTATTTTTCTTCTTCAGTACTTTGTAGTCTGTATTTACGAACCTTCCAAAACAAAGACCATTTGGACTAAAAAGAAAACATCACCAAAAGCACTGAAACCAGTGTAAAACCTTTTGCCCCAGTAATTTCTTTGGGGCCAGCAGACATTGATTTGTTTTGAGACCAGTTTCAATTTGAACATTCTGGGATCTTCTGCTGGATCAGGCTTTGTGGAGCATTCCCAGCCCCTCCAAAAGGTGACTCACAGGAAAGGCGTGATTTTGCCCTCAACAGATGGGCTGCGCGATCACCTCCCGACTCCTGTGCAGCTCCCCAGCAAGTCAGCTCTGCTCACACACTGCTACATCTCCCTTCTCACTCATCCCTCTCCAAACAGCCGTGCTCCAACTGGGTGGCAGATGCCAGACCCCTCGGAGCCTGACTGCGGTGCCACGGTGCCCGCATCCAAGAAGGCTCGGCCGTGGATCTGAAGGCAAGCAATGACACAAAGCCCTGCCATAGGCCCACAAAAGGATGGAAAGTTGGATTTAAAGCTGAAACAAGAGAATAAAGCCTTCATTTAAAAACACGCGTGCTGCTTCCGGGTCTCTGCTGCTGCTTCTTACAAGAAAACAAAAACCAAAGCCAGGAAGGGGACACCTCAGCAAGGCCTCATCACCCGCAGGCGTGGAGAAAGAGAAGAGGGTGAGGCTCAGCTGAGCTCTGGGGACGTGGGAGTGGGCGTGCACAAAGAGTCACAAAATTGCCACGTGGGGCTGGAAAGGTCCCCTTACTGGGGCAGCCGGTCTGCCAAGAGAACCCGCGGTCAGCTCCGGCCTGCAGAGGCCAGAGGGGCTTTAACAGGGCAGCCGTATTGCTGCCGTAAGGCTCGTGTTGAGGCCACGCAGGAGTTCAACGGGAGCACCAGCTACCTTTTTCACACATCTGGGACTGGATAAAAAAAGACCTTTCCCTACGGCCCCTCTGATTCAAAGCTCCAGCGCCGTTCAGCAGCCGCCAGCCGGGCGGGAGCGCGCGCCAAACGGCCCAGCTTTACGGCTGCTGCTTAATAACGCAGCCCGCAGGGCCGCGGAGCAGGGAGCGAGGGGGCCAGCGCCCCGGGCGGCGCCGGGCCGGGCGGAGGAGCCGGGCCGGGCCGGGCGGGGGCTTGGGCCGGCCTCTCGCAGCCCCCCGCGCCCCGCTGCTGGGAGCGGAGCAGAAGGCGCGCGCGCAGGCTGCTCTCTGCTGGTGGGCGCGCCGCCAGGCAGCCCCGGCACTGCAAACCGGTGGCGGGCTAGGAATGAGATTAAACACTTCCTTCTTTTAAATTTGACGTCACGCCTACGAACGGTCTCTGCAACAGAAGCGACTTCGGGGTTTTACATTTGCTTTCCTGAGCTTGGCCCCTAACGAACCACTTTACATACATACCCGAATGCCAGTTGAAATACCTCTTTTTAAATGTTGCCGTGTTACAGGCGTGGCTTTCGGGAACTGCACGCGCCTGCGTTCTCTTTCCTGACTGAAAACATACTTGTGTTTTGAGCCAATCCAAACGAAATGTACGTCCTACTTTTCTCTTTCCAAGAGTTTTCCTTTCACTCCTGTTTAGCTGGATCCAAAGCAGGACCATTTTCTTTTTTCTCCTCAAAGTAAAAAAGCCCAAACCCCAGGCACTTCGACCACCTGCTCAGCACAGGGCATCCTCCCTTACCAGGAACGCTGCAACGGTTGGCACTGCTGATTTTTCAACCCAACACACACCAGGATGGTGGGCACCAGCCTGCGTGGGCGAGGAATACGCCCGGGTCTGGTGGGTCCAGCCTGCCTCCAGAGCAGTGCTGAGGGACAGCACTTCTTCATGTAACCCTCGGGGGCTATTGAACAACCCTAGATGCTGGGCCAGAGCTGTGACGGGTGAGGAATGTGAATGCCATCTCCTAAATACTCTTTGAGACTCCTCAGCACATGCCAGCAGTCAGCAACGTAAGGCGTAAATCAGCTCATCCAAAGAGAGCAACAGAAACTGGACGTGCCAGGAAGATGTCAGACATGCACAGGCTGAGAGGGATCCCAGCCCTGCCAGGGGCCAGGAGGGCAAACCTTGCCTTCAGAACTGGGGGGTTTTCTCATCTTGGAGAAAGGAGAAAGCACAACTGCATGCCCGGCCCTCGAGAAATTGCCTTCTGTCGCTCTCCTGGGAGGCCTTGATAGTGCAACATCATGAAAACAGCTCCTAGAAGCGCCTAAGCCAAGATCAGAGCAGAAGCAGCCTCAGAGCCCTGTGGGCAGCAGCAGGGGTTTCCCGCAGGGCGGTAGGTGGCTGGTATTAGCCTTCAGCATCTCTTTTGCCAAAACTGTCCTGGATTCTTTCTGAAGCTGGTTTGGCCAGGCTGCTTCCCCACCACCTCTTGGAGTGCTCTCACTCGTTACTTGCCTACCTTCTCTCTCCTTCCCAGAGCCTGTCCCTTCCCTGGTGTGAACTGCTGCCGGCTGTGGCAGCTCCAATGCGTGGTGCGCTGGGGCATGAGCACCGCAGCTTTGCAGCTCAGCCTCCCTCCTGCTCCCAGCCTCTCCACACATCAGGGCCAGTGACAGCACTGTGTTCTGCTCGTTCGTGGCTAGAGCAGCTGGAGTGCAGAAAAGGGGTCCTCTTCAACAGCTTCTGTTACAGGCTCAAATCCCACAGTCCTTTCTATAAATTCCTCCTCAATGTGTTTTCTGAGCCCACTCCAAAACAGGGCTATTGCACTAGATCCTAACTTCCGTAAGAAAAGGGTTCCTGGAGGTTGAATCCTTCCAGTTCAATCTCCCACAGGCTTAGGATCATAGAAGAGTCGGTGGTACTTCCCTTCCCACCAACTGCCCCCCCAGCTCCATACAAAAGGCTAAAATCTCAATTTCCAGCTCCAAAACCATTAAAAAGAGAAAATCACATTTTATTTGCCATAAAGTGTTGATTTGTCACAAAAACACCAGTATAAAACATACAGCAAGGTATGCAGCCTGGGCAACAAGCCACTACCTACACTCCTTCATGTCCAGAAAGAGTGACAAAGCCCTGAGAGGAAGTGACAGCTAGAAACCCTGCTGCACTCTGCCCGAGGAAGCGTTATCACAGTATGAGAGATGTTCCTCAGCACACAAGATGTACTCATTCAATCCATAGGTCTTTTTTCCTTTAGCAGGAATTCACTTGTATCACGAGTGAAGTCAGGTTCTCTTAACCTAACCCCCTCCTGCCTAGGTAGGAGTGTAAGTCTGTGTTCCCAAATGCATTACAAACTTCCTAACTTTTCAATAATCTCATGATTTCAGCAAGTTTTGGAGTAACAGCACTACAAGGCAGTTGTAACCTTGAGTCAGGGTAAAATTCCGCTTCTTTTGGCTCTACTGCAGCACTGATAACACTGTTTTAATCTTTAAAAAGCACTTTGGGTCTCCTTTGGAAAGGAAAACCCAAGCCTGAGCGAAAGATGCAGAGAACAAACTGATAGGTAAAGCCCCGCTGAGAGTAGGAGAGCAGACGCACCAGAATTCAACGGTTACTATTTCGTTCTGCAGAGCCTAATGCCAGGGTATGGAAACACAGGATTTTTGAATCACAGACAGATGAATGCTGAGCATGGGGCATGACACAGAAGGTTATTCCCCAAGGGGAATAACGGGAAATAGAACGAAGGCTGCTCTTCCCCACGATAAGGCCTTATTTCCTGTGATGGCAATTTTTTGCCACTCACTATTTAGATGTACAGACAAAACATACACCCACTGCAGCCAACATCAGATCCTGAGCAGCCCCACAGCACTGAGCGAGGCTCAGGCCGAGCAAAATTATTCCTGTTCCCTGAGCGACAGTGCCAGGCAGCAGCACACCCACTGACCTCTCTGCCAACTGCAGACCACTGTGGATGGCAAAGCACAGCAGAAGGTAGTAACGGCCCGTAGCACATCGGGGCATGTCAGCACAGCACCTTTTGGCTCAAATTTCCTGTAGGTGGGGAGCACCAGAATGCGTCTTTGCTCTCTTCCACACCCGTATCTGCAGTCCAGCTGGATACTGGTTGGGTGAGGTTAAGCGTGCCCAGTCCCTGAGCCTGGGGAGCCTGCAATGCATTTTCCTGCCCTCTCCACCTCCATCTCTGGGGAAATCTCAGTGTCTAATTTACCTGTTCCTCCGCAAACATACAGCAGTAAAAATAAATAACACGGCTCGCTTTCATTTGGGGGTGGGGTTTTGAAGGGCAGGGGGTTGATTTGCTTTTTGTTGTTGTTGTTTTGCATTGTCACTTTCTAATAGTTACAGAAAAAAACACACACGTAGGTTAAAAATTTGTCATCCAAATGGCCATCTCACTGTTGAGTGTATACGAAGCCAGACACAGTAGGAATCTCGTGTTCCTTTTCCTTTTTGGGATCTACAACATGGCTGTATCTTTCTCCTCTGTTACATTCCAGGTAGGGACCCCAGTTTGCAGCAGGCCTGCAGCAGCTTACAATGCGCTGGAAAGCAAAACCAAGAGCTTTTAATATCTTGCCTTAGTCTGGGCTATTGTTGAAGTTCAGTAAAGCTGTAACTCTAGATATGCTCTGCAACTCAACAAATGGCAAACAAATCGCCAGACTTTTTAAAAATCATTCCAAATGCCTTTGGGTTCAGTGGATTCTGGGCGATGAATTCAAACAAGCTGGCAACGCTGGGACCAACAGGACTCTTTAGCAAAGCTTGGCAAGAAGACCGTAGCTCAGATCGTGCACTTGCTCGTTTCTGTGAGGAATGGGAGGCAAAACTCCAGAAAATGATACAGGGATAGAAAGTGACAGGAAGTCTTCAGAGAATTTAAAGGAGCTGGAATAACAACAGAAACCATGAAAATCACCACTGAATGGGTGGGTGCACTCCCAGAGAATTAGACTTTATCTTCTTACCGGAACAGAGTAGGGTAAATTTGCCTCCGATGCAACCACCAGAGGGGTGTTTGGGTCTAAAAATCCAATTAACAAACACCTCAAGGTACTGAACGTGTTGGAGAAGAAAGCACAGGTGTTCCTGATAATGCCAAGGAAAGGAAGATTTGAGGCTATGACACCTTTTTTGTGCCTGTACCTGACAGAGGTTTCCTTCAGCTTTAACTATTTTTAGAATAGCGGCGATGGGAATCCAGATGACGCAGAAGATGATCATGCACCAGCCAACAGCGGTTCCCCAGGCTGGATATAACACTGAGCCATAAGTGGGAGGTGAAAACGTGACCAAAGACCAGACCAAAATTGCCTATAAAAAAAGGGCAAAAAGATTAAGAAAGAAAAGCTGTTGTCCAGCCAACTTGAACTTGCACCATATTTCCAAGTTGGTTAAAAACAAGCTGTCTACAAATTCTGCACATTTCCCTCTTGCTTTCTGAGTGCAAGAACGGTTGTGCAGGATTTGGTGTTCAGTCATGGCCAAGCAGTAAACCTGAAGGACAGGGCTGAAAGACAACACTGATATGCACACTAACACTTTAAGGACATCTGTGCTGAAACAGATCGTGATCTCTGGGTCCTGTTGAAATCTCATGTTGGAGAGTACATAAGTTGCTGGATGAGCCCCGTACCTTTCTCTGGATGTTTTATACATTCCCATGTTCCACTATTTACGGGCATATGGGAAAGAATCTGAGAGTAACTGCTGGCAAATATTGCTCCAGAAATAAGATGTTTTTAGGGGCAGCATTTTCTAAAGTGTAGTCTGGACAGATTGAAGGTAATGTGCTGGCCAGAGTGACTTGCCGCTGCTCCTGGATTTGGGATGTTAATGAATTCTCTCATAGTAATACAAATCAGCCGTCACCACTCACAATCAGAAGTACAGAAGTAACGAAAAACTGAGACGCACATAACAGGACATAAAAAGGTCTCAGTTAGACAGGGGAACAGCTGGACGTGCAAAGAGCAAACCCAAGCCGGGGATCTGTCCCGAAAATGGGATTTCCATCAAAGGGGAAAAAGCTAGGTTTTCAAAACATCTTCTCAGTCTGAAATGAAGATAATCCAGCTTCTAAGATGGACAGCCTGGTTGCCCTGTGTTTCTCCTCAGAGCGTAGACCCATCTCACGAGCAACTGATCTGAAGGTCCAGCCTCTCCTGGAGAGGACCCAAGGAGGAGCAGTAGGTATTGGAAAGCACAGATAGCACGTAGTTTGCTTCACTGGCACAGCCATACCCTGTCTTTATACGTAGGGCCTGAGCATTCAGCCCTGAATCTTCAAGTGGAAACCTCTTCAATATCAAATTAATGAGTTCTTTCACACTAACACAGTCCAGTCATCTACACTCACCATTAAGAGCACAGGAGTAACGAAAAACCAGCACATTCTCCACCACAGCCAGAATAAACGGCTTTTCTTTCCAATCATCATTTCAATGTCTTCAATGAACCTGTTTCCTCCTGTTGAAAGACAATCGTAGGGTGCATTGTAAAGCAGGTGCCTCCCTTGCAGGTGTGGTTACTCAAAAGGGACAGAAGAAAGGCAAGAGTCAAGGTCAGTTTCTCCAGTTTGGTGGTAACCATTAAAGCTTTTCAGCCAGTTAAGTTATAAATGCCTATTGCAGCAATTAATGTTTAATATACACTGTGCCTGGGATTGCATAGTCAAATCATGGATTTTCCATGCAAATAATTTACCGTAAATGTAGATGATGCCTATTATCTCCAGGACAGCTGCAATAAGGATTCCCCATCCAGCACAAAAGTGATCTATTAGGTTAACCCAGTAAATTCCTGCCTGTAGAATAAACAATAAAGAGGTAAAAATGTACCCAGTCCCAGGGACATCTTTATGCAGATAAAACAAGTTGTGTTGTTCAAGCCAGTTTAACTAATTACCAGTCTGAGTTTTTTTAAATTCCCAGTTCTCTAGGTTAAGTACACCTTCATGAGCATTATTTCATTTAAATATCTCTATGTCAAGTTGAAAAACACATCCGATGAAATACTGTAGATCTGTATATTAATAACAAGATACATGTATATGCAAAGTATATAGAGACAGTTGAGAGTAAAATGTAAATTTGGAACTTACTGTATTAAAGCTGCTGCCAACGTTTTAATACTCAGCTACAGCAACAGCCATACCTGTTACCAGTTCTGGTAGGCTTGTATACTCCTACATGCACAAGTTTTCCACGTGGGTTAAACGCAGCTTTAAACACCAGCATGCAACAGCAGGATCCCAGAGCAGGAAATAAGCTTTAAGCCGTTTCGCACTCTTGCATACTACATCGTTTGCAAGCTTCCCTACTGTCACGTTTTGTAACTTATGTGCTTTGCTTGACCATACAACTGTTGATTCACCCCAATTACCTTCTTCACATTCTCAGTCTAACAGCTTATAAAAATCTACATTTCTAGACAGAGTCATTGCGATGAACGTTTACATCCTTAAAAGCAATTGCCTCAAGAAATTTTTCACAGTATACTTAAAATTCCTTTTATGTATGTATATATACACACACACACAGGACAAGTAATCGTACAGTCTACAGATGCTTGTGAGCTAATAGGGTTTTATGACATGCATAGTCCATATATCAAATCCTGTCCTGTTCGGTAGTCAGTTCTGAACAAAAAGATCCTGTTGGCATCTATTAGCAGTACACACAGCGCTGCAGACAGACTGTATGCGTGTGCTTGAGATTACACAAATAATCTCCTGAACCGAGGAGCAATAAATCAGGTTGATGGTTCACAGGCTCTGTACGGGCCTTCCATTTAAAAGCACATCTCAGTTCACTAATCACAGAAAACCTTGCGTTCTTCAAAGCTTCCCTCTGGGAATTTCTTATGTCTGGACACCCTGGCAGAATTCAAGATTCTTTCCAATCAATCCATGCAAACAGGAACAGTTGGAAAGGATATTTTGACTTGAGTTTATCACCTGTAACATAACTAAACCCACAGCCAAAAAAGAATTTAATGTCTTACCTGAGTAACACAGATAAGACCGAGAAAGAAGAGCAATATGCATACACCCAGGGTTACAGGGATTCTTAACTTTTTCATCACTTCAGGATATATATCTTGGATGGTGGTTGTAAGTGTTTCTGCAAAGGAAGAAGTTTGGGTTTTGTGCAGCACAATTAAGAAAGGTAATGTTCACTTGTTTGAAAAGCTGTGGGTTACTTAAAACCCCACTCACCTATGGTGGCAAACTGAGAGTCAAGGCCCAAGAGCAGGAGCATGAAGAAAAACAAGAAGGACCACAGAGGAGAAACCGGTAACCTGGAGAGAGCCTCTGGGTAGGCTACAAATGCCAGATCAAATCCTGGGAAGCAGTGGAAGGAAGAAGGTTATGGTCATGCCTTGGTCAAAGCAAGTCCCAATACCGACAGCACGACGATCAGCCTACCTGAGTCCACGACCTCCGAGACGGGTCTCTCGGACACAAATGCCATATGTCCCAAGATGGAGAATATCGCAAACCCAGCAAATACGCTGGTGACGCAGTTGGTTACACAAACTAAAATAGCATCTGAGTAGCAGTTGTTGTGGAACTTATTGTATGAAGACAAAGCAACAAGCCCACCCCATGCAACGGACAGGGAGTAGAATATCTGGGTGGCTGCATCTTTCCAAACCTACCAGAAATAAGAAGATGGGAATTACTGTATTACTTACAGTACCTATCATAAACATTAAAGTCTGCCCTCTGCTGAAGCTGCAGGGTTTTTCTACATTTAGCCTGAATACCTAATGCTATTTCATTTATGTTTTAGAGTAGGTGGGATATCACACGCTGGTGACCTTGCAGTCTCAAGCACAAACCACATCTTCTATGATCTCCAAAGGTCACATCCTGAGTATGTTGCCAAATACTTAACTCTTATTGGGCTAGCCCTGGAGAAGAGATTCAGTTCATTCACGTATGTGGGTTGTTGAGACACGAATCTTGTCACAGTGCCAACGTGTAGGGAAAACCAGGACAGGGTTGCAGGAGTGAGAACTTCCATGTGCTCTCCCACTTGTGCTCCTCACACCCTGACCCAAACAAACCACTTCTGCCTCTGTTGAAGCCCCTCAGTTAGCACCAAATGCTCACATAAAACACCACAAAAATACCGCACTTAATGTCTGCTTTTGGTAAAACTGAACTAATGTTGGCATAAGCCAGAACAAAAAAAAAATCCAGGCTTCCTTTGCAAAAGATGCCCTTCCCCGTCCACCTAACTTCCCAAGCTAATTTCCTGGGCAAGGCACAGCTGGAATTTCAAACTCTGCAGTCCCTTCAACCTTCTGGTAAAGTCCCTTGAAATGACCCGTAACCAAAGCAAGTGGGACTCACACAATGAGAACAATGCTTGATCCCACAGCAAGAACTTTCTCAGGAGGCCTTGCTAGGATGAAACTCCATCACATTCATAAGAGCTGCTCAGAGGCAATACCACAGTTGTCATTACTGTCTGGTGTGGCAGTGAGGGGGCAGAGGGTGGCTATTTTTTAGGTTGAGAGTAGCTAGAATAGGGAATTGGACTTCCAACAGAGCTGGGGGGTGCTGAAAAAACAGAACCCAGCTGCAGGTACCAAATGCAGGGCAGGACATGAAGAAGCACCTGACTGGTTAAAAAAAGAAGTTGCTCTGTAAGTGACAAGCCCACAGAACCACAGAAACATGTCATGCTCCTAGGGCTGACACTACCTCTCACCTCTGCCTCCATCAGCTTGGTGATGTTGGACTGTCTCCCAATGTAGTATTCGATACCATCCAGAGCACCTTCCAAGGTGGCACCTCGCACCAGCAAGATGAGCAGGATGATGTATGGGAAGAGTGCAGTAAAGTAGACGACCTGTAGAAAGAAGGGTAGGGACAGATATTAGAAGTGACGGGATGCACAGACCTTGGAGCAGGAGGAATGGCCAGGTTTTAGGCTAAAGTCTGCTGGTACAAATGAAAAACAGTCGACCAGGGAAGTGAACGCATGCCAAGCACTAAACCATCTGGCTTAGCCAGTTCTGGAGCTGCATTCCAGCAGAAGCAGAAAGGCCCAAGCCACATATCCACTTTTCAGATAGCACTTGACCAGTTTCAGAAATGTGTCTTCTGACATGATTTACTGCTGTAGCAAGGCCTGGACTCAACTACCCCAGAGGTCTCTTGCTAGGCAATGCTCTTAGCAGATGCGAACTGAACACCAGTCAAAATTAGGTGACCAGGATGGAATTATCTCCTGCTGAGACTAAAAACCCACCAAACCAAGAAAAAGTCATGCTGGAAGCTTTCTTTACCAGGAAACAAGGACTTTCAGGTTCTCTCAGACACAGATCTTTTTTGTTATTTGTCTATACAATTTCTAGTGTGTTAGGATCCAGGCCAGAAGCAGGGCTAAGCAGTGCTATAATCATGCAGGCTACATTCAACAATACTCTTGTTTCTGGAGTCTTAGTTTCAGTGTTACGCAGACAAATAATTGAGCAGGTACTGCTGGTTACACCAAGCCATACCATATGATGGTGCAATGCTGAGTCTGCCATTTCTGAAGACCTTCGTATTTGCCTGGAATAGTCAATTCTCTCCGCTCTTTATCTTTGCCTTGTTCCTGCCCAGCTAGATTCTTCCGAGTCTTACCTTAGTCCTCAAAGAGGCTTACCTTCGTGCCAGACAAGAAGTGACAACAGGAAGAGCCAATTGCCAGGAACCCAAAGAATGCGAGTTTCAGAGGAGCCATGCGGCAGAACAACTGTGGCTGGGAAAGCACAGATACTCCACCCTGAAGTGCTGAAACGGAGGGCCGAAAGATCCAAATAGAAACGAGAACAGGAGGAGACATCAGACTAAGGAAATGAGGACAGGCAGCAAGGAGTCATGGAAAGGCAAAATGACAGAAGGAATCAAAAGGAGAAAAAAAAAAATCAGTGCAGAACGGGTGAGAGAAAGAATGAAGGCAACAGAGACTGAAGAAGTAAGTGATGGAAATGCAACATGGAGGTAAGGAAGGAGTATGGGGATGAAGGAACTAAACCAGGAAAAGGGCCTCAGGCAAGGAAGAATCAAATTCAGCCTGCCTGAAGTCTGGAGAGGAGCCAACCTAGTCCAAGGAAAACTCCAGGCAGCCATGCTCCCGCATGTGGAAATGGGAGCTCAGCAGAGCCAGAGTCTGAAAACAAGCACTTGTGGACCTGCTCCCTAAAAGCAGCTTTAAATCAAGCTACAACATTTCACAATCTGGCAGGAACCTGCACATGCACATTTGTTCGCTGGACTTGACCTGTATTGTCCAAACATCTCAACTAGTCTGGAGGTGCAAATAATTACCGGGTGTTCCCAGGGTGTGTGCACGCGTGTGCAGTCACGTGCACATGTCTGTCATAACAGGCGGGTGACTGCCAAAACTCAGCTGGAATCACCTGCATGACAGCAAGATCCCCAAATACATGGCAGCCCTGGTGGAGCTGAGACCCATGTGTTAAGTAATTGACGTTTAATCAGCACCTTACTCATATTTTATGTAACAGTCATGAAAGCTAAAGAGCAGAGAGAAGGTCTAATGCCAAGTCCAGCAGAGGGTAGCGAGTTAGGACTGCATCCTGCCTTATGCTAACCTTCCCCAAGTCCAACTGACATTGGAAGGGCAGGATCAGGCCAAAAGTCTTCTACTTGCTCTTCCTAATTTACCTTCCCAGAAGATTTTATTCCTTTAAACAATGCAGCTCCAACAATCATCCAGGACAGGAGGAGGCAGAGTGCCAGGTACCACACGACGTTACCAGTCTCATCCAACCCACTTGAGCGCTGAAGAGCCACTTTACTGAAAACACAAAACGCTGCAATGAGAAGAGAGTGACAGCAGCACACACTCCTCCCCTTCAGCTACTCCTTGAAGGAAAGTGAGCTGGTGTCTGAAGATATTACAAGACCCTGCAGCAGCTTCCATGAGCATGCAGTTAGAACTGTATGATTGGCATTGAAAAATTGAATATTTAACTGCATTTTCCCCCTCTTTTTAAAGTCTCAAAAAGACTTGAAGAGCCCTCAGCTCTCCATACATCTCCCATCAGGCCTACCTCAGCTCTTTCATGTTAACCATGAAATTCTGATGGCAAGAGAAGAGCCTATAAGAAAAATCAGTTCCCAGGAATCCAAGGAACACAAGGCAAATGGAAACCATGTGGCTAAAGAAATCGCAATTTCACAATAGGCCCAGATTCAGAATGAGGTGAACATATTTTGCACAGTAACTCCTGAAAAAAGTATATGCTATACATAAAGATGCTAAGTAAGTCCCTACCAGGACTCCAGAGATGAGGACTTCTTTAAGCTGGAGTATCTTTCAGTTTGCTACAGGTTGACTCATTTACTTCGCTATCTATCTATCTATATTTTTTTTTAAGGGCCCAGACTCATCAATTAAATTTTAAGTCCCCTCTGCACAGATTTGCATGCCCACCTCCCTTGACTAGATTGTTTCTGGACAGCAAGGTAAGACAAAAATAGAGGATACGTTGAAAACGACAATGCATAATAAATGCATTTTTACTCATTTCTTTAAAATATTTACTTACTTCCAGTATTGTTCACTGGGAAATTGCACTGGTTTGTAGTTCATGGTGCCATTCATACATGTGAGATTGTTGCTTGTGATGAATGAATAGTTTGCATGAATGGTTTCTCCATCTAAGGTTGCATTGCAGTCATTTACTGAAAGCAAGCAAGCAAGCAAGAACAAGAGATCATTAACACAGTGATGGCTATTATAAAAATCAGACTTATACAAACAAGTTTTCTGAACAGTTACAGCTTCAGTTTGCCTACTAACAATATTTAGAAACAAACCTGAACTATCACTTGCAGCTATGACTTTGTTACTTTGATTGTAAGTGAAAACACCAAGAATCTGGTGTGTTCAGCTTCACCATTCACTTACCATCAAGAATACTTGCAAAAATCGTAACTGAGGATAGTTAAGATTGTAGCCTTGGTTACTCTATGAAAACTGTTGTCCCAAACCAAGGTTACACACAGATCATCCTCTAGCATCTTTGTCTTATTATGGCAGAGGGCTTACTAGAGCTCTTCAAGTATTTTCCTTAGGGGATTGAGGGGGGCGGGCACTGTTTGGTTTTTTGGGGTTTGGATTTTTTTTACCAGAACATACAGTAAAGAACACTATATCAGCATTTTCTGGAAAAGTCTTGTTAAAGCCTATTTCAGGATAGCTTCTTCAGTTCAGTATTGTATTCCTACAGCACTTACAGATTTTGAGCTAGAATATTTTTGTTTAGCCCATAAGCAAGCATCAGCTGTTTGTTAAATAAAGCATCTTGACTTCATTTTATGAAACCTATGATCTTAGAAGAGATTTTCCGATATATGGTTAAGAGAGTTACAATTACATTTACATTAACACTTGGCAACACATTTCCAGCTACTAAATACTAATTATCTCACCAACTTCACCTTTTGCCTTAAACTGGTCCGATATGGATACTGGTGAGATAACAAGTGGTTGGCTGTAGGTGTGCTGCCAAACATGAAGAACAATAGCATGGAGATATGTCCTAAAGAGTTAATAAAGTGTGAAACCAGTGCCTTACTGGTGCTCAGGATTACCATCGCCACAGGGGAGGCAAGGGGCAATGAAAGAACCCCTGATAAACGCTACAGCAGTACTCTTGCTTCATGTAAGGAAGGCACGTGCTTTGCCGTGAAGCCTGATGAAATGGGAATGCAGTATTTCTGGGGACTGTATGTACTAGAAGAAACCTTAGTTTTTAAAGGAGAATAAAAAGGATGCAACAAGGAGGTTTCAGCCCAGCTCTCCATAGATTTCCCAGGCACCCAGAACTGGTGCCAGGGAAGCAGACAAGCATCACTCCCGTGTGTTCAGAGACAAAACTCTATGAAGGATTTTTCAAGCCATGGGTAGCTGTCTTGGTCCTGTAATTTCTCCCAGAAAACAATACAAAGTACAGTTATCCAAAACAGTAATATTAAGCTCTATCTGTTAAGTACGGTACCTAATCGTGTTTTGCTGCAGAACTCATCTGCCCAGGAAAAGCAGTCTGACCACGGTAGTACTTTTTGAAATGAGGCAAACAAGTAGTACAGCGCATAAGCAATGATAACATTGTAGTAGATTGCCACAAATGTTGAGATGATGACCATCGTGATGCCCACTCCTAAGAAAGAGAAAGACACAATGTCTTAACTATCCCAGACTTGGATTGAAAAAAAGGAAAAAAAAGACTGGCCTTCACTTCACTTTTAAAAGGCTACTTGGGAAGAAGTTGAGGTTGTTTTTTGTTTGTTTTTTTAAAAATAATTTTTAACAGCAACCAAACAGGGAAAGAGTAAAGCTAAGAAATGAGGGATATGATCCAAACTGACCATCTCAAATGTGGTTTTGACACAGAGTTTGAATCAGGCCCACAGAAAAATTGAACTAGTTACTAAGTCCAAGTTTAAAGGATCAATTCATTATTTTGTTCTCTCCCAGTTCAGTGGGAAGCTTTGATTGCTTAGTAAAATAAAAGAAACTATATTAGGACTAAGCCATTTTAAAGATCCCACTGTAATGAATGGTTTTGCCAATAAATGAGAAGCAATACAGAACTGTAAATCTGTGCCAACAATACTGTTCTCCTGCTTTGTTAAGATGAACATTGTTCTGTGAGTTTGGGAAAGTCTGCCTAATCATCTTAGAGACTATATTTAAGTTTAGATCTTCACAGACACACAAAAGATTTACTTTGTCTATAGTCTTTTGCTTTAAAGTCAAAGACACTGCTCTCGTGAAAGGTTGCTTGTGCTGTAGAAGAGAGACTGGCAAAAAGAGTAAGCGTTCAGGCAACCAGGTAGACTGTAATCCCTTTTGTTTCTGTAGAAGGTGGCAAGTAAAATTCTTAATGCATCAGAAAGAAAATTCCTTGTTCCTACATTAATTCCTCTCGTAGATAAAGAGGCCAAACAAGAGCAATTGCATAGTCCTTTACACCTATTGGAATAGGACCTGGATGGATAGGCATGAGTAAAGCACATGGTTAGTTGTTTCCAAACACACGAATCTCCCTATGAAATCCAAACCCTCACAGAAACAGGCAAACTATCGCTACAGAGTGCAACTATTTCTCTTATCACAAGAGGCACCTGACCTTACGAAGCCAGAGAGTCTAGCCTATTGTATCACACCAGCAGATGACTCCCAAGGCAGTGAGTTGGATGAATATGTGCACAGCATTGCATGAATCAATCAGACCCACGTGCCTGTGGCAGTGCTGGAAGCAAAATACAAAATTAGCCCATCCAACATGGAACTGTCTTGCAAGCTACATAGGACATACAGTGTAAAGAAACAGCGATAAAAAGTTAACTTCAAAAATGATTTTCAGTCTGTTGCATGCAGTGCAATGTGTTTAACAGAGCAAACAGGGTGATTTCCTTCAGCCTGGATAGCTTCAGTTAGGGTGGTGTGCTGTGTAACACCAGGAGAATCATTGATAAAACCTCCCATAATTGACAACCCTTTGGGGAAATCCTTAATCCACATCTGCTTATTAATTGAGTAATAAGGAAGTTCTACCTGGGAACATAATACTGACCTTGTCAGTTTGGGAATATTCTCTACACAGAAACTGGCTTCTCAGAATTCGTAACTTTCTGAAGAAATCATTATTTCACATTTGTTTATTACTAGAATAAAAAAGATCTAAGGAAATATAATAATACCAACCTTGAAACAATGGTAATATTCTCCAGATGGAAATGGGCCCTAGACTGGCAAACTGCCCAAGGGAACATTCCATGAAAAATAAGGGCAAGCCAGCTAAGGCCAGCATCAGGGTGTACGGAATTAGAAAAGCACCTGAGGGGAGAGAGGGAAGAAAACCCACAAACACACACATAGGGAAAACAATGAATCTTTCAGTATGCACCACAGTTCTATCACATTTTATAGTCCACTTTTTCCCCCCACCTCTAATATGCCGCTGTGGGTTTTTTTGCTTTTTGCAGAATAGAGATTTGTTTCTAAATCCTGTTTTCTGTAAGACTAAGCAGTGCCTGCAATGAAGAGACACAGATTACCAGGAGAACTGGTGATTTACATGGGATGGCTTCTCTTCTAGAATTCAAAGGATTTTACAAAAACTATTGAAGACATACTGCTCTCATACAAGCTGAGACACCGCTCAGCTGTAGGCACCATCGGCTTTGTCTGCTTTCTATTTCATCTTCCAGCTTTTAGTTTAAAAAGGAACAGATCCATTCCTTCACATACTTAGCTGTGATTTGCAACTGCCCTGTTAGAGTAGCTACTGGACGTCCAAGCATGAAAATTATTTCCTATGGTTGGCTGACTCCTGTGTCAAAAATCATCTCAGCGTGGCTCTTGTTCAAGGCCATTTTGAAATGCACGTTAACCTGATATCAATGTGAGCCCTGTTCTGCAAAAGGGACTGGCACGTCTTTGCGTATGCGCAGAAGACAGGGAAAGTGAGAGCACAGGTTTCCTAAGCACGACCTGATATCCCCGCAGAAATCCGTCCTCGCCTCTCTCAGTGAACTTAAAGCAATCGAGGACCAGTTGTGCAAGGGACTGCAAATACCTGCTGTAATTTAAGGAAGTAAATAGTCCCACAGAATTAACTGGATTACTCGTGGGTTTCGAAACAAGGATGTAACAGTTGTCTTTATCAATTGTGGGCAAGGGGCACAGAGCAGGATACAAGCAGCAGCACAAATGTGCTTTAAATGCAAAGCTTTCTGCTGCGGCGCATAAGAAAAAAACATGTAGTAGGAGGGCTGATGTCATGACTTATTTGGTTTTCACAATTTCCTTCATTATTTGTAAGTAATACAAGCCAGCCAAACTCGCTCCAGTAAAACTTCTGTACCAAGAAAGCCACCTTGTGTTGCATGCGCAGCTGCATGGACTGTGCTGCATTCACAGTCCAGAATTTGACTTCCAACGACTGTTAGGCAGAGCAAATAAGTACATACAAGTAAGTCCTCTGCAGTTACTTGGCGTTTATGCTGTCTTTAATTACTAGTCCTTGCCTGGCAAGTAGACAAAGCTCGGGAATAGCAGCCGGGGAAGCCAGTGCCTCCATTTAGCTTTGCCACTAGTTCATTGTGTAAGCAGGTAGAGGCTCTCTCTGCCTCGTGCTTCCCAAGTATCTGATAGGGATAATTATTGAGCTTGGATAATTATTCCGGCTTAGCTTGTTTGCCTGGCAAAACAAAGGTTGACAGGGGATTCAATTGCTCTCTATAAACATGTCAGGGAGGTAAGCACTGGGGAGGGAGAACAGCTATTTAGGTAAGTAGGGGGCAGTGGCACATCGACAAAAAGATGCATGTTGGTCATGAGTAAATCAGGAGAGTTCTGGAATTCCCAGGTGGAAGTTTGTGTTTAAAACTAAATAGTATTTGCTTCCTCAGCTGGTACGCAGAAAGCACAGGGATGCCTCTTCCTCCTCTTCCCATTCCCATCAGCGGGCACTATCCCAGTTCCCAGGGTGATGCTCACATCCAGCTTTGACAAAACGTGCCCGGCCTCAGGGCTGGCCCTTGGATCTCTCCCTCCTCTCTCTTGGGGACAGCAAGGTGAGCCCACCCAACACTGCCATTCAGTACAGGTACCTCCGCCATTCTGGTAGGTGAGGTAGGGAAACCGCCAGACGTTGCCCAGGCCCACAGCGTAGCCCACCATGGAGAGCAGGTAGTCGCCTTTGTTTGACCAGTTGCCACGCTCCAAGTTCTCATCGCTGTCACTGGCGTGGGCATCTTTTTCATTTGACAAACTGAAGTCCTTAGAAGAGAAGAAGAGGGAAGGCTCAAGACTGCCAGACAGGTGAGCAGAGCAGCCATATCCTCATTTCTCTGTCCAGAGCAGCACCTTGGCATGGCGGGGCAGGGCAGCTAGACAGGGTGGACAGAGCCAAGTGGGCTGCCAGTCCAGCTGATCCCTGGCAGGACACCACAGACCTGCAAGAGAGGGTCCCACCAGAGCGCCCAAACAACCTTCATGGCCAGTTTTGCCCTGCTCCTACCTTAGTCCCGTGTGCTGTCAGCTCCTGGGGGCAGCACCTCCACGGGACTCCCCTACTCTGCCCCTGCACATGCCCAGATGCCCCCCCATACCTGTTCAAATGTTCACCCCAGCTCACACCTGTATGCCCACTTTAAAGACACCTGTCCAGATACCTTTCACACCTGCTCAGGTGCTCATCCCAGCTCATCCCTCTTTACCTACCCCAGTACCCCCCACATTCCCATACCTGTCTGGATCTCACCTGCCCAGGTAATCTCATACCCGGCCAGGCGCACCATACCACACCTCACCTGCCCAGCGTGCCCATCGCTGCCCAGGTACCTGCACCCTACTCGCCCGAGTGCCCCTGTGCCTGCCTACCTGGGCACCTCCATACCCTACCCGCTCAGATGCACCCACACCTGCCTGTGTTCCCCCACACCTGCCCAGGTGCCCCCTTACCCCACCGCCCCAGGTTCCCCCGGCCGGCCACCCCTCCGGCCGCCTCACCTTCTTCTTCCCGCAGGAGAGGAAGCCCGGCAGGCTGAGCATCCCCATCGCCGCCGCTGCCGGAGCCGCTCCCGCCGCCAGCCCCGCCCCGCTCCCGCCAACGCCAACGGGGCGGCGGGCGGAGCCTCTGCCCTGTCGGGCCGGGGCGGCAGGAAGGGACCGGCCGCGCCCCGGGAAACCGCGCCTGGAACCTCCGTTCCGCCTCGCAAGGGGTGGTTCCCCCCGCCCCCGCCCCGGGGGATGGTCTCGTAGGGTCCCGGCTGCCCCCGGGGCTCCGCGCTCGGACCGAGGCGGGGGGCGGGGGGGGGGCAGCGGGGGAATGGCCCAGCGCGGGTTTGCAGCCGCGGCCCTTCACGTGTCAAACAGAAATTCTGGGGGTTACGGAAGGAGGGAGCCAAGCACCCCTAGAGCAGACCCGGCTGCTCGGGGCCGCGGCGGCTTCACGGCGGCCCGGCACACCCTGCGCGGCCGGTCTCGTCCTGCCCGTGCTGGCGGTGCAGGAGTACCGGCCGGCAGCGCTTCAGCGGCTGCTTGGTCTTCCTCTGGGGAAAACACAGCGCCCCTTACCCACCCCAGGGCACAGGCAAGGGCGGCTGGAGCCGAACCGTCACAGACTCAGACCTGCTTTGTACCACAACGCCTTTGTGTAGCAGCTGTTAAACACCGCCAAAACCAGAGCCAGCGCAAGGTGAAAAATCGTGATTTAATCACCCTGACTTGATAAAAGTGTCCAAAGAAGAATCCAAGGGCATATATGATCTCCTGGCAAACGTCTTTATTGTGGAGGGACTCACTGTTCCCCAAAACTTGCACTCCCAGGCTCACGGCACCATTGCATCATCTCTGCAGCTCCCTTAATGACTGACAGCCACAGGTAGCAATTAAGCAATTGGAGAAGTCACCCTCTACTTCCCATCGCAGGAAAACGAGAGGAAGCCACTTTCAAACAAACAGACACAGGAGCGTGCTGCCTCCAGGATAGTAGCCAAAAGAGCAATTCTAGAAGATGCATCGTAATTTGTTACTTCCCCGCTTTCCAAGAGCTGCATGGGCAGAGTGCGTTCTGCTCTAACAGTCAGTGAGGGTTAGGATTCAGGATTCGCCTCACCCAACTTCAGCGCTCCAAAAGCCATTCATGCCATTGAAATTGTTCAGCTGCGCTTGCTCCTCGGTCAGCACAGAGAGAACAGGCATCAACACAGAGCAACTCACCCCATCTTCCGATGGGCACCCGAGATGCACTCTGGTGGCACCCAATCTCTCAGGAACCAACCCGGTCCTCTAGCTTTTGGGGAGATTAGAGACTTCAGCACTCCTTTTCTGATCTACAGCAACCTTTTCTACTGCTCCTTTGTGAGGCTGGAATCCTAGCAAATTTGGGCTCCAAACATCCACCCTTGTATCTCAAAACAACTACAGAGAGGCAAAGACTGAGAAAGCACTGCAGTATGTGCTGAAGAGGGCAACAAGCAACGATCACTCTCAGTGTCCGTGGGTGCCAAATGGCACCAAACCAACAAGAAGTTACAGCAGGGAGGAGTTTTCGGCAGTCACAGGGTATGCAGGCTGCTGGCCTGACCTAATGTCCTAAATACCTTGTCTTCCTATCAATTAATACCATCTCGTGTGACACAGCTGGGGTTCACACCCCAATTGTTATGGGAGTCACAGGAACAAATCTGGATAAACAGAATACGAGGTCAGCTTTATGGGTTAATTTACAAAGAATCCTCAGAAAACACTCATCTGAGAAGCACAGAAAAACCATCCAGGCTAGTGCATCTTGTAGAGTGGAGGAAAAAAACAAACAGCGGAAAAGGCAAGGGTCAACCCACCAGAGAGGAAATACTAAATACATAGATTTATTATGTTACATTTCTTATAAATATTTCATTAATTTCAGAAAATTAACAAAAATAAAAGCAACAGAACCCTTTCAAGATGAAAGCTGAGTTTGCCTTACAAACAATGGCTATTGGCAATACACTTTTAGGACAAAACCAACACACATATAAACAAAGGGCGATTTAAATAAAGGACATAATAGTATTGTGCTTAAAGCTGTATCGATATCCACAAGGAAGAAGGAATGTTGTAGTGTGCAGAACAGGTGTAGGACATGCTTTGTAGAGCTGTTATTTTGTAGGTACTAAAGGAAGAACGTGATGCTTTTGTGCACGTTAACAAAGAATACCCTAAAGCGTTCTCCCCCACCTCTGTCCTTCTGTGCAACGTTTACCATCTTCAATAGTAGAAGCAGCCAAACGCAGCTACCACACAAAACAGGCTGTCCTGGGGAAAACAGAGAAAGGCTCCGTGTTAGTAAAGGCAAACTGCTTGCTAGCCTAACTGAAAAGGCTAACCTAGGGGAATATTTAGGCCAGACCATAACCTTATATTGCAATATACTGCAATTTTCTGTCTTGTACTTAGTTTCTTATTGACCTTACTTGTGGTGTAACCCAGGTCAGTGTGTCTGAAGGCCAGAAATGCCTCAGTTTACTCCATCCACACACCTGTAGGTATCTAGGTATCAAAATAAAACAAAACCTTGACTTTTGCTCAGCCATGGATTTCAGCCATACTCCATGGCAGCGGTTCACCAAAGCATATAAGAAAAGAACTTTCTCTCTTGTGTTGCCTCTCCCCACCTGTAAAATGGTGTGACAATAATGACTTTTGCACAGTACTGCATGACCTCCTCAGGAAGTAAGTTTTACTCTGTTGGGTATTATATCCAAGTATGTTTTGTGAATGAGGACATAAAATCATACTGTTTCAATAGAGTCTTGATCCTTCCTTCTAGTGGTTGTTTTTTTTCTGCTCCACATCTAAGGTCACTCTGCCTCTTGTACAAAAGCAAGTACCTTCACACTTTCCCATGGTAAAAGAGCCGATACTTACATTCATGAACACATCATGAGCATAGCTGTCTGTGTCAGCATCCCAGAAACATCGCGCAGCCATACTAGACAAAGGAGACAGAGCAGAGCCATTACCCAGAGTTCACCTGTAAGGACCTAAGTGATCGCAGATACTTTCCTCAAAAAGCAAACTGAGCTTCCTTTAAAGGAAACAGGGATCGTTCTTCTGAATCCTGAGCCTAGATCCCCACTGCAGAATTCCACATGCTGTAACCCACTCTGTATATTAACCAAGCTCCGTCTTCAAACTCATCAGCTGCCAACCCTGCCCCTCCACTGTGCAGCAGGGCTTGAAACCTCATTGCTATGGTGCTTAAGAACATTTGACTTCTGGCCCATGAATACTGGTGGCTAAATTAGCTTATTTGTTCTTGTCCTTCACGTCCTGCACCCTCGTGGTATGTACTCCCAATTTATTTATAGGGAGCTATCACATTCCTTGGCAGACGTTGTGTTACTAGACCAGGAGCTAAGCTCTTCTAGTCCTTTCGTTATCTACACCTTCTGTTCCCTGACCATCCTGATGGCCTTTTTCTACACCTGCTTCAGTCCAAGCCTTACCCTGAAGGCAAGCAACCAGACCAGACAAGACCTCACTACTGCCTTGTCTAATGTTGATGCTCCCCTTTCTCTCCTGCAAATGCCCAGCTCCCTGCCTGCCCCAGTCAGTCTCAGCTGATGGGATCCCTGTTTGTGGCACAGCATATTGTTCCTAGTCCCCACACGTATGACTGTCTTAAGACTGTTGAATTTCATCCTTTTCTCCCATTACCTTGGCCCTCAGAGTCATTCTGCTTTGTTTTTTTTTCAGTCCAGTATTCCACTCTGCCTCTGGAATACCCTGGTTACCCAGCATTTTGCATTAAGGATGTTAGTGATCATACTTCAGTCTTGCTGCCTGTCTATTGCAAACCAGAGAATTTCCCCAACTGTTCTGTCAGTCTGTGTTGCTGGGCTTCATGTTTCAAATCACAACACCTCAATGAACTGTTCACCCTGGTACGGTGCTTCTGGAGCAGTCTGCCTGCAGACAGACATTCCTGACAGAAGCCTGAGCAGCAGGTACAGATATTCCTGCCTGACCTCCAGAACATTGAGGCAGCAGATCTGATTATAGCTCTGCTGCACTTATCTTTTGCTGGAGTACCAGGCACAATAATAAAGATAAGCCCCGCAGATAAAGCACATAAACCTCGTGGGCTGTTCTCTTTTGTCTTCTCCCTACTCACTAGTAATGGAAAGCTACAGCCCGCTACTGCAGTGAAGAGGAATTCTTTTGTCTGATTGCAGGCATCTGGAGCTAGATTGCAAGTGCTCAGCACGGACAGTCTGAGCTTGATTCCCATGACAGTACTGCGTGGGGATTACAGAAATTTAAGCTTCTGAAAAATGCCTACCTGAGGGGATTAAATGCAAATGAAGTACTTAAGGAAATCTGGCTTTAGGCAGAAGTGTTACCGTGGTTTGTGCTCCAGCAGGGCCTTGAGGATGGACTGGGTGTGTGCTCTAGTTCATCATGAATACATAGTAAAATGCCTTTCTGCAACACCCCTTACAAATGCTTTTCAGCATTTCAGCTTGTTAAGACACACCATGCAGCTAGTTATCACCAGGTAATTCAGTCAGCCACAGTCCAAGCCCTCACTTGCCACTTAAAGACAAAAGAAAGTGCTTTACACTTTATCACTGGCAGAGAGATCTTTGTACCTTGGAAAGCTGGAAGCAGCTTCCGAAGGAAAAAAAACACCTCAAAACTCAACAAAAATGACAGAAATACAATTAGAAGATGCAAAACTTACTTCACTCCTTCTCCTCTCTGCTCTCCAATCACAACCTGCACCACCATTTTGTACCTGTCAAATCCCTCCTCTGGAGAGAAAGAGAAAAGTAATAGTGAGAGCAACAACTTGTTTAAAATACGAGCCCAAAACAGGACACAAAAAGCTAAAGATTTCTGGTTAGAAAGCAGTGTCCTGTACAAGTCCATGCAACTGGCAAAGTGGACAGACTGCCTTGTGGCTTCATTTTCCTAGGTACAGAGCACCACGTTCTTACTGGAGTTAAAGGGTGAACAGCGTATTTTCCATCCACCAAAAGATGCATCTAAGGCAGAAGACACCCCTGAACAGCTACACTGTACATCAGCATTCTACTTCGACAACTTTCAAGAACTGGACACGTGGAAAGAATGTAAATAAGGCTGCTGGTGGACAAAATCCAATTTGAAAAAAACTGGCTTATTTTAAAAATGTACAATACCTGATGCAAAGATATTGTAGAGATTCTTCTGCCACACAGGTGTTTCCTTTGCTTCTGAGCTAGGATAAAAGGCCACATAAAAGCATATGCGGGTCTACATTATGTGTCTGCAAAGATACACAGTTGTTTTACAATAGTAAAGAAATACCTTTGGGGCACAGGCCAGATCCAATCAGGCCATGGCAATGTTCCAGAAGCCAAACCAGAACAAGCAAGTTTAAATAAAATATAGATCCTAGTGCCTGTCTTTCACAAAGCAGTGTCCTGGGAAGACTCCGGCACACTGTTTCCGCTGGAGAATTGAACACAGCATGGTAACATGCAGCACGTCAATAAGCACATCAGAGCAGCACATCAGAGATGCCAGCTGATACAATGGCTACACCCGGCCAGTCTCGCTTCAGGCTACTGCAAGTGTGTTTACAGATTAGTGAAGCCAAGCCCTGTGCCTATTAGCTCGGCATCAACACGTGCTGGGACTACAGCTGTTGCTGGTTTTAAAGCAGACGCATAACTCTGGGAGAAGCAGAAATCCACGGTTCCTGCCGAGGGTGACAGTATGTCTGTGTCTCTGTGTCAGGCCAGCCCAGCAGACGCAGCACCAGCCCGTCCCCAGGAAGAAGGCCAAAAAAAAAAAAAATATGGTGCTGTGCCAACTCACATCTACATACTAGTTCCAGCACTGAACATGGGAAACACCTGCTGGAGCCTGAATTTTAGTTCTTGAACTCAAAAATGTTGGAGGGCATCCTGTGCAGCACCACCACGACCTTCTTCCAGTGCTGTAAGGCTGTAGTCACACCCCTCCTTGGCTGACTGTGCTCCTAACTCTCTCCCCCTTCGCGGCTCCCACTGGGCCTTGTTCTGATCTCCCTGCTATCACACTCCGACCCAACTCTGATCTAACGTGCAGCAGAAAAAAAAACGGTTCTGTTTATTGAAGTAAGAAGCAATGAAGCATCACTTCTTCCTTCTCTCTACTGCAGCTTCTCTCCCCCTGCAGCCCCTCCAGGGCTGACATCCCACACCAGCCAGTCTATACGAAAACAAATCTTGTCTGCTTTAATTAGGTTTCTGGTTCCACAGGCGAGGAAGATATGTATATAGGCCAGAATGTTTCATAACAGTAGACTTGCGTCAGTCAATAGGGAAGAAATAGATTTCAAGAATAAAGGAGGAAAGAGGGGTTTTGTCAAAGGGAGAGGACACAGTGAGAAAATAAATGACTTCCCCACAAAACCTCCTTACCTTTCAGTCTGTCTTTTATTGTCTCTGATAAAGACTTTGTAAGCTGAGGCATTTCTTCTGGGATGTACTGTACATTGGCCAGCTTCTCCTTCAGTATCGCATGGATGCATTCTTTTACTGAGGACGATTTAAATCTATCGGAGGAAAAAAAACCAAAAAACAAAACAGCAACAGAAGGCCCAGAAAGTTCACACAACATGTGGAAACATACATAACCTCACCTAGGAAAATTTAGCTTTCACATATTCAAGAAAAATGACAAATTAAAAAACACGGGGGAAAAAAAAGCCCAGCTAAGATGGAGATACTTAACCAGCCCTGCCAAAAGCTAAACACTTCTAAGCACAGGTGCGAAACCAGCCCCATCGGACGCTGCCCCTCCAGCAGCGCCCCCCACCTGTGCTCCCCTCCTCACCCACATCCCCTTTTGTCTGGTCTGGGAGCCCAGTGCCCCCCGCGTCCCCAAACCCCAGGCGCTCCCCCATTCCCAACACCCCCACAGCCCTATGCCATGCCCCCTCCCCGACAGTCCCACCGCAGCTCCCGCATGCCCAGGACCCCCCCCGCCCCCAGATCCAAAGCCCTCAGGGCAACCCCGCCCCCAGCAACCCCTCTCCCCCCCCCCCCCCGCCTCACCGACGCGGGGGG
>JAVKLA010000039.1:14150285-14165013 GCA_034782735.1 Sagittarius serpentarius | reverse complement strand
CCAAACTGGCCAAAGGGGTATTCCATACCATGGGACGTCATGCCCAGTATATAAACCGGGGGGAGCTGGCCAGGGGGTGGGGGTGGGGGGGTGGAATCACTGCTTGGGAATTAACTGGGTATCAGTCAGTGAGCGGTGAGCAATTGCATTGTGCATAATCTGTTTTGTATATTCCAATTCATTATTATTACTGCCATATTATCATAATAATTATTATTTTCTTCCTCTCTGTCCAATTAAATTGTCTTTATCCCAACCCGTGAGTTTTACTTTTTTTTCAATTCTCTCCCCCATCCCACTGGGGGGGTTGGGGGGGTGGGAATGAGTGTGCAGCTGCATGGTGCTTAGTTGCCAGCTGGGTTTGAACCATGACAGTGCAACAGAATCTGAAAGGTAGGAAGATAAAATGAGATTGTATTTTATCACTCTGTGCAGCAGGTTCTCTAGGAGACTTCTATTTTAGAAACTGGAAGGATGCCAGAATACTCTATCTTTGGAGCCAAAAGCCAGTACAAGTGTAGTATCCTGGCAGGACACAGGCTTTGGGGAGAATAAATAAATAAAAATTTGAGAAAACACTCCTTCACAGGCTGCCTGGGAATTCTGGATTCAAGTGGCCAAGCCACAATGCCAAACACAAACCTTCAAGCTAATTCTGTATGAAACAATACAAAACCCACCCACACTGAGGACACACAGAGAAATCAGTCAATATTCTTTCAAAGCCTATCTGAACTGTACCTAAACTAAATTCACCTTTTTGACAATCCCAATCTGAGTTACGAATTTGAAATTAAATGAGATAGCATGGTTTTGGATTGGATTCTGGGTAGCTTCAGTATCTGTGGGTCGCTATTTCCCCAGGGGGAAACAAAAGTGTTCTTGTAAACAATGCTGGGCCTGACAAAAGCACTGAGTTCTCTTCCAAACTGATGATTCAGAACTGGCTATCAGCTTGTTTAGAAATGAGATGAAAAACAACCAACAACCTGTAAGCCACAGCCTCTCCCTCCTTATTAGGATTAAGTGCATGTTGTAATGTTGCGGAGTCACCGAGTGTGGCATTCTCTCTGTGTAACTCAAGATGACTAAAAGTAAAACTATACTGGAGGTACCACTCCTGGGATGTGTTCTGTTTCTGACCACGTGAATGTTCATTTCTAATGTATTTTCTGTATTTAAAGAGGAACAATAAAAATCACAGCCCAGTCACAATTCCGGGGGTGATCAGTGGAGAGATGAGTATCATTAAGAAGAGAATTGCGCCTGAAGCAGGGCTTTGTTTTGCCTCGTGTTAGCTATGCAGCTGGATAGCAGAGCAGTTTGATTTGCATTCACTAGAGGTTGAGTCCATCAAGTTGAGCCCTGAAGGCTGGTTCCTCACAGCTAGCATGGCCACCCATCGACCAAGCACCCTGCGAGCCAGTTACCGCTGGAATGTCTCAGCTGGAAACACAGAGACAGCAACCAGCAAACCAAAGCCAGCTTGCTTCTGCCATAGATGACATATCCCATCTCCTGACCAGCAGCGTAACAGAGGTATCTAAGTAACCTTTTTTCTTTGGAAAGCACCCCTGGATTACTATGAACTCACTTACTGAACACTGTTAATCCAGTGGGGGGGTGGGGGGGAGGGGGAAGAAAAGGAAAAAAAACCCACCCCAACCATTAATGGTAACATACTGACGACAACACAGCAAGGAAGTTGGGCATTTCCTAGGAGCAGTGAATACCCATGTTTTCCCTTCGGTTGCACCAGCGCTATTATCAGATGTCAGGTATTGCCCTTAGCTAACACAAACACAGCTATGGCAATGAGGTAGATGTGTTTGGTGTGCTTATTTAAGAATACAGTAGGTAAATTCTGTTTCTTAACCTAGGTCTTCTGCAACAGCAGTGCTTACTAGTATCAGCACCTGGCACAGACATTCAAAACTGATTCAGCAGACAAAGGCAGGACTCATTTACCTCTCCCATTCCCAACTGGCAGGAGCTAAAGACCAGAAAACCCGCTCTGCAAATAGAAGAAATGGCTTTAGAATAGCACTAATCCTGGCATTAAAGCAGTAGAAGGAAATCACTGACGTGTCTACAAGGCAGGCAGTCCTTTCTAGGATAAAGTTATACCGAAGAGGAGCAAGAGTGCATGCAAGAGGTGCCTGCAGCCTTGCCATCTCTAACATCCTCGAGTCCTGGAAATAGAGTCACGAATCTCAAAACAAATTAAGTTTTCTCCCACCCAGAGAAGACCAAGCAGCACTGGCAGCTGCTCATGGAAGGGTTCACCTACCAGATGTGAATCATGTAGTTCAAAATAACATCTGCCTTAGCTGAGAGCCTAAAATAAGCAAGAGCTCAAGTGCAGGATTAATTATTGGCATTCTGCAAGGCTAACAGTCAAACCCACCAGCAGCACACAAGGATGCTACGTGAAAGCTGATAGAGCTGTGTCTGGCTGCCTACAGATCAACACATTTTATCTGTGGAGATCCCTGCCACAGGAATCAAACTATACACGTCTGCCATTCTGGTATGCCTGTGAGTGCAGCTATATGACACTTGCCCCATGGTACCCAGTGTGGTGTCATGAACCTGCTCCACACCTCGGAACAACAAGGCATGTGCCAGTGTGCGTTAGATGGTCATGACGAGGATGCTGGTACCTTCCCACAAAGCCAAAGACGGCAGTGAGAGACACCATAGCTGTATCTGCTGGCTGACAGAAACAGCCTCCTCACATTTTATTCCAGCATCAGCACAGCAGCTTCCCTACAGCTACAGACAAACATCAGGTAACCAAATGGCAGTAAACCAAACAACCAGAAAGAAAAAAAAGAAAAAAAACCAAAACCAAACAAAAAAACCCCCACAAAACCAAAAAAAAACCCAACCACACAAACCCAACCAAAAAAACCCAAACCAAACAAAACCACCCTACCATGTTGGCCTTCAGGATCTGAGGAAGATGACCTAAACTATCTGACTATCCCTCAACAGCATGTAATTACTCTCATCCAGAACTCCACAGCCACATTGCACTCTGTAGAAGAGAGGATCAGAAAGTCAGGAGGCATTGCTATGAACTGACAGGTGAAGCAAGGTGGAAAATTCAGGCTGTTGGCTCCTGCAGCAGCAGGAGTTAGCCTCTGCTCTACAGGTGAACAGAATCAAGCCCTACAGTTCACATTTAAATTAATGCTTTCTGCTTAAGAAAGTATCAGCTTTGATTTAAAGACCAAGTGATAACGAGAGAGTCAGTTTCCTTGGTGGTGAACTAAACTACAGGTGATCTAGAACAAACCTTTACCACTAACTTAAAAAAAAAATTAAAAAAAAATTTAAAAAGTGAGTCATTGGTCAAGTAACCCATGAAAGCAAGGCAGCATTCCCCATCTGGTGAGAAAAGTATTATTTCACTGTGTGCCAGCTGTAAGCAAGGTGGAAGTGTATCTAGAAGGAAAGCCTAGCAAGAAGTGGCCCTCCTGCTAAGAAGGCAGGATGGAGAGGTTGATGATGGTATCATCAAGGGCACAGGCAATGCAAATTACAGAGACAAAGGCAATTGTTTCTGAAGTAGCTATCTGCGGCTTCAGAGAGGTGCTTATGGAAGCAGACTGTCAGGGTTTATAGCAAAACACAAGGAGAGTGGAAAATAATTACTTAGGCCTCATGCCAGTACTGGCTTACCTAGTTCTAACGGTCCCCATCCAACAGTTTGTGCAACTCAGACAACCTGAGATATGAAGCAGATTCTGCTTCCAACCCTGCTGATCCCTTTAGGGTGAGGGTTGAGATTTTGCTCGCGGTAAAAGGAGATGATCTTTTATACATCCTTCTTCCTGGATCTGTTTTCTTTCTTTATTGGTTTCGTGCCTGTTCTGCATAGCTGGGACGTTCATTGCTGCTGTTCAACAGGCCATCAGGAAGCTCGCATCTACTGCATTTGGATCTGAAGTCACAAGTTCATTTTCATTAAAGGTTTAATAGAATGGAAATTCTAAGAAATTTTGATTCAGAAACTTAGAAAGGGGACATTGAAAGTTTTCAGTAATGTCTGAAAAGTTTGGTTCACTAATGTAATACTACATAACACACTCTATTATGCATTATGTGATCATATTAAAGACCCGTATTGGCCTAATCTCAACGATTGGTGCTTGATCAGATTTTTCCTGAACTTCAGCACTTTTGGATTCATCTATGTGACCATCTCAGAGGTGATAAGTGCAGCAAGGTCACTCCTGCTGAGCTACTTGCCTCTATGGACAGTTTGCTATCATAACCTAAAAGAGGCAGCTGAAAGCTCACTTACCCATTTATCTTCTCACAACAGAACAGTTGCAAGAGTGCTGTAAGTGCAAAACGTGTAAGCCTTCTAAGTCACACTCCTAGGAAAATCCCTTTTTATATTTGAGGGCGGAGACTTGAAACTATATGGAAAGCAAATTTGCCTTCGGGCATTTTTGGCGGGCTGCAACCTGCAATTAACATAATATACTCTAATCAAGTTAGTGATGGGGAAGTTTTACATATGCATGTGAGAAGACAATATAAGGCAGAAATAAACTCGCTCAAATATACCAGTAAAACTGAAAGGCCCTACAGTACTGCTCTTCTACTACACTGAGTTTGGAAGAAGATACTACTGTCACAGCCACTAAAAAGGGAGCCACAAGACTCCACCCACAAAATTAATCAAGGTGTTTTCAAGACTGCAATATTGTCAGTTGTGTGTCTATGGTACATGGATCTCCACATTAGCTGATTTAATTATTTTTGAGTTTTAATTGAAGAGAACCTGAGAAGAGATTCAAGTCTCTTTAGGAACTGTTGGATGGAACGTTCTTCTCAAATCCTTCGCTCTCTCGGACCAAAGCTCTTTCTAGGATAACACAGCCTTCTTTGTAGCACTGGTCATCTTCATTCCCTGAGAACTTGTCAATCTGGCTGATACTACTAAAGTTGCCATACGGGAATATATGATACTTCTCAAACATGGAGTTCCATCTAGAATAAGGAGCAAAGCAACGAAAACAAGACTAATGTGTTCAAAGTAGGATTAAATAGAGGCTAGATGTTTATATCAACTGCACAAATCTCTGAAAATCTCTGCTGAAATACTGACTTGCATTAAAGTTACCCAAGTGCAGTGAACAACTGCATTTGCAGCCCAGGACTCCCAATTCCCCCAGTTCTGCTTCCGCACGTGGTCCAGAGCATCTCAGCTTTCCCTGGACAAAGCAGCCTGGTGCCAAACAAACATCCAAGTCTGTCCAAGACGCATCAGACAGGTCTCACTCCACCTGCCCCCTCCTTGACCATCCTAGAGGCACATTCCAAACACATTCTTTGAGCGACTGTGTAAATGCAAAACCTCAGGTACCATATCATGGAAGAGGTAACAACAGATACGACTAATAAAAGGGAAGAGATAAAGTACAGGAGAACTAAAACCTAGGAGCATGTGATTATCAAACTTAATGACTGGGAAGTGCATAGGTGTCAGAATATAATGACTTGCCTATTGGGAAATATTTCAGAGGCGTGGCCAGTAGAAACTAAGGAGTCATTTTTAATTGAGTAAAATAAAGCCTAGGAATGAGCACAGTACTAGTTTTCAAATACGCTGAACTGAGTTCAATCTCATTAACAGTTTAATTTTCAAATTCTTCCCTGGTGTCAAGTGCCAATATTTGTGGAGTTCAGCAAAGCCAGGAGATGCTGAAAGGTTTGTTGTTTTGAGGGTTTTTGTGGTTTTGTTTGTTTGTTTGGTTTTGGTTTTTTTTAAGTTCTATACCTTCTTGCTACTTACATACAAACAGCTTTTCACAGAAGATAATATAAATGCATATTCTCGAGAAGCTTTTGAGTAACTGTAAGGCTTTGAAATACAGGCATTGACTACCACACAGCAAAAAGATGACCTTTCAAGCTCAGTCCACCTTTCCTTGAGGTAATTTTACATATTAACATGCAGGCCTTCTGTGTGATCTTTAAGAGAATTATCCTTGTGATTGTCCTCCTTCACAACAGGATAAAAGCCAGGCTGTTAGCCCTGCTTGACATCTTAGGAAGGGAAATACCGGGAAATACCTCCATCAGCACTTTCCTTTGTGTGATACCTGTTCCTGCAGGTTAGCAATTACTCTCAGAAATAGCTCATCGAAGTCAGTGGGACTCCTCACGTAAGCAAAACCCCACCTCAAGTAATAACACCATAAAATCACCTGTTGAAATAACACAATTCTAAGTCAAAAAAGAAAAAGAATATGAATGATAGAGGTATTATTACTCCTCCTACTATCTAGCTCTACAGCTCTTTCCATCACTAGACTTAGAAATCCCTTATAACAGAAATTGGTCTTTTTACACTCTTTTTACAAAGAGGAGAGCAGACGTAGGGTTGCTAAAGTATTTTTTGCAGCACCTGTGTAGCAGAAAACACATGAACTCCAGTGGACACAAGCACTAGACCCAAAGAATCCCAGAACCATAATTTCGTTTATGCTCACCATGGGACCTCCACCCCTCTAAATCCAGGACGTGCATTTGTATGCCCCTCAAGCAGGGAAGAATGTTGACCACCCTCTAGATAAGCCATAATTGACTGGAATAAGCTTTAACTAGAAACACCAGAAGTTATTTTAATACCCACAATGCACACCCCGGTTGCCACAAACCTGGCCACTCCCCTGGCTTTCCTTTCCAAGCCCTGAGGCTCTCTCCCTCTGGCTCAGGCTTTTCTGAGCAGCCCATCCTCTTCTCCGGCAGTACCAGGAACAGCCATATCTGGCCCCAAAAGCCCAGTGAAAGGGCCAGAGCCTTGGCTGGGAGAAATGAGTGTGAAGGCAACTCCCCCCTTCACATGGCCATGCCATTAGCAAGGTGGCAGTGGCAACATCTGCCTGGAGGTGCATCCTCTTAGCATGCTCCAAGAGCACCTGTCCCAATAGCCAAAGAGATGCCATTTTCTGATGAAACACTGATTTTAATCAAGCCACTCAGAGTTGCCAACACTGAGGAACCTCAGGGTCTTCCAGGCTGCCTGACTTCCCCTGCCTAAACCTGTTGGGATTAGGCAGCATCCCAGCATGGGGCTTCTAGGATTGCAGTTTTGGATTACAGTTCTACCTAATTGCCACTCTGGGCTGGTAATTTATTTTGGGGAAGGGCCAAAGTCTCTATCAGACTTCAAGGAGTCTTAGTACAGAAAGGTAAGGGATTAAGTAGTCCTCATGTGAGATCTCGGTGCAGATGTGCATCTGAAAGGCATCTCTCAGAAGACACTTTGCTATTAGTTATGCAGAACAAAAATTCATCTTCCCTGGCACCTCAGCTCATTTATAGCTCATGTCAGCATTTTAGTGTCCATGATTTATGTGGGATCAGGGCTCCAGATGGAACAAAAAGCGTTTTATCTCTTCTCCCTCCATGGCAAGCATCACTGCACAATGAACAGAGAAAAGATTTTTTTGTCTTTTTTACTTCAGATGTAAGAAGAGATTGAAAGATGTATTTCTGCTACAGTTAGCAGAAAAAAACCTACATCTACCATTCCTAAATTTTGGGAAAAGTTTACAAAAATGCTGTCATTTTCTGCTCTGCTGAATTGCTAGAAGTATTAGTATATCCAATGTTAACAACCTGCTTTCACCAGGTTACAGCTGCTCTGCAATATAAAGGATGCCCGCTTCTAAAAATATTTTACTTCAGAGGATAAAAAAATACACTCCACTTTCCTCAAAGCTGAAGAGGTTTAATTTTCTTCACAACGTGTTGAGTTTTACACTGTTATTTTTTTTATTCTCAAAGAACTTGCATTTTCTGCAGCTGGTTTTAATGTTCAAGTGAAAAAACTATTATGAAGGCATGTTCTTTTCCTTCAAGCTGGGGAAATTACCAACATCTGATGGCACTCATCCATATACTATGGATTGTGAAGCTTTGCAAACTTTTCTTCAGACATGAGTTTCTTTGCATAATCTTGGTCTGGCGATCCTGTAATCTCCTGCACTCATCATTACAAATCTCACCTTGACTGGCAAGCAAGGGAGTAAGATTTGCACAAGAGTGCAGGAACACAAAGTAAGAAACTGTGCTGACATCCTTCCTGCGCGATGGAGCAAGACACAAGGACCTGCACTTACGCACCTGGCAGCAAACACCAGGACACATCACAGCAGCAGTAACTACTGAAAAAAGGGGATTGAGCAGCCCCTGGGAAGTTAACATATAATCTGTGATGGGTAGCAAATACTGATCCGTAGAAGACTAGCAGTGAGAAATGCTCTGGTTTATAGTGAAAATCTGGTTGTGATGACTGTACGATGTTCAGTTTCTTATTGCCAAAGGCTCGTCTTCTCTCTGTTTTTTTTTTTCACAAGCAGTTGTAAAAGCTGAAAGAGAGAATCAGATTTTCTGTCCGTGATGGGAAAGTCTCCAGGACTGTTCCATGCAGCACTGAGCATATGAAACTGCTTTTAGGACTGTGTAAAGGGGCTGTACAGATTTATTGCTGAGTCCTGGCAGCCAGTAAGAAATTAAAAATAGTAACAAGCCCTAGAGTTTACAGAATGGCTATTTCAAAACCAAGAAATGGGCACAGAGATTGTATTTGTTTGCATATTCAGATACATGCTTTGCAGCCCTATCTCCCACGCAGCATAAGCAGGCATATTTGTCATATTATAGCAGCCTGAGGTATGCAGTTAAAACACGCTATATTTTCAGGCTGTTGAATGGAGAGGACCTGCCTTGATTAAAGAATCTAATCAAATAATGTCAAAGCAGGTCCTGACAATCACGTAACATGATTCTTTCCCCAGTTGCACAGTGCAGTGTCAGGAGGCCTGGGAAACATCCAGGGAAACTTTCTTCCGTTATTCCATCTGATTCCAAGTACATTTGAGCTGATACTCCAGGACTTAGTATAAACACTCCAGAGCTGTTGCAGCATGGAGAAAGATTCATTTGAAACAATAATATTTTGAGTGCTAATTTTCATTTAAAAATTGATGATTCATGTCCAGACTGTAAGATCCTATGTTTATTGATTGTCACTTTGCAGAATTTCATTAACCAATCCCGTGCCACTTCTTTCTACAGGTGTTTCAGAGTAGCATTTCATTTAAGCCATTCTAGTGGTAGATACCAACCAAATGGTAACCTTACAAGCATTGTTTCCAGGGGTGCTTGTTAAGGTGCCAGCAAACATCCAGATTTGGGAAGGCATGCCAGTCTTTCTTATAAAAGATTCTGTGGGTAGGAGACACTCCTGTAAGACATAGCTTTGTTAATTACTTGAAAATTTGGTTTCTGCTTTGGATTGAGGCGTTCTTTTGCTGTTATCTTTTATTTGTTCCCTGGAAAATGAGCTTTGATGTCAGAATGTAGTTCCGGAAAGAATTGTTCAGCGTGTAACTTGGTCATCTCTATTCTGGTATGAGTGCATGGAAATAGAACAAGACATTACCTGAATCTTCCTAGGGTGTAAATCATGGTTGCCTTCTTTACTGGTACACTGAGGAAGGGCTCTAGGTATGGGTGCAGCATTAAAGATGACACTGGTACTAAACTAGGCACTTGGAGTAGAAGGGGCAACACATGCATGTCAGTCCTTCCAACAAGGGGTTAATATTGGCTGGCTTTCTCTTTCAGATGTTTCAGTGCTTCCCATTTCTTGGCTTTTGCCTGTACACAGTGTTGCTTTACAGGCTAAATTGCACAGTTTTCTGTCCAAACTTCTTTAACTAGTATCCTTCCTAGCTAAAGTGAACATTGAAGGGAGGGAGGAAACACAGTGGTAGAAAATAAAGCCAAACAATGAGGGCTGCATTTACCCACTTGCTTAACTGATGAGAAGACAATCATGTTTTTTCATTTGCATTCAAACAACATGCAGTGGGGGCTTGTTCTGGGCGTGTTTGAGGTAACTGGCCGAGACACTAGACAAATAGATGTTCTCACTTGTTAACCCCAACAAGATCACAAGGAGGTTGATGGTGTTGTGAAAGAAACATTTTCCCGTCAAAGACTAAAAGGCTATTGGTGATACCAATTCAATCAGAAATTCTGGTACATTCTGGTACACCTTGATTGTTTCCTAAGGCTTTTCAGGGTTCACTGGCTCACTTGACAATGAATATGCTTTGTCCATGGGCATGCATTGGCTGATAAAGTGGGTGCGGATGGTGGAGAGGAAACTGAACCCTAGAGAAGAGTTCAATCTGCTACACTGGCATACAGATTTACTGCTATGCTCTTGGCAGTTTACAGAAAGATCGAGGTCCTGTCCTTCCTTATCTGCCTCAATCAAGGCCAGATAACATCTCCACTAGTTTGAATATTTCAAGCACAATAATGACATGGGTACCTGTTTTAGGCCTTTCACTTAGAAAGATAAAGATTGCAAACACCAGAATACAATCACCACATGGCACTCCGAACAAGGTCAGGGGTTCCACAGGTACACTAAGGTCACAAATGATAAAACAGACAGCAAACAGCTAACTTGCGGGCTTTGCTTCAAAATAGTATGGATATTTACCAACTTGGTGCTTGGATCTTCTTCTTTACCAAAAGAATGTATCAAGCATTCTTATTACAAGATCAGGAAAAATAGTAAACATTTCTATAAAGATTTGTTAGAACTGGAAGGGTTTATCTTAGTCAGTGTCTTTAGTAGGAAGGGTCACTGTGGTGTCAGAAGACACAAAGCAGGAGTTTTGGGAAGGGCAGATCTAGGTCGTGCAATCCAATATGCTATGGACCATAGTGTCATTCCATTCCCCTCTCAAAATGATCAAACCTCAATTTAACCAGTTAAGGTTTTCCCCCTGCTACTCCAGATAGAGCATTGTTCCACAGTCTGACACCTCTGAAGATCAAACGTACTTTTTTTAACAACTGCACCTGTGCTTAATTAGCTTTCTTTTGCTCCTTTGCTGCTATCCTACGCCCCCCCCCCCCGCTTCCCCTTCTTTCCTCCCATCTTTCCTTTTGCCCTTGTCTATTGAGACTTATCATACCTTCTCTCAGTCTTTGCTATTTCTAAAGTAAATAAACCAAATTCCTCTAGTCTCATCTCAGTTCCTCTGGTCATTCTGACATCCCTTCTCTGCACCTCCTCCAGTCTGGATTAAGCTGCTTTGAACATGGGTAACCACAGGCAGGGACAAAGAGTGGGGAGGACAAGGATGCAACCTTTGAAGACAATCTAAGCATCCTGTTTACACGAGAGCCCAAACAGAAGAGGTAATTCTCTAGCCATTTGAAAAGCTGTTGATCCTAGCAAGGTGATAAAGCAGAACCAGTAAGTCTGAAGTTTTTATCACTTTAATACATTTATTTATTAAGGTGTGTCTTTGGTTAATGTTTGAAGGTAGTTTCCCACTGGAGACAAAACAAGCTAAACTATATTTGCAGAAGATTAGATCACATTAGTCTGTTTTATAATGAGAAAAGTGTCTGGGAGGAGGTCACTGGAGGTGGGACACATCTCTGTTTTTGCAAATTCACCAGAACTGGTTTTCCAAAGGACTAAATAGTCTCAAATTCAGCAACAAGCTCGAGCATTTAAAAAAAAAGTGGAAAAGTGTTGTAACATAATTTTTTAACTTTTCTTTTCAAAATATTTTTAAAAATTTGTTGTAATAACCATTTCTTTTCTTTAAACTTAACCTGAGCATTTGTATTAGTTCTGCCACAGAACTCAGAAATACACTATTTAGAATCACAGAACAACTTAGCCTGGAAGGTACTTCTAATCAAGCCTCCTGCCTATGAGATGAATGGGCTTTTTGCTTTTTTCATATGAAATTAAGTAAACCTCTGCAGTTGGAATATTGTTATGCCACTGTAGAGGATGGAGATCTAGGCTGAAGCAAGGACTCAGGTCTTGCTTGATCTGGCCCTTCTGCTGAAACTGTTTTTTCCTTTAAAAGCTAGCCAAGAGAAATAGCTATCCTTGTCTCAGACTGAACAGATGCAGTCAGAGGTGTCCTTTTTTAATATTGCTACAACAAACATTTCTGCTGAAAGTCCTGAGATCTGCTTTAATGAACACCAGTAGTAATACAAGTGAGACTCCTGAAAAAGAGAAATTCAGAAAAATTTTCTGTGCTTAAAAAATCAGCACCAAAGCAAAAACCCTGCTGGAGATGACGGAAAGAAACAATAGTGAAATAGAACAACTAAAAGCTCCTAACACCCTACAAGCATTTAAAGTTATGGAAAAAATTTAAAGCAAGGCTTTGACAGCCATAGAGAAGCCGTTAAACAGGAAAAGGCAAATAAAAGATACTAACGTTTCTGAAGCCTGGAGGTGCAGTTTGGATACAGTATGGCACTTCACAGGCTCAGCAGGCAGAAAGCAGTACATAGGTCATCTCCTCACGCCTGTGAAACAGAAATTCTTGCCAGACTAATGCCAGAAAAATAGAAGACAATTTTCTTCTGAGAAAAAAACAAATAAAGAATCCAAGTATTTTCCCACCCTCAACTCCTCTGCTGAGATGGCATTTAATAAGACAGGAAACTGAAGACTTGACAGGAGCCATTAAAACAAGAAATCACAGCAACTATGAGCTCCAGAGTCACTGCTGTCTATTCCATGCCTAGCCAATATGGTGGGTCCATCATATACACAAATGTTGTGATGACGCTATGAAACCTTACAATAATGAAATAATAAAGCTCTGTGATGTCATCCAAACCCTGCAGTTGTCCTCTGCAACTATCTCTATGAGTCGATCTGCTGTATCTATCCTTATTGGATTTAAACATATTTCAAAAGCTCTTTTGTGAGATCACAATATATAATTTCTCACCTTTATTGAAATCTGCCAGCCTCTAAGGTTTTTGACCACATTTATTTTGTGTCAAGAATTTGCAGATGCAGTAGATAAGGTTTGTTTGTGTGTGTGTTATCTATTTCCTTTTGTCTCTTCAACCAATCCCTTGTGCGTCTGCTCCTGTTTCTTCCAGTTTGGACCAACTGATATGTAACCCAGACACCATTTAACCAATATACACAAAACCTAAGCCACATGCAATCACAACAGAAATTCCAATTTCACAGCAGGATGGTGAGAAAGAGGCAAAGTTCAAGCTTAATTGTGGAAGAAGGATAGCAAGTGTAACTTGTTTGTTTGACTAGCACTATCTCCATTCCCCACCCCTCTAGTAAGATGCCAGGCTTAGCTTGTGTACATGCAAAGCTGAGATGAGCATGAGCCTTGGAGCCTGTGTCAGTCACATTGGTCAAAGATACTCAGGTGACCTCCAAGCCATTTTTATAAATACCTACTTCTTCCTCTTTCAGAAGCTCCATGACAACTATTTTCTGTAGAAGGATTACTCGTGTTTACAGTTGCTGAAGAAACCAAGCTGTGTTAACAGTACTGAAACCCATCGGGCTGGTTTTGCTGATGATGGGGCCAGCCCTCCTCCTCGGCCAAGTTTTCAAACCCCAGCAATGATCTGGGGCCTTCTTGGGCATCTGACTTGCACACCTTGTGAGGGAGCTTGCTAAGTGTGGCCTCTGCCAAGGAGGCACCTGCACACAGGCAACCTTTCAGTGTTGGGAACGATGGCTTTTTGCTCTGGTGAGGGACTTTTTCAGAGGTAGTTGAGACTAAGGCTGTTTATTCAACAGCAACATTCTGGTATTGGAACAAAGGCCCACATATGCAGTTTGTCTGTGTCTATGAACAAAAGTCAGCAACTGGATAAAATGCCAGTACAGCCTAAAAATCATGTGAAGCAATCCACAGCAAAACACTTTTTTCTAGATATTTTATTCTTCCTGTCCCCCTTCAGCATTTTTTATGACAAAATACTTGGATGCAATCAGAGTCTCATTCAGTGAAGAAAACTTTCAAAATAAACTTTTCCCTCTCTCGTTTTAGAGGGAAGAGAGAAGTCAGATAGCAATGGACTTAGAGTTCGCTTAAGCTAGTAGTCAAAGGGTGTATATAGCTTTTGTAAGAGAATGTGATGATTCAATTCTTGTATTTGTTCAAAATGAGAAAATATCAATTTCCTTCTCTTAGGATTTTATTTTCTCTTATTGAATCTTATTCCTTAGTTTCTGTTTTTAATAAACTCAAATAATTTAGTATTTATTTGCCTAATATGCTTTCAGACAAGGAAGGAAATGTCAGACTTGTTTTAATTCTTTGTTAAACTACACCATCATCTGTCAGGTGTGATGCCTAACAGATGTAACAGCCATTCTCTTTTTTATTTGTAGCTACATTCAGATCAAAAGATTTCTATATGAGCAAAGACAGCAGTAGGCCAGGTAGAGAACTGGATTCCAAAAGGCAACATAAAATTCCTTCTGTTTCCTAAATGGGACACAGTAGGTCCCCATGGAAGTTGCCAGAGACTAGTTAAGGTTATATTTAATTACATCATGTACTTTCACAGAACCTACTAAATGGACCCTATGAACCCTTGGTATATTGCTTTAAAGACTACAGTAACCTCCTGCCAAGCTAAAAGTCAAATCTTTTAGGTTGTAAATTGGGAGGCTAATGTCTTTTCCTTGTTTTTCCAAATAATTGTATTCCTGACTCTGTCAGCAAGTCCTGAACACAGGAAAACTTAGAAGCCTCCTCCCCTGCAAGCCCACGGTGAGCTAAATGAATCATAGAATCATGGAGTATCTCAAGTTGGAAGGGACCCATAAGGATCATCAACTCCCTGCTCCTCACAGGACGACCTG
>JAVKLA010000039.1:14093043-14149484 GCA_034782735.1 Sagittarius serpentarius | reverse complement strand
CTGAGAAGCTGAAAAGTCCTTGACTGAGTCTAAACACGACTTAGCAACAACTGAAAACATCAGGGTGTTATCAACATCCTTCTCATACTAACCCAAAACACAGCACTGTACCAGCTACTAGGAAGACAATTAACCCTATCCCAGCTGAAACCAGGACACTCCCCAACGTAATATGGTCTCATCCAGTGGTGTGTTGGACAGTGTATCCAGAAGGATACTGTGAGAGACAGTATCAATGATTGTGATCCTCCAAAGCTGTGGTTTTATTGGGGCACATCAGGCCTTAACACTGCTCCCAGCTTCATGCTGTCAGGCGGGAGGAGATGGCAGGAGAACGGTGGAATCCAGCGTCCTAAATGCACTCCCTGTCCTTGCTTAGCCATGCCTCTCCTCTGAAACTCAGTACAGCCTCCTGTGCTCCTGTCCACCCTCCATCTGTGGCTATCACCTCCACACACACTGCAGTTGTCACAAGTTAAAATACTCAGAAAATGAAGGGACTGAGGAGCAGGGACGCCTAGTTAGAAATGTCAGCTTCACTATGCCATGAGCTCTATTTGTTCATGCTCACCAACCCATGTAACAAGAGAGATCCCCCCACAGGAAGGCGTTAAATGCATGCAGCACACCTCCTTGTGTGTCCTCACTTTATTTTTTCCTGCTCACAGACTCCCAGAACCACGTATCATGCTGCGAAGCTGTGGCAAGTGGAAATGTAGGAGGCTTTAATACTTCTCATGGAACTGTGTAAAGAGGCAACTCCCAGATATTATCAATTGTTCGGCTGTTTTTGTTTTCTGGCCAGTTTGTTTCGAAGGTGTGAGGTTTATTTTTTAAACTTTCCTTAAAGTTACTTGGCTTGGCATTGAGGAAGGTAATTTATTTACATGAAGTGGCTGGAGTTTAAACACAAAGATAACCGAAGATAACCTTCCCTTTTCTGGTTTACCCAAAAGGAGTTTACTCATAGCCTTTATCGAACCCTCGCCTCCCATAGATTTGCAAGCAGGAAAATGGCATAAATGGATTAGCGCATAGTTCCACCTGCAGCAGTCCCAGAGTAAAGGCCAACCAGTGAAAAGTTCAAGAAAGTAGGTAACATTGTCGTAACCGCAAAGGTCTGGGGATCAGGTCAACAGAGCCTTGTGAAACACACATGCACAGCATGGGGCTGCCCCAGCCTGTGAAGCAAAAAGCTGAAAACAAGATTGAGTCTGACACTGCAGTGAGGGGAAGCACTCAAGCTCAGTAAGGAGGAATGCGCTGTATTGCCAGCTGCAAGGTTTTACCATACATCTCCCAGTAAAAGCACAAATGGGACTCAGGGGGGTTGGCTCTGTCCCCAGCCTTGGCAGAAGAGGCAGCTCTTGGCCCTTCAGTTCTCTGTCGGTTCAAGCCTCTGCTGTACCTCTGGGTGACGGAGGCTGTGAAGAGCGTTGTACTGTTCCGCTTTGTACCATCTTGTACTGTTGGTGATTTTGGACAATAAAAAATTTCAAGTCTCTTTTCCTAAGGCAAAAATATTGGAAATTTGTTTAAAAAAAACCACTGAAAAACTTTCCTTTGAATTGAAATTGAATTGAAAACTTAGCTTTGAATTAAAATAATTTTTTTTAAGCTAAAAATCCTCATTCAAGCAAACAGACAAAAGAAATAAAAAGTAATGGCAATGCTAGTTCAACTGGCAGTTAAAATTGTTTTCAGGTCTCCTGTGTGGAAAACAGAAAAATTAAATTCTCCACTGAATTTTGAGGTGACGTTTTCCACCAGAAAACATCTTTAGCTATCTTGGATGCTATCTGAGCAAGCCCATATTAACTATTCCTGTTTATTGGTCACTTCTGATGTTAAATAATTTCATGTTTCCTTCTAATGATGATGCAGTTGAAAAAGCTACACCACCAAGCTTGCCTTTATTAGATTTGAACTTTTATCTGGTAACATCCTGTGGCAAACTGGTATGAGCATCTGCTTCTAATTTGTAGAACGTCTTAAGTTATAAATTCATTTGTCATATTCATTAATACTTCTACCACTCCAAAAGTTTTGAGCTAGTGTAGTTAGTCTGTCTTGTTTTATCTGGCTTTTTTTTTCTTAGCTGGCTTTCCATATTTTCTAATGTCCAACAGAATTTTTTTGGTGCTCAGTTTCAGTTATTTTTTTGCTAATGCCATTTTCAAAATCATAAAATCATTATAGCCCCTTGTTGAAAGGCAGTCTCCTGTTTTAATGGGGCGTCTTTCTGCAATAAAGGTACTCTGCAGGTGAAGAACAGTGTAATAACAACAACAATTAACTGCAGAAGGCCATTATTTCATCCCGTTCAAAGACGTAACCTCACCAGGGCTAGGCTATAGTTGTAGTAACAAAGGTGAAAGTGTACATGTCTCTCACAGCTCATTCTGTGTGTATTTAGCACTTCAGTACAAACTTGCTTCTAGTTCTATGTAGCTTAGCTGCATTCATGGTTTGCTGCATTTTTCTTCAAAAATAGGCAAAAAGATCATGCCTAAATTTGGATCAAATAGAGATTACAGTGCTGAGAATTAGATACAGCTTTGTTTGTATAATTGGAAGCTCATACCAGCACTCCAAGTCTGAAAGGAAGACTCAAAATGAGTCATTTTTCAGTTTGGATTCTGCTCAGGATAATCTAGGCAGACAATCCCTCAATATAAATAAAATTTTGGCAATATTATAAGCATCTTTAACAACTTGATTGTCTTTCTACAGCACTCTCTTTCAAACTCCAAATTGCAATATATTCTTGTAATAATTCCCAACTGCCTGAAGTAAAATGCCTCCAGAGTCAACAGGAACATGCTGAATGATCTGTAAGAAATAGCAATTTCTTTTTTTCAAACAGGATCTGACTGGTATTTTATGAAGATTCAAGGTATAGAAGTATCAAACTCACTAACTTTCCACCAGCCTAGAAAATGCTGTGTGTTCATGGAAACCACACACAGAGAGTAGGATACTCTGTTGACTTAAGCAAGGTGAGACTCCACCTACTGCTCGGGTCTGTCTTTCTTGGAATTTCCTTATCTTCAGGTAAGAGGAAGCTCCTGTATTGATTAACACAAGGAATTATGTCGTACAGCTATAAAGAAATCTCTCCTTGCGCTCCCTCCCACAGCCTCCTCTTCCCGCCCAGCACTGCCTTAAAGACCTGCAGTGTTCTTCCGTAAGTGCCAGCAGCAGTGTTCAACCATTTTTCCCTTTCATTTTCCTCTCTCCTTCTCTTACTGCCCTTGCTATGGCCTGAGCTGGCCCTAGGATTTACCACAATTAAAATCTGTTTCTTTTTGTAAGTAGCTGGCCTACAATATTAGCTTAACTACTGCTGCTGGAGGAAGGCTGTGTATTGAAAAATAACATGTCCAAAATCATACTGAACACAAAAGATCTTGGAAGTCACATGCTTTGGAAGACAGACACCACTGAAGCTACCATTTCTCATTTATAATCTGCCTGGACTTGGACACCTTGGCAGTGAGTACACGGGAGCTGGACCGGACAGCAGCTGCTGCCAGAGACTGCTGAGAAGTTGGCATTCGGTAGAGGAAATTTAATATCTGGCACAAAACACTCCATTATCTTGGCCACGGAGCAGTCGTCCCTTTCCCTGCAGATCCCTTTATTTGCATAGATAAAAACTGTCCATGCATGTGTTTCTGCAGTGCCTACGACACTGACCTAAAAAACCCAACCATATCATGGTGACAACCAGAGTGTGTGAGCATGTAGCAAACTGCTGTTCATACCAGACAGAGTACACGGCCACGGCTAGGATCCCTGGAAGGCCAAGGGACTGCAAGGTCATGACTAATCGAGGAGCAAGAACCCTTGAATCATCATCTTCCAAAGTATCCAGATCAGAACAATGTTAGGTACCAGATACACACACTGAGACAAGAGATCCAAGCCAAACTTCCCTTGCCGGAGCAACACAAGGCTCATTTGTTACACTTTCACGTGCAGCAAATGTAATACCTGGGGAAAAGTACACTCAGGACCCTCTCCTGTAGTAGCTCCCTCCCCGTTGCATTCCTCCCTCAGAAAGCCTCCCCATCCTGTTCTTCACATATGCTATTCCCTGCCCATGGATTTGCCACTAATTCATGCAGGTTATTAGAAGACTTACATTTAGATAACTCCAGCTATAAAGAAGTATGGGTAGGATTTCACCATTTTGGTTTATTGCTATTTGATTGGTATGGTAATGGTGGTCAAAGAGACTCAGCCCATGCACCAGATGTACTGAGGGATGGTCCTGGTCCCCAAGAGCTTGCTGGGCATGCTGATTAAAGGCAGACAGATGCTGAGAAACAGACCCATACAGGAAAACCGGTCTGAGGCAGAGCAGGCATTCAGTCAGAGTGGTGGTTCAGTTGGGAGAGGAGGAATAAAATCCAGGGGAAGGAGATACTCAGTGTTGTAAAGCACTTTAAAAAAGGAAGGTATGTACAACTGCTAAAGCGCCTTACTCCCAGCTCCTGCTGGGTTATTAAACTAGCCAATAAAAGATACTTTCCACTCAAAAAAAAAAAAAGACATCCTGAACTTCTAAGAAGAAAGCTTACTCTGACAAAAACTGCAGCCCAATTATCATCTAAGGATATAAAGAGTTTGAAAGGACATAAAGGCTTTGGGGTGCTTATTGCCTATTTTTTAGAAAATGCTGATGCATATATAATGCACATCAATTCCTGCATTCTCTGACACCTCTGCGGTGATACTGCAGTTAATGAAACAAAAGACATTCTTGTAAGGAAGAAAAATATCTTTGTGTTTGTGCTGCTAAAGAAACACGGACAGCAGGAGCAGATTCACCACAGGAATACAGAGGCTGTAGGACCATCTGGCAGTGTTCAGTGTCAGCTCACGTGGGAGCGGCACCCATTCTTGCACTATCTTTCATCACCGTCACTGTGGCATTCAGGTCAAGGTTGGTATGTGTCTCGATCTTGTCTTACTAAATGTAGCAACACCAGTTACAGGAGTTGAATTGTTTGCTCTTTTAGTTCCATTTCTGTTCTGACATTGATTTTTGTTTGTACTCTATGTACTTACAGGAGGAAACGCATTACACGAACTTAAATGGTGATGTCAACGTAATACAAAGATAGTTTGTTTGAATTACCATAAAAATCATATGAAAACACAGACACACACACACTGTTGAGAAAAGAATGTGTAAACAAAAAGAAATGTCTTGTAGAAGCTGCTACAGCGTTCTTAATTGGGAAGTTTTCATTGCCATCAAGCTTAGTTGGTCATTAAGTTCATTGTTAATTATAAGCCTCCCAAATTTTATTCCATAGGATTCTCAAGATATAGCCTTTCTAACTGGGACAATCTCTGACAACACCACCATCAGAAATAAACCTCTGAGGCAGAAGACCCTGACCATATCATGAGGTACATGGAGGTCAGCCCCGTTAGCCAGGTACAACTCGCTACGGACTGGGAATCTAGCAGCACGATCAACTTAATGGGTAAAGGCTCCAACTGCCTCTAGTAACTTCGATTTTAATATCTTGTTCTAATGCAAAGGTACTGCTTCACATTATTTGTAAATCGTATTATTTGTAAGATAGATGAAAATTCTTAAGATTTAATAAAACTTAAAATGATATCTCACTTTTGCTGAAGGTACAGGGAGCTAAACTAGAAAATCGGACTGGGCATTCACATTACACAATGAATAATTTGTTCAAGCGATGATTTACAATCTGTGAAAACTCTTATATATTGTGCAAAACACTAATGAAAACCCCTTATTTCCTGTGATGCAATGTCTATGCTTCTGCCTAGGTGTTACATGCATATAGATCTTTTGGCTGCTGATTACAGTGAAGTCTGCCCGTATTTCATCTCTCAGACCAAAGTGTACTTTGCCACTGAGTACTTGCTCTTCATGTAAAGACGGCGTGATGATATGTGAGTATGTTGTGAAGACATTTTGTACTCATTATTAAGTATTCAGAGTATTTCCATACTTCGAACATCTTCTGAAAGGCTATCTGTATAGTTTTCTGAGTTAAATAATGTGCAAAAAAAATAAATCCATCAGTGTTCCAAAGTTTACCGAGTACAGAATTTATGATTGCTTATGTACAATGCTCCCTTTTCATCTTGAAAGCACTCCAATAAATGTCCAGATTCATTAGGATGGCTGTGAGGTCTATAAAGTTAGGCTTTGGATTCAAAAGCTGTTCTTTTCTTTAGAAAAAAAGACTATAAGTTCCCTTATTCTCTGAAGGGCTGAAATGTTATAGGAAAGCCAGTTTATCTGAAGAACAACTAGAAAACACAGTTAAGTTCAGAAGTGGAGCCACCGGACAAATTCAGAACCAAAACTCTGAACTGCAACCCAGAACTTGGGGCTGAGTTTCAATCTGTCTTAAGTAAAATACCATCACCTTCCATAGAATATGTTGATTAGATTAGAAATCTGGTAGGGAAACCTATTTGATCAAGAATATTGTATGAAGCCATGTACACAGTCGTGGGCAGAAAGCAGCTTAAAACAAAACTGATAGTCACTGATGACCATTTAAAGTGCTGCACTGACTGAAGAAATTGTTACTGAACTGGTAAGGAGAATTTGGTTTGGCTTTTGGCGAGGAAATACCTCTAAAGGTCACAGATAATCACAGCATGAATGCCAAAGTCAGGGAGAGAGCAAGGTGAGGTGTTCCAGGAAAGAAACAGGGAAGAGACTAGAAATAACTGTCAGGTCAGAACAATTCATTCTCTCGAGAACTGGAATTCCCCAGTGTAGTAATAACCTGACCTGATTCAGTGGAAATGACTTAATGGCAAACAAAAGCACACACCAGAAAGCTGCAAACAGAACTGGCACTGCAGGATCAGGATTTCATCACCTCCAGGAAAAGACAGTCTGAGCGTTCCCACAGGGAATACCAGAACAATCGCTCTTGCCCTACAGGTGCATGACTGGATCCAAGGCAATGGCAGAGGACAAGCGCTGTAGAGAAACCAATCACGTGCCCTTCCCGTAAGGGGCACGGGCAGCTCTCGATAACGCCATGCTCACGGCAGTTTCAAGGGTGAATTCAGAAACTACTCTAAAAATAATTGGCAGCTGCCAAACTAAATCCTCCAAACTAAATGTTCTACTCACTTCATAATTTTAAGTTTGTATTTACCACATTGCTATGAAAAGCTGTGGCACTTCTCATTAAAAGATGCCCCTAATTCTATGTTCCTATAAAAATTATTTGCCTTAGCAATGATGGGAAAAGCCCACCAGTCTTATTCTTGCAATTGCTGTTAGAGTTGGCTGTAAATTTATCCACAGAACAATTCTCCAAATGAGCAGTAACTTGGTAGAGTTGTGTAACGGGTCTTTGGCAGCATTAATTTTGTATCTGTTCTCTTCAGAAATATTTTGTTTCAACTTAAATGAATTCAGTTTTAATGTTCCTTTCAGTCCAATAGAATTATAAATCTTGGTTTTAACATTGCTGCAGTGGTAAAGGTATGAAATGCCTTGATCTAGTAAAAAAAATTATTTTAATCCTGCTGTTTTGATCTTTTAGAAGTAAAGTCTATAAGAAAAGTTTTATTATAGTAAACTAAAAAAATCAGCTTTTCATAATGATTCCAAAGAAAAGGATTCTCAGAATTTCTAGACAGACAAATTTTTCTTTTTTATTACATTGTAAAAGCAGGTGAGATAAATGGATTTACTGGCATCATTTCACTTTCTCATGGCTTATAGTGCATTCTTACAAATTTTCAAGCAGAGACCATATAGCTTGCCAGAGAGAACAGGGAACTCGAAACTACAAACATCCATCCTGAGTCTGACACAGACTCACTGCTGACCAGCTTCCATCTTCTTTCTCACCCACAGCTGTCAGGGAGACTGTGGGAGGCTGGGATATGCCTGGAATGCAGACACACAGCTTGAGAGGGCAATTTCAACTTTCTGTTTCCTCCTATATAAAACTGGGATAAATACAAGCTCTGTATCTAACCTAAGATTATCTTTGCATAGCATTTTGTAGTGCAGAGCAACTCAAGACCTTGTACCTGATTGATTTATCAGCAGGACTAGTACAGTATTAAAGATTATGTGTGGTTATTCTAAAAAGCTGTATATATAGATATGTGTGTTCCTCAGTCCTGATGGCTGATGTGCCTCAACACAGGCAGAGCCAAGAGCCCTTGCTATATCCGTTCCACAATCTGAGTGCAGTGAGGCAAGAGGCAGATGTTCATCAGTACAGCCAAAAGCTACATCTCCTTAACCTCCCTCCTCCCCTCACCCACCAGCCAGTCTGCCCTGGAACTTGTAATTTCAGGCCCAGACTGGGAGCAGATACCCGGTCAGCTGTGGGATGCTGGCACATGTTTGCAGAACATTGTCTGAAAGCAAAGCTTGACCAGCTGCCAGCTTGCTCCTTGATGCCTGCTCGAGGATCACACTGGGGGTAAAAATGTCAAGACCACATACGAGGGGAACGTCCATGGACTCTGAAGCCCTTCAAGACAACAAAGCTGAACTTCTGGCAGCCTCTCAGAAGCTAACAGCAGACCCAGACTAGACTGGGGAGGAGTACTAGCAATAGAAGATACTGTTTAATCTTCCATTAAATTATCATGATACCAGCAAGTGACGTGCTATTAAGTCTTAGGACACTGTAGGCTCCAAGGGATATATTTGGGTGTGAGAGAGGGGTGGTTTTCTCTCTCCCAAAACTCATGTACACATTCCTCAGCTGCAGTGACCTCACTGAAAGGGTGGAGGAAGGGGAGGAGGACTTCACCTCAAGATAAAGGTGTTTCTGCTTGTCCTGGTTTCGGCTGGGATAGAGTTAATTTTCTTCCTAGTAGCTGGTATAGTGTTGTGTTTTGGATTTAGTACAAGAATAATGTTGATAACACTGATGTTTTCATTACTGCTGAGCAGTGCTTACACAGAGTCAAGGCCTTTTCTGCTCCTCACCCCACCCCACCAGCGAGGAGGCTGAGAGTGCACAAGGAGTTGGGAGGGGACACAGCCGGGACGGCTGACCCCAACTGACCCAAGGGGTATTCCAGACCATATGATGTCATGCTCAGCATATAAAGCTGGGGGAAGAAGGAAGGAGGGGGATGTTCGGAGTGATGGCGTTTGTCTTCCCAAGTCACTGTTACGTGTGATGGAGCCCGTCTGTCCTGGGGATGGCTGAGCACCTGCCCACCCGTGGGAAGTGGTGAATGAATTCCTTGTTTTGCTTTGCTTGCGTGCACGGCTTTTGCTTTACCGATTAAACTGTCTTATTCTCAACCCACAAGTTTTCTCGCTTTTACCCTTCTGATTCACTCCCCCATCCCACCAGGGGGGAGTGAGTGAGCAGCTGGAGGGGGGGTGAGTTCTGGCTGGGGTTAAACCACAACACTGCTGAAGCAGAAAGTAAAGGCGAGACTGAGACTTCTTCCTTCTTCCTAGGCCCCTATCCCACCATATTCACCCCCTATCCCACCATATTCACCCCCTCTCAGGACTCCCCTCTGGCCCTGCACTTCAGGAAAGTTAAAACCCCACAGCCTGCCTCCACCAGACTGGAGCCCACTCACACAGGCTGCGTCTGATGTCATGTCTTATGACTGTAGCACAGTTTGGGACGGCGTGCACCGAGAGTGCTGAGGCACAGAACCTCTCCGCTGTAATGCAACAGTGAGAAGAACAGGGACAACTTTCCTCCTGTGTAGGAAAGTCCTTCCCTTAAAAGCTTCTCCCCTCAGTCTGCTCAACTAACAAGCACCTGTGGGACCTTCTTTGACTCACACGTAGCTGTAGTTGGGAAGAACTGTTCCCACTCATCTGAGGCTGATCTAGGAATCACACCCAGTCTGATGAGAGTGGGCTCCGCTTTCCCAGCACCAGGGCTGGTGAGCACAGTTCTCATTAACTGGTGTTGAAGGCCTCCCGGCTGAGCACAGCGCAGTGGCCAGGCATGGACTGCAGAGTCTCATCCCCTCCAAACCGCTCGGAGCAGATCTCACCACTGAACAGCCCAGGGTAGAGGTCAGATTTGCGGTCCCTTGCCCTGTGGTTACTCTGTGCTCCAGCTGGACCTTTCCAAGGAAGTTACGTTCCAGAGGAGGAACAGAACTGTTGCTCTTTAGGGAGAGTTTCATGATTCTTTGAGACAAGGCTTCCAAGGAATTAGAACAAAACCAGGAACCCATTGGCTGCCAGATCAAAAACAAAAACTGACCAGTCCCTTTCCCTCCCTCCATCCAAAGGCAGATACAACAGCAGCCTTCCCCCCGCCCCGGTCCTCCCAGCAAGTTTCCCTCCCATCAAAAAAACAAGTGACAGTAAAACCTCTGACCTGCCACTTGGTTGGAGAAAGAAGAGGAAGCACTGTCACTGTCTGTGTTGGACAGTGTCCCAAAGTAGAATTAGAGAAATACCTGTTTAGAGGATTAAGACCTGCAGCAAAAAGTTCAGAGGATTACACTGAAGCAATACTTGACCAGTTCTTCAGGTCATAATTTTGGGGGGTAGTTTTTCTGTGCAAGTCTGTGTTCCCAGAAGAACATTCACACCTACACAAATAATTGTTTTTTACACACAAATTTAGAAGGCTGTGAGAAAAAGAGCTGACCCTTAGAAAGCTATTACATCAAAAATCTTGGACAAACGCCACTAGGTTTCCTACACCAGGCAGTGATAAAAAAAATAATGCAGAAAGACAATCGGGAAGAACTAAAGAAAGATCCTCTGGGGAGGTCTTCCTCCCCAGTACAGAGCCTGGGACAAATTTAAATGCAGGCATAATTACTGGATGTTTTATTTAGGGTTTTCCCTGGATTTATCTCAGTGCAGTAGTTTAAAGAAATATGTTTGCTAAAAAGTAAGAAAATTCCCATTTCAAGTCTTTTGGAGTGGATTCTCTTCCCTGAGGAAGCTCTGTTATAAGCCCTTTTTGTACATGTTGGAAGAGGGAGAAAGAGGGTTTGATGCTGGAGGTGGAAGATGCCTTGACAGCCCACCCACACCCTTTCTTCTAAAAGAAGACACTGGCTTTACTGGTATTACCAAGGATTCCCAACAGCAAGAAACTTCAGTTTCCAAAGCTGAAATGAAGGAAGGAGCTGAAGGAACAAAAGAAGCCATAGCTTCCCACTTTGTAAATCAAGCAGCAAACTCAGACAGCTGAAGGAGGTGATTTGCTTGCTTATGTAATGGAGTACAAGGCAGGATTCCCGTACTAAGTTCTGTAAGAGTTACATATGTCAGGAGCATCCTAGCACTGCTCTGGACATTTGTGTAATGGTGTTTGAGGGAAGGAAGAGGATAAGGCTAACAAATTTGGAAGAAACTCAATGTAAACAACCAATTCTTGTGTCTGACCATATGCAACTTGCTGCGTTAAAAATAAAATCACTCAGCAAAATGTGTTTTCTATCAGAAGGAAAACCACTTCTACTGAAACCAAGGAAGGTGAGGAGAAAGAAAGTAACCATGGCACAGGAGACAAAAGACATGTAAAATCAGACACAAAATCTAACTTCAGCTCTGAGGAATGCAGTGCTAAAGCTCTGTAAGAGCTGTGAGCCAGATAGGAAGACGCGTGAGTAGAGATGGTCAGGATTTGCGAAGCAGGAAAGCTAAGCTTAGAAAAAGAAAAGTAGAACCAGCAAGATCATTACTAACAAGGATGACTGACTCCAGCCCTACTCAGGGCAAGGACAGTCAGGTTCAGCTCTGAAACACTGATTTAACAGCTTTTTAAAAGACAGCTTCAGTAGGCTGGCACAAAAGCAAAGGTAGGGAAAGTGAAAGCAAAGTGAAGCTTTGGGTGCTTCTGTCTTTCATCAGGAGTTATTGCAGTGAATGACACTAATGGGCAGCATCAGATTGCTCAATATTAGCTTTAGTTTTTGTTGGAAATGGCAAAAAATCTGGTAGCATCTTGTTAAAAAGAACCTCACAGAAGAATGTTCCCTCTTGGCTGAAACATGACATTTTTGTCTGTGTGTGTTCATTCTGTGTGCAATTTTTATCTGTATTATTTCTTCAGGTTTGGAAAGTTAAGACATTAATGCTACCAGGGAATTTTGAAGCTTATCAGAAAAGCTTTGGAGCATTCCTTCAGTTCTTGTATCATCTTAAGGGTTTATGAACATTTCCTCAATTGCACAAGACAGAAAACACTGGAGGACGCTGCAGGCAGAAGTTAGTACTCTGAAAGGAAAGGGAGCCACTGATAAATCTACCAGGTGGTATTTATTTACTCAAGTAATCATTTTGCTTTCAATAGAAGAGGGAACAACTTTTGCTAAAGGTACAAAAGAAAGACACAGCAACTTTGCTGCTTGTGACTGCGTGTATTGAAAAGAGGACTCCACTATTTAGTTGGAGCCCAGAAGTTCCCCAGAGGAGGGACTGCTCATTACAATGAACACACAGTCAAACACACCATTTGTAGACTCTAATTATAGTGCCCTATTCCTGGCCTGTGTTTTGGAAGAGGACATGAAGATACCATCTGCTGCTGCCTTCAAAGAAAGTTAACGAACCACCAACAATATTTCCTACCAGATAGATCATCACCAGCAAAGAATGCTGTATTTACCTGAAATATTTTCTGAGAGCTTTTGATAACCTCCACACAGTGAGTGTTTTCCTTCTCCATGATCAGCCTGATTTGTAAATAATACTGGTATCACTGGCTCATGGGTGGAGGCACTACTCTGTAGACCTAAGAGGATCAACGTTACTGCCTATGATACCTTTTGACTTAAGAGCACGTGAGTTTGCATGTGTACACCTTGGCATATGCATATTTGTTTTCGGCATATTACAATCATATTCAATCACATACGCCATGGTTTTCCAATCTGTTGGAAAACACAGCTCAGTGGTTTGCAGTGTCTTGTCCATGATCCCTGAAGACCAGTGGACTACTTCTAAGGGTCTACAAAGAACAATCATAAAACAACAGCCTGCTAGTACTCTCTTGCACTTGTACTTTCATAGGACTTTTTTTTTTTAGGATTCATATATCCAAAGAGGTAGAAAACCACTGATTAAGTTCAACCACAAGCCCTGGCTGAAGCAAGATTTAATTCACCATGTTCCTGTGCAGGAGATAAGAGTAGACAATTATAAACATCCGTCCTGTCTTAAAATTTTGGAATTTCAGGTATTAGATAGGCATAGCGAAAAACCTAAGCTCACACTAGCTTATGTGAACTGTCCTGTTCATGAACAGGGGACATACCTAACCACACACCTGGGGTAGACTTGATATGAGCCAAGTAACTGGGAGGCATTAAAGCCAGACACTGAGGACTTCTGCTCTTATTAAGTTATGACTAACTTAGATTCCAGCAAACAGAAAACAAACTGCTTTGCTCTGAAATTAATTTAATACCCACACAGGTGCCAGACTGAGTCTTAGAGCTTCTACTGAAATATGTAAAAGGGCTGGAATTGACATATGAAACTGCCACAACCATTTTCCAAACATATTACAAATTTCATTTAGGTATAAAGTAATATTCACATCTGTGGAGTTTGTCACATTTGTGTTTTTTTCTATGAAGTTATGCAACTCTTAAAAAATTATTATTTTTGCTATTCCCATCTAATCTGGAAAAGCAATAATTTATGCCTGCAGCAAAATGCCTCAAACACAGAACAAAGCTGATTTCATCAATGTGTAATCTTAGATAGAATCTTACCTTGCCTTCTGTTTTACTCTTTACTTCTATGTAGATCTTTTTTTTGAGAAGTCATGTACACCAGAACTCTACTCTTACTATAGCTGCCCCAAAAATAAAACTGACCTTACTGGAATTCCGTGCCACTGGGGACCATAATATGGGCAACACACAATGACATGTGAAGTCCCATGCTAGCATTCTCTGTGCTTGCAGACACTACTGAAATAAAGTCCTGATGTGCATAGTAAATATTTGTAGGGAGGAAGTATTTTCATGATACTGTTTGAATACAATAGAATGGGCACAACTGCACAGAAACATTGATTTTGGACACCTCTGTTTGTGGGTGCTTCAAAGAAGATACTTGGGGTCTAATTTGGAAAGTACTCAACTTTGAGAAGATTCCAGCTGCAGTGACTAACAAGAGAAAGTAAGCACCAAAATATGATGAATCTAAAATTTAAGAACTTTAATTGTTTCAGTCATCTTTTTGGACAACACCATGGCTCAGAAGAGGGCATGGAAAAGTGTTTTTTCTTCTCCCAGGGAAATTGTTTGACGTTATATAGACAGACTCATTCCAGATGGACACAGGCATTTCCTTACAGTGGTTGTACATACCCAGCATACCCTGCTCTCTCTGTACAGTAGACTCCCTTTGAAAGCAAGGGTGTCACTGGAAGCCTGGCTGAACACCTAAAGCATGTGAGACCAATAGTTAACAGAGATGCTTGATACACACCTTGGGGAGCTATTCGCATCATCCACATTAGTCATCCAAGTGAGATTAAGCACAGCCAGCTAGGAGCCCAGTTTCCTTGTGCAGACAATGCACTAAAAGCTAAGTATCTCCAAAGGACAAAAAAGGGACATTGGGTCAAAAAACCGTAAGCTTAGACCCTCCTCTAAACATACCAGTAGCTCTAAGCTCCCTTAAAAGTCAATGCAGAAAGAGGAGCAATGCAGCAGGCAATTCGTACTTATAAGACATGAAACAAACTGCTGGGGCACCTTTTTCACCACTGAATAGAAAGGAAGCCAGAGGTCCTGCCGTGCCAGTGGTACCTCTGCTCACAGATGAGAGCAGCCCACAGGGATTTTCTGTAGTGCCCCAGGAGCTGCTCTGGCACCACCAGTTACCTTTCACAAACATTTGTTCTTCAGTTACCCTTCACCTCTCACTCAGCGTTGATAGCATTCTGTGGGGTAGTGGGGTTTTCACAAATACGTCAGTATAGTTACCAGAGTGGAATTGGTCTTCTTCTGAGTGCTACACTGAACTTTCAGAAACTTAGACTGCCAAACCTCACTTTTTTTATGATAAGCAGCAGATCCACCCATAAAACAGACATGCTGAACTCTTTAAAGTACAGCTGATTGCAATCTGATTTTTAATGTCTAACTCTCTTTCTCCTTTTCTTTTTAAAGTACAAATAGTATTATTATTACACTAAAGTTACATTTTCATATCTTCAAGTGGATGGTTTTCTGCAGCAGCCTGTAATTCGGCACTAGGTGGCCTCTTTCTTCTTTCAGAGAAGGTCTGATACGTCATTATATCATCTAAGGACTTAACCAAAGTAAAAAAAATCGTTAAGCAAATCTACAGAACTTTGTTCAGCAGGGCTTTAAGATGTATATTGCAAAACAGCTTATTGTTTCCTAACTGAAATGCATTTACTGTAACTCAGAACACAGAACTGAATATCTGTAACTTGGCTTGCAGCCTGAGCCTTGAACAATGTTTTATCCACACAGCAACCTCCAGGGAGGTACACATCGTATTTTATTCCTGAAAAAAAAGCCACCCACAATGTCCCTTTGTCCAACTCATAGATGCAAGAGTGTACGGAAGGGAAGAGGATGTGAAATAGAATAGTTACTCTTCTCTACTCTGCTTAGGTTTTCCCAGGTGAGATCCAAAAAAAGCAATCAGAGCCTCACCTCCCCCTTTGAACAAAGCTCATGCGCTCCAGTAGTGTGTCCTCTTGCTGAAAAGGGGCTGCAAAAGCACAAAACTGTGATGAATCATGGAGCATTTAAGAGATTTTCATGGTTGGTAAAAAATCTAATGGGACTGAGGTTTCTAATGCAGAGACCAGCACATAATACTTTAATTGGAGCATTTAGCTTTCTTGACGAGGCTAACGAGGAAATGAGGCATTACCTACAGCAAGAGAGCACTCTGGCAAAATGGCTTCAGGATAGGGGTTCTTAATTTGCCTTTCAGTATTTCCCAACCACAGAAAGCACAATCACTTTATTGCAAAATCGCTGCGCTTCTGCGGGATAAGCTTTGTGCTAAACAAATGCCTGGAAGCACGTTCAGCCTTTAGAGCAGTATGTGCTGTTATGTGAGATCATATGAGGAAATAAAGCATGTTTTGCCATGGTGTGGCTGAACAGCAACTTCCTCCATCAGTAGAAATGGGATGAACTTGTTTACAGAACAGGTAAATGCTTCATGCCAGGCAGAGAACAAAGACCGGAGCATGCAGAGCCACTAAATGAAGAGCCAGCTCAAGGGTGATCTACAACAGGCTGCTTCTCTGGGGAGTCATATGGATTCCCATGAAAAGGAAAGTGGTTAGTGACTTCTTTTGGTCACCGCATGAAGGAGAAAGTGTAGCTGTCCCTTCACCCTGCTGTACCTCTGACTTAGCTCCACTGCTTCTTTGGAGTTTTTCTTCTTGAACCAGTGACAGGGAGGGTTTAAGACCCCAGTGAAGCTGAAGACAGAATCCCCTTATGTGTTCTCATTAAATATTGGGTCTATAAAGAACTTAGAGACACAAAGGGAGCAAGGGCAAAGAAAATGCTCTGTACAAAAGCTGTAGATGTTAACTGCCAGCGTTATGCTACCTTATTATGAGCTGTTCAGAGAGGATGTTACTGAATTTACTGTTATATTTTCAGCTGGTCTAACATGCATACCTGTAGTAATTCTATGACAAAGATTATAGGACAGGCACAGGTGGCAACATGAACAGAGCAAGGATTTGTGACAGGATCCACAGTAGGAGGGAGCTCCGGGAACAACCTCTCAATTCTTCGTGTGTTTCCAATTGTGTCTAACTTGCTTCACTGGGCCATATGTTACCAGTGTCCCAACACACCAGAACAAGTCCTCAGTGCTATCACCTGCTCTGCGACCCAAGGACAACCTGTTAACATTCCTCAGTAACTATTCAGAGGCTTTCACAGACCCTCATGCTGAATCCACCCTGTTCGTTCCACATGAAACTGACATTTTTTCAAATGGCAGATTTTTTTTCCCCAATGGTATGCTTAGAAGACTCTTGCTTAACCCAAGTGCTGTCTTAGCAATCGACAACAACCTAATTTCCCACCCAGCTTGGGTATGAATAAAATCTGCTCCTGCCTTCAGCATGAAGTCTGCTCTGGGTACTCTTGCAGCTGAATTAGCTACAGGGTAGCCCAAAATTAAGAACTTTCCCATCTGTTTTCATTACCTGTTTGTGCTTCCAGTTCATCTTAGAGAGAGTTACGTGCAAAGTATCAAATCCCAGCAGAAAAGTAGCTAGCAGCTAGAAAAGCAACTAGTTGTCTTGTAGTTCAGATCCACGCTGGGTTCAGAGCTGAAGGAACAAACCTTCCTGACTCTTGTGGGTAATTTCTTTTTTGGGTGTTCCAGTGAATGAAAGGAAGATCTCTTTGCATTCCTGCAGGGGATGAAGACCAAAATAAAATCAGATGAAAGACTGCCAGATCCCAGGCTGAGAGCCAGTGATGTCCACGGGGCTCTCCCCAGTTAAAATAGCACATTTAGTACCATACTCTGAAGTCTTTTTTCCTAGACTTCTCCTTGAAAATAACTCCCTCGGGTTGTATCATTTCCCTACTAAAAGCCCACATCTTCCAAACTGCAGCAGTCTAATACCACAGATTTGAAAGAAAAACAAAACTTTTTACTATTAAACATGTTGATTGCATTACAAAGTCTATGTGGGTCTGAAAGTACATTCTTAAGTAGAACTTTGTCAAACGTATTTACTGCATACTGAATTGCACACGGAGGAATCCTCTTCCAAAGGATCACCACACATCTAAAAGGAGACAATTAATACAGTAAAACAAGGACATTCAGCACTTCACGATAAAAAGAGATTCATGTTGCTCTAAAACGCTGGCGGTCACAACAGTAGATCTGCATAGAGAGCCAAATTGCACTGTCCTTACTTTGGAAGAAGCCTCGCTGCGGTCAGTGAAGGTGTTTGCAGGGTAAGAAGCTAGCAGCATGAGGGTCATGAGATCTATTTCATTGCGTGTAAAACTCCTTAAAGCACTTACCAGAGCAAGTTAAACAATATAGCGTAATGCTGCTCGGCATCTGCAAAGAAAACTTACCATGTTCTCCAAGTGAAGACCCTAAACTGTTGCGTACCACATAAACATCATCTCATCAAAGGTTTTGGGAAGCAACAGTTTTTAAGACTACAGATGAAGTGCTTCTTTTTCTTCAGAGGCAGTGGTAGTTGCTACATTTTTTCTGTCATGACACAGCTGCATGCCTAGCACACGTTGTATTCATAATTTTCACTTTCCTGTCATTGCGAAAGAGCTGCATGTTTGGATGCTGTCCTAACGCTGAATGCAGATGTTTTGCTGTGCTTTTTGAAGGAGGCTGTGTGTTGCATATGGCACTGCGCTGTGGCTAGCGGGGCACCCCGGAGTGCCTGGGGCAGGGATGGCGGTGGCTGACGCTCCCCGCGGCCCAGCCTCAGGGCTCACATGCCAGCTGCCCACATGCCATCCTGCAGCAAAGCACCAAGGGGCAAGTTTAGGGCACAGGCAAGTTATTTCAGAGCTCAACCCCATGCTTCCAGCACAGCAAACACCTTTACATGCATGTACTTCCTCCACGATGAATGAACTGCATTATGTGTGGGCAGATAGCTTCAGAGCACAACCTCAGAGGCATCCCTAGGGAATGCAGAAGGTACTGTTAAACCAAAGTTTAAACAGCAACAATAATGTGCTTCTTCCGCTTCCTTACAGATACATTATATGAATGTGACATCCTCCCATTTCATTAAGTCTCTGCAAGCTCTCCCACACATCTTTCAACAGTAATTGTATCTTATATACCCAATAAATCTCTGTCTAAATGCATTTAATGATTATACCATTTTCCTTGCTGCTAGAAAGGCTTCTTGCATTTGTTCCAAGGTGAGTCAGATTTCTAGAGACAGCCTCGTCCTCTGTTTCATTTTAGCTGTCATGTTGACTTGGCAGCTGTGTTGGGTATGTTGCATTTGCACTGTTGCAGTTCATTGGGTTGGGTATTGTTGATTTTCTTATTTGCTGTAAAACCAATAAAATATTTAAATATACAATTCTTAAAGCCGATGCTCACATTGGATCCTGGCTTCCCATAACTGCTTATTTTACAGGCATGGAACAGAGCTTCACAAACCTGTTTGCTTAAACTGAAGAGCTACTGGTTGTCAGCAGGGGAGAGGGGGTAAGTTCAAATGTATCTCACGGCAGGGAAATCAATGTCGTGACCCTCATCCACTTCCATACTACTCTGCTTTGTCCCTGTGAAAAGTTTTGGTGATTAACAGAGTTCTATCCAGACCTTGTAGTGTCAAATTCAGATTCTGTCTCAGCTGAAGAGGAAGTGGAAAGTAAACATTCGAAAGAGGGAATGAGACAGGCTGGCTTGCTCCCTGTCCCAGGCTCTCCACTCCAAGACCAAGGTCCGGAAACTTTTTAGGCAGGCCTGTGCAATCGCCTGCTGGCTTCTTGCCCCACATCACTCCCAGTGGCAGACAGACAGCAAAGCTGAAAAAGCTGGTTTTGGAAGCTGAAGGAGTTACACCACCATCTATGGTCTTTGACAGATGTAAGGGCTGACATTTGAAGCGGGCAGGATTACAGTTTGGGCATGGAGAGGGAAGAGAGGAGGAAGGGAGGCAGGCATGGATGGATGGACGGCCGGATGGCCGTCTTATCAAGGACAGGAGTGCTGTGGGGAGGTGCCTCTGGGCTTCCTGTGTGGAAGCAGTATTAGCCCCTGGTTCCCATCCTCACTGTCCGTGGCACCAGGCGTGCCCCCACTGAAACACAGGCCAGCACCCCACAGCCCTACTTCCCATGGCGGTGAAGCTGAGGGCACCACAATACTGCAAAGTGGTGATTACAGACGTGGAAACGCCGGTGTGGGAGAAGGTCTGCAAACACCTCGTTAGGTGAGGTGAGTGCACACAGGCTTGCTGCCGGCAGCTGGGTATCCCACAGGGTTAGGCATTACTTCCCCTTAAACTCACACGGCCCCCCCTGCCCCCTGCTGTTTTCCGTAAACAAATCTCAATTTTTACTCCGGGGGTTTTGGTTTTTTTTTTTTTCTTTCCTCTTGATTCTAATGAAAATCTAGCAAACAGGGGGGAGAACTGGCTCTCAGCCAGGTGCCTCACTGGATGCTCTGCCAAACAGCAAGGCAATCAACTGACCATTGTACCCAGACCAGAGGATGTGTGATGTTGAAGCCAACAGCTCTGGGCTTCTTCTGTAGACAGGTATCTGGTAAGACAAAGCCATAAGAGACTCACAGACCCTTCCCAGCAGAGCACATGGGCCAGAGCAACAAGCCCCTCTCTGTTGAACCCAGCTGGGTCCCGCAGCAGGCAGACGTGAGGAACGCACATCGCATGACCTTGCTGAATAGAGCAGCCCTTCCCAACAACGTCAGTCATTTTCCTCTACGGGAAGGAGATTTGAGAGAAGAGAAGCAAGTCTGCCAGCCTGGAGGAAAGGCTGCCAGACCACCTCAATCCCCACGCTTCAGGTTTCCTGCATTTCTGCCAGGACCACTCAAATACAGTATCCAAAAGTCTTCATTTTCATGGGGAAACGTGAGCAGTTCACTTGCTCCATGGCACTTCCTCACCCTTCAGCCAGGACATGGGGATGTGTTGTGAAGGGCAGCCAAGCTGCAGCAGTCAGCTGCAGGGTGGCAAGATGCTATTCCTGCCCAAAATCTGGCTTGAGGAATGGGACAAGTGTGCTGAGTGGGTGCCAGCAGAGGCTCAGGCTGTGTTGACTTCTCAGGGAGAACATGCTGTACCAAACGTTTCTTATTGTATATCTTACATAAACAAAGCATTTAGCTCACCACCCAGCACTAGCTCATGCTAATAAATGCCAGTGCCCTTCTCTGCTTCATATATTGAAGTTCTGTATTCAAGTCAGCTCAGGGACACACACAGGATGCTCAGTTTGGACTGAGACTCTTTCTGCAGTTCATTTAAGCTAAGAGTAATCAACTACAGCTAGAAAAGGAAGCCGCAGACAGGATTTGCTGTGCAAATAGGACAGAGACTGACTGACCCTTATAGGAAACGATCCCTTACATTCCTCTTTGGGGAAAGACCCACTGACAGGCCCAGAAGTGACCCAGGACATTCCCCTCTCTAGAGAAACCCTGCTACCACTCTCAGCTTTGACTCCAAACCCATCAGCATTCCCACCTGGTAGATCACAACGCACCCCTTCCACAGCGGGCTTTCCTCTCCATTGACATTGACTGCACCATGGGCAGGGCAGAGCGGGTGCAGCCTCAGCCAAAATCCAGCTGTTGCTTGTAAATTCATCTCGCCATACTTGCAGGGTGAGCAAGACACTGAGCAACCACACACACTCCCAATGTCCCTGCCGAAATTGCGTGAATCACCCTAGGGCACAATCTCGGGGCAGGCGAAGGGAACTGTGTGATGGCAAGGCTGCCCTGAGCAGGGCTCCCAGGCTTGCGCGCTCTGCCAAAGGGCTTCTAGGAGCGCCTAAGGGAACGCAAGGTTTGCAAAGGACCAGGGTGGGAGGGGGAACTGGGGATCTGATGGAGAGAGGCTATAGCACTGCACAGCTATTAGAATCATTTGCAAATATCAGCAGATTGTTCTCTTGAAAGGAAAAAAGTAGCTTCTAAATTTGCAAGGAAAAAACCTGCTTAAATTTTTGCCCAAATGATTTTGTGGAAAATCCTGAAAAAATAAACACAACATGCTGAAACTGTGAAAACCCCCACATTTTGCATTATAAATCCCAGAAAAATCCCACGATAAATCTGAGCATGGTGGAAGAAATTCATAGACCTCAACATTATTCAATTTTCTCTAAAAATAAAGCAAAACCCTTGATACAGCACCTCCCCCACTTCCATCTCGGGTTCCTCTCCAGAGTTTTTTGAATGTTTGTTTAACCACGCTACTCAAATTCATGACCTATTAAGAGGTACAAGGCAGATCTGGCAAACAGAAACTTCACGCTGCCGAGCTCACGGGGTCACTTGGTTTGTCACTCTTGCAGAATATGACCTTCAGGGTAGCCTTCTTTTGAAACTGCATTTTGAAAGAAGGGATTTTCCTCCCCTCTCAGTTTTGCCCCCCATTCAACACTTTTTTTTGTTTCCCTGTTTCTATGAGAGTAACATTGAGTGCAGCTGCCTCAGCCCCAGCAAGAGGTCATTAATCCCTGCCCTCCAGCTGCAGCAGTAGATGCTGCACCCTTACTCTCTACTCGGAAAAGCTTTGTCCTCATTTTCTCTAGCCTCTCACAGGTGTAAATACAACTGGAGCTGGATTTCAGATTCCTGTAATATTTCCCTGTCTGCATAGGTCTGCACAGCAGGCAGAAGGCATGATACTTGTTAAAAACTGTTCTTTTTGAGCAGGTCCAAACTGATGTGTAGAAAACATGCAGTCTGTGCTTACGCTCAGGATGGGTACAGCTGAAGCACAGGTACCACTGGGGTCAGACGATGTAGTTTAGCTTTTGTTTTGAGACTACAAAGATGCCAATTAATGGCACAATTGTGTTCATTACTGACCTGTATTGCAGCAAAGGTAAAAACCCTCCACAACCTCTTATTACTCCTCTAAGCCTACCACTTTGAACACCTGGTAATTTTCTTATAGTATGATGATTTGTTTTGCTGTAGCATGACTGCGCTGTTGTGCTTATTGCTAAGCAATTAACAGTTTGTCCTTCCAGAAATATCCGACGCCCCAGACACGATTAGCTCCTCGGAACATTTTCAATAAAAACATTCCAGGGGAGCAGCATTAGCAGCTCTTCCACTTTCTGGGACAAGCATGTCTCCAGCTACATAGCCCATTACAGAACACCAGACAGGGACAGGGAGAAGGGGTTATTTGTGGTCAAGCCCCCATTTTGCCAAGTTTTGCTAATGCAAGCCTCAAGAGTAACTTGTCAGAGAGAACTCCCTGAAGCTAATGATCTTGCAGTCACACTGGGTCACCCAGCCTGGGGACAACCTGCTGGCAATTGAGCAAGGTGCTAACAGATCCCTCTTTTAGACTGAGCCTATCAAACATGATCCTTTCCGAAGGATCCACAAGTTACCTGCTATGAGAAAGGCACAGAAACATGCATGTGGTTGTACTTTCCTCCAAGGCTACTCTCCTGCCTCCAGCAGTTTGCAGAACCATGTCTCTACCTGTTCCCAGGATCCCAGGCCTAAGCAAGCAGGAGGTATATTTAATGCATTTTATATATGACATCTCTAGCCATACATTTTAAAAAAATAAAATGTATATATACAAAATGAAGGTCAAAATATTTTCTTACAGATAGGTACAGAAGTATCTGCGCTACTTTATTTACGCATTCTTCAGTGAGAACCTCTTTTAGAAAATCAGCTTAGGGTATAATACTCGGCACCTACGCAACTGTAGCTATGATGCAATGGTCCTTTGGTGCATTTCGGCACTCTCCTGATTGCAGCCGCGCACAAGCTGGTATTTAAAATGTCATCAATATATTTATTTGACAGAATCTTCCCTCTGTGTAAAAATTGAGTGCTCATTGCGGAAAGAAAGGAAGAATAAATCCCCATGCATGAGAAAAACAGATTCTCCTTCAAACAGCTGGTGAACGAATGGGCACAAAACAAAGGCAACAGGAGAGAGGAGTGTCACCACTGCAGGGACAGCCAGCTGCACTGACATCGCCCCATATCATGCCCCAGTGTCTACAGCGAGGACTCGGGCCCCGCTTCCCTGCTCACAGGGGTCTCAGCATCTCTGAAACAGCTCCCTTTCCTCAAAGAAGAGCTCTCTCGATGGCTGTTGAACTGGTAAACTCGACGCTTAAACAAGCGATGGAGCTTCTCCTGGAACTGGTGCCCAATAAAGCAGTACAGCAAAGGGTTGATGCAGCTGTTGGCGAATGCCATGCAGATGCCAAATGGCAGTGCTGTGTCGATGATCCCTGTCACATCACAGTTGTTAATGATGTTCATACGAGCCAAGGCATCAAAAAATGTTAAAATGTGGAATGGGAGCCAGGAAATTAAGAAAGCCACAACAACAGCAGCCACCAGCTTTAGGACTTTGTCCCTCTTCTGCTTGTTTTTCCCAAACTCCTGTGCTTTGAGCAAGTGCCTCCTGATCCAGATGTAGCACGTGGTGATCACTGTCAAGGGGATGAAGAAGCCAAGTGCATTTTTCAGGAAGGCTGTTGCCACAGACCATTTTGCATAATTCTCATGAGGGAAGGCCATAATGCAAGCATTGACTCCCAAGCTTTCGATATACTGAGTGTCACGGAAATAAAAAGTCGGGAGGGAGGACAAACAGGCAAGGCCCCACACAACCAATGCTATAAAATAAGCTAGTTGTGGAGTTCTTCTTTGAGAGCGAATAGGATGGACAATAGCGTGGTATCGGTCCACGCTCATGCACGTAATGAAAAATATACTTGCAAACATGTTCAAGCACAGGACAGAACTGGAGATTTTGCACATGAGAGACCCAAAGAGCCAGTTGTACCCCTGCGCGTAGTAGGAAGCCCAGAAGGGAAGGGTGGCGAGGCACAGCAAATCCGCCATGGCCAGGTTGAAAATGTAGATATTAGCGACTGTTTTGGGGCCACTGTGACGACAAAGCACCACAACCACCACACTGTTGCCAACCAACCCCAGAACAAAAACCACAGAGAAGAGTGCTGGAATTAGTGAAAACTGATAATCTGAAGAGATAAGTGGGCAGGGAGGGGACGACTGCAATGCAGCTGATGAATTTGTCAGTGACGTATAGAGGACGTGGAGAGTTTCTCTGGTGGTGACGACCAGGGAGTAGTTGCTCTGCATGTTGGTGCTGGTGGAAAGGGAGGTTCTGCAGGAAATTCATGCGCTAGCAGCACTTTTCTATCTTGTTGCTCACCTGCAGATCAGAAACCGTGTGTTAGATATGCACTCTTCAGCCATCTTAGCTCTGGAATCACACAGTCACAATAAAATAAAAACCATTTAAAATTATGTCAGTAAGATGAGCGTTGAAATACCAGGCAACCCTGCTTGGACTCCTTTCCTCCGTCCCACTGACAGGACACAATTAGCCCTAGGGAGGTCACAGTACTTTTTAGTTAGCCTGGCAGAGAAGGGAGCAGCTGGGTTTTATCTGTGATTACGGATGGTGCTTTCTGTGGCCAGCAGAGCAGAAAGATTATTGACTCAGAGCTGGAGCACTGAAGCTCCTCAGGATCCTTTTCTCAGTTTTCTTATACTATTTCTAGCACTCTACACAGTTAAAATAATGTAGGAAGGCAGCACTCGCTGGTGGGGATCAGGTACTTCACACCTGAGGGTCTCATGGGACTTCACAGGCATGAAAGCAGTCTTTTAAATGAGGCTATTAGGAAAGCAAGCTTTGCCTTTTCTTATTAATTCACAGGGCTGGATATAAAGACACTGAAGGGTCTTTGCAAAATGTCATTTACTGTCAGAGTCCTTCTCAAAGCAAATCTGCATCTCCTGCCCTCATGACAGCTTTTAATCAGAAGAATAAAATAAATATTTTCAATGTAGATACAAGCAATAGACAGTGGAGGACTCAGTCCTTGCAGGCATTGGATTTAACTGTAGTATTTGACATTCATTTAGAAAGATTAGGACTGAGTTTCAGTAGGGGAAAATATAGCTAGAAAACACCTAAGACAGGAGAGTTAATTGATGGGTCTGTCTTTGTTCCAGTTCAACAGCTCGTGTCTGCACTCTAAGCAAGGCATTTTTCAAACTTTCAGACTTTATAGTCAATAAAGAAGATATCATACCCAAATACTTTATTTTACATTATAGAAGGAGACAATTCCTTTTTAATTAAGTCCTTCTGGAATGAGTCAGGCATTTAAGAATTCTCAAGGGGCCCTAAAAACAACAGAAATTTTGACCAACACAGGACAACAGAGTTGGGTAATGATCTCTCATTTAACAGAAGGCAACTGATAATTTCAAATGTATTTTTCTGTATTAACAGTTTAGAGTACCATAGCTTATCATCTGCTCAATGCAAAATATGCAATATACTACTTTGAATATACTGACAAAGATTTAATTTTAATTATATTGTCTCAACAATGAAAATTCAATAGGAGACTATTAATGCACATTTCTGCAGAGTGACGGTATTTAAGGTTACAAATATTGGATCACAAGCCCGCATTCTGTAATCAAACGTGTATTAAACCAGAGGAAAGCTTTTTGTCTTGAGATGACAGAGATTCAGCAGAGGCTCTGGAGCGCCATTTCACTCTTAACCCTTATGTCCTGAATCCCTCACTTCAACCTACAGAAGCTGAAATCTCAGAACTAGTCAGAAAGCTTCATGTATCTGACTTACTCCTAACAGAGGGACCACACCATAATTCATTTTAGCTACATGACTGAGAACAAGGTTTCACTGACAAACACACTCCCCCTTCTGCACATGAACAACTGGTAGCTTAGAATCTGCTTCTAAACTACTCATTCCTACTATTGCTTAAGACACAACGAGGCATTTTATCACAAATTGAATCAAATCAATAGAAATTATGTTCTAACAGCAGATAGAAAACATACCTCTCAAACCTCACATTCGTCTGGATGTAGCTCTAGAATTACATGCTTCTTTTTTCTGTTTTCCTTCTAGCGAGTATCACCACCGGCAATCTGATCTCTCATATCTTCCATTTTCCCACTGGGAGACTTTAACCTACATAACTCGAGAACTGAAATATGAACGCCTGCCAGCTTCTTTTCCTTTTGGAAGCAAAACAGTTTGAGAACCCCCCTTTCCAAGGCCACGTGAGCACATGCAGTAAATCAGGAGAGAGGAACAAGACAACCAAAAAAAAAAAAAAAAAAAAGGCAAGCAAGCAAGAAAAAGGAAATTCACACAAATATCTCTGCGGTTTTCTACTGCAGCTCTTCGGCCAGGAGGATACACCCACATGAGACCTTCTCCCTCCCCCAAGGTGTACATGCAACACATGCAAGCCTCCATGCAAGGATTCACGCATCTCTGAGGGCAGGGGGATTCCCATGCACTCTACGGAGTCTTAGCACTTGCTAACATATTTGAGAGTGGAACAGGCTGTTAGTTCTGGCAGAGGTGACTAATGTGAACACACAGAGAGAGAAAGCAGAGGAACATCACAGCATTCACACCAGCATTGCCTGTGTAAGGAGGCTGATCCTTTCTCCCAGTTAGTAGGACGGGAAAGCCACTGCCCAAGTCCTTGCAAAGACATGCACACTGCTCGAACCGAGGAGGGCAGCAGGACAAATCCACGTGGCAGAAAGCAGGCTTGGCTCTGGGGTAGCACACAACCAAAGTGAGCAGATCGGCAAGGCTGTGTGCTCACGCTGACTTCTCATTCACACAAAACTGAGTTTTTACATCCGCTTCTTCCTCACGTCACACACTCCGCCTGGCCTCAGCCTCCTCCCCATGAAAGGAGCTCCAAGGAGCTCCTGGAGGATAAGCACTGGAGCAAAGTAAGCATCTGTAAGCCTTAAACATTTTGCCCTGATACCCCGAGTGTGATCTCCTCCTCCTCCGCAGCCCATCTACTGGGGACGTGTGCTGTGCTCATTGGACAAGGCTGCACGTGCCATATGGAAAGCAACCACAGAAGACCCTGCCAATGACATATGCCTTTGCCCCAGCCAGGTCCATCACCAGCCAGGGCTGGAACCCAAGCTCATCCCATTCTTTGAACACTGGCACAGCCTTGCAGCAAGCGGTATCCAACTGTGGTGGCTTGGGGGAAACACAGTGCCTGCCCTTGCTCTGGGACTGTGCAGCACACCAGAAGCAACAGGCATGGCAGGCTCTATAACCAGCTTTGCTTACAGCAAGGTGACCCAGAAGAATGATGAAACAGGGAAAATAGCCTTTTACCAGCATCTACACAGGAGCTAAGGACTGAGCATGCTGTGGAGAACAAACTCACCTTTCTGCCCAGCTGTGTCTCTGACCCAGAAAGAATGGCAGAGAGTACTGGAAAAGCTCATCAGCAAACTCATATACATCCCCTGGAGGAGTGCACTACTTCTCAAGGCAGGGAAAAGAGTCCTTGGCAGCTTTTGGCTTTATCTGCCTCATATTAAGAGTCCAGCTCTTGGCATTTTTGGTGCAAAAGGAGACTGGGTTATTTAAAGAAGGGGAAACCCACACAGCATTTCTGTTTATCACAGTGCAGCTGATTTACTGCTTCATGGACACAATGACAAAGCAGTCAGTGGCCAGGACCACTGCAAGCATGCACAGTGCCTGTGCTTGGGGCAAACACTGGAAGGGAAAGCAAGCTGAAATAGCTCAAGGAAATGACATGCTGAGAGCGGATAAAACAGAAACAGACCCAAACATCACAGTATCTTGAGGGAGGGTAATACCAAATCACTCCACAGGATGGGAGACCTCATCTGTCCCAAAGGCGCAAGCACTGCATGTCACAGCCAGAGTTAGACAGCACATGTTAGCACATCCTTGTTATCTCAGGTTATATATACAAGACTCCCCAATGCACACACTCACCCATTCCATAAATGTTTAGTTTGATTTTGGGGCAGCCCTTCCTCTTTCCCACTCATTCCTCCCCACTCTCATTTGAGGTTATCATGCAAAAGGCAGAGGCAGCACCGTGGAACCACTGAAATTTGCATTACTCAACAAAAAAATAAAGAAAATTTGTAAACGAAACAGTAACATCCATAATAGCTTGGGGGCAGAAAAAGTCAAGGCTTAACCAAAAAGCTTTAAGATGAAGATTTGTACTCAGTTCCCACATTCTGCAACCACTACCAGGAGACTTGTTCTTCTGTTCAAGAGGCATTAAACAGATGACGCACCTTCTAGAGACACACTGCAAGAACTCTGTCCTTTCTTCAAACCAAACATCTACCAAGCAGGTCAGTAGGAATACGTGGGATATGCAAGCGCAGAGGTCACCCGTCCTACTGCAAAGGAGAAGAAATGCACCTTTTGCCACCAATCCCCCCTGTACGTACCCTGCCTCGGGTTGGAGGCCTGATGGCTCTCAGGCCAGTGACCTGAGATGTCAGCACTCACTCTGACCTATATTCATTCAATTTTTTACTAACTGTATGTGACAGGACATGCTCAGCCAGGAATTCGTGCTGCTAGCTGCTTTGCACACAACCAACGAAAGATCTTGCTCTATCCTTCATCAAATATCCAGCGTGCTTTGTAAGCAGGGGAAAAAGTCAAATGCATGAGAATGTTTATTTTGCAAAGATAACAAACACTTTTGATCCTCACAGATACTGACTGCGTCTATTCTGTTCTACCTCCAAAACTGTGCGAAATTTTGTGCTGGGTTTGTACCTCTTAGTAGACAAGAGATGGGCCTAGTGCACGTGGTGCAATGGGGGTCATACCTCCAGCCGCCCTTTGCCAAATCCTGCTCCCATTCTTCCCCCCACCAGTGCTTAATGCATCTGATTCCTTATCTGATCCCACGCTGTCACTCCATTTAGACAATGTACAAACCCCCTCCCTCTTCTATTTCCCCCACTATTTCTTTCTTCCTCCCACTATTTCTGAGCATTGCCTGTACACAAATGGCTGTGAAATAGAAGGTACACCTGATACGGATGCCCAAGCTGTCCACGCACAAGCCAACACTGTGCCATGTAGTGCTGCAGCTGAGCTAATGCCCCCTGAGCTTGCAGGATGTGTTTGTCCAGCTTCTACAGCCAGGCTGGTAAATCCAGCATGTGGATCGCTGCATCAGAGCCCAGCACACCGCTCACCGCAGGGGCAGGGTCTTCGGCTTTTTTACTGTTCATCTGGCTGCAAAGTTACAAAGGCTGGGAGTTTTCACCACAAGACCACCTGTTTGGTGTTAAATGGTGAGGAGTTAGTGCTTCCTGGGGCATGTATTTGGGGAAGGATTTTATGCATGTCTTTTATACCAAGGAAAAAAAAATAAAAAAAAAAAAATCACAATTCAAGAGAAGCAAGAAATTTTGCTGCATGTTCACGTGCAGCACTCAGGTTTACCTTTCTGTCCTCGAGCCCATGCACCTAAAAAGGTCACTAGAAGTGTTTAAAAATCCCCAACCAAACCCAAAACAAACCCAAACCCCCAAAAAACACCCACACAAAACCACCCCCACACACAATTCAAATAGCAACTTCTGATCAATTGTGCAAATTAAAAAAAAAAAAAATATTGGATTCATGCACTCCGAGTCCTAGGTCTTGGTTTTTGCAGGGAAGTGCTGCTGTCAGGGATGAAATATTCTGAACAGGCAGCGTATCCGTCTGTGCCAGCAGACTGTCAGAGCCAGCTCTTGAGGTTAAACCTTGCCAGCCTGCCAAATCCTCAAACCAATGTGGGATCCAGATGCAGACTGTATTCATGGGCTTGATTTGTTCCTTTTGGAAAAAGCAAGAGGGAGAAAAAAAAATAAAAAAATCTCATCTGTGTGCTCCCCAGGATGCATAACCCAACGTAGGTCAGTACGGCTCTGACTCCTCTGTTGCTGATTTACAACAGCAGGGAGTTGCTGACTCCCTGGCCCCAGCGCTGGCGGCAGGAGGAGAGGATGATTTCCATCATGCTGGATAGCACATTTGCATCGTGCCGAACTACAGGCCTTTTGCATACACTCACCGAAACCACCCTGCCTGCAGCTGGGTTCCCCAACACTCCATAAACTTTTATATGCATTCCTCCTTCCCGCATTTGTTTGTTTAAGGGTTTCTTTAGGGATTAATTGCTCAGTCTTGCAAGTAAGATTGGAGTATCTACCTTGTCCTTCGCCAGCCCCAGAGCACTCAAGCAGAGAAGGCTGCTTTCTCGCATCCTTTTTGGGGCCCTAGGGAGAAGAGCAGTTGTGAGTAGGGAGCAATTGAAAATTGATGGCCGAGGCAGTGAGTCCTGCTCACACCCAGCATCCATGGTTCTTGCCTTGGCATGCTGGGTCTTAACACTCCCTCATGTACCTCTGAAGCATGATCAGGTCTGACAGTCTGCAAACCCAGTGTTTTGGCCAGGAAGGAGAACTGCTAGCACAAAGTGAAGACCTTGGTCAGTGTTTCATTTTCCCACCTGCAGCCATGATTTCACGTGGAAGCACTGAGCAGGCCTGGGGAAAGCCCTTCTTTTCCCCTTCACAGCAGCACAGCGGTGAACACAAAGACCACCCAGCCAGGACCCTTCAGAGTACAGTATCAGAGAGCTCTGGTCCCATTCAATGGGCTTCCCATGCTGGAAGAAGTCAGTTTGTGCAGCAGTTCAGTGTCTAGAGTGTGGCAGAGGCAGTTTGGAGGAGAGAGGGACAGCCCTTCCACCTCCAGCGTGCAGAAAACTTCCAAAGCATTTCTTTTATGAGATGTTTGCGTCCAGCTGATAGCACTGCCAAGACTGAGATTATCCTCCATGACATTGTTTGTTCAAATAATTGGCTGTAAGCATTTTTACAAGTTACTAAAAGTAGTAGAGAAAACAAGCACATAAGTGCCTTTAAAAACATGCTGCACCCGTTGCTATTAAAGGCAGCAAGTGCACATGCGTCCTGGCACCGCTGCCCGCTCTCGGGGGGAGCACCGCAGCATGCCTGGCCTTGCTGAAGGCAGCAGGGCTTGGCCAGAGCTCCGTCCCCGAGTGCTGCACAGCTCGGAGCCGTGGCCCTAGATAAAGACAAACCACCAGGCACCAGGGCTTGCCCACAACAGTCATAGAGCCTAAATCCCACTGACACTGCTATGACCAAAGGACAGCATTTCAGCAATTGAGACCTGCTCAGCCAGATCGGAACGGGAACCGACATTCACCTTTCATAAAGAACAATTTTTCATCACAGGTAGTCTTCTCCTGCTCACTTCTCCCAGACCAGTTGCTGTGATAAGCAGCAGAAGTCAAGACATTGATGCCCACAGCTTGTGGGAGAGAACTCCCCTCCTGTCTAACTTCTGCTTTATTAGTATTAATATATCTGTATATAACTCAGTAATTAAATCATGTGGGTGCATACTTCACATTTCTTTTTAGGGTCTCAAAGTGATTTTTTAGGAAGAGCTAGGACTCTGTGGCCAGTTTTATAAGGCTACAGAGTACTCAGGAGGTCTCTTTCCAGAGATCCGTTAAAAATAGAAATCTTCCTTCCTTTGCTGTTTTGAACTATACTGACTGAATTCTTAATTTCCTACTTTTGAAGTGTTTTTTTCAGGAATTTCTCTTATGTACCAAAAATGCTGAGATACACATGAAAGAGAGTTCACCAGCTAGATAAAGCTTTGGGGAAGTCAGAATATTCCTGACACTTGGGTACTCCAACTTACTTAATCCTTCTTTTAATCAACAAAGCTATTAAGTGATTCTGCTCATCCTAGCTTTGCCCACCAGAAAGTCTAAAGAAAGGAAACCTTGCTCCTTTAACTCCTTAGACCAGCAAGACCATCCCAAAGTAGATGTCTGGAGTGCTTGTATCAAACCTCGATCCTGTAGAGAATACAGCTCCTTAAAATCTACAGTATTAGGCAAGGCTCTTGACATCAGCTACAAACAATTTCTGAAGTGGGTGTGCTGGGCTACAAATCCCAAATGTCAGATAAATCAGTGACTGAAGACACAGCACAATCATGGTCATGCAATGGGTGGAATACATTTTAACAGAAGACCTGCAGTTGCTCAGCCTTTCCATTAGAGCCGGAAGGATGAGCCACCTCAGCCAAAACACATGATGCACTCCAGAAAACCCTCCTAGCAGATGGACTGAGACAACCAAAATCCCTGCCTGTGGAGCACAAAGAGCTGAGCCTGGAAAAGACAGCCCAAGAGCTGAATGTTCATAATTGAATGGACCATAGTGGGAAAGTATTTGTTAAAAATGTAGCTAGGGAGAAAAATCATGTGGTTGTTCTTCTCAAGAACCATGTCTTTACCTTATCTCTGCAGTAACTGAGGTGGTAGCAACGCTGGCTACGGCTGACTGCAGCAATGATGCTCAGGAAGCTGAAGCTGGACTGGCAGTGCTGAGCCCTTCTTGCAAAGGAGCACTGGGCACTGCAGCACACACAGGATATACCTGCGACCATTATCTTGGATCAACACTCATCCCCCAGCAAAGGTTTAGCTCTCCACAGTGTTGAGTGATGGCACACAGCTGCGTTGCTTCCACCCTAAGGGCAGCTGCAACCAGAGCTGCAACCAGTAAGCGTGGCCCAGGCAGCAGCCACAGCCCAAATCCTGGCAAGGCAGCTGCCACCCCCTGTGCATGGTGAAATCATTACACAGAGCAGCTGGAATTGCCAAGCCCATGACAAAGTGTAAAGATCTGGTCATTTTGATACTTAGGGTCTTCCTTGGCCCTACAGGCTCTGAAGCAAGGAGACGTTCTACAGCTGTGTGGTCCTGTTTCACCACCATGTTTTAGTGCAGTTAGGCAACATCTGGCAACAATGAGCTCTCAGAGCTGGACACTTTAGGTCTCTGAAAATTTCCAATATGAAATCAAGGGGAATTAGAGAGAGCACTGGGCTTAAATAAGGGCTAGAACATAGCAACACTGCTGGAATTACAACCAGAAATAAAGCCTGTGTAGAGTAAGAAGGACACCAGAGCAAGCAATCCATCTCCTCCAGCCTGAGCTACAAAACTTCAGCTAGAGGTGAGACCATTCCTAGCAGACACAGAGCAGCTCACTCACCCTGCACAGAGACCAGCAGAAACCTGCCTCCTTCACAGGGGCACACAGGCAAAGTCACGGAGCAATGTATATTCATAGCTGTGCTGCAGCAGGAGGTAAGAGAAGCCGTAGAGATCCCAGCAGCGGGATCCTCACCCCTCCAAAGCGATGTCCTCAAAGGACCAGCCCCAGCTGAGCTGGGAATACAGAAAACAAAGATCCACCCACCAAAACCTTCGGTATGGCCCCAAACGTAAGTAGCTGGATGGGGTGAGCAGTGCACATTTCCGCCTTCTTCCGGGGTTCCCAGGACAAGCCCTTGGCAAGGTGCCGTCACCACTCCTCTCAGGGCGAAGACCAGATTCTGGCCCCTAGTAACACTGTGGCAAAGGCTGTCTAACTAAATAAATGATGTTGTTTACAGCTGGAAGTTGGTCTCCATTACACAATGTGGCCATCCCAGCCAAGCTTCCAGAGAGAAGCTGTTCTTTGGGGGGTTGTTGCTTGAAAAAATGAAGAAAACAGAACTAGCTGAAGCCAACACAGCAATTTAACAGCACAGGAAGCCTAATCTGCTTCTGCTGAGAAAACAATAGGTCTGCAAATTTGTCCAATTCACACTTACCATTGGGCATATCATATATCTGGGTTTTTAGCCACCGTCTGGACAGAGCTGGCAGAGCAGGGGAGAGAAAGGAAATCGGAAACCTGTAAAACATGAAAAAGAAAAAAGCTGAGACAACAAGAAATTAAGAGCAGGGAAATGCACCTGAAGGGAGGGGGCTGAGGGAAGGTGCTTCAAACACATCAAAAACATGAGAACTCCAGCAGAGAAGTGAGGGAGAAAACAAAAACTAAAAAAGTGAGAAAAAAACAAGAGCAGCAACTGTGTCACTGGTTGCCCTGCTGACACATCAGCTGCAGGGCCCCAGTCTAGTCCTCTTGGCATTGCAAGCAGAATAATCAGCCTGCAGATTGCTGATCCCCAGCTGCTGGATCCACTGCTCAGCCCCGACTGCACTTTTTCTTTGCACTCTGGATATAGGATAAAAACCAGGGAGGGGCCCAAGGACATGGGCTTTTAGGGACCCAAGCCCAGCTCCAGCTGCCTAGTGGCATCTCCAGAGCTGCTGGAGACAAGCAGTGCCCTGGGAAGGGCAGCGTGCCCTCGGGATGCTCTGCATTTCGCCCATGGGGAACATCTTTTACCACTCATAGATGGCTCAGGGCTTATCCCGAGCAGAGGCTCCACCAGGACACAGTACTCCCCCTCACGTTCCCGGCTGGCAGGGACCGTGAGGTTTGCACAGCTCCTGACAGACTCCTGTTATACTGCAAAGGAGTCTCAGGCCTCGACAGGGTTGTGCTCAGGGCTCGGTCACGGCTCCGCTTTCCTCAGCGTCCGGATGACAGCCTGAGCCCAGGGCACCTGCCAGAATGTGCAGCCACACCAGGGTGAGAGCCCCCCCATCTCACATTCTGAAGGCAGAGCCGCTCTCAGCTGCCTTTGCTGAAGCCCTAGATGGGCAAAAGTACAAAAATCCCTGCCCCTCCCAAACAGAGGGTTTTTTTGAGCAAACTGCCAAGCAGATCCTGAGAACAGTGATCAACCCAGGAGCAGGAGCCTCTCCCAGACAGATCCTGAGGGAAGTCTGTTACATGCTGCTGTTTGCAGAGGGCAGGAGGTGGGAAAAACCACTATCACAGTGTGATGCTCAGCTGAGAAATCTCCCTGCCTCTCAATAATGCTCTTTACAGCAGGACGGCACCTAATCGGCTTTTATCTGCCTAAAGACTTGATCCCCATTGGTCTGCAGCAGGAAGGACCAGCTAATTTATTTTCACTATGCACTAAAAGCACAGCCCAAACGACACTGCAATGCTCGCGGTTCACCTATCCAAAAGGTACATGCTCTTTTTCTTGTCTCCTTCTCTGCTAACCATCAGGTATTAGATGTGGTGGCTGACTTGTGGCTGGTCATGTTCTTTCTTGTTATATTTATATTTACTTGTGCAGCAAAGGGTGGACTGAATCTGAATATCTCTGATTCATGCCCAAGCATGTGCAAATGTGCACCTGAAGAGATTATCCACTGTAACAGAGCTGGACTGAGAGCCCTCCCTGCAGAAATAGCAGCATCCACTGTCTCTCTAAACCTCTCCAACAATTATTTGCGGATTCTCACCACCAACACCTTCAGAAACCTGACTTTCCTCCACAGCCTCTGGCTAGATGGAAACAATCTGACTTTCCTGTCCCCGGGGACCTTCCACGCTCTCAGCAAGCTGCGAGAGCTGCATCTCAGCAGGAACTCACGACTCACCTACCTGCACGCAAACACTTTCAGAGGACTATTAAACCTCATCAGCCTGGATTTGTCCCACTGCAATATCTTCGAAATCCACCCACTTCTATTTTCACACCTGCCTTCTTTAGAAAGGCTCGATTTAGCCTCCAATAACATGCGGTATGTCCCACAAGCCTTCAGGAACCTCTCCAGCCTCATGAGGCTGTCCCTGGAGGGCAACCACATAGAAGCCATTGGCAGAGATTCCCTGAAGGACCTGGAAACCCTGTATGATCTGAATCTCAGGAAGAATCGGATATGGATCATTCAAAATGGCGCTTTTACAAAGCTTCTCAGATTGGGCATGTTAAATTTAGGACACAACTTCATCGCTGATTTGCCTAATCAGCTTTTCGACGGGTTGATCCAGCTCAAGACCATGCACCTTGAAGCCAACAGAATCACTGCTGTCGACTGCACCTTCAGACATCTGCTGAACTTGAGAAACTTGTACCTGAATAACAACCAGATCTCCTCGATCTCAGACTCTGCTTTCTCACACTTAAACAAGCTGCACTTCCTTCACCTGAGCAAGAACAACCTCAGCTCCCTCCCCCTCCGCTTGTTCGCTGAACTGCCAAAACTGAAGTACGTGTTTTTATCCCACAACCCCTGGAAATGCGACTGCAAGATGCTTTGGTTCTGGCGCTGGACTGCAACGCGGAGGGGAGCAATCAGAGGGCTGCACTGTGCCTTCCTGGGCCCTCACAACACGACGGTGCTCGATGTCCCTCGTCCAGGGGACCTGACGGACTGCACAGTGCCACCTGAGCCAGCAAGCGAAGACAAGTGCAGGGCGGCCGGTACCAGTGTGGCTCCCGGGCCCGCTCTCCCCAGCAAAGTCATCCTGCTGGCACTTGTCTGCCATGCATGGTGTTTTGTGAGAGGATGGGACACCTCCGTGGCCACATTTTGACAACATTTAAATTATAAATAAATGATGTATTTTCTCGCTATTTGTTTGTGAACAATTGTTTTCACTACAGGCGAGTTTTACATGGAAATGGAAGGATTTTATTATATAGGAATAAATGCTTTCATTCATGGGCAATGCTCAAACCTGAAAAGCTAGTATCAAAATTCAATATAAATGTTCACATGCAGAGGAGAAGCTCACATTAACAAGTTCAGGGCTGGGGCTTGTGCTGGGTGATGTGGGGCCAGGAAGCATGGCCCCACCAGGGCCTCTGTCCTCCCCGTTTCCTGACGGACCACCGCCACGCGTGATCTCTCAGAGAAGGGCTGCCTTCCTGCGCTCAGCCCGCACTGGGGATATGGCGAGTACTGCCGAAGTAGGAATAAGTTGCACATCTTCCAGCACATCCGGAGTCCCTAGAAAAGGCTCAGTCCATCAGCACCTCTGTGAATGTGTGGTAGCTTCCCATGGCTGGCACATGAGGTGCTTTGCTATTGAATATAAGACAGTGTTGGAGGAGTGGGCGAAAATGTCACCAAGTAAACATTTCATCGCTCAGCTGCTCCTCGCAGTATTGAGCCTCAGGTAACAGGGCTCTGCATTTACCCCTGCAAAGAGCTCATTTGTCTCGGGGACGGTCTGTACGAGTTGTGCCTCCCCACATTTTGTCAACAAGCTCTGGCATGGCATCACACCAGTGCCATACCCCTGAGCTGCCTCCCTCCAGCTGCTGGGAGGCACTGACAGTTCACTGTGCAGGTGGTGAGGCACTGGGACAGGCTGCCCTGAGAGGCTGTGGATGCCCCATCCCTGGGAGTGTTCAAGGCCAGGTTGGATGGGGTGTTGAGCAACCTGGTCTAGTGGAAGGTGTCCCTGCCCATCTAGTCTAAATCTGCCCTCTTTTAGTCTTCTATCACAACAGGCCCTACTAAAAAGTTTCTCCCCATCCTTCTTATAAGCCCTCTTTAACTACTGAAAGGCCATAATAAGGTCTCCCCAGAGGCTTCTCTTCTCCAGGCTGAACATCTCCAACTGTGTCTCACAGCAGAGGTGCTCCATCCCTCTGACCATTTTTGTGGCCCTCCTGTGGACCCACTCCAACAGGTCCCTGTCTTTCCTGAACTGAGGACTCCAGAGCTGGACACAGTACTGCAGGTGGGGTCTCACCAGAGCAGAGCAGAGGGGCAGAATCACCTCCCTCGACCTGCTGGCCACGCTGCTTTTCACGCAGCCCAGGATACAGTTGGCTTTCTGGGCTACGAGCACATATTGCTGGCTCATGTCCACCTTTTCATCTACCAGCACCCTCAAGTCCTTCTCCACAGGTCTGCTCTCAATCCCTTCATCCCCCAGCCTGTATTGACACTGGGGGTTGTCCTGACCCACATGCAGGACCTTGCACTTGGCCTTGTTGAACCTCATGAGGTTCACATAGTCCCACTTCTCAAGCTTGTCCGGGTCCTGCTGGATGGCATCTTGTCCCTCAGTGTGTCAACCACACCACTCAGCTTGGTGTCATCTGCAAACTTGCCGAGGTTGCACTCAATTCCACTATTTATGTCACTGATGAAGATATTAAACAGTACTGGTCCCAATACAGATCCCTGAGGGACACCACTTGTCACGGGACATTTGGTCAATGTCCATCTGGACACTGAGCCATTGACCACTACCCTCTGGATGCGACCATCCAACTAACTCCTCGGCCACCGAACAGTCCATCCTTCAAATCCATATTTCTCCAAATTAAGAGACAAGAATGTTGTGGGGGACTGTCAAAGGCCTTACAGAAGTCCAGACAGTTGACATCTGTAGCTCTTCCCTTATGCACTGATGTCATCACATCCAGAAATACTAAGTATTTTGGATGCTTTCTCCTTTGCAAGATTATTGACTTGCAACATGTTCCTGGCCAGATAGCACACCTTGCTGGGCTAAACCCCTGCCTGGCACAGAGTCCCTTGCAGGGGGAAAGCCCTCTGGTTTGTAGGAAGCACTCCCCCACATCAGGTTGCAGGAGCAGCACCATAACCTCCAGAACCAGCAGCACCATTTGACGGTGCTCAACCAAGGTGTCCAGTGCTCACAGTAAGGGCGATGGCAAATCCCATCCTTCAGGCACCAGGCACAGTCAACGCTGGCTATTTGCAATCGGCAGATCTGGATTTCCTGCAGGGAGTAAATCTCTCACAGAGACCTGTCCTGCAGAATTAGCAGAGTCTTCCCTTGAGTGTGCCAACGCACAGAAGACACAATCTGCACAGACAGCATTTGTGTCTTATAGTGTCTCTTTGTTTTCCACCTTTGGAAGACTTCAGGAATTTCCTAATTCCTAAAGCCACAGTAAGCAGAGCCCCCACCGGCCACGGCTGCCTCCCTTGCTCTGACCTTGCCATTGGCCACGTGGGCTAGTGGCAGCACAGCCAGGTCTAAGGATCGCTGCTCTTTACAGCTCTTTGGCTTTTTCTCCAAGATGCTTTCAGTGATTATTTCTCACCTGACTTCTAAAAGCAAGAACACCTAGATAACATTCCAGAGAGATGACCAAATTTTCAGCGTTTATCACTGTATAAACACTTGCCACAGGACACACCCGGTGTTTACTGAGCACTCACAGAAGGAAGCAACAGAACATGTGGCAGACACACCACATTTGTCCATCCTTAGAGGAATTCTCCCAAGCTGATAAGAGGTAGGAGAGAAATAAACCTTTACTTAGTGCTGAAAACACACAAACCAGCACATTTTGACAAGGGAAACCTGCTGTGGAGTGCAGAGTAAAAGCAACTTTTGCTGTTGTACCAGTGAAGGGACAAACTAGGGCTGCACAACAAAACCACATGCACTGCATCTTCCTGGTTATCAGATTTGTGATTAGATTTGTGCAAAGTATTCATTGGTCAATACATTTTTGCTTACATTTTGTTTGTGCTGTTTCACCATTTTGTTTGTGCATTCAGCACCATCCTCACTTTCCTCAGCTTCACATACTTTGGGAGGTAGTGGAAAAAATCTCCAGTTTCTTGCTTTTGCATTCCTCTCTGCTATCGATCTGCAAATAGAAAGAGGCAGAAGTAAAAATCAAGCAAGCAAAATCTACCTCAGTGATACTTTAAAGTCCCTAGAAAATTAGATTTTTTCCATTGAAACATATAAATTGGTGAAAAGTTTATATGAAGGAGAGCCCTGTCTCCTCTGGATGCTTGCAGAAAATACTCCTTACACTTTTATTCCACCACCTCATTAAACACTGAACAGGAGCGCAACTGAATTGCTTCTGCGCTACAATGAAGCAGCGATAGAAATACTTAACAAGTTGTACACAGCAGGCTCTAGAAGAACACGTGGCTTTTTTTTTTTATCCACAAAAGAATGAAACTTGCAAGGAATGCAAGACAAACTTCCACCAAAAAACACAGGCCCTGAAGATGCAGTCTGGGCTTAGAAAGACATTGGAAAGATTCTTGAGATTAAGGACAACACGCACTCATGAAGGCAGCAGCAAGCTCGACTGTTATAAGAAAAAAATTCAGCACCAACAAAGCTGACACTGCTACAAAAAAAAGCATATAATTGAACAAACAAAACCAAGAATTGAATAAATTAAAAGAAATAATTGAATATGAAAGAGCAAAAAGACTTGCAGGAACAAAGAAATGTGCTAAAGCTTACATGTCTGGCTCCTGTCGGAAACTTTTAGGAGTGTTTGACAAAACAAACTATTTTGAAAGCTTGCTTGCCAGGGCCTTTCTTTTGAGAAAGCACTGGGGTTTATCCTGCCTGCCCTGCACTGGACCTTCACTGTGAGATCTCTGCTTTGCTTTGACCCCAAAATTTTCTTTGAGTTAGCCAATTTCTTAAATACATCCAGCACAAGAAGGAGATGCTTTCCCATTCAGTAACTGTCAGAGTATCCATTTTTGCCCCTTTAACCTGGTACCAGGAGGCAAAAGAGACAAGAAAGGACAGATGCACGTGGTCACTTCCGAAGTCTAAGAATTCTGACGTTAATTATACCATACCTCCAGCCAGTGCTATAAATCACTAGAGCACTGCTTCAGCGGGATGGATATGACGCTACTTACGGTATATCTCTCCATCTTCAGTGAAAACATATGTGATTTCCTGTGGGAAGCTTTGTTTACATATTTTCTTATGAAAAGATTGTACCAGTGGAAAGTTCCCAGCTGGCTGTACGTGAGACTCGGTGCAATAAACCACTGAGAGGGTTTGCTGATGCTCCCGGCATTCTCTGAAGAGTGAGCACTCCTTGCCGGTGCCATCGCATCCCATGCCCTGACCCCTGCAGCAGGGAGGACTCCTGCGTGTCTCCTCTCAGATGCACCAGCTCCCTGCCAAATTCCTCCCTTTCACCTGCCCTGTTTTCATCTCCTACACATAGAAAAATTAAGTCCCTATCACTCAACTAGCCCTCATATAAGCTTTCATCTCTGAAGCCGACATGAGGCATAACAGTGCAGAAGCAGCTGCTTCTTCAAATAAACTTGCTCCTCTTTTGCTTTTAATGGAGCGTTCCCTGCTGTGCTCCCAGCAGCACCAACCTCTCAACACGCTTTGAAGGACCAGCACCTAACAGTAGATTTGCATCTGGCTGTTAAAGATGAGGAAAGATGCCATGTGGCATTGCAGCCCAGAAGCACCGGGTGCAGGAGGGGCACAGGAAGATTTCTGACCAAAGAGGGGCCGAGAAGGAGGTGGCATGTCACTCTGACCACCGTTTTCAAACCCAGGAAAAAAGATTATATATTATCTTTCAAGCACTAAACCCAAAAGTTTCTCCAAGAAGCTGCATCTCTCATCCCAAACTTGTGATTCCCAAAGCATAACGCCCCTCCACGCTCTCAAGCGTTAGTGGTTCCCCATCCTCCACGCTGCAAACTGCCCCCCCCACGCTCTCCTGTCCTCCCACCCCTGAGCGGGTCACCCCACACCCTGGTACGCGCCTTGGATCGCACCCCAGCCCCACGCTTACCTCTGTCGCTCCTAGGCTGGGGACACATTCACTGCCTGCTACTGCACAGGGGAACCACGCATCTGGCCACCAAGAAAAGTTGTGGAGTGGGAGCTTCTACTGCATGACCTGTGTGTTGGCAGCGCATCACCTGCACCACCGGGGACTCATCCAGAGCACACGGACACCCATGTCACGCCACCACGCTGCCAAGGCAGAGCCCTGAGGGTCCCAAATAATCTTGCTAATATGGTTACACCTAATTACCTGAAAAAAAAACCAAGAGGGCAACAAAGGGAAGCCATGCAATTCTTACCATCGGCTCCAGGTGATCCATGTAACATCTGCTTCAACAGAAATCGCTTTCCAGCAGGATCTGCTTCTGCAGCAGTCTCTCACAGAGGACAAGGTCAAAGTGAGAGGGGCTTGCTTTTTAGGGTGTTTTTTTCCTCCTTGCTTAAGAAAAGTGAGGATGCAATCATGTACATGGTTCAGGAGCACTGACAACACAGCACTGGAACAGAGCTCCTTCGCACCAGCACCTTCACACCATAGGATGGTTTGGAGCATGGGATGGGGAATGACGTATTTGGTAGTTGGGTTCCCACACTTCTCCAAGCATTTGGCTTGTGGGAGTTTTGAAGTGGCTTAAGCCTACAGCTATACCACCTTGTTTGCCCAAGATGATGCCCAAAGAGAAGGTCAGACACCAACCTGTAATCTGGGTTCATCTACAAACTCATCCCCATTCCATCAGCAGACAAGCTGCAACATGCCTCTTGCACAAAACACACCAACCTGTTTTCACTACCAAAAAAAAATTAAAAAAAAATAAAAATAATTCCAGATAGGTCAGGAGGGGGACAACCCAGACAAGTTTACGTAAATTAAGGTCACAGAAGGTTGTTTACATGACACCAGTCTCACACAAATTGTTCTTGATTTTCGTGAAAGCTACTGGTGGTTCTGAGGACTTTGGCACTGTCAGGCCACTGTTTCGGCAAAGCTCACTGGATGCCCACGCTCTCACCCAGGGGCTGCACAACTGAAGGACTTGGTGCATTAGGATCACCACGTCCCTCCAGCACCCACAGCCCTGTTCCAGACTTGCTGGACACAGCGAGTAGGCAAATCCCCCCCAACAGCCAGTGGCTGCTGGGCATCCCCTCTCCCACCACAGCAACCCAAGACTCAAATCATGCCAGACTCATGTCAGCTGCCACTACACCCCCAGACCTGTGGTTTCTGGAAACAAGCCTGGATGGCTTGTCCCTGACACAGGGAACAACTTTGCTTCCTCCTTCTGGGTTTTGCCCTAACAGGGCTCTTCCCCTACACCCGCAGACACCATCTTCAGACACACAGCAAGACTTCAAGAGCATGGTTTTACAGAAGCTACCATAAAGGTAAAGCCTCGCTAAAACACAGGTGGAGAATAACTGCACTGCCAGTGCCCTCTTTAAAACAAACAAACAAAAAAAAAAAACCCAAGAGCTCCTCAAGCAGACCCTGATTCTAGGGTATCTTACAGATCAATGGACCTGGCACAAAACAAAAAGATCAACCAAAACAAAGCTAAAAGCAACTGAGGACAGGCTGCCATGCTGGGTCAGTGTAAATAAAGAGAAAAAGCATGTATTTAAATGTTTTTATTTCAACTAATGCTTTGCCACCATATTACATCACTTTGAATAGCTTGGAATAGCAATATGATCTCAAAATATAGCAAACAGCTTGCCAAAGCAAGATAATATTAAATCCTATGGATACAGCATCTTCCTTCTTTGGCGACAACGCTTCCTTTTATCTGTAAAAATAGTTTTATGTTCCAGCACACTTGCTGTTCAGTTTATTGAACCCTGCTGTTTATAACATTTGCCTCTTCCCTGCACAAAACCTCCCTACAATGTAGTATGGTTTTATATCCAACAGCATTTTAAATAAAAAAAAGTTTAGTTTTCATGCAGATTTTTGTAAAAATTATTTTCTAGGTGCACAGAACTGAACCAAGATGCATACAAAAATGCATTCACTTCCATTCTCAGGTGTAACCGTGCCATCAGCAACATGATATCATATGTTACTGTGAGAGGTCCAAGGGTGGTGGTATTCTCATATATAGTATAACTTCAAAAAAACCAAAACAAAGTAACAAAAAACCCCCCCTTTTTATAAGCGGCAAGAGAAAAAACTGCCATGCTTTATTTGTAAAGTAATCAAAATAGATATATAAAAAAAGCACCATGTACAGAGAATACCAGAGGAAGATCCATCTTCCTAATTACACATTTCTCATTTAGCATTGCGAGCTGGCCTGCAGGTCCCAACTTGTACTGTAGCTTTATTTGCAAAGTTAAGGAAGTGGTCAAACCCAGAATATGCTTGGACCATATGACAGAAATTAAACTGGACTGCAGACAGAAATTACATTTTTTTCCATCACAACTCATACCAACCACCTTATAGCTCTCAGGGGTAAAAAAAACCCACGCACCAAGTATCTGAGAAATAATGGAGTGAAAAACAGCTCCAGAGCAGTATTGCAAGATGCAGGTCTGTTATGAATGCATTTCTATGAGCACTTGATAAGTTACATTTTCCTTTGGGAAAAGAGCACGTCCGTTGGTTAAAACTCCTCTCCCTGAGAATTTTGATAAGAGTTTGTCTTGCAAAGCAAAACAAAGTCCTTTGAACTTCAACAGGTCCTAGGCCAACAGCATTTCAACATGGTCACAGCTGATCTGCTACTCATGCACCCAGGGTGGCAGGTTGGGTTTTTGTTGTGTTTTGTTTTTTCTTTTTTTTTTTTCCTTTACATGGATCAACCTGTTTATACTCGCTTCATTCCTCTGCCCATCAAGCAGGCAAACACGGTCATGACCATCTTCGGTTTCACCTCCACAAGATCTTCTGGAAGAGCATAAACTCTGGCACCAATTCTTCTTGCCATGGACACAGCATACCTAGTCACCATGGAAAGATGAGTGGGTCAGCACTGAGACCGCTAAATGACAAGTCAGCTCCTGCCCTATCCAACACAATTTCACTTATTTCCTCTTTATTAAGATTCAAGATGTGCAACAGTCCAATCACACTACATCTGTTTGTTTTATAAATGTTTTTTTGATCTTTTGCTGTATTCCTTTTCCACAGTAAAGTCTTTAATGCACAAATCGACCTTCGAATGTCAAGTCCACTTTAACAACAGTGAAAAAAATTGTAATTAATATTTGTTAGGGCTAATAGATAGCATGCATAACCAAGGACTAATCAATTAACATTTACATTTCCCCTTCTGTTTGCTCTTTAAGAATAATCAAGTGAGACTATTATCTGCAAGAAACTTTTCTGTCATTCTGCCACTGCAGAACAGTCGCAGAACACACATTTCAAAGGCTTGTTTTAATAGGCATACTTTAAACTTGACAACCTGTGATGATTCAACGAGACATGAGACATACAAGGGTTCAATTTCAAAACCCTGAGCCACCAGCTGAGCACTTCACGTGCCTGAACAAACAGGTGGGAATCACTGCTTGGACTGTTCTGCATTTCTTTCAGCAAGCAAGAGAGTGGCCAACTGCTCCCTCCAGCGTTACAGGCAAGGACAGCAATTAGATTTCAAGAAGTGCTGCCTGTCTAAAAGGTACGGTGTTAAGAGATTGAAAACCACAGTAATAAACTGTGGTAAAAACACGTGCAGCTTAAGACCGGTGCATATAAGGCGCACTCTTTCAATGCAAAACAGCTTTTGACATAGCAAACTTACTTAGCATTATTTTGTTTGTCATCTTCTGATAGATGACCAGTCTTTACAAGGTCATAGTTGATACAACCAGGCTGTATAGCATCAATTAAATCCACAACCGCCAAGCTCGTGCTGATAGTCTTGTCCTAGAGAATACAGGGACAGACAAGTAAAGATGAATGTCTAATCTTTAAAGCATACTCTCACCTCAATTCAGCTGCTCTGCCATGTGCAACAAAACAAGCTTTAAACAAGTCTTTTTAAAGCAACAGTGTTAGTGATTATTCCCAGCTAGACGACAGGGAAAACCAAACCACTGCTTCTGCTTTGATAATAGTACAAGATCATAACTCCAATTTAACGCAACTGCTCTGAAAATATGAAGGAGTAACTGATGCGCAGGCCACAGGTCTGCCCCGCTGACCAGACTCCAAGGTACAACGCTCACCTACAAATGCTCACCAGCTCCAGCCCCTGTGCTTGCCAGCATCTCGACCTCCACCTCTGCCCCAGAGCCCGACCACTCCACCCTCCCCTCCTCTGCTACCCCATTAGCTCTCTCACTCTACTGCTATTCCCCACCATGGGCAGTCCTAAAATGTCTCCTCTCTGGTAGCCGGGAGCCACTTTGTTCCCAGCACAGACTAAATCCTGTCCTTTTTAAACCCATTTCCAAGATGCCTCTGCTGTTCTTCCAGCCAAGGAAATACTTTTTGAGCACGCCTCTCCTTTTGAATGCAAGAGGGGAACCTGCACCTTGAAGTTCTGGATGGAGGTGGACTTGCCAGCTTCTTTCAGGGTCTGGTTTACCCAGCTGACTATAATGTCATCATTAGCTTTCTGACCGTCACCCAGGTCCTCGAGGACATTCAGCGTGTACCTGAGAACCAGCAGAGAGAACAAGATTAGGCACAGAGCCTGGGCAAAGCCCTGGTGAACGTGCAGCCAGGATGCAATGTGAGCCCACGGCAGCTTGGAAAGTCTTCACACAGTCTCAGCTCTGCTTTTTTTTTTTTTTTAAACTCCTTTAGCAAAAAGGGAAAATCATCTATCTTGTCTGAAGTGTGATTTCTGTTAAAGCATTTAGTCTTTCTATCCTTTCAAGTCCTTTAATATGAGCTCACAAAAGTGCCTGCGCTCAGGATGTTTGTTAAACTGTTTCACCACTGACCACTTGCTCCATAGGGGTAACACATTACCTGAAAGGTGTGCATCAACTCACGAGGTAGCATTCTGACCTCTAATGGCAAATAAGGAGCTACCATGCAGCTATTTTGCAGATATATATATTTGCATAATCTTAGAAATCTTCAGAAATAGGTAAGAAAAAGGACGATCAACTTTATCTGTTATTAAGTTTCTCCCTCCCCCAGTTCCAATGCAGAAGGGGGTTCTAAAGCAGCCCTGGAATGTTTCTCTCTCCATTTCCAATTAAAAATTAGAACATAAAAGTTGTGTAAATGTTCTTGCTTAGGGTTTCTGCATGTGGACCAGACCTAAGCAAGTGAGACAGAGGTGATCCTGGTCAGTAGGATGTTCACAGATCCACCAAGCCGGTTCTCCAGAGGTCTCTGCTCCAGCCTCCCATCTGCAGGAGGATCAGCTCTGCCACAGTTTTGTCCAGCTGTGTCTCAGAACCCCCCAAAGGACAGAGGTTTTACAACCTTTCTGGGTGACCTGTTCCAGTGCTGCAGCACTCTCCTAGCAAAAAACTTCCCAAACTCTGTACTCCATTCACAAGTTTTACATGTTTGAGATGGGTCCTACCTTCTCATCAACTGCCAGACTAAGGCTAGCGTCAGCGTTGGGTTTCCATCATTCAGATCCTGTCCTCCAATGCCAACTAGGGAGAATTTAGCTGGATGCTTTCCCAAGTCTACAGCGTAGTTACAATTTTCTAGCTACACAGGAAAACAGTTTAGAGAGAAAAATCACTCACAAATACACTCACTTGACTGGAAGTCTCAAATAGGAATTTTTAATGTCTATGGCTTCTTTTAGAGTCTTTTGAAATGCTTACCTTTTTCATATTTGCTCCAAGCTTAGGGTACGGAGGCTTGTTAACCTTATTCCAGTCAACAGGAACTTTGATCTTTTCATATAATTGTAGTATTACCAGTGCATCTTGGAGATCGCTAAAGAGCAAAACATTGATTAAGCCTAATGTTTCAAGATTTAAATGCACTCCGACTTTGTTACAATCATGAATAATTACTACTGTTTACAGGTTGTTGCAATTTCAGCAACCCTAAAGAAAAAAATTCAAAACATTTTGTAGTTTCCAGGGTAGGAGAAATGCTCCATGCTTAACATCAGCTAGCTGCTGAGATAAAGCAGGTTTTAGCATGGTAATCAGCAACAGATCCAGGGAAGAATTTTGCTCCATAAAATCCAAAGGTAGCCACCTCTCTCCAATGAGTACACGGTCCCAGAGTATCTTGCCTCTTAACTATGATGTCTTGGTTAAGCCCTAAAATTAGGTGACAGGGAATTTAGTTCCAGTCGCTCTAATGCAGTTGCTCAAGGAGATCTAAATGTATTGCGATCTCGGGGTACCAATTTACACAACATGGGGGAAAATAAACAAACTGTCTTCAGCCCTTAAAGCCAATTGCTGGTGTGCCAAGTGCTGCCTCAGAAATCTCTAAGCTACAGAGCTACAGTGGGCATCTCCCACTCTCTACATCACCCTTTCTCAAGCTCTTTGCTCAGCGTTGTGGGCAACAGGACACTGGTGTGGGCACATCTCTGATCTAGTTGGGTCTCTCCCAAGAGCCTAACACTTACCCGTAGAGGTGATTTACGTGGGGGTTCACACCAAGGGAATTCATCCAGTTGCGGAAGGTCCGTTCCTCACGCGTCTCTCCTAGATAAGAGAAAAGAGATTCACGCAACTTCTGCAAGCTCAAAGCTGCACAGGGTTTTCCACCTTGCAAGGCAGAGAGCTTTGAGCAGCATAGCTCAGCGATCAGGTTTTCAAGCAGAAAAAGGGTATTTTTTCTACTATAATTTTTTTCAAAGGAAGAGGGTTGCCCTGATATCTAGTTTTGTGTATCAGTTTGATTTCTCCAGGCCTCAGAAGAGCATGACTTTTGCACTTGCTCCAAGAAAAAGTAGCAGGAAGGTCTTTCACATGGGTGTTAGCTAATTGCTGTCTGGGAGCCAGGCAGCCAAAGCCCTAATCCCAGTTCTGCCAACAATTAGTGCTTCCATGAGCAGCTCACTACATTACTGAGGTGCTCCTGCCCATCACAGGAAATAGCAAAACCAACTTCCCAGCCCTGGCATGGGGACTGACAGGCTGCTGGCAGTGCTCCTACAGGTTCAGGCTCCCCATCAGGGTCAGCAGCTCAACAGGCTGCCAGGTACCCTTCTCAACTGCCACTAATGAGTAAACAACCACTGCAGCACTGAAGCCTCAAATCATAGGTGTTACTTCAATGGAGGTACCTCCACTTGGCACAGCCTCCTGTGACAAGTGTTTACTTGAGATATTTCCCTCCTGCTAACTTTGCGACTGATACGGCCATCACCTTCCAGTAGAGTCCAGTCGATGTCCTGGTTTTCAGGCTTGGTAAGTGCTGGGTACTTGTTGAACAGGTTGGCAACAAAGGCCAGGTTCAGTTTGGGATTGCCACTGACCACATCAGCCGGCGTGACGAACTGCCGGCAGCCGAGCCGATCTGCCTGCTGAAGCATGTACTCTGCTCTCCGTAAGTCATCCTTTTCCTGCCAGGGATGCAACGGACAAGAGCTGTCATGGAAGAGATCAGGCTACAAAGCAGATGGGAAGCTCCTGACTGCTACCTGGGGCAATGTCACAACTCCACCCACTAGCATCAGTTGCTAATCAAACAGAGGGATGAAGCATGCATGCTAATCCCTGCTGCTGTGGATGTAATTGTCCCAGTTTGTCTTGGTATTTTTCCTAGCATGGTGCTTTCCAAGTTTATGCTCTTTCCAACTTTTATGCTCTTTGAACTTGGTGGTTCAAATGCATATGTCAGCATGCTGCCAAATGGGGCAAAACCACAACTGATTGCTCAGTCATATATGTTAATTGGCAGGTAGTGATCAGGCCTGGAACAACCACTCATTTAGCACACACCCAAGGTGCACACATGCCCACTGACACTTCACATGCTCTAGAAATTAAGATACCAAATTACCTAGATGTCATGGGACAACTATATGGTACAGGTAGTTCATGACTAACAGCATGAGGCCATGACAGCCTGAATACTTACATTGAAACCCGACATGTTAATATCGATCTGAGGCTCTCCTTCTTTCTGCCCTTTAGGCGCAATTTGATTGAGGAGGTGGAAATAAGCTCTGGAATCCTGAAAAGGATGAAAAAAGAAAATTCAGGTCTCCCACACAGCAGTGAACACTCCGTAACAATTCATTTCAGGTTCACCTTTAACAAGTCACAATGCATAACTGGCTTCGGTACCTTTACTGAATTACCAAAATCTGTAAGCTTAAAAGAGAGCACAATGGCAGAAATCCAGGCAGCAGAAAAGGAAACAGAAAGAGAAAAGGTTAGAAATATTTAAGATTAAAATTATGGGGTTTACTTGTTTGAAAGCTGCCTTTGCTGCAAGTTCTAGTGTCACAGCCTCCTCTCCAATGGCTGGAGGAGGCAGTGACCCCGTGCTGCTCACTCTCATAGCCCCCCACACCAGATGCCCCAAGGCAGCCCTTCTTACTGCCACAGCAACAATGAAAATGGCTCAGCAAAGACAAAGTCCAGGCAAAAAGCTGATCATAAGAAGTCTGAATGTTTTCTCCCTTGCCTGCCCATTAGGTAGAACAGGTTAAGGGAGAGAGGCCAGGGAGGGTCACAGCCTAGGAGGAGCAAATAGCTGCAGTAATTATTTATCAACTGCACGTCCTTTTAGTCCTCAACACTAGGAAGGACCTCAAGCGTATCCTGGCAGCCTATGGCTTGCACCAGATAAGCCAACAGCTATCAGCAAAGCTGTAAGCAATTTTGAAGTTGGAAATAAGAGTGACCGTGTGTGTGCAGGTATGCACACACACAGGGGAGCTCTGGGATCCCCATGCACCTCAATTATCAATTTTTTTTTTTCCACCTCAACAGTCCTTTAACCTGGAATCCACTTCAGTCCTCTTTTTCCTCCTCGAAATTGCCGGCCATGTGAATAAGCTCCAGAAACCTGCTGAGATCAGTGTCCAAAAACCCCATACTGACCAGGAGCCACCACCCTCCATTTCTCACTAGTGCTGAGAGAAGACAGCCAACCCCCTCACATCTAAAAAATAGCTGTAAGACTCTCTGCTCCCATTTCTACTCAGCCCAGCACAGAGAATATAATGGGTCTCATTTCCCTTCCTCTCTCCAGCCCGTGACATTTTGGATTAAATGCCATCACCTGCCAAGTGTGGAAGTCACACTCTCCAGGGATGCAGTTAAGCATTTCACCCTTAGCGAGCTGCATACTGTTGAAAAATTATTTCCATCAAAAAAGATGGATTAAGAACATTTGAAAACACATGAATAATACCACTCGATTAAAATATGCAACAGCTTTGCAGCAGGATCCCACTAGCACTGGAGGAAACACTCAGACAGTTCAACACTGGGCTCAACCTCATGGCAAGAAAGAACAGCACTGTGGTACCTTAAATATACCATCCATAAAACCCCTGTTAAGCCCGCTCAGTGTATTAAGGTTAAAAAAGGTCCTGTCTGTGGATGAAGGGCCTCATTTACACATGCAAACACAGCCCTGGCCAGCTCCCAACCTTTTCCCAGGCACGTGCAGTCCAGGAGAGCTCTCAGTACCTTGATATCTGAGCTGAAGTTATTGATTTTGTGCCAGCCTGCGTTTTCCAAGTGGAAGTTGGCCCATCTTAGGAGCAGCTCTTCTGGAGACAGTTTCATAAGGTCCTCCAAATTTTCACCATCACGAAGTAAGGCAGCCAGTGCTAGGAAAAAAAAAATGCTTGTGAGGGGAAGAAAGGAGCTTTCAAGAGGCAAACCTGCATGTCAGAATTAGAGCTGCAGCAATATTTCAGGGGGAGAAGGGGAGGACAATACCAACTACTGATTAAGCCAAAATAATCTGGGTATTAGTGGAGTTTTCCTGAGTTGGTTATTACACAGAGAAGAGTATGAATGATCTGGAAAAGTGTGCAAAAAGTATTTTCCATCTTCTTGTATCACAAAATTCTCTAGATTTTACATGCAGTCTTTTAAGCTGATGACAGTAAGCTAAACGTAAATGTACTTCTATCTCAATTAAGAAGTACTTCCAAGAAGTTTCATATGCACTGTAAAAAAATGCCAGAGAAGCCAAGATAAGCACCCTTTCAGCTAGCCAGTGCTCCCTTGCCATGAATTTTCAATCCAAGCCAAACAACTTTACCACTTCACAACTGGGAAATTTAAAAAGACACTGAAGCCCCTCAATCCATCTGGGTGCTCCGATAGCCCATGCAAGAATAACAGAGCTCTTTGAATGATTTGAAAAATTTGTATTTTGGAGGCTGTCATGCAGGACCAAGCAAGCACAGGAGGAGAGCTGCAGCACTGCTCTCCCACTGCCAAGAACGAAGCAAGAGCACAGCAGCATCACCAACAGTAGCAAGGAGAATTCTAGGAGAAGCAAGTCATTGTGAGCATATTCCCAAAGAGCTGAAGCTTTTTTTTTTTTCCTTTTCCGAGGAAGATGTGTAGTTGTCTATAATCCTAAAAGGATGCAAGCAGCTTTTGCCACCTCCCAACACCGTTTCATACCTATGGCCAAAGCACACCGGGAGAGCCTGCCCAGACCAAGGCATCACAAAGCAATGCGCTCATTCGCACCACAAGGCTTGAGCCAAGACGCATCTTGACTTACAGACTCGTGTTCAGCCAGTTCTCCAAGGCTGACACAGGTTACCAGGATGGCACAACCCACCTGCGTGAACCTGCTTGACAGCTATAAACAGGCTGGAGAGCACTCAGCTTGGTGCATGCCCTGATGAACCCGAAGGTGAATACCCCCCTTGTCAGCAGAGAGGAGGGGAGGGAAGAGGCAGCGATAGGGCTGGAGATGACAGCACAAGCAAGACTGCGTTCATGCTTTAGAAGTAATCATAGTTTCACTTACCTTCATTTCTGCTAAGCTCGATGTCGGCAAACAAGCCAATCTTAATGATCTGCCAGAGAAGCCCAAGCACCAGGTGGGGTTTCCCTTCCCTCAAGTCCTCTGCACCAATATTGACAACATGACACCCGATGGCAGATGCAGAATTCAATGCCAGGTTCAGGTTCTCCTGTGAACAGCACAGCCGAGTGAGACACAGCCAGGGGAGATGCTGCTTTGCCTTTCATCCAGCACCAGGAGAGTTAAGATCTGCCCCTTGTCCTTGCTCCAACAGCAGCAGCTCAGAGGAAACGCTCCCAGCCACTCTCCGGCTGAAGTTTTAAGGGAGCTGGGGTGGCAGTAGGCTGAATCAATAAGAACTGAACTAGGCACCAGGGTTTAATTTCAGCCTCTGGTATTTAGTTTCAGCCTCTGAGTTAGTCACATCTAGTGGCGTCAACAAGAATAAGGCTAGAGAAGTGTTAAGTTAAACGTGCACACACACAGAGGCATCCTTGCAAAAACAACCTGTTGTACTATGAAATGATTCATAGATAGCCAACATCAATAACGGTATTGTTTTAAAAAGACGGCGTTGTATATAATCGCCGCAGCAGTATTGGGTGCGCACAGCATTTCAGCCATTTTACCTATTTTGTCATTAAGTCAGAATTTTTGTCTTTTGAGTTGTACCCACAGCACTGTCAACTACGAACAGTATAAAACTGCCTCTCATAATTAAAAGCAACTTATAAAACTCTCCCCTTTCCAGAGTTCCATAATAATGCCTCGAGCCACCATGCTGTTTTCATTAATTCTATCTGAATATGAATTTCAGCAAAAATACAGAAATGTATATACCTGAATTATAAATGGCGTGAGTTTCTTCTTGTTAATTGCTCTTTCATCAATCGTGTCCGGAACAGAAAGATTGATCATTTTGCTGGTAGGAGAAAAAACAATAATATTTGAACAACATTCAGTAATTAATCTCAATAAAACTTAATGCACACAGTTACAATACTCACCACAGTACACTTCCTTTTGCCTGTTTGGTTTTGTGCAATTTATTTTTTTTTAAGCCAAGGTTGTGTAAATCAGAAGTTAATATTTACGTTATCAAGAATGTATTTGTAACGAATAGCTAAGCCTGAAACCTTAAACATGTTACTGGCCACTACTGATCTCAGCTACTGGAGCAAAAAGAGCACATGAATTATGCACAGTGCAGTCACTGAACTAGCGAAGACTCACTGCTCTGTTGACATCCACTGCAGATGTTAGTAAGACAATGTGCTTCCGCCTGTTGTAAAGGCATACTACTGCTGGCAAGGAAAAGCTGCCCCCAAAAAAGTGGAAACACTTAGAGAGCTCAGTGGGGAGCACGTGAGCGCAATGAATTTTTAGTCAACAGAAAACATGGCAAGTTTTTACTTTATATTATGAACTACTTCCTACTCAGTTCAGTCTTCACCTGAAGACATGAATTACTTCAAACTGGAGAAATAAAAACCAAAAAAACCACAAGCTAAAGAAAAAAAAAAAAAAGAAATGAAAGGTGATGGGCAGTCCACTAAACATATTTTGTGTATTTATACAGCTACTGAATTTGCAGGCTGATCCAGTTCTCCACTATATTAATTCACTTACACTTAAATCCCATACATAGAAGGCAGCTGGTGTTTAACAGACCTGGATGCCTTCTGTTTTCAGCGTGCAGCAAACAAAGTTACTAACTTGTGCAGCTATTATCAAAAGCAACAAGAGGATTCCCAGAAAATCCATTTTTGGGTTAATTAATAAGGGTATTAACATTCCCACAGAGGTTACTGTCTGTCTAAACATGCAAGAAAATGGGCTATTTAACACATCTGCCCTTCCCCAAGCTGCCTAGCATCAGGCTGAGTTTGCACCAGGACAACTGCTCCCGCAAGGCACCTTCTCTTCAGTGAACTCAGTCTCAAGCTCAAGCAAAAACACAAGACAAAAATACCAACTTGTGAAGTTGGCATCAAAGCTGAAGCATCACGCAATGACACCGAAAGCATGGATGTCTGAGCCCCCTTTTATACATCAAAACATTATGCACACACACTAGTCACAAAAACAGCCTAGAATAGGATGAAAATTCCCCTAACTACAGTTTTGGGAAGTTATTTTGGTGACTTTTTTTTTCTTTTTTTAATCCAAGAGCCATCATGACTTACCATAGCACAATCCCATCTCCCACAGCTTTGAACAGGTCATCTGTATTTGGGTTCATTGGAATAACGTGCCTACAGTCGGGATCATTTTCCAGGGCTTTGTTTATCCAGTTTACAAAGGCATATTTTTCTTCCTCTAAGATAACCAATTGTAAATTTAATACAGGTTTTTCATAACACAGCAAAGGTTTTCCCAAAAGAATCAGTGTACAATAGCCCAGGGAAATAAAAGCCCCACTATCATTACCACGCTATTTTATTAGTCACACAAAGTTTAAAGAAATATGACTTTCACTTCCAATTACTAGAATATTCCTGTTACTTAGTCGTTACTCAACAACTTTGTTGTATTCAAGTGTGACACAGGGACTTCAACAGCAAGCACAATTAACAAAACAAATAAGCACACAATTAATTTACACACTGCTAATCTTGCATTACCCTCCAATTCTGTCCTGCTCTCACCTTGACGTGAGATAATTCAGCTATCGGAGAACAAAAGCACAGCACATGGCAGGGCAGTAGAAATCTGCTAGTTTTGGCACATGGTCTCCAGTCACCCAAGAGAGGAGCTGGAAGGCAGAGCGTTACCTGAGTAGGAGTGCTGTGTCCCCTCGCTGGAGAGCTCCGAGGTCCCCCCGATCGCACAGATTCCTTCCTTCCTGTTAATCGCTTTTCTGAATGTTTTAGCGATATCGCTGCTTTTCACCTCTTGGAAAATCTACAATTTAAAGTGCTCTGTTAGACAAGAAAAACTTGTCTTCATAAAATGAAAGGACCACAGAAGCAGCTATTTCTTCTCCACTTTAAAGCAAACTTTGTAGTAAAGTCAGCAAAAGAGAAGGGCCCAGCAAGGGTGTAGTGGTATTACATTTAACATGGACAGTGGGCAGAGAGTCATCTCACTCTCTCAAACACATACTGAAAGTGCCTATTGAAACAGAAGCATTAGGCATGAAGTACCCCGCATACATTTACCTTTTCAAGTAGATTTCAAGACACCAGGAGAAAAAAAACAACATGAAACCTTTGCAGTCTGAGAGCAAGTACACATGCAGCAGTTTCCACAGGACCAAAGTTGATAAAGCTGTTGTGCAATTTTAACCTTTCTGTGTAAGCCAGATGCTCATGTGACTGTGACTTTAGTTCACACAAAAGATTTCGTCCACAATTTAAGAAACAATTCTCTTTAAGTGTATAACAGTCAAATCTGCAGTAATGTGTAACAACATGCGCTCCAGGTAAGGATATTCCCTCCCCCAGCAGCAGGCTTGGGCTGACAAAACACCCTTGCGTTTGAGGGCAGAAGAGTGCAGAAAGATTACACATGCCATTTGCGCAGGTTGTATATTACTATGAGTGGCCCTGAGGTCCTATAGAACTGAGCAACTATTAGGAAAAAAATACATTAGAATCACAGAATCATAGAATGGCTTGGGTTGGAAGGGACCTTAAAGATCACCTAGTCCAACCCTCCTGCCGTGGGCCACCCACT
>JAVKLA010000039.1:14050436-14092943 GCA_034782735.1 Sagittarius serpentarius | reverse complement strand
TTCCTTTCCGTTCTATTAAACTGTTCTTATCTCAACCCACGAGCTTTACTTTTTTTTTCCCGATTCTCTCCCCCAGCAAGGGCCGCTGCTGGTGCTCCAGCGCGTGCTGGGTTAGCGCGCAAGGGATGTCAGCGAGCCGCAATGCGAGTGGTGATGTGAGCGGTGATGCTTACGGGGTGCGGGAGAGCCCTTCAGGTGACTTTGCAAGACGGCACTTCTGCAGGAGCTGTGATTAGAGCAAGAGGTGAAATTGAGGGCTTGGCTGAGGTTTGAATATTACCATTATTTTTTTAGCTTGGCTGATTTTTTTCTTCTCTTTTCTTTTTCTTTTTTTTTTTTTAAATTAGATAATGTGACTGCCACTTTGAGTTCAGGGTCTGGTTACAAGGACTTACCTCTATTTCACACCAAGGAATTTGTCTTGACATTAATCAATGTGGGTTATAAAAGAAAAGAAAAAAGAGAACCTTAGAGCATTTCAATGTGAAGGCTCCAGTAATTTCAGCCCCTTCTCTTCCACCTATGGAGAATACCAAAAAAGAAATGTTTTTGACATCTTCAGTGCAGTTATGGAGATAGAAATGAAATTTATGGAAATAAAAGCTGCTGCGTCTCAGGGACGCCAGACTTCAAGCACAGAGCCTCCATGGAAAGTGTGCAAGCTCCCTCTCTTGAAAATCTCACTTGACTTTTTAAAATTCCGCCCTGGCGTGATAATTACTGTGTTGCTGTTATTGCTCCCTCTAAAATCACAATGCCATGATTTATTTTCACTGTTTCCATAGAAAATGTTGATGTTTCAGCAGAAACTTGAGAATCCAACTCTTTTGCTTCAGAAGAGCAGTCGCAACACTGCAGGCAAGAGGAGCTTTGACGTGTCCTCCCCTTGTGCTGGGAATTCCCGTGAGATATCGTAGAATTGTAGAATCATAGAATGGCTTGGGTTGGAAGGGACCTTAAAGATCACCTAGTCCAACCCTCCTGCCGTGGGCCACCCACTAGATCAGGCTGCCCAGGGCCTCATCCAACCTGGCCTTGAACACCTCCCGGGATGGGGCATCCACAGGCTCTCTGGGCAGCCTGTGCCAGGGCCTCACCGCCCTCCGAGTAAAGAATTTCCTCCGAACGTCTAAAGTGAATCTCCCCTCTTTTAGTTTAAAACCATTCCCCCTCGTCCTGTCACTATCTGCCCCTGTAAAAAGTCGCTCCCCCTCCTGTTTATAGGCTCCCTTTAAGTACTGGAAGGCCGCAATGAGGTCTCCCCGGAGCCTTCTCTTCTCCAAGCTGAACAAACCCAGTTGCCTCAACCATTCTTCACAGAAGCGGTGCTCCAGTCCTCTGATCACCTTCATGGCCCTCCTCTGGACCTGCTCCAGCAGCTCCACATCCTTCTTGTGCTGGGGACCGCAGGCCTGCACGCAGTGTTCCAGACGGGGCCTCAGGAGGGCAGAGTGGAGGGGGACAATCACCTCTCTCGCCCTGCTGGCTCGCCATACATAAAACAGCTTGAACGCCTACTGTTAACACCCTCAAAACTTAACCAAATTAGTTTCAACTGTGCTGAAAACACAAATGAAACGTATGCAGAAACATACCCAGAAAAATGCAATGGAACAGCACTGTAAAGCAGAACAAAGTAGTGCTTCTGTCAGAAAGAGAGGAGGGGACTTGCCCACCTGGCTGCAGAGGTGTGACTGCAGGGCCAGCCGGCTGGCTGTCACGCCTTACCTTCCCCGTCCTTTAAACACAGGGAAGGTGGCGAGTCAAGATGATGATGTCAGTGCAGTTAAACCATCTCCTGATGGCACGCAGAGGTTTTGCTCACCCCACTGATCAGGTAGAGCTCAGCAAAGACTCAAGAGCCCCAAAGTTTTGGGTTTTCTGGTTGTCTGGTTTTAAACATAAGTATTTTGATACAAATTTATTTATTTTAAAATTTGCTGGACTAATTACTGGTATTGTATACCTTCTTTGAAAATATGTGCTTTAATGCTGAGGTACCACTAAGTCACTTGGCCCCAACTTCAAGTCAGTTCATGTCATCCTTTGTACTATAAACCCCAGCAAAAGTGCTCACAGTTACAAAACAGCAACAGTTCTGTTTCTAAAAATCCTACAACTAACCATTGCTTCTACTGTATAGCTTAGTTACCTGTAAGACATTTCATGTTTACTTGATCATTGTTACCATTCAAATGTGACAGAAGAGATTTATTTCTTCCTTCCTAGTGCAAAGTTAAGAGTTATGGACCAGCTCAAACCAACAGCTGAAACGTGCACCCAGCATGCAAGTGTTCATAAACTGCAAACAAACTCCAACTTACGAGTTGACTCCGAACTCAAAAGTTCAGAGGGTCTGAAAACAATTAAGGAACAGAAGGTGAAGATAAATTAAGAAATATCACGAAAAATAGTTGACATAAAAACAGCTACCTCGATGTACTGCACATACTTTTATTACTCTTTCAGCAATCAGTCATCAGAGTATAAAAAGGATGAAGGGATGGATATTGAACCAATATCTCAGAATTAGTGCTGTGTGTTTGTAAAAAAAAAAAAAAAAAAAAAACCACAACAAAAAAACCTGACCTATTTCTACAAAAAAAGGCTGAACATTAGACCCATCCTTCAGCTTCTCCTATCTCCTTGCTCCTGTTCTTCCCTTTTAACAAACGGATCTGAATCTTCCTAGATCAGCATCAAGGACTATTCTCCAAGTGTGTCTTGAAATGCCCTCTCAAGTCTTTAGCAAATACTTGTAGTCCCGTTAAACTGAGAAAGGAAATTATACTGCTTCACTGGGAAAACAAGCATTCATCCATGCGCCAGGAAAAACTGACTAGCTTCCAGTCAATACTGCAAGCTTGGAGAACTGGAAGTCTTTTTTCCTGTTGTCACCTCAAGTGGAAATGATATTTTGGCCTCCAACGAAGTTTTCATACAGGAAAAGTATGTGGATTCTTTTTGGTTTTTGTTTAAAAACCAACACGTTTCCCCTCTGTCCAGATCTAAAGGCTGGCAGTGACAGCACAAAAGACTGGTCATATGCAGTCATATCTGTGCAAAGAACTGATTTTTACATGGCAAATCCTCAAAAGTGATCAGCTTGTAGAAAGAAAACTAGGATTAGGGTAAGCGGTCGAGAAGCCCAGTTCAACCTCTTCTACCCACTTCTTTAGCTTTGTCTAAAAGGGGTCCCCCAGGCTGCTGGAAATTCAGAAATACCACTTACATAGACAAACTCTTCAAAACTAATCTTCCCATCTTTATTCTTGTCACTGTCGATCATGAGCTTCTGGATGATCTCTCTCACTTTGTATCCAGGGAGAGGCAGGTTGGCTTCCTTGAAGAGCTCGTGCAACTCGTAGTCGCAGATGAACCCATTGCTGTTGAGGTCTGAGGAAGAGATGGGGCAGGAGAAGGTTTTAGAAACATGCCAGTACCCTGACAGGATCAGGCCAAGACAGCGGAGCAGAAGCACAGCCCCCGTGCTCAAAAGCACTTTACGGAGAGCAGCCTGAGCACTGGGGATATCTACAAGACACGGAGGTAAGGAGGAATCTCCTAGCATGGCCTGTCACAGCGTACCTGTGTTGGGGCCACACTGTGCAGAGCATTCATCTCTGCTGAAAGTAAGATCCGTGCAGGACACAGACACACAGCAGGATGCCCACACCAAAAATACCAAATCTAGGTAGTACACTATTTGATGGACACCACCAAGAATATACCAGGAATCAAAGGCACATGGTAAATAAAACACAGATCTCTCTGGCTTTGGGCAATGGAGCTTTGAAGCAGAGCTGACCAGGATGGCTCTTGGCACACATGACCAAGTCTTGTGTAAAAGTTCCACAGCAGAGCATCTGCGTTTTCATAAATGATCTCCAGAGCATCTTTTTACGTCTACCTGCAGCTGGCTTTGCATGTTGAAAATAGATGGTAACGAAACACAGCGCTTTTTACTTTCTGAACTGAAAACACTGCCAGCTCTGCATTTACATTTTTTTATCATGTTGATAATGATGTTATCCATTTATCACTGATAGAAAATTGCAGCCAGATATTTTAAAGCTGCCTATGAATGCTCTGCAAGGACATTTGCTTTGACAGTCAACTACCAAGCCACAGCAGCACTGCATGCTTAGTAAAATGTTATCTCCTGCTAGATTTGGGAAGAAAGAAAACAAGAATCTAGTGTGAATCTGGAGCTTTTCACATCAACAGATCCATTTGGGGATGTCATCAGTGGATCAGTGGATACACTGACTGCACAGGGCAAATCCAGCAGCCCCAGCCTTTCTTCAGGCAAGTGAGGCTTTGCTGCTGCCGTGGACAGCCACAGGCTAGGTGCCTCCTTCCTCAGACTAACTAGGATGAGCAGACAGTGGGGTTCACAGCACAGCTGGTACCCAGGCTTCAGCAGAGTTGGGTCCACGAGCAGCCAGATCACTTGAAGCAGTCGGATGGCCCAGATTCACATCCCAAGACATAAGCATGACCCTCCAGCATGTTTGGAGAGACAGGGATTCAGGGCATGTTGCCCTGTTACCAGCTCAGTAGTGATGTTAAAATCCCTTTGCTGTAGGCAAGTGGTACAGGCAGCCCCGGGAAGTCAATTCAGCGCCTGAGCTGCTGTGGGGAGATACCAGCCCTGGATTACTGCTGCTGGTGAGGAATACCTGGATGGGCCGAGGAAGTAGAGATCTGGCAATCTACTACCATCGTCAGTCAACCACAGGCTCTGCAAATTCGACACAGTGCCTGTACTGAAGACATCAGCCAAGCCCTTTAAGGCTAAAGTAGAGCAATCTCTGCATTTAAGCAGCTGCATTACCTTCTCCCCCACCTCCAGAGCTCCTGGCACTGTGATGGTGCACTGCTGAGTGCAGCTCGCCACCACCGGCTGCCAAAACCACACCGTGCAGCTTCACCCAGCCACCGTTCTGCCCATATCCCACACAGGAGGATTTTTCTGCTGTTTATAAGGCAGAAGCCTCTCCCTAAGGCTGTAGGGTTAAATTCTGCTCAAGCAACAGCTTCTGCTGCCCAAACACCCTCGCAGACTGCAGGCTGCTGCTGGCTCCCCAGGCTGCACACTGGAAAAGCTGCGCTAGCCCCAGTATTTGGTTTTGTTCAAGAGGGAATCCCACACCACAGCCACTGGGGTCAGTGTTTATGCTTAGAGGGAGACACTTCCAAGAATAAAAGAAAACAATCAGGATATCTCTAAAGTCCTTTGGGTTTTTTTAGCAGATTTTGAAAGTCATTTTACTTTTAAAGAGGTGTCAGTGGCAGTTTTTAGGTTTTATTTCACAGCAATATTCCAGCAAGCAGCATGTCCACACCACCACTCCAACCTTCCTCATTTTCCAGATCCATATGGGATTTTAAAATTGTTTTTATAAGTTAACAAGAAAGTGAAATTCAAATGCTTAGTGGTAAACGTCCAAAGTAACACAGAGCAAACCTGTACTCCCTCCTACACCCGAGTCCCTAGGTCTCAAACTAAAGAAGAGCATCAATTCCAGTGGATTAATAAATACATTAAACTAGTTTATGAAATGTCAGTGTTGACAATAATGCTGATGAAATAAAGTGGTTTGGGCCAATGATTAATGACAGCAACAGGCTGCTGTCTGGCCTTCAATTTTAGAATTTTAGTCCAAAAATATAAACCTACAAAGGCAAGCTTTATTAAACAGTTCAGCCTGAGATGTCATCAGCAAGCTATTTCCCCTCTAGATAAATCACAGCTTCTTCTGTTACAGTTTTCTTATTACTAAATCTAACTCCACAACATGCATCTTTTCCCTGCCTCACAGCCAGTGAGGAAAATCAGATGAGAAGGGATTTGCTAATCTCCAGGGCCTATGGACCCGAAACAAAACTTTGCTTTCACCCTCAGCATGCCTACAGTCAACACCCATGGCTTTAGCCTGTGCTTGACTGAACCAACCACAATCCTTTGCCATGCTCCCAAATTAAGCACGTAAATCCAGAAACACCTGTTCATCACTTCTTCCGATCAATCCACCACCTAAAACCCTAAGTTTTACATCTACCCAAATGTTAGTAGGCAAAGAACAGAGAAAAATAAGACTTCAAATACTTATTGCGTCCTTGATAGGATCACGGGTGTGATTTTGATTCAGATTTGGTAAAGGTTTTCCTCTTGACACATCTAGCTTAAGCATTCAGAAGTGTTTCTGAACCAAGTTTGCATGTACCATGTCTGACCCTATTCAGAAGTGAAAGGGAAAAACACAATATATGGTATTTCATGAGGCAGAAGCCTGTTGGGTGAGACAGCAAGGAACTGAGCTCCAAAGTCCCCATCTCTAATACACTGGAGAGATGCAGGGGTAAAACCTGTTTAGAGCTCTGTTCTACATATGAAGCCCTACATGTCTTTTAAGGGTACAATCTAGTTTAAGGAATTAATCCCCAGCCTTGCATTTATATTGGTTTGCTTGCAGAACAGAAACCATGACTTAAAAACACCGATTGAAATGCAACTAAGGAGTTAGCCCAGGCCATTGTCTAGTCCATCCACACTTGTTCAGCAGACCTCAATCCCAGCCTGAAAGCATCAAACCTGGCTGCAGGGCAGATATCAAGTATTTACTACAGTCTGGGTCAACATCTGCCCGTTTTGAGGGTTTTGTTCACCCCTGCAAAGCAGCATCTTCCCAGTCCTCCGGGTGTGCCTAGTTCAAAGAAGATTTACCTTTGCTCGCTGAGAAAAAAAAAAAGAAAAAAAATTAGCAGCTCTGCCACACAAAGAGCCATCTGAAACACACCCTCACATGTAAGTGCGTGCAACTCAGGAGCATGGCACCAGGAAAGATGCTGCCCATCAGGAGGGGCTGCACACCAGTGGCTCTCAGCATCTACATTGGGCTCAGCACATAAGCAAGAGTGAAGGACACACACTGTTGAGTAATGCGCCTTAACTCAGTCAAAACCCTTGGGTCTCAGGACCTAAGTTCTTCCAACTCTTAATGACATCCAAAACACCCACCTGTAAGAGTTACTCTTCCATAGTAACCAGGGAAAAAAATTAATCACCGATTTACTTCATAGATTAAAAGGGCATCTATTTCCCAGACACTTTGGGAGTGGGATTTATGAGCAAGACAGGTCTGTTGGTTCAACTGCAAGACCCCACACCAAGTTACTGGTTTTGCAGTAAAGATGCTCTCATTTCAAGTTTTAGCTTCTTGGCAGATTTAAGTGTTAAAGCCTGGTGGATGTGCTAGCCCGTGGTTTTGGCTTGGTAGCAGAGTAACCTTAAACAGTGATTGACTAAGTGGTGGAATATGGACCCATTCTTCTCTCAACATGTCAAAGAGCCTTTAGCCCTGTAAATACAACAAATAGGCCTGAGACTCCTATCCCACAGGGCAGCTGCTTCCCTTCCTGCCATCTCTGTTTGCCCTCTGGCATCACAGTCAGACATACAAAGTAGCAGCATTTAAAAAAAGGAGTCACTTTTGTGGCACCAGCAAATTCCGTAATTATTTCCAGCATTACTGCAGGCCTACTGTATAGTGCCTTGCTGGATGTCCTGCAACAGGGCTAGGCTTCAGACGGAAGGTGGTCTAAAGTCCCTCTCTAACAAAATCTGAAATGGTATTCGACAGCTGAAGAGCCTGTCAAAATAGAAGCTATCCCAAATGAAATCCTTCGGCGTACAGCCCAGAATTACTAATGGAAGAAAGTGAAATTGTTTTAACAGACAAGCTACAGCCTGGATTCATTATAATCTGCCTGATGGAAAGGAAACTACAGCACATCTGAAGTTTCCTATTTCTACTGAAAGATGCATGCATGCCAGCTTAGTAAACCTGGGAAAGGTCACTGCAGTGATATACGGCACCATCTTCTGCCCATATGCAGGTGGCGCAGCAAAACCGCAATAAACAAAACCCAAAAGCTGCTTCAAGCTCTGGCTCAGCTTCCTCCCAGCAAGTACTTAAAATAGCTTAAATAACAGGATGCAAGAGGGGAAAGTAACCCACACGTTTCCTTTTAAGGATATATGCTCAGCAGGACACACTCTAGCAGGATCACAGATCTCTATTTGCCTTAAGCTAACATTTCAGCGCATTGTTTTACCACCTTGCAGCAGCGAACAAAGTGTTCAGCTGGGTTACAATTTTTAAGTACTTTGTGTTTCCAGAAAAGATGCTTATCTCTGCTATTAGAAGCAGGGAGAAGGAAGACAAATAAACAGATCAAGTTTGCAGGTTTTGTTCTGCCATGCCTCCCCTATGAAGGGCCACTGTTTAGCCGAGTACGTATATACACACATCTGTTACACAGAACAAATTCAGGTATCAACTGAGATTTGGAGCAACCTGCTCTTCTCCCACTAACCTGTGGGTCATTCAAAGCCTAGACAGTTCTTATGCCCCACTTAATTACTTTCTTCAGATGTTAAAATGCTTTCCCCCCCCACACACTGCTGTTTACCACTTGGATGACTTCCAATACAAATACCTGGTTGTGGGATGCTGGGAGCTGCTTGCCTGAGCTGTAACTGACTTCAGTGTCAACCTTAAACCATGGTTTCTCACCTGTGGACTGCTTGTAGTAAGCAGTAGGTAGTCCATGGGACTCTTGCCTTTTGCTGGCTGTCAGAAAACAACACAGCAGCTGCATGGGAGAGAGGGGATACCTTCAAGTGGCATAGAAGGCGAGTGGCCACAGAGTACATAGTAACACACCTCACTGCCTTCCAGCATCACCAGGTGTCTCGATCCAGCCCCATTGCACACAGAAAAGCTGGTCAAACACACACCTTTAAAGTCCCATCAACCTTACACATCCAGAGCAGCAAGTTGCCCCATGCTAGAGTTAAAGCAGGTCTCCAGGAAGCCCATGGAGCTGCACACTGGAGCAGGGCACATCTTGGTGAGAAGAAACCACCCCGTGAGATGCTTCCTCCTCCCCACATCTCCTTTACAACATCCTAGAAGCCAACCAGCTGAGCCTTGCTATAACCATGCTTCTCAGCTGCGTTCCAAGTCTTCCAGGTAGCTGGGAGATGACAGAAAGGCTTCATTTTAAATAGTAGCCTTAGTCCAACTTTTCTTCACATTCACTAGAGACGGCATTAGAAGTTCCCAGTGAAAGTCAGTCACTCAATTAGTGACCAGTTCTATATCCCAGGGCAAATATGGCTCCTTTAGGCAAGAATAAAAGCAGTAAGAGCACTAAAGACACCCCTGACAGGCACGTCCCACAGCAATGCTTTCAGGCTGTACCACGCATAAGCACACAAAACAGAATACAGCTGAAAAGGACTAGCAGATCCCATCCCACTTGTGGGTATGTCCAAGCTAATTATCACATTTCCCAATAATACCTAAGTTTTGACACTGCTTTTGTAATTTAAAACCAAACAGGGACCTACCTCCTGAGCAGGGAGAGCTGGTTTCCTAAAACAAACCATGATTTGAGTTGGGTTTCTCCATGTTTGCAGTGCAAAGGCAGCCAGCCAACTTAATCTTGCTAATTTCCCCCCACACTAATTTCCCCCCACACTAATGACAGAAAGCCACCACATTCCAGCCAGGTTAATAATTTTGAGTTTATCCAAGATCAGAACCGGCTGCCTGCATCCCAGCCTTATTAAGGTTTGCACTCAGAGGCACATTAGGTAGTGAGAAGCATGATGGCCACTCGTCTGCCTCTGCAGCAGCTCAATTCCACCTGCTGGAAAAGTCTCGGGTAGAGTGAGACAGGAGAGGGAACTGCCAAAGATGCAACTTGCTTCAAGTCCCAACAGGGAATACTGCTCCCTCTGTGAGAATCAGTTATTTTTGAAATTTGTATTTCCCTCTGCAGATTGCAAATTTAGAGCAAGGGAGAGTTTCAAGAGCTGCTCTGCTCTGGAGAGCGGTTTACCCGATACAGATGCGAGGCAACTACCTATTTGTATTTATACCAGTGCTCGAGCAATGCCAATGACCATTAGGAAAACGACACACTGGCTCTGATCACTTATGCAACTCGTTCCCAGCCAGTGCCAGTCCCGGGTGTGGTTTCCCAGCTGCACACGCTGACCTCAGTCCACAGTGCTGCGGTCCAGCTCCCATCCTGCCTCTCCCTGGCGTTTCCCTGATCCTCCAGTAAGCCGTATCAGGAAATTAAACCAGCAGAAAAGAGTTTTTCTCCATGATGTCAGTTTTCTGCCTTTTTCAGCTTCCCAAAGCAGCCTGCGAGAAGCTTCTGCCACGCCAGCGCAGGGGGAAAGCTGGAAGGCAGGCAGAGCCAGCTTGGGCTGTGCAATGCCTCAAGCATCACAGGCTGCTGGCGGGGGCGGGGGAGAACCGGAGAAGAAACAGAGCCACCAGAGGGCAATGCACATGCACTGTAGCCACAAAGCATTTTATTATCACCACAAGTTGCTCCATAATGGCCAGGTAAACAGACACTAATTAGGTTTTGCCTACAAGCTCACCAAACACGGTGCCTCAAATGCACCCGCACAAACCAGAAACGTAGCACCTACATTTACCATCCACATTGCTCAGCCAATCTGAAAAAACCAACATCATCAGAACCAAGCACTGTGCAAGCCCTGAACTGCTGCCTGGGCCAAAGTAATGCAATACCTGTTTGGATATTTCTTCTGCCATCAGGATCCAACAAAGATACCCTGGAGCAACAGGGCAAGGCTGTCCGCCAGCGCTCACTGACAGCCAGACTGCCCATGTCCCTTCCTTTGTGCTCTTTGGCTAGAAGTAACAAGCCAGAAGCAACAAGGCTGCCAAGAGACTCCTTGGCATGGAAAAGATCATGAGAGCAGCAGACTGCCCACATCCCACTGGGACCGCTGCTCACAAGGCTAGGATAAATCCATTTCAAATGTACAGCAGACAGGAGCAAGGTGCCCTCCTCACTGTGACTTACCAACTTTGGCAAAGGCCTCCTTGAGTTCCTCCAGCTCATCTTTGGAGATTTGTGTGGTGTTGGCCATCTCATGAATTTAGGGAGTACCTAAAGAGAGAAAAAGGACACAGCGTGAAACCAGGCTGCATTCAAACTCATGCAGTTTTGAACAACAGTACAGGAACAATCAGTACCAAGGTCACTACAGTTCCTGAAGCCACATTTATCTTTCCACTAAGAAAATAGATGTGTGAAACTCAGAAGATGGGAAAGGCACTCCTTAACAAGTCAAAAATCCCATTAGTCTTGTTAATATTTAGCTCTGTGTATTTATTTTATGGGCTATGCTGTTCTGCACACATTAAGATACCTGCGACCAGTGTGTTCTGTAGGTCAGAAAAGCTCGTATCTCCAGGGATTTTCCACAACTTCGAACAAAATCAGAATCCAGCGTTAAAACATGAATGCAAGAGATACCGAATGCTCTGCCTGCCGGCCTGTCCCGCAATAGCACACAGCTACCGAACCCAAATAATAAAGATTCTGAACAGTACCTGAAAAAGGTCTTTTTGTATAAAGCAGTATACCTGGTACTGTTTGCAAAAAGGAAATAGTCTGCTTTTCTACAAGAAAATTGTTTGAATAACCACCTGCCTATTTTCCCCAGAGTCAATCTCTCAATAAACCATGCAAGCAACAGGCTGTTTGTACTGCCACTGACCCCCCTCCACCCTCCTGAGCAAGGCACAGCAGGAACACTGCAAGCAAGTGCAGAACAGCAGGCATCAGCCACACTCAAACCCTGAGTACGCAGAAACTCCATGTTGATCAGATCTGCTTGGTGTTTAAGAAACAGAGAGGATGAAGCACACAATTCCTACACCCATCTGCTTTCCAAGCACTGATTAGGTGCCACGCAGCCAGCCTGGACAGGAGGCATCACCATAAGGATGGTAAAAGGCCAGTGACGTGCCCACATCCCCTTCCCATGACGTTCAGGACAGCAGCATCAGATGCCCTGTTGGCACTTTGGCCAATACAGCAAAGAGATCAGCGTTTGATGGAAGAATGCAAACAAGGCAATCCCTGTGCATGAACAAAAAGGAAGGCACTGACAAGCACATGCTAGCACACATGCTAGCTCTAGCTCAGGGTCTTTAAAAATGGGGATCTGGACAGGCTCAGTGCAACTTCAAATGAGATTTGCATTCCAAGATTTTCCAGCTCCCACTTTGTTAGCTACAATTGCTGTAAGTTGAGAAATAAAAGGTTCCTCCTCTGCCTATGGGAACAGACACAGCTGCCGCCTCCTCTGTAAGCAAAAGGATGAGCAGTGAATTCAGGTTCACAGACTGTCAGAAGGCAGGATCCTGAACAGGCTGGCTCACTGCTCAAGCGACAAGAAGCTCAGTTTCACAAATGCCTGTGCTCTGATTAGCAAGCCTCTTTTGTCTGAAGCTCCCAGCTGCCTTCACAAGCACTTGTTAGCTTAAGAACACAAGTTTGCCTGTAGCTGTAAATATTCATTTTCTGTTAACACTTCACTCAGTCTGGAAAGAACGAAGTCGTTAGAGATGAGAGCAATGGGCAGGTGTGCCAGCCTGGGAAAACAGCTCAAACAGGTGCTAGCAGCAGAGAAAGTCAACAAGAAGTTGCATCACTGCAGAGACATGAAGGAAAGCACATCAGGCCCCACCTCCCACATCTGCAGAGCTGCCAGTGGACAACAAGACATTTAACAGCCAGTAAAAGCCACCAACAGCAAGACAGCCAACTTCATCATTGGACTTGTACTTCAAGAATGTGGCAGGGTGAGGAATTGTAGCAAAGCTGCATCAAACAGGAAAAAAAAAAAACACCCTAGTAAATTTTTTTATACTATTTCACAGATTACAAGTTAGGCTAGCTGACCAAGGAAATGCTACCATGCGGGTCCTTGCACGATGCAGGAATGCTGTGTGCAGTGCTGCCCATCTTGCTGGATGCCCAGCCTGGGACCTACCCCCGTACCCAAAGCAGCCCCCTCCCTGCAGCACTCCTATGGGTGCCCTAGAAGCCCAAGCCTCAGTGCCACCAAAACCGGGCTGTTATTTCCAGGGGCTAAAGGAGCTGCTCAGCGAGAAAGTCAGCTCTGAGCAAGCTGGGTGCATGCTACAGGAGGTGGATTTCACAACTGCATAACACTTGGGGAACACTCTCAGGAACGGAGACAGTTTTGGCTACGCAGGCAGCCAGGTGGCATGAGCTGCCAAGCAGGAGAGACCAGGGCTACGAGACTAAAAATTTAGCCAACCCTCCTTTACAATTTCTGCCTTCTTCCCTAATCCTCATTTACACCAATTCATTTTCAAACCATGAGGATTTCCCTTAAAAAGGAATTTCCAAGAAGCATCATTATCTAACTGCTTCATTGGAATTTAATTTTCTGCTGACTATCCCTAACATCTTTTACACTAAAACAAGCAGCAAACACCACCATAAGCCGACAGCTTTTAAAAAAGCTGCTCTGTTTGACTTTATCAGGGAAATATCATGCTCTGGATATGACCTGCAGTTGTTTGTGTGGGTCTTCACTTAAAAAAAAATTAATTTCCCTTCCAGCCCCTATGCTGTTCAGCTCAGTCAGTACGTCTACAAAACAGGTTTACCTCTCAGTTCTCCTGTAGCTTCTTCCTTCTCTCTTTCTCTGCTCAAGAGGAGAGGGAGAATTTGAGCCAACAGAGAAAAAGCAGACACCTGACCTTGTTATAGCTGTCTGGGAAGGGGAAAAATATGTTATAACAAAACAGTACATGAAAAGGTTAGTGGGCCACAAAGTTACGAGTTGACATGGACTGCTAAGTTTCCAAGGCAATTACAGAGTTTTTTGCAATGGGGAGTTACTACACCAACATTGGCACACTCGGCTGGGGGGCAGGGGAGCTTTTCAGTTTTTTGTTGTGTGTGTGGTTTTTCTGTTTGTTTTTAATAGCTCAGTCTAGGGCATTCAGAATCATGTTTTTCATTCAGTTGCATTTTTAAACAAGAGGCTTTGTCTTCATGGACATAAAAAGCGCTTTTATCACACTGGCAAAGGGATCACACATCAGCTGCCTCACTTGAAGCCCTGTGGGGATGCAGCACCACGCTGCTCACGCCTCACCACGTCACATTCACTTCTACCATGGGCAGAGTCTCTGCCACGGCATGCAATGACAGCCAGAGACAAACTCACATTAAAAGACCTATTTTAGAGGGAAGAAGAGAGAATGAGGGGAAAAGAGGAGACAGAAGTGAGCTAGTGATCCCACACCCATTTTACACCCTGGTGACAGATGGTCCATCAGTCAATGCACACATAAACAGTGTATAAGGAAGCAATTCCTGCTCCAGATCCCTTTTGCTCCCACTTTCATCCCTAACCCCACAGAGGAAAAGCAAAGGCAGCTCCGTAACACATGGATGCACAGAAGCAGCATCACAGAAGAGAGTGGCTGGCAGACAGTGCAGCCTGTTTCTGTCCTCTGAAGACTTCACTTTGTGCTGCAGATCAGCGCTGCTTTAAGTGCACCTCAGGTTTTCAAATATCAACTCCCTTCCCAGAGAGGGGCTGTATAAAGTTTCTGTGCAAACAAGTTTTATAGCTTCTAAACACACTGCAGTCACTGAATCGGGGTTAGTTTATTTGCTCTCCAGACAGAACTGCAGTACAGGCAGGTCAAATAAAGCTGCCCCAGCCCGTGTGTTGGAACAGCTGTAAGCTACCTGGAGACACACCACTGCAGTGGGGACTGTCACCAGAGGAGTGCCTCTGCTGCAGCGCTTAGCACTTCCAGCACAAGTGCCAGAAGCTCACCAGGACATCTGGGCGGATTAACTGCTCAGACAGCAACTTAAAAACACTCAAGCCCAGAGAAAAACTCCCCGAGACTCTTCCCCAAGAGGAGAAGCCCTGGGAGCTGCATCCTGTACAGAGGATGGGTGGAAAATTGGGGGGGGGGGGGGGAAGCATTCAGGCATTTGCACCTCTCCTTGAAAGCTGGAGGATTAACTCAATTTTGAAAGCACATGGCAACCAAATATTTCCCGACAGCCACTTGAACACTTCCAACAGAAACAGAGCTGGAATTTGCTGCTGATCCAAATGGAAGAATTTGCTTTCTTAGCAGCTCTGCGTTAGTTTGAAAACCGAGCCGCTCTGTCCCTCCCAGATCCGCCCCATTTCAATATCTCTGCAACTGACTGATTAACAGCATCAATTTGTTTACTCAAATGGGCAAATGCAGAGACACATTAAAGTGTCAACAAAGAGGTATTAATACGTCCTTTTTCCATCCGATTAAAAAAAAAAAAAGCAAGCTAGGCCTAGTCTGGAGCAGTGACTCACCCTGTATGTATTCCCTTTTTCAGAGGAACCTGTGGTTTTGCTGCCTTTTCATGACACAGGCTCCAGACATGAGAAGGCAAGTCAGTCAGCATTAGCTAATAAAAAATACTTCAAAACTTGCATATCTCCGACCGCTAACCCAGCATGTATCAGCCTTCCCTTAGGAATAACAAGCCAGGCAGCCAGGCACTCTGTCCCCCCTCAACCCATGGCAAGTGCCAGAGCCCCTGGGGTTGCAGCAAAGGGCACTGACGCAGCCACCTTGCTAATTTGGAGGGAATCCTGGTGATTCAGCTGAGGTAGGATCTGGCCCGCAGGCTTCCTGTGGCTCACCTCATCCTCCTCTTCCTCCCTGTTTTGCAGGTAGGGCTCAGCCCTGCCAAAAGCCGCATCAGAGAATGGGGCAGCCATCCACACTCCCCTGCTTCCCTTGCCCCATTCACACCCCCTGCCAGCTCCTTTTGCAAGATGCATGAATTTTGGTCACCACAAAGTCCTTTCTAGCCCTCTGCTGCAAAGGTCTCTCCCCAGCCACCGCGCAGACCTCAGCAGCATTATGCCCATCCTGGCATGGCTGTGCAAGCTCCAGAGCTGCAGGGCCAGTCCAGGGCAGCCACTCTGCTCAGGGCGAAGCAGCAAGGAAAGCAAGTCACTAGTGAGGGCTGAAGGCCTGAGTTTTCTTTGCATCCCTTCCCAGGTGATTGGGATGCTGCAGAGGATGCTGCAGGGATCTCCTGACACTGCAGGAACCCTCTTCCACAAGCACCGGCCATCCCTAGGCTCATGCTGCATTTGGAAATGCTTGCAATACCCCCCTGCCCCCACCCCATCATCAGGCACACCCAGCAGCTCTGCTGGGGCTCCTTCTTCTGGTCCAGTCCAAGCAAAGCCATTGGGATTTTACAGACATCTTCAGACTTGACAGCAACAGGAGGAAGCGAAAGCTTGCGGTGCACAGACTTGGTCTGATGAGTCGTCCAAGATAAATACTTATTGCTGCTTTAGGGCGAGACAGGGAAGTTTAGGGATTGGTGGCCTGTAAATGAAAACCTATCATGCAATCCATCCTCTCCTGCTCATAATCAGTTTGTGTGTTTCAAACAATGTTTTGTTCATCAAATGCCTCCAAGATAGCACCCACTCCTTAGGTGTGGTTATTAGCAAACACCAGGCTGCTGGAAGCATATAAACTTTTATTTGGCAGTTACCTTCCAGGTAGAGACACAGGCTGAAACCAGACCTTTGCCAGGCTTTCACCTTTCCACATTCCAGCCATCCTGATAAAAGCAGTGACTAGGAGATGCTACACCATCCACAGAGTAGCAGTGTCTAACACTGACTAACACCTTACCAACAGCGTGATGCCACTACAAACCACTGTCCCCCAGAAATGATTTTGCTGTTGCTTTTTGCATGAATGCGGTACTCATGGACGCAAAACACGGAGGTGTTCCTATCAACTCAGTTAGCTATTTCCCCTGCCTCGGGAGGAAAGGGGCACGTGAAGCTTTGAGCAGGTTATTTCTTTGCAGTGCTAGACTTGGGTAAGTAGCTGCATCTCTCATTCGTGGCTCTTCCCTTCAGTCAAGCTTTCCCATACCCACACACATTGGGCTCAACATCAATGAAACTACAGCTCTGCTCTCAAGGTCTGCAATACTTTAACTATTGAATAGCACTGGGCTGTAAGGCCTGCAAAGCAATCACCCAAACCCAGCTTTATTTCATTATTAATCCAGCTTTTTTCATTCATGCACAGCACCAAACAACTCACCTCAACAGGGTAAGGACCAACTACGTGCCAATTCAATTTTAATACCGAATTTCTTTAAGCTTGTCTTGCTGTTTGACTTGACTGCCTCCCATCTTCCACTTCTTCAGCTTCCTCAAGCTACTGCCTTTACACACAGTACATCCAGTACACACAGGCTACACACTTTGACTCATCCATGCTGGCTGTGTAGCCCACCAGCTGTTACACAGCCACTTGCTGCATCGCAGAGGAAGGACACAGGACCGCAGATAGCAATGGCCACTGCACAGGCACCTTACGGCTCACCTCTTCCCAATCCCATACAGAGATTACCTCCAGCTGCTGTTTTTGAAGCACCTCTAAATCAGCAAAAGTCCCATTAGCGGGTTTTCCTTTATATTCTTTCAAACCCCTGAAACTGTCATGCTGGGAGAGACAGGCTCCCTGCTATGCTTATTTTCACCTGGAAGCAGACTGTGAGAATTTGCTCCCCTTGTTACACAACTCACCACTGCTGCAGGGGGAAAAAATCTGTCAAATCCTTCAGCAGCAGAGACACATGCTGGAGTTAGTGACTGTGCTTAGCTTGCCAGCAGCTCTCTCCAGATTTGGAGGCACGTCTCTAGGGGCTATCCACCTCTGGACACGCACCTTCCTCCCGTAGGTCCAGGTTAAAAAAACAATTTCTCCCAGCTAGACCTGGGTAGAACGATGATAGAGATTTTTGTGAGCAGTGCCTGGGTAGATGCCCAGCAGGGATCTAGGGTGCACAGAGGCAGGGTCACTCCAACGGTATGGGAACAACCACACCAAACCACTTTTGCTATGCCTTCTTGCTTAGACTATAACTACTGCCTCAACATCCATGGGCAGCCTGGACAACCGGATCCTTCACTTTCTGCATGCCTGTCAAAGTGTTTTCCTTAAGACAGAACCAGATTCACTAGCTTGAATAGTCTTAAAACCTTACTAAAAACAACTGCTGACCCATCAGCCAATTCACATGCCTCTGACTCCCCTGCACAGCCAAGGAGGCTTTTTGGGGTGCAGCCAGGCCTGGATAACGGTCAGCATGTTCAGCACCCTGACCCAGAACCGAGCTGCAGCCTGTACCCACAGAAAACCCCAAATCAGACTCAAACCTGCTCACAGCATCAAATAGAAATCAGCCCCTTGCTAAAAGCCCAGGAAAGCCATGTCCTTCGGGGCAGCATTCAGAATACTGAGAGCTGGGGATATGACAGAAATTTGTAGGAATTTGAGTACACAAATCCTTCTGTCTCACAGATACAGAAAACAGAAGGATAGCAAACAGCTGAGGATGCTCGGCCACATGATACCCAATTGCCCAAAGGCTGGAGGGGAGCACAAGTCAGAGTAACACAACTGCCTCCACTCCAGCTGCACATGGGAGGGAAAAAAAGACTTCCCCAGTCCTCAGTGCAGTCCCCGCCCTGCAACACATCCCCATCCAGCCCTGAAGGACTATGAGCCAGAGCTGCCTCTGACACACATTAAGGGGTGACATGCAATCCTGGAGTAGAGTAGGTGGATCCTTCCTTACCCTCATGACCCAACATTTACTACAAGGAGGCTGAACTGACAGAAACATAAAACTGGTTTGGGACTCAAATGGAATGAGGCAGACCTACACTATTCTCTGAAGCCTCCTGACGTGGAAGACCAGAGCCAAGTGGACTGGATGGATGGTCAAAGTAGGGGCAGTGCTGACTTTCAAGGATGAGAGCAGCTGCCTGCTAGACTTTGCAGCTGCACTCACACACACTCATCACACTGCAGACTCGCAGCTACAGCGTACCAACCACCTCGCTGCTCCAACTCTATTACATGTATCTACAGAGTACTTACAATCTGCAGGGTACAGTAAGAACCAGATAAAATACTGCTCGAGACACCAATGAATCAGTCCTTAAAAGCCTCTTTGCCAAATACTTCTCCTAAACATTGCATTTTGGCACACCTCTGGTTTTAGCAGTACCCCAGGATTAGAGCACATTTCAGATCATAACCCACTAGACTGGCTTCAGTTTCTTTTTAATTTCAACAGTTTGTTCACATCAGTGTCAACAGAACAGCAACAGTCCCCATTAACTGATTAGTACAACATGAAAACAGGTGATACTTTCAAGACCTCTCAGGAAAGGAAGAGCTGAACACATCCTGCCTGGAACTTGCGAAACCAAGTAACATTCAGAGATAATTTAAACCTAAGAGCAAGGAGGTAAAAGAGAGCAGGGGCAGGGGTCAGATGTCAGCTAGTGGACTGAGACTCAGAAGGCTTAATTTAAATGCCTGGCTCAGGCACAGAAAAGTCATGCTACCCTCAGGAAATTCTTATGCTAATAGTAATTCTTATTCTTGCATAGTCCCTCAGTATAAAACACTTCCTTCTGTTTATTCTGTATCTTAACCATAACTGACTTCAAGAAAGGACCCGCCTCTTACCACCTATCACAAAACTCAGTGTTAAGGCATCCCTCATTTTACTACAGGGCTCTCAGAGCAATGGTGGGAAAGCCAACGGGTTCCCCACTTGCATAAGTGAGGAGGAATGAGGATCACACAGCTGAATTACTGCAAATTTCCTTCCCCAGAAGTGATTGGAACCTGCTTGCTGAGACCTGCAGGTTACCCTCAACATACTTTAAGCATGCGTGTCTTGATTTCCCAATATTCAGCCCAAAAGGAGCTCGGTTCCTTATGAGGGCAAGCTGCAGACCTCCGCCTGTGCCCTGGTCCCCAGAAGCTGGATAAAGCCCTTCAAAGGGTGAAGGGAGTCGAGGCCACACAGCCCAGACCCACCTCCAACCCCCCAGCACTTCCAGCCTCCGCTCTCAGGTGGCACCTTTGCTTGGCAGGTAAAGCGACTGATATTCAATATGCCATGATAAAGCACGAAGCGTTACTCAGTCTGTTAAGCTTCCCTCCTGCCCAGGCGGGGGAATCAACTCGATCCCTAAATTAAATCACAGTACAGTCACTGCTTATTCAATGCCAGCAAACAAGCTCCTGCACGCCAAACACCCAGCATGACGGTGCCGATCCCTGGCGAGCTGGACAATAGGGAGTTTCAGCAAATAATTTTGCGACGGTGGGTTTCGTGCAACCTTTTAGAAGCTACAGCTGCGGCTGAGTGATTTTCCAGACTGTTTTATCAGTTTGAAGGTAAACAGAGCTGTCCTGAAATGGCACAGCCAGAGCTGAAATCCCGGCAGCAGGGCGACTGCTGCCCAGATGATAAACATTCAGGGAAGTGTGTCAATGAATGTTTTCTTAAACAAGAAACAAAACACTAGAAACTACAAACCATACTCTAAGCACTGGAATTATGTTTCAAAAGTCTCTTAAAATCCAGGAATTTCAGCAACTGATCTCTTACTAGATAGAAAGAGCTACTGATAAAAGAAGAAAAACCTTTTTCTATCCTTCCCCTGCTGCCTGTAATCTTGTTTCACTTGGGGAAAAAGGGAAAGAAGTCAAAATAATTTAATTCAGAGCAAGAAAGCAACACTAGACTGCAATAAATCAGTGTCAGTACATAGCTGTCCTAGCAGCTTTTGGAAGCAGAAAAAGCCCTGTAAATTCAACACTTATTTTCTCTAGAGAAGATGGTACAGATGCTATCTACTCTTAACAAAAGCAGAAACATTAATCTCAAAGATTAATGTGAAATGTGTAGAAGAGCAGGAAAGCTGCTGTCTTTGCCTCCCAGGAGGCTGCCATGACAGTGAAATCACGTCTACTCTGACAGCAGGGTGTTCCCCACACTTCTCTATAATTAAACTTAATATGGGGAGGAGCAATAGGGAGCAAAAGGTAGCAGTTGCCAGCCCAGGATCAGGCAAGCTCTACTCTGTGACTCTTGGATTTTGGACAAGCATTAATAATTTCTGCAAAATGCACGCTAGTTATCAGGTTTCAAGGCCAAGCAGGATCTCCAAGATGCATCCAGCACTCCTGGAGTCAAGTACTAACTTCTCCCTGGGTCCCTTCAAGCTGCTTTGCTCCTCCCTCGGTTTAGCAGCTCAGCCAATGCCCGATACCCCTAGGACAGATGTAGTGGTTAAAGAGATGTGTGCACTGTAAACAGCACATAACCTCACCGCTACTCTGAATTTCAGGAGGGTGTGAGAGTCCTCCAGCTGTGGAAATCATTCTTTACAGCCAGATGTTTTGAAGAATAAATGCAGGGTAAGAGTAAAATATAACTAAGCAAAACCTCAAAGCAACACATTCAGTATAAATAAAATCAGGACACGAAGAAGCTACTCTAGATGTGTTTTACAGGTCTTCAGACAAGTCATGTCTAAGTTTTTCAGCACAAAAAATCCAGCATTTCAGCCCAATACTAAAAGTACTTGGTATATAAGTGTTTTAGCCAGTAGTGACTGCTAAAGCATTTGAAGAGGGTCTACACCAGCTTCCAGGACCAAATATAGTCAGGCTTCACCAGAAAACATAGTAAGCAAAATAAACCCCTCAATTTGGAAACAAACTCCTGCCAGGCTGTGATGCCACACGCCATTCCCACCAGAACAGCAAAGCAGCACTCAGAGCCCAGCCTCTCTGGGCAAAAGACCCCAAAAAGTTCAGTAGCCACCACAGCCTGCAGCCTACAACCATTTCCCAAAAGTACTCAGAGCTCCTCACACTTTCTGCAAGGCAAAGGTTTAAATATTTAACACTTCTAAGATGCAAGTTTAAGCAGTTCTGCTTTTTAAAAGCCTGCTGCAGACTGAGATGGGGTAAGATGTGCCCCAGACTGAGATTTCTGGGAAGGCACACCCTCAGTCAAAAAATTAAATACCCAGTGATGCAAAGTCAGTCGCAGTCACAGCACTTGCTGCTGCTGTTTGCATACACTCCTGAGTCAGGTGCACAGATCAATTCCAAATTTAAAACGCATTAAAACGTGAAATTAATCTTTTTCTTCTGTCTACAGCTAATTTTTCTTTATCTGTTACAGCATTACGAATTGCTAGACATTTTGCAGAGAAAATAAAAGCAAAGCACGTCGCTGCAGGGCAATCTCTGGCATGTGCTTGCATCCACGCAGCCAGCCAGAACCCTGAGCAGCAGCCAGCAGCGCAAGCGGCACCCTAACGTCAGCCCGCAGCAGGAGACACCTTACCTTTCCTTCGCTCCCAGGGAAGGCAAATCGCTCCTTCGCCCGGCCCGAGCGCTGAAGCTTCTCTCACGCCCACAGCACGGATCTGGACAGCCAGCATTCCTCCCACCATCCCCGCCCAGCAAATGGGAGGTCGCTTCCCGAGAGCCACAGAAGGGATGCGGTCATGTCACAAAAAGATGCATCAGGAAGGCTATGGGTCAGGTGGCTTGAAGCATCACATACAAACTGAGCAGGGATGGGGGGGATCCTCCCTCAACACCTAGCTTTTTTGTTCTTTTAATGCTTGGCACTTGGGAACAGGAGGCACTACGATACAAAGCTTTTAGGTAAGGAAACTTTTTTTTAATTTAAAAAAACAAACAAAACCAAAAAACCTAAACTCTTTTACTTTTAATATTTTAAGTTAAATGCAGTTTGCTTTGCTAGCTCTCAGCTTGTCCAGCCAAACCGTGACATGGAGCTTGTATTTTGTTTTATGTACTTATTTTACGGATGCCTTTAAAACCACCAGAAGCTCACAAACAGAACAATGAGGATGCAGACCTATTTGGCCTCAGTCCACACTGAAGGAGGATGCTGCCCTGCTATTTCACCCCACAGTTCCCCCCCCCCAAAAAAACCCCAACAAACCAGTAGTCTGAACGGGTGGTAAATACAGAGCTGGTCCGTATTGTAACATATTGCATTACCTCAACAATTAACCCCTGTGTGCTTTAGACAAAATGCAGACAGACATCTGCTACCAACCAGGAAGACACAAGCAACAGAAACATTCTGTACTGCATTGTTGCTGATGCAATGCACAGGAGCAGAATCAATCACAAAAAAGGTTAGTGGGATTTCCAAACTATAATCACGTATTTCAGAAATTTCTATTCCTGTTAAGTCCATGACGTTTGAGCCTTCCCATAGCTAAAAGGAAAGGCTGTCACTTACTAATAAACCCAATACTTGAATTAATGAAGAATTTGAAGAACCCGTGACTGTTCTAAAAATTAAAAATACTTGACCAATAGGGTCATTGGGTTTTCTGTTTCTTTTTAAAAATTATGTCAGCCAGGAAAGTGAGTCATCGCCTGGTCCCATTTCTTGGGTATCACCTGAAAATTTAGCTTCCAGCTGTAAAGTTTCAAAAGAGCTACAAAAAAAACCCAAAACAAAACAAAAAAAAACCCACACCACCACCCAACCCCAAACCCACAACCTGCCTGCTTCCTCAGGATGGTAAATATAATGGAAACCAAAATAGAGGGTTTTATGCCCAGAACTGCAGCTGCAACTTAAAAGGAAAGAAGTTGACTTGAAAAACACTTTTGCACTCCACCAAGATCAGGTTGCCTGTGCATCAGATGGGGTTTTAGGGGAGAGCAACTTTGATTCTGCTCCGACTTGCACCAGCAACCGGCTTCAGCATTGCATCAGCCCCTGGGTGCAAGGAGCCCATCTGGCTGCTCCGATCCAAACCAGTGACTGCATCCAGCCCGTGAAGTCCTGGGGTGAACGTGCAATAAAATTGAAAAAAAAAAAACATTTCAGTTTAGTCCCTCCACTTTTCGCTCTACATGTCAGCATAAATTCATCCTGTAAGGTTTAGGAAGTGTTGAGACTTTGGGGCTTAACAAGTCCTGGGGAAAGCGTGCCAAAGCCCAGCTCTCAAACTAGGTTGTTACTTCTATCAACAGCAGAGCCACTGCAGGAGCAACGTCTGCATTTGGGAGGGAAAAGAAAAACCTCCTCGTCTCCGGCATCTGTGTTGCTGGGATAGAAAAGCAGCACCTGCAAGTGTGCAGGTGGCAGATTCACACTGCGGAGGCAGACACTTAAAACCCACCAGCCCATGCGTCTTCAAACCTCTACTTACTCTCTTTTTTTTCAGGTAAGTGTAACACATCCTACAGGGCTAACAGCTATTACCATTCTCTCTGCCGGGAAGGGAAAGGGCACTGCTACCCACGGTCGTCACTCAGCACAGATCCTCAGTGGCTCCACCTTAAGGAGAAGTTTAACTGATGCACTCACAGTCCATGTGAAATACCACATTTGCAAAGGATCAGTGATAGCCAGTTTTTCCACAGTTCTAAGAGCACTCTGCTCTCTGAATACTCCAAATCTAGTCCTGTCAGTCCAACCTGCAATTACACTCAAACCTAAAATAGCACTTTGGCAGTGCCAGCACCACTCATCTCCACGTCATGTCCCGAGACTTGCCGTGCTGGGGTGCGGTGAAGGCAGGCAGCGGACACGCAGCTCCCCAGGCACTCCCAGCCCACTTCCTCAAGCATGGCGGGTCACACACCACTCCCCATGCTCTTCCAAAATAGGAAGTTTTATGGTCAAGCCAGTATACCAGTGCATTTTCCTCTTCCTCCCTTTTTAAGAAAGCCTTTTAGGGAAGCACAAGATGCCTGAGGTGCTCAGAAGTTACTCTCCTCAGGTGACATGTCTGCTCCCCTGCATGGAACACCAGGATAGAGGTTTACGTGCAAGGAGGACTTGCGGCACCAACAGGATCCCTCCAGCACATCATTGCGCAAGGACGCATCTCTTCCCCAGCTCCAGCTGCCAAGTTTCACTGGGAGGCCACTAATACGTATTTGCTCTCCAGAGGTTGCTCAACGACAGCCGTGGGAGCAGCAGCCGCTGCCTTCTAGGTGACGACGGAAGAGAGGGTAAATCCAGGAGTCACCTCATCCCTCTCCTCTCACCACTAGCCCTCAAGAACAGACCCTCTGGCAAAGCTCTGGGGGAAGAAGGGAACACACCCAACGTGCTGGCCTTCAGCTATATTGGGCTGTGCAGCCCCACTGCTCTCCCCAGTGGGTCCCACCGCCCAGGAGAGGACAACCACCTGCTCCTGGACAGCAGGCTTTCCTGCTCACTCCAGAAGTAGTCTTTTCCACCCCTAGTTAGCAATGCCCAGAGACGCCACGCTAATACTGCAAACTGTACAAGACAACTAATGAAAACCATGGCAATGCACAAGTCCCTGGGCACACTACATCAGCCCTAGTAATTTTTGGGAAGGGTTTTACCTGCAGGCACCTCTAGCTCCTGCCTATAAAAGCTGTTTGCTGGGATACAGCCAGCTCCACTGTCATCCAGACAAGGGGGTGCAGGGCATGTCGGCCCCCTACAGCACCCCCATGCTAGAGAAACCCCCATGGCCAGAGGGCTGGGCCACAGCAGCCTCAGGAGATCCCAGAGCCAGCAGAGTATCAGCAGGCCTCAGTGGGCTTCCAGGAGCGGCAGGGGTGGCTCCGCCACCTGCCTCTGCCCGGCCCTGCCTGCTCTGGTGCTGCATATCAAGCATTTTCAGGAGCATCCCCCCCCTTCAGAAAAAAAGTGTGTGTGTGAGAATGGGACACAGGAATACAGGACCAAAAGACTAACTAGCTGGAAGAGAAACCAGGTAACCTAAGTAGTCTACTCTATCCAAAAGACAACACCACACTTTATGAGCCAGGGCTTTAAAGAGCAAAGCTGAGTGGCCAGCCACCATTCCATTTTGGACTGGGATCAGTGACCATTTACCCTGTGCCAGATGCCCCCGTCCTCCAGTTCAGTCCACATTCTCTTTTAAAGGTAAGGATTTTAATGAAATTATGCACAGGTGAATAGAAGCACTCTCCCCTGTGCTTTTTAATACAAATCGAGGTTTTATACGCTTCTTGCCTTCACCTTCAGTTGCGACCAACTGCAGAGCACATTCCGTCAACATAAACAGCTATGGAAGGATTTGACAACTGAGGAGCACGCATTTGACCTTAACTCCTCAATTTATCAATCTTTTTAAAGAAAAAAGGATCCATCTTTTGCTAGATTCCCCCCTTCCTGAGCTGCTCTTTCAGCAAGCCTGTCATCAAGAAGAAAGCAAGACATTAGTCAGGCTCATGCTTACTTAATAAAAAACTTGCATATGCAGTAGGGACTGATAGTCAGTCTTTATTTAAAAAAGACTTGCAAACTAGAGTACAATTTTGCAGTGCAAAACATATTGAGGACCGGCCCGATTTATCCTGTGCTCCAGCAGTGCTCAGCTTAGTAATTAACTGACTAGTTATTCACAGCTTAGAGCAGGGAGCCGTGCAGTCACCAAAGAAGTCAGCAAGTATGCCCAGAACACTGCGCAAAAGATATCTCATGTCTTGCTACTTCATAAGGAAATTGGAGGCTCCACTGATGTCAGCTCCAGGAAATGAGCCACAGGCAGATGATGCCGGAAGCAGGCTTTATATTTAGTACTGAGTCACCCACTTTATTAAATTCAAAAGACACAAAAGGTGGGTGTGGAGAGGGGATAGGTGGAAAAAAAAAAAAAGAACAAGTTATTCCCTTGAGATGACAGGCAATGGGGAGTCTAGGGTTGGGTGGGTTTTTTTGTAAAGGGAGGGAGAAACTAAAGATGACCTGGGAACCCTTTCTGCACTTTCACTGGAAAAGGAGTTGCCAGATCTGCTGCACTTCCCAGGGCAGAAGCCAGCACCAAAAATGCTGCAGGGGTTTATGGTACTGTTGGGGTTTGCTCTGGTCAGTCCCGCAGGCAGGTCTCAGGCCCCAGCAGGGCACCGCTAATTCTGAGGCTCTTTCCCATCCTTTCTGCGATGTCTTCTTTGAGCCAAAAGAGAGGCCACTGGAAGGAACTTGGAGCAGAGAATATTTTTAAGCCAGTTTTGCAGCTCTACCTAACCTACCATAAAGTGCACCTTGCACCTATCACACCGTAAAGAAAACACTTTTCTTTCGGCGATTACAACGGCATGAGGTGAAGGCTGATGAAGATCAAAGCATGAAGGAGGAGCTCACCTGGACACACAGTAAAACTGCACCCAAGCAGGGCAGACATTACTGCAGGCTGCCATCCAAAGGCCACCCTGTCCCTTCTCCTCCTCCTCTGCATTTCAGTCCCGCCATGCCAGCTCACTGCAGGGTCAAATGGACATCAGCACGGGGAAGAAGGGGCAGAGCAGAGAGAGACAACCCTTGCACGGCACCCCAGTTAGACCAGCTCAGCCACACCACAGACCAGGCCACTGGAAAAAGGGTGGCACTAGGTCTGGTAGGAAGGTCTTGCAAGCACAAACATACTTTTCCATCTTTCACCTCAGCCGCCAGGTCTCTCCATCACCCAAGCTAGTCCTTGACATGGCTTAGGCAATCCTCTGCTCACCTGGAGAAGATACTCTAGACAACTATCCACCCTAAGTCACTGCTCAAGGAAATAGTGTTTTATACTAGAATTGCACTATTGTGGAACGCAAGTGACTGTTTGCCCAAGACTTCTGAACAGGGAAGCTGTTCTGATCCATTTTCTCGCAACATCGAGTTTAGACACATTTACAATTGAGAAGTATAAAGCACTCATGGGGACTGCATCTTCATGGAATAAACTTTTGATTAATTTGCAAAAGCTGCAATTTCATAGGAATTTAGTTCTTTGTACTAGGGTCTTTTAACATGCAGAAAAAAGAAAGTTTTGAGACACCAAAAACCCAACTTAACTGCAGGTTATACCACAATACAAATGACAGTACAGATTTGTGAACAAGAGGTTCATATTTTCATACAAGTCCATCATACGCCTTTTCACTTTCTGTCAGTGATACTCTGCAGCCTGAGCAGCAGCAACAGCTTTGCAAAGTTTTCAGCTACTTGAGCCAGACTTTTCCCCTGAGACGACTCACTTTCCAAATACTAGAACATAAATACTGTTACCAGACCCAAGCACCACACTCGATTTAAAAAGTCAACAGCAAACAAGAGCCATCTCTAATGCCAAGCACCACCAGTGACTTGCCTACAGAAGCCGCCTATTAGATTACTAATAAAATTGGTGTAATCTTCAAAATAAGATTACAACAGCAAAAAGGATGTGGCTCGGAAAATAAATCCATGGACTGTAGCAAGACTGGCAATTATGCAGAACCAGAGCTTAGGGACTGCTTAGTATCTTTCACCTGTACGCAAGAAGGTTACACCACTGCAGTCACAGCCTGCTCCGACCAGCAAACAGACATTTAGCCAACTGTTGACCACTGTCCAGACCAGTCTGCTGCAAACCACTCCTGGCTAGAGGGGAGGCCGTGGGAGACTGCCACTGGGTGGCTCTTCAGTCCCACACAACTCACCTGCGGGTGACCTCCCACTATCAGAAAGGTTTCCCTGCTGGGGAGTCAACGCAAAGCTGGCACAGTCACAGACCAACCTGGGCAGCAGCCCACACGCCCAGCCCAGCCTAAGAGGATCTTTAATGAATCACTCGTATCTCATCTGGACGTCCTGCCAGATGCCGGAGGCAGAAGATTTTGGCACACAGCTCATCATGTTGTGCAAGTGGGCCTACAAATTCACCTATGTTCAACTAGTTCAGAATCTCATCTCTAGGGACTTTGAAGCTTTTGCTGGTATTTAGCTTGTGCCTGCTTTTGTTGGCTTCCCCCCTAACTGCTCTGTTTGCCTCAGACCCTGACAGATGGACCTGCTGGAAAGGCTAACTTCAGGGGCTCCCATGACTACTGCACTCTTTTCAGATGTGTAGAAAGGTGAGGTAGGGCTGGATTACCACTCACACATACACTCCGAGTTGTCACCCATAGCCTTCAGGTCCCTAGAGTGCAATCTTCATCATACAGCTCATTACACTGTTAATTAGTAAGCTGCCTCACATTTTCCAGCCCATAAAAAACAGCTACTAGTAGCAGACTGATCTCTATGATGTGAACCCAGTCTTTGCTTTGACTGCAGATGTCTTACACTCCCAAGTCTCTTGCTGCTGCTGAGTTTAATGCTTTATGAATTAGCATAAAAAAACCTCATCCTTCCAAATAAAAAAAAAAAACTAAAAATACATCTACAGATCCTACATAAAGCCAAGGCTAAAAGCAAGGCATGCTATTTGATAGAAGGCACAAAGCAACTTTGCAGCTCAGGGAGGAGGGGAAGATCTGTATCTGGGAGAAATAACACCACAAGGTACAACACAGATTACAACAAAGAGGTCCAAATGCTGATCAAAAATATTAGCTACAAGTGTTACACGTGACAGGGCAATGCACTAAAAGCAAGTGCAATACCTTGCTATGTGGCAAGTTGATATCAACCCAATGCACAAAGCCTTAATTGCTAAAGTGAATTATTGACTGGTACTGGTTGTAAAGGCTCTTGCATAACGGGGTTTGAAGGCCATTAGTACAGGGCAGAATCTTATTCCATTCCATGGCTTTCCAAGACCTCTTTATACAGGCCTTCAGAAGACAAGGAGCAAAGGGACTGACTAAAACAACCCTATATAACCCAGAAAAAGCATATATACCCCTTAGAGAAATGGGAGGTGGAGAGGGAGGCATAAAAGGTCTTGCCATTAGCGATGGATCTAACTAAAGTAGGCTGGGCACTGCCATAACCTTCCATCCAGGAGAGCTATGGTAACTTCCAGGAGCTTCTTAGCTGAGCAGAAGCAACATAAGTTTTTCAAGTTTTCAACAAGAAGCCTGACTATGCTGTCTTTACTTGAGCATTTGGTTTATATAAAACAGTGGCAAGAGCCCAGCTGGAAATAAGATCAACAAGAATGTTACAAAGGAGTGGGCAACAGAAGGGCAGGGGCAGGATTGCACTGGAACCTCCCATCCGTGTCCCCAAGGAAAGCTTAGTCCCGACCTCAGCCAAACAGCACAGAAAGGAACAGGCTAAAGTTTAGATCAGACATTAAGGCCACTTACTCAAAATACTTTGTTTTCAGAAGGCCCTGTTCCCTCTCTCTCCTTACGGAAAGGTGGATTCTAAGGGAGGATTCAGAAACCTGCTCATTACTTCCAGGAGCACTGAGAAACATGAATGCATTTGCAAATGTATTTCCATTTGTTCTCTACTGACCTCCTTCAAAGTGTTGCTACCTCAGAAACAGTTCTTAAAAACAGGGCCAACCTTCTCCCTGCTTGTCTGCACAATACCGATCATAACAGGATAACTTTACATACACCTACAACACCCTATGTATTCCCTAAAATAAAAGTCCTTGCAATCCATTCTTGAAGGCAAAACATTTTCTGCAGAATTCAGGAAGAAAAAGCTTAATTGCAATATTGTTTTGGAACTCACTTCCTTTATTTCTGTGACCAGCTGGAAACAAGCACCTCATTCTATGCTGGGTCAAGGAAATGTTTAACTACAGGATTTATAGTGGAATCAATATATGTATATACCACCGCAGCACAGCAGCTGCTCAGCAGTTATAGCAGAAGGCAAACACTGTTTTAACCCAAGGAAAACAGCGACAGGCTGAGTATCAGCCTGCTCATTAGCATCCTGCCACAGAGGCTCCAAAGCAGGAGAGCATCCAAGCCTGTCCCTGGGATGAGACTCAGCATCCTGGAATCTCAAAACCACAGTCCTGCTCCAAACCCAAACAACGCTCCATAGACCCTTCCCGGCTGATTAGCAGGAAGGCGCACAAGATTGCAATGGCAGTGTAAACAAAGACCCAGTATTTATGATCTTTCAGACGCTGTTTAGCAAGCAACCCAGATGAAGCACTGCTTCACAAAATATGAATGCCAATTACAGGGATGGGTTGCTTGAATTCAAGTTTCCACTTGGTTAGCACTGTTCTGGACACACTGAGAACTTTGGTGCTCTCCCAGCAGTTTCGCCTGCCAGGAGGAGCTGCGTTGAGCTCTCCCAGAAAAATGGGGACAGTGACTGTGAAAATGCATCGGACCTCATCCACCATGCCCATCCTTCCCAGGAGGGCAGAGTCAAAGGCAGCGAGTTCAGTCCTACTGTTTGTGAAAGTAGAGCAAGACACCGTTCTACCTTGCAGCACTGGGGAGACAGTGGGAGAAGCAGATTAAGAATCCCTCTCCCCTGTTATTTTGAGTACAGCTCATCGAGCAGAAGTTCTGGCACTGTGGCCTTCTGCAGCCCAGGCTGGGACAGTACCACATACACTAGCAACATTGCTGGGGCAAAGACCAATATAAACATTAAAAAAACCCAAGACCTGATCAAATTTAGGAGGAGATACACACATTGCTACAAATATGGTAACCCCAAGTGCCCCAGTCTCCAGCTTCCGCTGGAAGCTAATGGGTACATCAGAGGTGGGATGCTTTTGTGAAGCAAAAATGCTCGTCTCACCACTGTGCTGACACAAACCACATCACTTGTAGCCACTATTTCTGGCACTAACAATGCAGAGTGTTATGTGGTACTTTCAGCATGCAGAAGCAGGATCATTCCTCTCTCGCTCCTGCGATGTCAAGCTGCAAAGACACTTTGAGGGAAAGAGCATACAGAAAACCAGGACTTTAGCTACACTTTCCAGATTCCAACACAATAGGCAAGGAAGAACATGTAAATGGTGCACAGGTGACTGTGCAACCTTGTTTCAGTAACTACCCACTGAACATCACCTTCCATCTAATGCAGAGAGGGTACAAGCTTCTGTTATCCAAGGTCTTCATCCTGCGTTTTAAACGTCTTATGCATTCCGTTCTGGAAAGCCCTAATTTAATCCTTAACATATTGGCAAAAACTCAGTCCCCTATGATACAAATTGAGTGCAGAATCACATGCCTTCCTATTTTCCTTCTGGTATCAAAATATTTTTCATATGTCAATCTTCGTATGACCAGGAAGGACATGAGGGAGAACAAAGGGGGTTTTTCTTAAGCGTCATTTCTTACCTCCTCAATGAGACACAACAATTTCAGTAGGAATCCAAGAGGATGTACCTTGAGCTCTGCAATTAATTCTTCCCCCTCGCCCCCACCCCCAGCATACAGTCTCCCATCATCTGGAGCCAAGGCAACAGAAGCAATTCTAGCAAACAAAATTCTGGCAGGAGCTGCACTAACATGACCCAGGTCAGGGGCAGGATTACCTACTGCACGTCAGAGGTGAGCCCTCTCCAGCTACTGCACCAGCGGTCACCGATACTTCCTGCAAAGCACAGCTTTTCCCCGAATCACAGCCTCATTCAGCACCTGATATTGGAAACACTGATATAGGACAGCAGCACTTCTGATGTTATTCAGCCTGTCATCTCCCAGAGTATCAGATTTTCTTCTTTTTCCCAAAATTGGTGTTTTGCAGGTTTTTCCTTGTCTTGACCTGTCCCTGCAGTGGCCAACAGTTCACACTGCCTTGTTTAAGTTCCTGTATTTATACAATTTCAAAAAGCAGCCTAGCTAGCACTTTTTTGAAGAAAAAATCGGTTTCCTCTAGCAAAAAAAAAATACTTATGTAGTAAAGACATAACTGCAGGAGTCAGTTTTTCCACTTTAAGAATTTGAGATATGAATAAATAGCCCCTTGACTCGCAGCTAAAGTAAAAACATGCAACTGAGTTAGACAAAGGCTGAAGGCTCTGTCCCTAGGCTTTGGGAGAAACAAAATCCTTCTAGTGTCCTTCTATAGCCAGTTTCATGACTGTTTACAAAGGTTTTATGAGAGACAGTATTTCACATTTTTAAGGGTTTTTTTTTTTTACAGCCTAGTCTAGAATAGAAGAAACAGAACAGGCCAAGGCAGAGCCTACAAAAACTGAAGAGAAAAAGGCATTTCACAGAGACATTTGATCAACAAGGTAATGTAAACCATTCCAGGCCCACAATAGCATGCTAGTCACGAACAATCGTGGAACAAGCAATGGGCCAGAGTCTCCCTGCCCTCCTCCCATCACACTCCCCTGCTCATCTATTCCCACCCCAGCCCTAAACAACCGTAGAGGCTTATGGCTAAGCCGGAGGCTTCACTTGCTAGGCTGCACCGCCTGCTTCCACATCCCGGATGAGCCGCATGCTGCCTTCCCCTGCAGAGCGGGCAGGTGGCATTTGCTACCACCCTGTAAAACAACTTGCTGCCTCACACAAGCATGGCCAAGGACAGGGGAAAACAAATTCAACAATGCAAGAAGTCAACAGTTGAGGTTCACGAGGCAGAGAACAGATGCCCTGAGCAAGGAGACACTCAACTCTTCCCTTCTGCTATCCCACGGCCAACCACTTGGCTTGGCTTTTCCAATAGGCAGTGGGGGAATGAGATCACCACACCAGATATTGGTCAACCTCTTGCCCTTAATGTTTTTTTCTGTTTTATAAGAAGAGGGAGAAGCGCACAGCTCAGGTCTGGACAGACAGGACTGAGCTGGAGGCTATGCGGCAGGAGCCATCTCCTGGCCCTCGTACTTCCCTGCAGCACCTGAGCTGGGGCATACTTAAACTGGCAGCCTAATGCCTAGTGCAGCCCCTGAATGTTGCTGTTGTTCTTGCCAGGCATCAAAACACTGGTCAACATGAAAGCAAGAAGATATAAGGCTGTGGTTTTAGGCCAGGATTGCTATCTGCCCTTGAATTCATAGCCATCAGAGCAGCACACGTGCCCTTTCTCACCCACCTCCCTGCCAAGCTCATACAACTGGTAGCAGAGCAGTTGTAGGAAGCACTTGCCTTCATTTTCAGCTGGCCAGAGCTCTGTCCTTCCTTCCTTCCTAGAGCTAGTGACCTGCAAGTCTGCTGGACCTTCCTCTACAAAAGCACATCCCCATCCAGGAACCTCTTCCACCCCTAAACACTCCCCCAGGAAAGCGGAGCCTCAGAGTCTTCCTGCCACCCATGAGACACCTTGCTATTGCACTAAGATGTTACCATCACAGGTAATGAAGCATAAGACCTTCTGCCAGTGTTTTCTTAAAAACTGCCTAAGCCAAGATAGGCATTTAAGGAATTAAAGACCTTGATTGCTTCCTGCCCCTGAGGCTCAGCAATACAGCATCCATTCATCTCTTCATCCCACCCAGCCAACTCTCTCCACTAACAAGGATGGACCAGGGGCTCTTTCCAGGCTGCTGGACTACAGGGCCTGTGGCTTACAGTTTTCAGCTCTTTCAGGTCCTGCAAGAAGCATGGCTAAAACTTTACTCAATATCTACAATAACTACACAGCTGGCAGTTAGACACTTGGCTGTACACCTCCCTCACACCAGTCACCTTAGCACTTTTGGATGAATTAGCAGCAAATGGATTTTCTGAGGTATTTTATAGCTGAAGGCCTTCCCGTGGCTGCCAGTGCCCCAGAAACCAAGACATGAACGTGTTATGTACAGTTTTCAGCCTGGTGAAAGACAGGCTATTTTTAATCCAAGCCTACGTAGGGTGGGGCTCAGTCTCCAACCAGGCCAAAAAGCCACTATAATCCACAAGACCAATGTCTGGCAACCTTTGCTTGCAGGCTGATGTCTGTTCTATTTTGGGGATGGGAGGAATTTAGAATAAAAAGATATATAAATTAAAAACAAAGGAGGCTATGAAAAGTGAATAGAGGGAAGGGCCAGACTTATCCTGTGTATTTTGGTCTAAAGAACAGGGCTCTAAAAGAACACAAATCAGAATGACTTTATTTTCTATTTCCTACAGCAGTTTATAAAGTATCATTTATAGCATGGGCTGAGAAAAGTACAGCCCCAGTATATTTTGTACAGGAGGAAGAGCCAACCTGTGACTCCCTGCAGAGCAGTGAGATCCTTGGGAGGATGAGGCAGGAAAATGGTCACCAACCATGGACTTACCACTGGGATCCTATACAAGAAGGTTTCCTATCTCAGACACCGATACAACAGCTGTTGGGACACCTTGTTGTTTTGTGATGATGGGACTGCAAAAAAGGCAAAGCAGAGCCACCAAAGTGATGTGAGGATTGGAAAATAAGGTAAGTTTTGCTTATTTAGGTTTTATGGCCAACAGGTAACCAAGCCAACTAAGAGCAGAGATGTTTTGTATGTTCTCAGCACCTAAATGAACCCAAGATCACACAGACTTCCTACATAAACATACCACCAGGTTTTATTTGTTACAGGCACTGTCTCAACTTGGCATTCAAGCCAAGTCAACACAGCCATTTACTTTGCCATATTAACTCCAACTTTCTTGCACTACACAGGTCACTAGTCTAAAAGAGGGTACATAAAGCTTCTCTTACTGTCTTCAGATGCCTCTTTAACATCCATCCATCCATAAACTGTGAAACACTCACATAGGCATCAGCATCTCTAGAGCTCCTTCTTCACCTGACCAGAGCTGGGTTATTAACCCCACTACAGAAGTCTGCATTTACTTCTCTTGGCAGAATGCAAAAAGGGCAGAACAGAAGAGATTGTACACTGAGCTAAGGGGAGGACCAGCAATGATGAACCTCAAGAACTGCTATCATTTCGGTCATGGACTTCTTAAAAAAAAAAAACCAACACCTAAGTAATACTGTGAAGTTCAACACAGATTTTATAAGCATAGCAGCAAGACTGAATGCTGAACGCCTCAACACTAGATAATATGTTCATGGGCAACATCACTTCTTCCTTCCGTGTTCCACCCATAAGTGACAGCACCAACTACCTGCTCTTTCAATTCCATCACTAAGGGCAGTATGTGATGGGGAAACAGTGAATGAGACAGCAAACTATTTTCAGCTTTATAAAGAAAAAAACAAAAAAAAAGCTTACTTCAGAACATCAGAAGTAAGGCCTCCTGCAGAGACACTACACCTTATCTTCTCTTGAAGATCACAGTAACAGTCTCTCTTCCCAGCTATGCAGTGGAGACGCCCAGCAACATCTGTGAGCTGTCACTCTTTTTACAGCAACAAAAAACCTACTGAAGAGGCAGGAAAAACAGCTGTAAGCATTTCAGAGAAGGAAATGAGACAAGGAGACTGGTTAGAAGCATATGGCCCATATGGATTGACATGAGCAATCGGCAGCAGTCCTAACCAGAGCTTCCCATTTCAGACAGTTGTCCTGCTCCCCACATCCTCAGATGCATGTCAAACCAATAATTATTTTATTACTTCCATACTGATTCCAAAATGTCAGTAGTGCACAGGCCACCGTGCCCCAATGGGGACAGTCTGGATGTTGCAGGAGGAGCCAATTCACCCCCAGGAATGTGCACATTGCCCTGCAGCACAGGGCATTGGAATGACGGACCAGCCAGCGCAGGGATACACAACGAAGGGGACCCAAGGCAAGCAGCCCACCTGCCAAGGATGCTGCATTTCCCCAGGCAGCGGTCACCCTCATGGCTCACAGTTGCTGAAAGGTGGAGATAAACTAACAGGAATCAATCGGCAAAACAAGCAAAAGGGAAAGAATTGCTACCTGTCTCTGCTGATAGCAACTCTCCTGGGGACACAGAGGCTACCTCTTTATCACCATGCCACTCACAAACCCAGTGACAAAATTAGCTTTGAGTAGCCCAAGCATTAACCCACAAAACCCAGACGTGAAACACTACCTGTTAGAGGAGCACAAGATATAATTCTTCTGAGCGGGCCAGACAGGACTTGCTTGTCATTCTTGGCATTTTTATTCTATTACCAAAAAAGCCAACAGATTACAGATTCCCAGGAGACCAGCAGATGCCACAGTGACTGAGTGCACTGGCCATGCACAGCACTGGCCACCACAGCTCAGCACCCTGTCCAGGGAAGTCCACACCCCTTTGATGGGAACAGACCTGCCGGAAGAGGGTAGACTGGGCCAAGCAGGCAGTCCTGCTCTCAGGCCAGCTGCCTGTTAGCAGTGCTGACGTCAGACGTGCCTGCCGCAGGAAAGAGCTCGATTACCTCCAATGCCACCACCTCCAGATCAAACAGTGTGGTATTAGCAGAGGGCAGATGGGCATGTCCTCTCCTCCCACCCCATTCTCCAGACCTTTTAAGTGGAGACTTCCATCTCCCAGCTCCTTCGATTCATTACATTCTCTTGCTCAGCCGGTACAAAACAGGTTGCTCTTTATGTGGCTAGCAGATCACATAGGGTACACCAACACCTTATCACACAGGGTCACACCAAATACCTGAAATCTCAAACACAGCGCCTGCTACCCAGGGTTGGGCTCTGCAGCCACAAACACTCATGAGTCCCATCTCTTGGCTGTAATCAAATCATCTCTTCAGTCATCAATTAAAAGGGTGGGCATCCATCACCCTCCGCAGGTAGCACACACTCAGTGCCGCAGCACACCCACCCCGGGAGGTGTGTTGGTGCGGTGTGCCAAGGGAGACTGGGGGGCTGGGGGCTGCAGCACAGTGAGACGGGGCAAGAGAATTTCTGACAGCTGGGATTCCCTGTCCCCAAGCTGATGGCACAGTGCGGCAACGCCACCCAGCCAGGCTCAAGCCGCTTGCTGCTAAAGAGGAGGAAATCTACACCTAACTTAGCCCTTCACTTGCGAAAGGGATCTGCACAAACCAGGAGACTTCTCACAAGCCACGCTGCAGCACTCCGAGTGAATCTCACAGCACAGAACATGATCGAGAGGTGTTACTGAAGTCTCCACTTCAGAAAAACCTGACCTAGAGGCAGGAAGAACATCCAGGGCAGGAAACACCAGCAAGGATGTACAGGACAAGCCTGACTCGTCACCTACAGGTTCAGCATTAAAGAGCACGAAGTAGGCAGCTGCTAAGACTGAAGCTGTACTAAATGCTGCTGTGTCCAAGTACCACCCACCCCATACCCACTTCCAGCACAGACCATGCCAGGGATACCTACTTTGAATTCCCTTCCATCCAATAAATCCAAGAGAGACAGTACACCCAAACCTGAGTGTGTGGAGCAGGGGACACAGCAGTAGTGCATTCATGGGCAACAGTTACACAGCTGAAAGCGATTACAGCCACGCAGTCACTGTCAGCTGAGCTGCTGCTGCTGCTCAGAGGACCTCCAGCATCATTTCTCCCAGCTACACCACCCAGAGCTCAGATGTTAGACTATCACCCAACTCCCTTCAATCATGAGATCGCACCTCTCACCCTTCCCACCTACTCTTCTACCAGCAGCAAGAGCAGTAGGTACCTCCGGGCTAGAAAAGGGCTTTAATGGTGCAAGCAGGGAAAGCCAATTCTGTGTTGCCTGAGCAACTCTCTGGGATGGTCAGAGGGGAAACAGCCCGTCCATGCACCCCCCCACCAGCAGCAATGCAGGCAGAGCTCAGCCAAGACCTCCTCACCATAGACACAGCTGCTGCTGCTTGTGCAATAATCCAGTTCCCAAAGTGCCAACAGGAATGTACGTGCAAAGATGTCAACAGATGCCTGTCGAAGGGCTTGAGGACCATGGATAAGAAAGAGAACTGTGATATTGTGACATTCATTAGAGTAACCCAACAAATACTGATTTAATACAACCTTGCATCACCCTCATTAGAAGAGCTGGTCTCAGTTTTGCAACGTACTTGAAAAAATATTCAGGAATGTTTTGCTCTGCTTATACACGAAGGTTATTTGGTAAACTTTAAATTCAGTATTTAACTTTACCTTTCACACAGATCTGGTGGTAGAAGTTTCTGGATTCATGTTTGGCTTTTTTTGGTGTAACTAGCAACTTTTAGTTACTCCGTGATCTCACAGAATACTTAATACACAATAGTACTTAGTTCAAAAACTGCTGAATATGCAAAGGTCAGTAATTAGTTAATAAATATTAACACATCAGATTGTGGCTATTCCCAATATGACAAGCAACTCAGTAGTAACTGATAAGTTAAAAATTACTATCTGTTATTGCACCATGCACATTGATAGTTTGTCAGTCGTGTTAAACAGCTGGGCCTGAGAGATGAGAGTCTGCTTTTCTATGCTGAATTACTGCTTTAACATAGACAGAGGCAAAGATAATATTCAAAGCCTGAACAAAGCACCAACTTAAACCATGCTTCTTTTGCTGCTTATTGCTACTTTGTGGCACGCAGGCAAAAATCCAAGTTGTAGCCACATAAATTTCACCTGTCCAACTTTCTGCAAACTGCAGAGCAACACCGTAGCAGGTGACATCTCTGTCCTTCCTTCTCTGCATTTGCTTTCTAACTCTCTTCTTGATCAGAAGCCATCACCATGTCCCCACACAGAGTTAACCTGCCTCCCAACATGGCAGGTCGAGAGCCACCCTTGAACACCACTGTCAAACACCATTAGTGAGCCAGGACTGTGCTTTGCAGGGCACTGCTGGATCTATATGAAACCCGTGCCGGAATAACACAAACGGGCCAGATGCTGCTTTACCATCACTTCCTCTGCCACAGGCAGGTCACATGCAAGAAAATCAAGCTAACAGGCCTGTATCTAAAGAGGAACAAATGTCCCCAGAGGATTCTGGTCCACAGCACTCAGCATTTTAAGAAGGAAAGAGATGCAAAACATTGTAACTTAAAAAAAAAAAAAAAAAAACACAACACAAAAAAACCAAAACCCCCCCCAAAAAACAAACCAACCTGAAAATTTTGCTGTAAAGCAGAACTCCCTCTGTCTTTGGTTTTGCTGAAAACACAGCCTCTTTGCGTTTCACCACCTATCATTTAATGCTATGTAAAACAGGTTACCAAGAACGCAGATAAGATGTACTTGGGCAATGTCACCAAATAAACTACTACCACCTGAAATATCATCACCAAGACAACCTCAAGTGCTAAATGAAGCTCTCAAGTGATCAAGTATACCTACTACTGCTCACTACCATCTATTTTTATAAGGAAGTGGATAAGAATATCTGTATAGAAAGATGATGGGCACACTTTCCCTAAACTCACTGCCAATCATGTAAAAAGAAAAACATTTCTCTTCTCCCGATGCATTACACTATACACATGAGCAAAAATGTAACTCCTGCACTGATGCTCCCAGAAGTGGAGCACTTGCAGTTTTACTACACAGAAGACAGACAGTACTTCCAACATGAAGTTTACCTATAAAGCTATTCACAAGGCACTTGGACTGCTTAGATCACTAGCAGCTGCTTAAGCAAAATTACTGAATTACTGTCCCTAACACCCTTTTCAATCAATCATTGAGCAGCATTCCCTTTTCCTTCCTTTAAGTCAGAACTGTTGTATTTCTGCTTCTCCAAAGCCAGTTAAGTTGCTGCACTAGAAAGTCAAGGAAAAAACAGGAAAGAGTTACTAGAAGATCCCGCATGAGTGGATTCAGCATGAGTGGATTCAGCGGCAAACCCATTAGGGCTGCAATTCCTTCACTCACCATCTTAATCTCACAACAATTGAAACCCAGAGCACAGAAGTCAGTGAGAGCCCCAGGGGAAGGAGTCCCTCTGCATTTATCCCAAATCCGAGCATCCATCAGTCGGAATACTTAATGAAGTCGTCAGTCCCCAGAGCCCTTCCCACAGCGAAGCTAATCTAGCCAAAACCAGTAAATAGCTTTCTGGAGTTTTGGGCATTCTTTAATCTGGGGAGATGTTTGCCTACTTTATAGGAGGGGAAACTTGGTCAGATAAGAGAACAAAGACCCTGGTTAAGCATAATTCTTTATATCTAGCACTGAATAACTGAGTTTAATAATCACATTATGATCTCTTTACCCAGACAAAGAATGAGTAATTCATCTTTCACAACCAAAGAATTCCTTCAAAGGAGCTTGGTTACAACCAAGCAACATCCTCAAATTGTTAAACTTTTGGCAAGATTAACGGCCTGTGATAACAGCAATGTTTCAAAAAAGATTTTTCTTAGCAAATTATTTTATAACATACTTTTTTTTTAAAAAAAAAAGTTTTTCAGATGCAAACCAGCAGATCTGGAATTTAAGTTCTCTACGTGCACACATCCCACAGAAGGCCATCAAACACCCCCGGGACAGAAATCAACTACAGAATATTGCACCCAGGGGACTCGCCTTGTGTCCACTAATCCCCCCGAAACACTGCGCTCCACTGACAAACTACCAGCAGCTCCTCTTTGCACAAGATTTCTTTTCAAAACAGCTTGGATTTCTATACAGCATTATGCATAGCACTAACATATGTTGATCTCTGCAACTATTCCCTCTTTATACCCAGGTTCCAGCTGTTGTCTTTAAAATTGCTCTGAGCAAGTCTCCCAGCATTAAGGAGTTTTTCTTCTCAGGTTACCAGGCTCACTGGAGAAGTCACAAGTGTTACTGGTTGAACAATGGCTCCAAGTTCTCATGCAAAAGCAATTTATCTGAGATATCTATTATCTTTTATAGTCTCTTCTACAGACTGACCAAAAACAGGAAGCCCAGCTCTAGTGTGCACACGCATTCCACTGGGATTGTGTAACAGCAATAACAACGTCGGAGGCTGATTCAATGGCATTTGCTCAGAGCTATACCAACAGCTCTCCTGAAAAGAAACAAATGAGTTCAACTGAAGCCCTGCTTGAAGGTATGGATGCTATTACAGAGCAGACACGTGCAGCCTGTCTCAAGGAAGCATTAACTGGAGGTTAGATTCCCATCCACATGTCTCACCACTACTTCCACTTACATAAAAGCTTACAACTGGAGCACAGTCATGCCTGCAGAGTTTGCTACCCCTGTAAGCAGCGGGACTTGATGCTTGCTATCCATTTGAATACTTACAGCCAGTGCCAGGCTGCCCCAGTCTTTCCTATGCAAAGGAAAGTCTAAAACTTCACCTCCTGAAAAATTCCATGCTCTTCCCCTTCCCTTCGCAGGCTCCCAACAAGAAGCCATTGTTCAGGGGAGCGGGGTGACACTTCCTCTCCCAGTCCAAATTAGAGCTGTATAAAAATAAACCCACACAGCTGTCCCACAAATTCATTTTATTTCACCCCGCTTCAGTTAGATGGGAAGTCGGCTCCAATTTCCTCACTTTTTCTGCTTTTGGGAACACTATCCTGCACGAGAGATAAATGCAAACCGAATCCCCTTTTCGGTCGCGCTCTGCGGGAACCCGCAGCGGGAAGCGGCACCTCCCCTCCCTTGCAGCCCGGCTCTGCCGCTACCGACTCGCACAAAGCACCAAGTTCCGCAGCAGCGGGGCTTTCGCTGCGCGCCCCTCTCCATCCCCGCGGCGGAGCTCACGGCCCGGCCCGGCCCCACCAAACCCGCTAACAGCGGCCGCGGGGCAGCGCATCTCCCCCGCCCGCCCCGGCTCAGCCCGGGGGCGAAGTTTTCCAGGGGAATGAATCAGACAAGTGCCTCCCCACCGCCGCGGGGAGCCTGGACGGGGCGGCAGGAGCGCGCCCAGCGGACACGTACTCCGCGTCCCGGCGGGCACCGATGCGCCCCGGGCTCCGCGCCCGCCCCGCCGCCCCACTGTCCCAGGACCCCCACCCCCCCCCCGGGGCGGCGGCGCGGGGACACGCCTGGCCGGGACCGGAGCCGGGCGGCAGCGAGGGCCGGGCCGGGCCCCGCGGAGCCGGTCGGCACCTCCCGCCCCGCCGCCGCCGGGATGCTCCGGGACGCCCGGGCCGGCGCACCTCTGGGCAGCGGGGCGAGCGCCGACGACTTCCCCCAAGTCGGAGCCGCGCGGGAAGAGCTCCCGGGCGCACTCACCGCCCG
>JAVKLA010000039.1:14039283-14050336 GCA_034782735.1 Sagittarius serpentarius | reverse complement strand
GACGCCCGGGCCGGCGCACCGCTGGGCAGCGGGGCGAGCGCCGACGACGTCCCCCCAGTCGGAGCCGCGCTGGAAGAGCTCCCGGGAGCACTCACCGCCCGTGCGCCGCGCCGAGCCGAGCCGAGCCGAGCCGAGCCGAGCCGATCCCCAGCCCCGCTGCCCGCGCTCGGCGCGCCCCAGCCCCGCCGCCCCGGCCGGATTGGGCCGTGCGCCTGCACATCACGGCGTCCCGGCGCGGCGATTAGGCGGGCGCGGAGTCACTCAGGGCGGGGAGGAGCTGCGGCTCCAGCCAGGGCGCGCCCCCGTCCCCGGGCTGCTCTGTCCTGCCTTCCCCTGCCTTGCCCTGCCTGCATCCCTCGTGTTCTGCATGTATCCCACCTCCTGTGCTGCGTGCATCCCACCTCCCCTCCATGCATTCCTCCTGTCCTGCAAGCATCTCTCATTCTTCCCTTGTATGCAACTCTCCTCCGAGCAGGCATCCCCTCTTCCTTACGAGCATCCGTGCCTCCTCCTGTGCTTGCGTCCCTCCTCCCATGCAAGACTGCATCCTTTCTCCCCTGTGTGGGCAGCCCTGGCTCCCTCAGCCCTGCCACACAGACAGAGGAGCTGTGGGCTCCCCTTGCAATCTGCCCTTGTCTCCCCAGGAGCAACCCCGCTGGTGCTCAGGGTGCCCAGAGGAAGCTGGTGCGGGTGGGCGCACCGGGCAAGGAGCTCCCCACACAGAGGAGCCAGGGGCTGGCCCAGAGCCACGAGGAGCATGGGGGGTGTGGGTGCCTCGGCCCTTGCACCCTGTACTCTCTGCTCCTGGGCAGGGAGCGTTGTCACGGCCTCACCCCACCCGGCACCAGCTGTCCGATTTGGGGTGGGCAGCCTCGTAACTGTCCTAATTTCTACATTTGCCACACAGACATGCACACCAAAAATTGCTAGAAGGGCTCGGGAAACCAAGGGCCCTAGGGACGCTTTTGCGTAGAACTGGTGGAGAACAGAAGTTAATTCAAAAGAGGCCTCGAACTGAGAAAGAAAAAGCAAAAACCTGCTGTGGGAAGAAGGAGGTGAACGGAGAGAAGGAGCCAGGGGGCCAGAGCTGCACTGCAGAGCTGGGCCAGAAAAGGGGGAAGCTGTTCCCCCAACTGAGGAACCTCACACTCCCCAGCGGCCCGACACTGCCACCTCCACCAGGACCAGGAGAAAACATGGGTTCAGGTATTAATACCTTCTTCTGGGTTTAGGCGAAAAGCAAATATGCATTCAGGCCCACAAGACCCTTTTCAGGTCGGAAAGATGAGCCATTCTCATGCCTGGAGGTGAGAACGGCATAAAGTAATAAATTCAGACATAAAACAGGAACATTAATGCAAGGTGCTAGCTCTTGTACAAAGTAATAGCACATGTCCCATTTTTTTGTGTTTAACTACTTTCCACCACTGTCAGAAAAATTAAACCTGCAGAAAGGCGACCATTACCTAACAAACTATTAATAGACAAGGTATGCACCAACATTAGATCATTCTTTCTCTCCTCTTCAAAAATTAAATAAATGTAGGGCATATTTAACCAGAACTGCCCAGTGAAATCCATTGCAATGAGTTTTTATTTCTCTATGTCGCCAGTGTTACAGGCTCACATTTCTGGAGCTGAATTGCATAGTCACACGTTACAAGTCTTTGTATGAATTATTTACAGAAAGACTGTCAGTCTGATCATTACAGAATAAAGCAAAACACATTTCATTTTCAAAACCGTCAGGAAAAATCATTTTGCAGTTAATTTTCCAAAGCTACAAAATGAGAAGGTCTCACAGAGTGGTCCCACATGATGGAAGCGACACGGTTCACAGTGGGAGTTCCCTCATCACATTAGCAGGAGCAGCTTCCTGAGAAGAACTAGACTCTCATCCCTTCGTCCTTTTATTCTTTTTATGCAGTTGGATTTCTCATTGGATGTCAGAAACTCTTACATATTCATCAGTTTATTAGACTAGCTCTCAGGAGATAGGAGCAGTAATTTTATACTGATTTAAAAGATTAGTTCAATTTCATGCTCTATGGTGGTAGCCCTGTGTTCAGATTAGGCCAGCGCTTCTCATTGCATTACAAACACAACAGAACTGTGAATATTTCTGATTCTGGTTGCAAATTTTAGCCAAAAAAATATACTTTGATTATCATTTGTCAGATTCTGCCAGCATGCTGACATGAAAGAGCTAGAGACATGAAATCATCTTTGTAGATCTTGCCTATTGAGAAAATGCAGATTACACATTTCTGTGCCCTGCTTTTGTCCAAACCAGTAGTATGAAACAGGCAACTCTTTGTTCTCCAAATGAGGGAGCAAAGTATTAAACATATTGAACATTTACCAGTTGCGTCTTTATTAGGATTTCCCCATGTCTTCATACACAAAGAAAGTTAAGCTATAGTAGACAAATCCATTAATTCAGCTACAACCACTGCTTAGTACCCTGATATAGTCATCAAGCTCAGTTTAAGATTTTTATTGCATGCTCAATGTAATTGCCATATTCTGAGTGAGATGTCAAAACGTGGAGATTCGTTTACACACAACTAGCAAATGCCTTCTTTGCAAAAACACACAACTGCACGATCTTAGGTGATTCTTTATGGGTAAAAACAGTCATTAACACAGATACTAGTTTTCCTTTCTCACAAAAAATAAACACAAAGCTCAGTAATTACTGTTCTGTGAAAGAGTGAACATACTTTTTCAAGAGCACCTGACAGCACGCGGTTGGGTTCTTATTTCACTGCATCCACAGGTGATGTAGCTGGGGGAGGAAAGGTGAAATTTTGGCAAAGGTCTCGGGGAAAACCCAGTATAAAAAGTCCCTTGGGGATTTTAAACAGAGACTGAAGCACAGCATAGATCTGGAATATCAGTGTTGGCCAATGTCTGAAATGTTTGGGACATTTTTAAAGCCCTTTAAAAAAGATTGCTATTTAGAAAATGGCAAAGAGCACTGTTTACACAGAGGGACTTCCCGCATAATGTCATGCATGAACAGAGAGGTTAGGGCCAGACAGGCAACAGGTATTTCCAACCTGACTTAGGACATGAGTAGTTTTATTTAATACGACTTTTAAATAAAGTTGTAGTGAAATATTTTTGTAGAAAATATGCACTTATAAGATGCTGACTTTACAAACAACTACCATATAGCAACTTAGGAGGAAGAAAATAGCCCATACTTTTTGAAGATGAGTTTAAACAGTGCTTCATTAATTCTCTTCTTCAGCAGAGTATGGTGACTTTAACAGGTATCAGAAAATGCCTTGGCTATAGAGCCACAAAGGAAGGACTGCCTGCTGGATTTTTGTGTTGAACTTTTTTAACTGTAAGGATATGAATTTCCATAAATGCAGTTTACTGTAATAATCATCACTAGGCAGGTGAAGGGCTGACCCTGCCACCAGTATGACTTTGCCACTGACTCCAGTGGAAGCTGGCCTGGACCTTAACAGACATTGCCACTGCCATATTAATGTTAGTGTGACTCTGTGCCTACAGAAGTCACATGAATTTTAATTATGTCTGTCTAAATGTAAGCTTCTTATCTGGCAGCTTAGCAATACATCTCCTGTACTGCTTTTCCATTGTAGAAAAGTTACATCTTTGCTCTTGGCTGGGTTATTGAATAATACATGTTTTTAGCATATAATTATGGTCACTTACCTGTGAGAGTATCTTACTGAGGCAATGCTCAGATGAAATAAAGTTAGAGAGGGACTATGAGGATAAATAATGCTTGTCTTCTCAGTGGCAAATCTAACTCATTTCTGATTGAGAGCTCCTGCCAACATCACTTACAAGAAAAAGGTCCATTGTCTCTTAAAAAGGGGGCGGTGCCTTTTGAAAAGGTTACACAAGAAACAATATGGTCCTAAGAGATGCTGTGAAACATGGTATGGCATGCATCTTTGCAAGGTATGCCTGATATCCCAGGTACAGGCTAGCTGCTTTAAGATCAAGATCATCATAGACCGTAAGTAAGGGGTGGTGACAATCAGGAAGAAGGGGAGGAAGCCTGACAGGGTAATTAAAAACTTGTGTCTCTGATGCACAGTATGCTAAAGAGACAGAGAAACTGCAAAACATACTGGGGGAGTGGTAAGCATACGGGTTGAGAAGCGGCCTTTAAAGAAATGGGCTTTAAAGCAGTTAATGTGAAGTTCTTCCATTAGAATTAGGGCATCTGTTCTCAACTAGAATTTTGTTTTCTGCAAATACTTATCCACAATATTAACAGAATCTAAGAACTAGGACATTAATGTCAAAACCACTTGTCATCAATCAAGGAGAACAACTGAGTGGTGCTATGAGTAGATTAATGAGATGGAACTCTTTTTTTTCCATTGCAAGAAAGCAGATGGAAATCTGCATAATATTTTGAACTACAACAAATTAAATTTACCTCCTGCTAGAAACATTTACTCAAATAATACGTGGCACTTCTTTACTTAAAAACAACTTTTGGGAAATAAATATCAGTAAGTTTATCCAGCGAGGTTGGCCCATGCAGGGAATCCATATTCAAAGTCTAAAGAAGTGTGTGCAACTCCTCACATGAACGTAGATTACCCACCAGTTATCGGCCTGCCAGGCTGTAGGCAAGCTGCCTGCCAGCTGCCTTCCCTCTCACTGCCCTGACTTCCAAATAACAGATCACCTCCTGGGACTCTGGACTGTGTTGTGAAACCACCAGTGCCTCCTGTTTGTTCTGCTGTAAGGCAAGCTCATGCTTTGGTGAAGGGGTTGCCCAGGGTTTCATGCTGCCTCTATTCTGCAGCATAGGTTTCATTTGTTTAAAATTGCGCTCTTTCCTGTCAAGGGGAGTTTTCAGTAATTGCCCATGCAGCGTAAGGAGAGCTCTGCACTTCCAATCCAGCAGTGGCAAGCCAGAGTTATTCACGTTATGTCTTTGCACAACCCTTAACTACAGGTTTTTTATGGGCCAAGCTTCCAGAGGACTCATTGACCTTTGAAGCATGCAGTAGAGTGTGTGGCTTGAGACTTTATTTGCATTTCATATCAACTGGGTGAACTTCCCTCCTTCATTGTTGTGGACTAAAAAAAAAAGCAACATGGCAATGAGAAAGTGTTTTTGTCTCTTCTCTGTACTTAATTTATCAACCCATCAAGACCAGACTCTCAAAAGCTACTGAATCCATACTCCCTTTCTCCTAGCTAAGGTATGAACAACTGTCTCCAAAGAAAACTATGTTTCCAGAGAGCGTGAGATGCAGGAGGTCAGGCATAGGTAGTTTCGGGCAGAAGAAGCAAGCAGAGTTAGGTGCAAACTGTGGCAAATACAGTCACTGCCCATGCAGCTGACAGTCGGTCATTTTGGTCATTTATCTAGGTTGACAATTTGGCATGCAGTAACCTGGTTATTACTGCGGCTTGACGTTCTGCATGCAGCTTCTTATTATTAAGTCCTGGCAATCTGCTCAGAGCTGGACAGTGTTACCCTGGAATGAATTTTTAGGAAGGGTTTGAAGGGGGAAAAGACTGGTGGTTTGGCAAGCTAGGACTGGGTCGGTATTTCATGCAGTTGGTTCTGCGTTGGGACAAGACTGGAGGCAGGAAACAAAAAAGCTGCTGACACAGGCAATTCTGCATGGTATAGAGAGCTTGGGATGGGATGAACTGGAAAGTGCACAGAACCTGCAAGGAAGACTCTTGTCTGTACAGCGCAGGCCTTCATGCTGGTCAGGCTTGCCAGCAATGGCCTTACTTTCCTCTTTCTCTCCACTCTGCCTTCCTTTGGCTCAACTCAGGATAAAATGAGGTACACAGAGACTGTATGGCAGCTAATGAATAATATTCATCTGCTACAGGATGAGAGCGGGAGGCTGTGCTCAGTAACTGAGGAAGTGTTCTTGCTGCTCAAGGACACTGTTTCTAGAGTTCCTAATATTTCCCCATTTGCTAGTAACTAATTTGGACTTACTTGTGTTTCTACACCATAATACATTTGTGAATATTTTGTTCTTATTTTCTCTGAACTTTCTTCTCACTTTTCTTTTTTTTTTGCCGCTCTACCTGTTGCCTTCTCCTCCATTTCACTCATGCTGGCACAAAGTTCCCCAGCTCCTACAAAACTCAGCCATGCCACAGCCTCCAAAATCCACGGTGAGTGGAAGCAGAGCAGGGCTGTCTACATTCCTGCAAGCCCAGGGCTTGGGAGATGGTGTGGATATGTGCCAGTGCTAATAAATAGGGAACTATTAGTGACTGTGTAAAGCAGGAAAATTGCAGAAGATAAGACTCACAGAATTCCCATAAGCTGATTTTGGATAAGGATATTTACCAAGGGGAAAAAATAGGTTATCCTTAAACGCATACCTCTCTATCCAGTCATATGCATGTTGCACAGGCACTACACCGTGTATAAAAGGCAGCGGGATCATGTGTTGAAGTATATCTGTGACACACGCTCAGCTCCCTTGCACCCTGCCCAGTACAGAAGTTACTTCACCGTTTTGGAGCCAGGCTATGGCTGGGGGTGACTGTTCCCAGCTCTGGGGCCAGGCTGCACCACACCTGCCAAACTAAACACCCTGTGTAGCTCCAGTTGGGCCCAGAGTGCACAAAATCCAATCCAGTGACTGGGACAAACTGAGTGGAGCAGTTTCGCTTACAGGTCTATTAACCACAAAGCTTTATTGCCTCCTCTGGTGTCCTGCAGAGCAGAGATCATGCCAGGCACCCCAATCTTACAGGCTTGTATTGCAGCAAGGCAGTTCTGCAGATCCAAGGAAGCTGCTTTGCCCTCCTGGGCTGAACTGCATCTCCAGGTAGCTGAGTGCTGCTGGGGCAGGGCTGATCCTGCTGCATCAAAACCAGGAGGCTCTGGTGGGTGCCACCCTCCCCAGCACAGGTGGGGTGCATCGACAGGTGCTGGCACATCAGCCAACATTTACATATCACTGCTTTGCATTCCCTAAGCTTTATTGCTATGGTCACAGGCAGGAAAGAGAGAACTGGCTGAAAATAATGTGACTTTTGTGATAACTGATGTGCAGGATGGGGGAGAGAGCAGAGGAACTGCTTGTGATGGATGAGAAGAACATGAGGAACTGCAGAGAGAGGGCAAACAAAAATCATTCTGGGGTGGTTTAGGTTCAAGTCATCCTGCTGTGGGGCATGGGACAGACTAGGTAACTTCTCCGAGGCCCTTCCAGCCTTATCTCCTGCTATTGCAGTTCCTGTTTGTTGCAGGAAAGCACCTCTTAGTGCCAGTCATGCTGGGATTTCTCTCCTTTCCCATCCATGCCGGACACCAAGCAGCACACAGGGTGCAGGTGCAGTGCATGGAGCAGCTGCAGGATGTAGGTGCAATGGGGTTGGCCTCATCCCCAGCCCCATAAGTGCTGCTCAGCTCCATCCCCCCTGGCACAGAAGCATGGATCAGTCCTCAGGACAGCAGTATGTGGAGTGCTGGATCCAGCTGGCAGCAATGCTTTCTCCTTCCCGACCCCACCACTGTGCTCCCTGTGCTTAGCTCTTGCTGTTCTAGTTTTTGCTGATCTAGACATGTTAAAATTAATTTTTCTTTTGGTGCCTGACTCTAGGCAAGGTTATTAGGTAGCTGGGTCATTGCAGTATGTGACTGTCAGCTGCTGAAATCATTTGCATTGGGCTGCGGGTTGGTAGCCCACTAAAGACCTCATTTGGAATGATGACTAATCAGCATCAAAACTGCAAGCTTCATGTTAAAAACAAGGAATATTTTCTTCAAAAAGAACAAGAAAACAGTGTTTCCATGTTATAAAGTGATCGGCCTTCACGTGGCCAGAGCCCAGCTCATTTCCCCTCCGGTCTGCATTCTGGAATCATTACCACACTTATTTCCAGTAGTGCAGAAAGTCTTTTCCGTATGCCTCCTCTTTAGCTAGTTGTCTGTAGCTAATGTTTAACGTTTCCTAGGCAGGAGGAGTTGAGAACAAACCAACAACACTACTGTGTTGACAACCACGTTAGAAAACGTAAAACCTTTCTCTAAAAGCAGTTGCCAGCTCTGAGAGCAAGCCCAGTCCTGCAGACAGTGCTTCAACAATGCCTCCGAGGAGTGTGCAGCCTTGGGACAGTCTGTGTGAGGAGTCTGCGGAAAGCTCCTGTGTCCCAAGAAAACCTCTTCGGCGAGAGCAGGATTGTACCTTGTCCTGGCTGAGGGGAGAGAGCTCAGCAATAAAGAAGCTGCGTAAAGTTGAAAACTCACTTGGACAGGCAATTCTTTAGGATTCATAACAAAACATGTTTTGCATGGATATTCACTTTCGCTGACATTGAAGAGCATTTGTGCCAATGAAGATGGGTGAGCAGAAACCTCATCTTCTGCACTCACATAACTTCCATCAGAGCAACTTTTAACTGGACGCTGTCCTGGCATTTCACATTCCAGCCTGACAACAGTCTGCAGGTTTTGACCAACATGCTCTGCAAAAAAAAGTCATTTACTGGAAAAGGACAGTAAACAGCTCATAAAAAGTGTTTCTCAGCATCAGCTCCAGAAAGGAATTCCTCCCAGAAGCCCATCTCACTCTCTTTGTTAGAGCTGATAGGGACATGCAGGGTGGAAGGGTATTCATAGCTGCAACGTGGCTTAAAAACAGAAGAAAATAACACTCCTGTGGAAAAAAAAGGTTCTCTAGTGGGCTGGGCACAGGCAGAATTAGAAAACAGGCTGTGTTGTCCTCAAGCAAGGGCACTCCACGTCCTCCTGCTTCTGCAGCAGGCACTGAAGGTCTTTTAAGGATGGCAGATTGTACCAACCAGTGAGAGGCCCTCAGCTCCCGCATGTGGAGGATACCTGAGATAACTGGGCCCTGGCCATACTGACCTGTAGAGACAGGGCAAACCCATTCTCTGAAGGGCACTGTGGGCCTCTGCTCCCAGCCTTGCCAAGCCAAGGATATTCCCCAAAGCATCTGCCCCAGGCATTTTATCACTCCGAGGCTTAAGGGCTGGGCGTCTGCACCTCTTTTGTGTCCCTGCCCCAGCAGACACTCCAATGGAAGAGCCCAAAGCTGCATTTGTTTAGAGATCCAGCTTTTTTGATAAGGGGTGGATGGTCCAAGGCATTTCCAAGGGCCACACTTGCAGGAGAGGTGCCCCTGTGCTCACCAGCGGGCAGCCCAGCTGCCTGCCTGCAGGCACCGGAGCTGGCTCGGGCGGGTGGTGACTGTGGTTACAGCTCTCCCGACTTCAGCATCTCCTGTGCTCCAGATGGAGACAAAACACAGTGTTAAGAGCTACCAGCACCAAATGCCCCAGATGGAGTAAGAAGCTCCTCTGAAGGACAGAGTAGCACATATCTGGCCCACAGAGATCTCACCTTGTGTTTAAACTGGGCAGTGTGAACGGTTTTGATCTCTTCCTACACTTTTTTGTTGCTGTTTTAGCATTATCTGTCCTCACTTTTCATATTTTTGGTGTTCCTATCCAGACCAACTTCAACTGGTGTGAAAGCCAGGAATAGAAGGCACTTCTTCTAGAAGGAGTGCAAGCAACATTTGGCCTTAGGTTTGATTTTGTCCCAAATATTTTTACAATTGACTTAGTTTTGTGTTCACACATGTATCTCATAAGAAATTTGAGAATGAAGCACTGCCAAAGGCATTAACACATAAGAACATTTTTCAGCCACTAAACATCCCCTCCTGATCTGCAAAAAGAGGCTTTTCCAATGATTATATGCTTACGGTCCAGCAAATTGGTACTGGAAGAAAATCTGAGGTAGCTTTCTCTGTCACATAGCTAGCTGCTAAGTAGTTAATACTTGCTTTATCTTGTGAAACACACTTTCTGCAGTGTTGATGACTACAATATTGTCTGATGGATTTGTCAGGGCAGCTAGCCATGAAGGCAGCTTAGAAAATCTCACCTTGTTTACAGATGATTTTAAGGGCCTATGTTCACTGTGGGTTTCATTTCTTTATTAATGCAATTATTTAAAGATTATATTGAAAGAGCTGTTCTACAAACAGTTGGAAATCACACAGTGTGAAAGGTCCGGATGAGCTCCCTGGCGAGGCTGGCTCCCCACCATCCCTCTGATCCAGACGTGCTCTACTAACGGGAACGTAATACCCAAGGCTGGCAGATGTATCCCCGCCCTCCTTCCCTGGGCTCGCAGCTATACCTTCGTGATTTCTTTTTTCACCACTGAGGCCCTATGCTGAGGGTGGCTGCTCTGAGCCCAGAGGTCCTGCTTATACTTACTGACTTGCTGCAAAAAGGGATGCTGACTCCTCTGAGCTGTGGCGTTGCGGTGAGTTGACCCTGGCTGGACCCCAGGTGCCCACCAAAGCTGCTCTGTCACTCCCTTCCTCGGTTGCACAGGGGAGAGAAAATATAACAAAAAGCTTGTGGGTCAAGATAAGGACAGGAAGAGATCACTCACCAATTACCGTCACGGGCAAAACAGACTCGACTTGGGGAACATAGTTTATTACCAAGCAAGTCAGAGTAGGATAAAGAGAAACAAAACCTAAATCTTAAACCACCTTTGCCCCACCCCTTGCTTCTTCCCAGGCTCAACTCCACTCCCGAATTCTCTCTCTAATCCCCTCCAGTGGCACAGGAGGACGGGGAATGGGAGTTGGGGTCACTTCGCCATACCTTGTCTCTGCTGCTCCTTCCGCCCCAGGGGCAGGACTCCTCGCTCTGCCCCTGCTGCAGCCTGGGGCCCCTCCCACGGGACACAGTTCTCCATGAACTGCTCCAGCGTGGGTTCCTCCCATGGGCTGCAGTCCTTCAGGCACAGACTGCTCCAGCGTGGGTCACCCATGGGGTCACAAGTCCTGACAGCAAACCTGCTCTGGCCTGAGCTCCTCTCCCCACGGGGCTACAGGTCCTGCCAGGAGCCTGCTCCAGCGCGGGCTTCCCACGGGCTCCCAGCCTCCTTCAGGTATCCCCCTGCTCTGGCGTGGGGTCCTCCCCGGGCTGCAGGCGGAGATCTGCTCCAGCGTGGACCTCCCTGGGCCACAGGGGCACAGCCTGCCTCACCAGGGTCTTCCCCACGGGCTGC
>JAVKLA010000039.1:14028722-14039183 GCA_034782735.1 Sagittarius serpentarius | reverse complement strand
CGGGGTCTTCCCCACGGGCTGCAGGGGAATCTCTGCTCCGGCGCCTGGAGCACCTCCTGCCCCTCCTTCTGCACTGATCTGGGGGGCTGCGGAGATGTTTCTCTCGTGTTCTCACTCCTCTCGCTCTACTGCTATTGTTCCTCAGCAGTATATTTTCCCCTTCTTAAATCTGTTATCCCAGAGGCACCAGCACCGTCACTGATGGGCTCGGCCTTGGCCAGTGGCCGGTCCGTCTTGGAGCCAGTTGGCACTGGCTGTATCAGACATAGGGGAAGCTTCTAGCAGCTTCTCACAAATGCCACTCCTGTAGCCCCCCCCCTACCAAAACCTTGCCATGCAAACCCAATACAGGTGTAGGGTTGTGCTTCTGTTTCACAGCCCTGTGGGTCCTGGTTCACCCTTCTGCGCTGCCCTGCTGTTGCCTCTGAACTCCTATTTAACCACAGCAGAAAACCAGCCCTTCTCATAAAAGCTGAGTGTAAGCTGTACAGTGGATAGTGAACTTGCCCCAAAAGGCCAGCTCTGGTGAGCGACAGAAAGTGTGTGGAGTCAGATCAAACTCAGCAAATTGCGTCCAGATCCTGGGGAATGAAAATTCTAACAACAGATTCAAGTGCAACATTTTAAAGCAACATCACTTGACACTTCATTTTGAATGTGCAGTTAAGTGTTTAAAGGAAGCTGCAAGTGTTGAAAGTGTTCAAGTCAATGCAAAATGAAGCACTTATTTTTGCTCCAGCTATAACTGATCCTTTTCCTGTTCTGTTTCACCAGCCAAACCCTGATTTTCCCATCCTGTAACTGGGAAAAAGAATCTAACTTCCCTACTGGGGACCAGCCTCACAGACCTGGGAGCTGGAAGATGTGCTGTGTGTAACATATACCAAATAAACCCTTTGCCCCACAATGCAAATAAGCCTGTAAGAGTTTTACATCCCCAGATGGGAGGAAGGTTTTTCCGCTTACATCCATCTTTCTGGTGCGTACACAGCTCCTCAGGTTCAAATCTCAGCTTGAGACCCTGATTTTCTTCTCGTCATGATAATGATCTTGACTGAGCAAAACAGGGTTCTTCAAGCTTTCCCTATCAAGTCCCACCCTAGCTAATGCCACCTAGCTGCTGAATCCTTCAGGTCTGCGAGTTGGATATTCCCCTTGGCACAGCCCAACTTTTTTTGTTAAGGCTTGCAATATTTTGCACGATTTTTAAAACTTTCAACCCTCCTCCACACTGCCACCGCCTTGAATACACTGCTGTGTGTGTCCATCTGCCACCTTTCATTCTTTATCTGGAGTATTTAGATGCTTTGGGATAAAGACGCTCATGTCCAGTGCCCATGTGCCATCTAGCACAGTGGGGTGCTAGTCCACACATGGGATTTCTCAGAGCCGTGATTATGAAGGCAGTAGTGATATCACCAAGGGATACAGGAGGGTGACGGCCGGGGAAAGGCCATGGCAATGCAAACTCACGTTTTCTACAGACAAGCCCTTGGGTGACACATATGCTGTGATCCGGATGACCTTTAATGACAGCTTTACTTTCTGGATGCAGATTCGCTGGGGGCTAACAGTCCCTCTGTCCCAAACTCCCCTTTTGCGATTTGCCCTCAGTGTCACGTGCAGCCCTGCCTTATTGGTGTGGCAGCTGCCTGCACCCCAGGACAGATCACTCAGTTCCCAAGCAAGCTTTCCTCCCCAGCCAGGAACTGCCATGAAACCATGGAGAGAAAAACTTTGATCTTTATCAGCATGAAAATAAAGACTTCTTGCAGGCCACCCTTCCCCACACTCCCAGCTGCTCCAGCCAAGCAGAGCTGCAGCCATCGCTGGTAGCACCGAGCATGCCAAGGGAGCACTAACACATGCCGGGGGGGATTAAGAAGACACAACTGCTAAAATAACAGCCTGGGCAGGTTGACCCCTGGGTGCAGGCAGCTGCCTGCGGTGTGGGCAGCCAAGGCGGCTTATAGAATCACCTGTTGCATGGAGGGCAGCTTCTGTCAGCACTCTTGCACACCCACATGTGTGCAAAACTGATTTTCAGTTTCATGACTGTGATTAAAAGCATAATTTATTCAGTGGCACACATGCAAGAGCATAGTAGTTCCTCATCTGCTGTATGAACAGCATGATTCAGTTGGGGACAGTCCACACTCCTGCTTGCACCTGCATCTGCTTCCTCTTAGCTTTTCTTTGTAAAATGCTCAGTGTGGAAGAAAACAGGCAGAGGGAGAAGTCACACATGGTCGGTCCATAGCAGGATGGTTGGGACCATAGGGCTGCAGTTGTCTCTAAGGGACCACAAATGCGGATCTAGCCAACAGGACTCCGGCTGTCAGCAGATCATCCCCAAGTTCTCCTTTACTGCTTCTCTGGCCTTGACCATGAAGTAGTTGATATGAGCTGCTCCCTGTTTCCTCCAGCAGCCTGCTGCGAGTCCGCAGGCTGCTGGGCAAACACTCATTGTTTGCATTTTATTGTCTGTGCTATCTCTCTCCTAGCAGCGCAGTTATCTGCAGCACGTACAATATGCCAGCTTTCCCGTAAAGCTGCCCGTGTTTATGGTTTTGTCAATGAGGACTCTCTCCTATGATATTTCTGTACCCTAAGCAGGCGTTGGCAGGAGTATCAGGAATGGCAATATTCCATGCTGGGGGATCGGGAAGGAGAATTAGACAAGCCACCGATGCAGATGTTGAAACTTTCACACATCAAACTGCCGGCCTGGATAAAGTGGCTGTCCCTGATGAGTTAGAGACAGGCTTTAAGTGTGTGATAAATACTCATGCTAAAGGGAACACTGTTGGGAGTCCATGTGAAATGAAGTGCAGAAAGCAAAGGAACCACAAACCAAGGAATCTTATTGTGCCGCGATGCATCTCCGAAATGGTTTGCCAAGCTCAAAATCCTCTGAATCCTCTTGTCCTGTGAAGTAAGGATGCTTTCAGCAGTGACAGCTGACCTGCAATGTGGCAAGGGACGCCCACCCATGTAGCTGGGCACTGTCGGTGTGGCGAGGCACCACCTGCTTAGCTGGGGGTGAGAGCCGGAGCTGCTCCCAAGCTGCCCCTCCATGTGGCAAGATGGGAATGGGGATGGGGCCGCTTCCTCTGCAGCCCACCCATTCAGGCTGACAGCAGAGGCTGCTCTGACAGAGCAGATGGATAGACGATACAAAACTCACGATGAAAGAAGACTGTGTCCCCGGCTGCCGCTGGAGTACTCCCAAGAAAGGTATGGTAATGCAGGTCCATGGCCTTGGCTCTGCCCAAGGTGAGCTATGCAAGAGGACCTGTTGAGGTCAGATTGGCTCTTTCACAAATAAAAAAATCCACCAAGGGAAAGTGTAAGCATCCTTCCTTTCTCGTAAGAGAAACCTTGATGCTGGCACTCGGGGGCACAGCAGGTTTCTGCAGCTCCATGAGCCTACTCTGCCGCAGCCCTCGCCTGCAGGGCTCAGCGTGGCTGCCTCCACCGTCACAGTGCTGAACATGCCTTTTCTCAGCTGGTAGAGGAGAAAATGTGCTGGAAAGCAGAGATGAAGGCTTCAAATTCATACAGCTGAAGGCAAATGAGAACGCCAGGGGGGAGAAACATGAAACATACTACAAGGTGCACCTACTGCACTTGTGTAACAGCTGCCCTCGAGCACGCACAGGAGTGGGAGCATTTGTCAGCTCAAGGGTCAAAACAAACCAAAAAGAGAACAGGTCTGGGTTAGCAAGATGGGGAGGAGAAAAATATTTAATCTTGAGCAATCAAAAGCACTTAGTTCAACCTGAACATTGCTGTGTTTCCTAACCCTATATTTAACTCCCCTTATACTTAAGGTCACTTGTAATGGAAAAAATGCATTTTAAAAACTTCCATTGGAAATTCAAATCATTTCAGAGGTCCTAAGGTGAAACAAAGGGGAAAACAGAAGATGTTGAAACAAACATGTTTTTCAGCTGTATCTGTTGTTGAAATTATGAGCAATTTCTGTTCTCCCCAAATGCCTTTGTGCATTCATTTTGTGAAGAGGAGATGTGTGACCTACTCATGGGCAGCAGCTCAGGGGCTATCCAGCAGAAGAGAAAAGAGTTTAAGAAGAAGGAGGCAGCTCAAGCCTGTACCTGTGCCCTGATGCGCACGTGATGAAACAGGTTCCTGACTGCACTGAACTGATTGCATATTTGTTATGAACATATAATTACCCAACTGCAAATAGCAGTGGGTGCCATCGTTCATCAGCCCTTGAGCCTGGCACCTGGCTCATACCTGATAAGCCCCCTCTGGCTTAGTTTTTGGTGTATCCAGTGCTGGAGGCAGTGATAAGTAAATGGAGCCTCCTTGGCATGGAGCAAGACAGGTTCAGCAGTTCAGAGGCTGTTGGTACCAGGGGAGCCAAGGGTGCTGCCAAGCAGGGGAGCTTGGGGTTTTTGGCTTCTATATTTTTTAGGGCAGGATGGTGCCCCACACACCTTTTGGGGCCAAATCTCCTTCTGAGTGTTTATGTGGGACTTGTCCCTTGGCACTGGCAAAGTCAGGGGCGGCTCAGCTCGAGGGTGGCAGTGCAGCGAGGAGGCGAAGGGTGTGACGTATGGCACCTTTCCTTCCCGCCTCCCTGCCCAGGCGCCTCCCAGCCTGCAGACTTTGTAGTGGTGTTTTGCGGGTTCCCTGTATGGGAGCATTTGGACCTCAGTGTACAGTACTTTGCCCCCTGTTCTGAAATGGGTTATGACTTTTCCAACAGCTAAAGCATGAAGCAAACAACTGATCTAAGGGGGATCTTTGGTTATTAAGAGTTTTGGAAAGCCACTTTTTGATTCACGAGTTGATCACCCAGAGTAGGGATGAGAAAAGCAAGCGTGGCCATGCAGAGGGACTGCTCTGCTGGGCTCTGGCATGGCAGATCCTGGCACAACATGCTTTTTCTGTTTCAATTCCCAGCGGTATTGCCCCTGCCAGCCATGCATCCTAAGGACCCTGGTGCCCAGCGGGGAGCACTCAGGAAAGATCCTGTCTCACCCTGCGATGACAGCAGTGACAGTGGCTCATTTTTTGGAATTAGCATCTGCCCCCACAGCAAAGTTTCAGATGCATTAGAAAAGCCGTGTCAGCATTAGCAAAAAGAGTGTCCCTCAGCTAGTATGGCAGCCTCAGGTTTGGACTTTAGCTTGGACTGTATTCACTGCAGAGCAAAGGAAGTCAAGCCCTTAAAAAAACCTTTGTAATGGCTTTTATTATCAGAGGCATTTTGATCCTGATAAGATTTTAAGTTATCGTATGCTAAATGCCAGAAGTTCTTTGAAACGTTACCTTTCAGCTTCAGCAACACCATTCAGCAGGAGGACAAACTCCTGCCTGCGGTACTGAAGTGGCAGAGAGGAGAAATCCCCCCCAGCAGCGCCTGTCTCTTCCCCCTGTCTGACACAGCGATGCCAGGAGCACAAGCCACGGGTTGGCTCCCACGTGGTGAGGAGCTCCCACGCTCCTGTACTGCTGCTGGAGAACTGGCCCCCAAAAATCCATTGCATGCACAAACCTGGGACACAACCCAAGCGCTGCCACCCAATTTCGCCTTGTGCAGTCTGAGAAGCTTTTCCTGCCATGCCCCTTCCTTAGCTCTACAGAAGGCATTATGTGGTGACCATGGCTCCTATCATAAATAAGGTGTCTGATCCCCAAAATATCATGCATGTATCAGCTAAATAAGGATGCACCCTGTGCTGTTTAAGGTGCATCTTCCTGATATGGTAGCTTGGCTTTTGGGTCAGAAACACAGGTGAGCAATGCCCTGCCTAGCAGCCAGCACCAAAGCAGGTGAGCTCCTTGCAGTCTTTACCACGTTGCACTCCTGATGCTGCCAGACGGTAGGTGAAGACACTGTGTTCAAGGGGTTTCTAGGCTCTCGCCAGCAGGCAGCACCTTACCGGCGGCGCAGCAGGGACGAACACGGGCTGGGGGGTGAGAGCTGGTGAGTGCTGCCTTTTCCTCTTGAACCCTGCAAAGGTCTCCCACAGCACTACAGAGAAAGCTGGTGGTCGAGCAGCACTGCTTGGCCTGGTGTTCTGCAAAAACGCCACATGACTTCCAGGCTGCTAAGGCTGAAGGTATCACAGCAGTCATGATGCTCTCTCCCTTTTTCTTTCTTTTGTTTACACTGTACTTACTGTTTCCATTTAAGTAAAAACCCCCCTGTTACCCACCATAGCTAGAAAAATCAAACACGTGTGTCTGAGAAGTGAAGGCCTGATTCCTCCGTAGGATTTTGGGATGTCAATGGCAGTAAATCAGTGTCGTTTTCCTAAAATGAGCTGCTAGAACAAGGACCGGGCGGCAGCCTGTTTCAGCTGTGTCTGTGATTCCTTTGTTATGATTCACCTTCCACAAATATCCAAATAAACAAGTTTGCTGGCAGGAATATGCTGGTGAGAGGCAAAAAGCTGCAAAAAAAAATCACTGAACTCTCACTTTGAATGGAGAAGCCTCCTCCTGATAATTTGATCATTGAAGATGCCCTGTCTTGTGCCCCACAACTCTGTGCCGAAGGCAGGTACCCACACTGCGTGCTTGGCATGGTGCGCAGTCACACCAGCAATATTCACAGCGCTCTTTTGGCGTGTCTCAAGGAAATGCATATTTTTCCGCTGTGCTGTCTTTTTGAATCCTTACATAGAAAAGTATCATTAAACGCTGTTCCAATAATCTCCTTGTTTTTGCTGATCCTGGTATCTGGAAGCAGATGGTGTTGTTACCAGGACTTCACCACTGCAACAAGAATTTCTCCCTTATCAGAGACTTCCACAGCCTCTTTTATTTCTTGATAGCTTCGATGTTCCTAAAAAAGATAGCTAATTTCCCAACCATAGTGTCCAATGTATCAGTAGATCTAGTGATTTCAGTAGATCAACGGATATCTAGTATTGCTTTTACTTATGTGGAAAAGATTCTTAGAATTTTTGTGCTTATTATATAAATTGAAATTATTATTTTTATGCATATTGAACATGTCTCTGCCTGCTGTCACATTTTTAAGAATCAAATAATGATCATCAGAACTGGCAAAGAACCATTTTTGGAGGAGAGAGAAGTAAATCGCAAAAAATGTTCACTAATATGTATGGTTATGATATATATATTTCCTTCTCTGACCTAAGAAAGAAAGAAATTAACAAACCCCATCACTTAGCTCATCTCTATAACTGGCCACATATGGTTTTTGGCTTTGGTGTCAACAGTATCATCAAGACAAGGTACAGAGGCCCTCCCCAGGATTTCAGCGTGTGCAACAGTGCCAGGCTTACGGTGTGACAGTAATGAAGCGTAATGTGGCCTCCTTACCCACAGTGAAGCCACCACGGTGATGTCTGCAAAAATTTAGTATAGTTGCATGAGACAGCAGCTTGCAAAATATTTGAGATGCTGAAATACATGCAGAAGACAACTGCTTTGGACAGTTGACAAATGAGCCTGTTATCCTCTGTCCTTCAGCAGATCTCGTGCCATATATTAACTCCTGTCAGAAATGGCTCAGGGCTGATCCCCTGGGTGCAATGCTCTAATATTTTGGGTTATGCATATGGGTCACGGAGAAGCCCAAGGCCTGGAGCACACACAGCCTGAGGCGTGCAGCTTGCCGCACCACAGCAGTCTGCCGGCTCTGCAGCCACCTACAGCCATTGCATGGGAAAGTGGGTCCATGGAGTGAGGGGTGAAAAGACAGCAAAGAGATAACTCCCAAATTCAGAGCTACAGATTGTCTCTTTTTTCTCCCTCCTAAGAAAGAATTCACTGAGCATTTCTGGGCTTGGGCTGTTTGTATGTTTGCACTAATGTATGGTCAAGTTGCTACTTAATAGGTATTCCAGAAAAAGAAAAGGAACTAGAGGCCAAGGTAATTTTAAATGTACTTAGCTGTCTAAATCCTTTCACTAAAGCTAAGCTCAAAACTAAAACTATTCCTTCCCATTTTCTCCAGACATTGCACACTTTCAGGATACAGAAATAGCTCAGCATCCCTTTTCAATGGTTTATGAGTTGCCAATTGATGCTCACTGTGTTCTGTGTTTAGAAATCATCCAGAGCAGCAGGATGTATGTACCAGCCCCAAGAAGTCTGTTTGTATTTCATACACATAGTTATTTAGACCAGCTGTGCTTGTGAGATTTCTTCGTATTACTGCTATTGTGCAAAGAGCAAAAGACATTGAAATACTGTATTTCAGAAGGCTGCTAAATGGCAATGTTTGAAGTCTTGACTGAGGAGCAAAGCCTCTCTGATTCGGATTTCTGGAACTTTTCCTGGAGCCATGTGGATATTTCGGGAAGTCATTCAAAGGAGCAGTTTTTGGGAAACGAGGTGGTTCACAGGAGGATCTTTTCCTCCCAAACCAGTCCAGGTCTTTAGTACTTCTGAAGAAAGACCAGTGTGTTATTTGAGTTGTGTGCTGACTATTTTTGTACTATTTCATAAGACATGTGCCCTGAGGACTGCCCTGAGAAGCCGATGGGTTTGGGGAAGTGGTTCGCAGGAGCACACATGCATGCCTGGCCCCACCCAAGAGGGAAACCCAGTGTCCTTCCCTGCTGACAAATGGCACAAGGAGATAATGTGCAGAAATAATGACCACAAAAGAAGCTGGGGAAGGGGCAGGAGCAGATAAACATGCAGAGACAGTGGACAGCACCACCCTTTCTCGAACAGAAGAGAAGTTTGCATTCATACAATGTCAACTTTGCTGCCTGCAAAAGGGCAGAAATGTATAATGAAAATATTACAATAGCCATCATAGACTAATACAGAAATAATTATTAATTGGTTGTGGATCTGCTGTTGAGGCATGCAGCTCCATGTAGCCCGGGCTGTGGAGCTCAGCCATGCTGCTGGCTGTGCTGAAGGGCAATTCCTGCTCCGGCTGCAGCTCCTCGACCATGAGCTGTGTCTGCTCTTGTGAAGGACAAAGAAATTTGTCTCTTCCAAAGCTCTTGAAACTAGAAACTCATATTCCACAGTGATTCAAAATATTCCAAGAAACTTATTTTTTCATACATAATTAACTCTTTGATTTTTTCAAAAAAAAAAAAAATTAAAGTCGTCAGCATTTTTCAAAAATCAGAAATGTAATTGCAAGGGATGCTAAAAATGTCATTCTATTTTCTCTAAATCTCCAGATTTGCTCCAACACGACTGTGTTCATTTGGCCAGACGTAAAAAGATTTTGATAAAAAAACCCAGAATTTCCCTAATCCTGCAAGTCTAGTGAATTTTATCTGTTTAAACAGCAAATAATTTTTTTGCTTGCTTTTTGCTGGGCAAGCAAGGGATGAGATGAGACGCTCATTGTGCCCCTGTACCCTGCCTGCTACGGGCGGCAAGCTGCAGATGACCCGCTGAAGTGGAAGCAGAGGGATACAGGCATATGTGCGAGGGGGTCAGAACTGCCCCGTGAATGCTGGCGCTGTATGAGCTGTTGCCTAAGAGCAGCTCTGCCTGCTGCATTCCTAAGACACCTAAACAGAGGAGGAACGGGGCATTTCCATGCAGGTAGGGCCAGGCATCTCCATAGGTTGCTCCCTCGGTGTGTAGGAGATGTGCCAAAGTCTGGGTGTAGCCCAGTGCAGAAAGCAGCTGTCTGGACAGGAGGAAAGGTGCTCCCCGGGGCATTGCCTTTCACATCCAGAGCTCTGCAGCAGCCAGCGCTGTTGCAAATAATAACCTCCAGGCAGGCAGGAACTTTCCAAGTGAGGCAGAGTTTGCCGGGAGATGCGCGACGGGTGCGATAGGAAGCACGTGGTGACAGCCCCTGGCCCGAGGATGCAGACCCAGGGTTCCAGGTGTGGAGGCATGCTTGGGGATGGAGTCATCACAGCCCTCCTGGGACTCGCTTTGAAAAACCTTTCCAACCCTAAAAGCAAATAGGATCCTCATTTTCATGCCTCTGTGAAAGGATGGCAGGAGGTGAGCTCTCTTTCCTTGCCAAATACGTATATTTAGGAGACCAAACCCCATCCAGTCTGGGGTGGGAGCGCAAGCCAGACTGTTCATGAAGCGGTGCCCTGTGTCATCTGTGACACGATTACGAGTTACTAAACTAAGCTCAACTGAGTAACTAACTAAACTAAGCTCGACTGAGTGACGGTTCCCCACATGCCTTTCCTCCCCCCATTCCCTGAAGAGCCAGCTCCCCGTCGCCCTGCAGGTCTGCCCGCCGCAGCCCGGAGGCGTTCGAGGTGAGGAAGCAGAGACCAGCCCTGTCCCAGGCCCGCCGCGCATCTCTCCGCACGCCCTCCCCGCTGCTCCCCTCCGTCCCTTCGGGCAGGGCCGCTGACAGAAGAGCTGCCTGCGGGCAGCGCGGGCAGCTGCCGGGGCCGCGCCGGGCCCCACAGCCCGGCTCCCGCCGCTCCCCAGCTGCCGCCGCCGCGGCCTGACCCGCCCCGTGCCGCGTCGGCCGGTTTCCCCCCCCTCTGCTGTCTC
>JAVKLA010000039.1:13988730-14028622 GCA_034782735.1 Sagittarius serpentarius | reverse complement strand
GCTGCCGCCGCCGCCGCCTGACCCGCCCCGTGCCGCGTCTGCCGGTTTCCCCCCCCTCTGCTTTCTCCTCCCTCGCTGCAGGGCAGAAAAATCTGCAAATTAATGTTCCCCCGGCAGAGTCGTTTCCCTTTCTGAACACTTTTGGGGCAGGAGTAGACGGGGTGCGTTTGAGAGAGAGGCAGCGAGACAGGCTGATGTTATGGAAAGGCAGTGCTCTAACCCAGGAGGGGCAAAGGAAAACTTCTTTTGTTGTTTTTGGATTAGTTCACCCAGAGTTTCTCTTTGTTTTTCTGCCAGGGCTGCTCTTAAATGTCTGACTATACACTTTTCAGTGGTTATTGAAAGATCATTGCTTCCCACAGCTCAACATTTTTTCCACCCAGCTCCTAAGCACTCAAAAGTGCCATGCAGCTCTGACAAACTGTGCTCTGCCTCCCTGCAGCCCGCGTGCCTGGCCCCCAGGATGGCTCGTGGATATGGGGAGAAGGCCCGCGAGAAGGAGGACATCTCTGCAAAAAGCATCCTTTACAGATTTGATCAGCTACACACCTGGGAAGGTTCACAGGAAAAATCAGGAACAGCCTTAGGAGCTAACGGTCCTGAACACGATGCTAACCGTTGGCTGGGCTGGGTGTGAGGGAGCTGCTTCCAGCTGGGAAATTGCCGTGGGGTTAGCTGAAGGAAATAGCAGAGCCGAGGTGGTGTCCGGAGCAGCGGAACACCGTGTACTTGTCCTGCAGGCAGTCCTGGCACGTGCCTGTGATGGGCTTACCAGTGGGACATCAGCTCCGCAGCCCATGCCACCGCAGTGAGCCAGTGCCATCCTGCTCCCCACAATGACACGGCTGGAGGAAAGCACTGGATGTCAGGGTGCTATGTTGTCCCTGCCGATTCCTGGTGCAAATCAGCCTCTTCGCAGCAGCCTTGTCCTCGGGCTTAGGTTAGGCAAGTGGCTCAGGCCAGCAGCTTGTCCTGAACTGCGAGTTTGGGGCAATAAGTTGCTGCTCCGGAAAGAGTCTGCTTCACTGGGCTGTCTCAAAGGCAAATAGGGACAAGAGATTTTGCAGGGCCGGAGGGAATATGCTGTCCTGCCATAACTTTGTTCCTTAGCCGGTATAATAGATGCTGAATGCTCTCTTCTTTGCTGTCACCCTCACAGGTCCCTTAATTTTAATGGTGACAGAGAAAGCAGAGGCCAAGCAATGAGCATGCCAGGTACGTAAATCCTGACTGGGAACAAGTGCACTATAACAGGGTTTGAAATCTTACTCCAGTAGATCACCTTGACCTCCATCTGTCTGCAAGGAGCGCCAGCAGTGCGGAAAGGCAGCTGGGGAAATGGGATGCTACGGGTGGAGGAAGCTGAGCAAGGGAGGTACCCTGAGGACTGGGTACCATGCCCTGTGCAGCAAGGTCAGGGATGGCCCAGACTGGGGCTGGTGAGACACTGACTCTTGCAAGGCATGAGCCAGACTCTGCTGCCCATCTCCTGGAGGCAGTTAAATTGACAGCCTCGTGTAGCACGCAAGGCTGATGTCTCTTTCCCTGCCTCTGACTGCAATTCTGTTTCAAAAGTGGTTTGTTATTTCTGGCTCTCACAACAGCAACCTGTGTTCGGTCACCAGCTGAACTGGCCTCTTTTTGTTGCTCTTAAGTGCTTTCAGTCCCTGTGCCCTGCAAGGAAAAAGACTGGTTCCTGTAAGAAAGAAATGGATACAGTAAATTCAGAAGCATTTTAGGCATCCCAGCAGTGCACTAAGATGTTTAAGATGCATTTGAGGAAAGCTGCCCTTTGTTGAACTGTTTCACTGCGCTCTGTTTAATACAACTTCTGTCTCCTTCCCTTCAATGACATATATAATAACCACCGTTAGTCTTGGTCTCTGGTGTGTGAGTAACAAACAGCAGCGATGGTCAGAGGCTGGCTCTGATGAGGAGGCACGGTGCTTCCACTCTCATCTCCGCAGGAGAGGAAGTCAGCAAACGCTGCCAGCCCTCATAAAACAAAGAATTAACACACCACGCTGTGCACACAGTGCATTACTCATTGGACAGACATATATGCATGCTCTGCCCAAAACAGTCAGCAGTCAATATTACCACCCAGCTGAGATCGCATGTGCTGAAATGCACCATCAGCTGTGAGAGGGGCTGCAGCATTTGGGGATGGGGCAGCAAGAAAAGCAGCAAAGGAGTTTCTGCCCTGGGGAAGGCCAATGGAATTGCTCCAGCCACTGCCAGGTATGAGGATGAGAACTGGGGGAGAAGAGGTTTTTTCCCAAGCGGTATTTTGTTCTAGTGGCCCCTGGAGCAAGGAGCATCTAGGAAAAATTGAGACATCCACATGGTTAGGTGGCCCATGGAGTACATAGGTTAACAGTGAACTGCAGTGGTGGGTGACAGAAGGAGACTGGAGCATGAAGGGGAGAGTATTAAAGCAAGGACCTGGGACTGCAGCAGAGCAGCCAAGAGAAGAAAGAGGCATTAATAAACATTTTTTCCGCTATGTTGCAAAGCAGGGTTTGAAAACAGTCATGGAGGAATTTAAAATGTTTTAATAACAACCTCTCACCTTATCAGGGGGGTTTCCTCAGTGGATCTCAAACACTTTACCAACAAGGTTAATACCCCTTGTGCCCAAAGAACAGATAAGAAGACTGAGGCTCAGCTAGGGAAAAACACATAGCCGTCAGCTACAGAGAGAGCTCTGCCTGAACTCCTGTCCCGCACCAAGGTCTGGCAAGTATCACGCTCCCCATTGCAGAAGTGTGTGTAGCAAAATCCTCCTTCTCAACGCATATGGTCCAAAGTGTAATGAAAATAGCAGTGTTCCTCAGTTACAAAGTCCTAATATTCCCTGCAGCCCAGCTGCCACCGCCCTTAGCACCATGAGCCATGACAGTGGAAGCACATTGTCACGAGGAAGGTGACAGTGCAGCACATTGAATACAAAAAGATTGTTCTTTGCGTCTTTTCAGACTGAGATGTAACACGCACACAAAAATGTCCCTTCTAACTTAGCTGAAATGTCCCCTGAATTATCTGTTTATCCTAAATATTACAGCTCAAGTGAAAGTTGAAAAGAGGGGAAAGAAAAGCCCGGAAGCTTTTCTGTAAAACTGTCAGCTCTCCACACCGCTTTCTTCGCAGGCCAGGCACGCTGTCCTGCAGATGCCCAGCCAGTTTTGCTAATATTCATTTCTAAGTGGAGGCAGCACCTTGACCAGCACTAGGTCAAAAATGTGCAGCATCCCTTGTGCAAATGATTGCCTTGGCCGATTCAGCTGGTGGGCAGCATGCTGCGTCCAGCTGATAACGTCACAGAGGGCAGTAAGAAACCTGTCGTGATAATTCCATCCTCTTTAATCACCAGCTGCTCCTAAATTTCTCTGGAGCATGTTTGAAATCAGTTAGTGTTTGCATAATCCTGCTGCTGGGCTGAAACTTGACAGCTGCAGAGAGGGCAGGTCTCACCAGTTGCTGGTGCGCACAGCCGGCACGTTCACCAGTCACCCTCAGCCTCAGCGGCTTCGGGGGGACATGCTGCTCAGCCCTTTGTGCGGCGTGAGCCAGCCCCACCAGAGCCTTTGGGCACCATCTCAATGGAAACGTGCGATAACAGAAATGATGCATTTGTGCATGCTCCAGAATCCCAAGGAAGGAAAGGTATGACACAGTGCCCTCTCTTTTATTTCTGGAGTTTCCTGCTGGAGTGCAAAGCTCTTAGGCTTTCAAAGGGTCTAAACTTTCTTGGGTATTAATGCAGGGGAGAGAGGGAAGGCAGCAGAGTGCCCTACTTGCTTTCTTTTTCATCTTGGCTTGACAACACATTGCTGCCGGTAGCACATCTCCTTTCCCATTCTTTTTTATTAGCAAATGCACTTTGACTGGCTGAATTATTCATTGCAAACAATTTACCAGGCCACATAAGGCCAGCTTTTCTCTGCCTGTGAGTTATCTACAAATGAACTTTTTTTATTGATGTATTTGTTGTTGATAACTGTTCGGTAAAAAGCCTGTGCATACTTGAGATGGTGAGTTGTTTGTGAGCTGCTGTTTGCTTGGACTGGCCCGTCTCTGGGTTAGAGGTTTCTGGGAGAGAACAGAAGGGAGCAGCCAGGCATGGAGTGAACACGGAGCAGTCTGACCCCATTTATACTGGAAGACATCTAATAACCATCGTCCCTTCTGTCCCACAAGTGCCCTGATTTGTCAAAGAAGCAGCCACCGTGAACATTAATGCTAGCAAAGCCCTGCGTGCATGAATGTCTGCACAAATGGGACAAGACAAGGTGACGCACTTAGTTGAACGTATCATTTCAAGTGAACATTTTGCAGCCAATTGCTCATACACCATCAGTTTATGCTGTAGGAGAGATCTGAGTCGAATGAAAATCCCAAATTTCCTGGACTCATTGTGCAATATTCATAGTAGTTCTGTGTAGCCAGAACTAGGACCTACCACAATTTTAGGCAGTCTTAATCTGTTACCAAATCAACTGGATTTTCTTCAAGTGTTAGATTTTTCTAGCAGCTCACCCATCTACTATGACATTTTTTATTTTTAAGATGAGATGTAGTGCTGGTTGTGCAAAACTTTTAACCATGTCATTGGATCTGAAGGCTTTTTGTAGTATAAAAGTAAAAGTATTCATCTGCTGTAGAAGAGAAAAACTTTGCTTGAGGCCATGAAGCAGCACCAGTTTACACCAGGGAAACATTTCCAGTATATACCACAACACGATCCAGCTATTTCTGTTATGGAGATGTCATAAGTCTACCAAGACTGGAATATTCTGAATATATTCTGCTGGAATACAGTCTACTGTAAGGAGCTTTTCTCACCAAGGAGGGTGCAGTGCTCCAGGAGATAAAGACGATACAGCCTGCAGCGGCTGCTAGGTCCACCTGTAGCACTGGAAACAACTAGAGACCATCAAGGATACTTCTGTGACTGGTAGTCTGAGAACACACTGTGTTACGTTGTTGGGAAAAAAAGATGCAATATGAGAAGTGCTCTTTGCAATACAAAATTTCTGTCTTGGTTTAGCTTAATGTAATGAAAGTCATCTAGTTTTTCCTATTCCTACCACATTTTTGAAACCACACTGTTACCTTGTAGAAGGACTTTAATATCTTTGCACACTTTCCTCCTTCCACAGAAAAAAGTTTAGGGTAGAGAGAGAGAAGGAGCTACAAGGGATTCCTCGCCACTGCCTGCATGAACTACAGACAGGCTTGCTACCTTCCTAATTGGGCTATGCTGCTGTAAATTCTGCTGGACATTACATTTTATTCACAAATTCAGGGTCAGGCTTGAGCATTAAGCTTTCATGGGCATATCTCATCTTGACATCTGCAAGTGGGGAAAAAAATCATTGCTGTGCAACTCCTTTCTGTAGCAAGATGAATGTGAGCTTTGAATTCACAGTCACTCACAGCTCTGCATGCAGCGGCGTGCTCCCGATTTCCTGCCTCCACACAGACTTTGCAGAAAAATCTCCTCTTCTCATTTACTCCATGATCAAGCCTGATGAGGGTTGAAACTGAGCTGCTGGATGCCTGAAGTTCCATCTCCGTGACCTCGAGAGTGCAAAGGAAGAAATGTTATCATACTGGAATTTATCCTAAAAACAAGCTGAAGTATCCTCAAAAATGGAGAATTACTGCAGAAAAACTATAGGGATACTACCACTGCAAGTAATTTCTATTGATTTTTGCTAAAAAGTAAAATGAGATGAGATTTTAACGTGATAGAAGATCAGTATTAACGAATCCTGCAGATGCCAATGCAGTCATCTTCTTACTAATGAGCTGAAAAGCTTTAAAACATGCTGTCAAGTAGCTAAGATTTTTTTTTGTGTCTCAGTGGAGCCCTTTTTCTGAAAACTTACCAATCTCTTACCAGTTTCACTTTCCCTCAAGAATATGGGCTCTTGGAAATGACCAGAACTCTCTCCTCTTCGGTTTACCCTCTCCATCTGCCTGTACTAGGCAGCAATGCAAAAAAGCGATACAAGGAGACAAACAAAGTACTCGGTCAGCATTTCTAATTCCTGAAATCCAGGAATGAAATAACACGAGGACATGGCCCCATTCAGCTTGGGGCACTCACTCCCTGCCCATTGCTATCAGTCCCAGTGGGCTGAGACTGGAGCAGCTGAGCTTACCCCATCACTGATGCGTGGTGGCTGCCTGGCCAGCTCCATCACATGTGTAATTGAGAACAGGTTATTAGTAAAGCAGGCAAATGACAGAGGAGCTGACAAATGGTGCTCAAGGCAGGTGATTTGTTAGACCTGGATAAATTTCATTGTTCTGAAATATTTCCTTGGGTAATGAGACAAAAAAAAGTCAAATTTTTGACTGCTGGTGGCTTGCTCTGGTTTGAGGGCATGGTGCTTTCCAGCCACCCTCACAAGATGTGGCAGCCACTGTCTAGACTGCTGCAAACCCAGACCTTGTGCTGGCACAGTTTGAAACCTCATTGTCAGCCTCAGGTCCTGCTTTAAAATGCTTTTCCCCTTTTCCAGTGGAAACTCCTTAGAAAACAAAATGGCTCCCTGCTAGGCATACAAGTGACTCGGATCATGCTCAGACAGCTTTTCTCACACAAATTAATTCATGGTAACTTGAAATCCATGCAGGATCATCACTTCTGCATACGAAGCAGAAGTTTGCTCTACAAAGCTGAGGGAGTGGAAGGGGGACAAAGAGGCAAACAAAATCCAGCACCTCCCATTCTGATGTAAATACATTCCAGGATGCTCAATGCTTGGAAGAGGTTCAAGGGAGAGCCACAAAAATTACTTGCAGTCTAGAAACATACCTTCAGCATGAGAGCATGGAGCTGAGCAGTCTATTTATCCAGGAGAACAGAGGGTGACTTGATCGCAGTATGCCTACATGAGGATGCATTTTCAAGAACAAGCACTTTTGAAATTGACCTAAATGGGGAAAATTGAAATTAGGATACAAATAGCTAGTAATGAAGCTAGGTAATCATTAAGATAATTCAGAAAAAAGGTAAAATTTTCCATCACGTTAATAGCAACAGAAAGGGTGGCTGTTGGCCTCTTATAAAATATTCTGCAGCACAATCAGCAGTGACAGGCTGGATGCAGGAGCTGCTCAAGGAGGATGTACAGCCCACGTTAATGTCTTCCAAGGGATGTCATCCTGTATCCTTCCCTTTTGCTTGGAATATATCCATGTGTAGCATTCCCAGATGTGAGTGATGCCAAGTATTCGGCTCAGGGAATTTTCATCCATTCAGCATCCTCCTTTTAATAGCAATAAGACTTGCATAATTTATTAACACTATTAACATTAACAAGACTTTTCTTCACATGCTTCAAAGAGCAAGGGAGAACTCCTGGGCTGATCTGGATTCTGCAGCACTGATGACAGATTTTTCTCTAAATACTGTAAGCAAGGACTTCTCAGGAGCCAGGCCGTCACAGGCAGGTTGATGGTATGAGTCTGTGCAGGTAGTAATTACACCTAGGTAAAATGTGCCAAGTCTGAAAGTAGGAACAACTCATTGTGTTCATCACAACGAATGGGCAACAAAACTGGTGAAGGGTCTAGAGCACAAGTCCTATGAGGAGCGGCTGAGGGAACTGGGATTGTTTAGCCTGGAGAAAAGGAGGCTCAGGGGAGACCTTATCGCTCTCTACAACTACCTGAAAGGAGGTTGTAGCGAGGTGGGTGTCAGTCTTCTTTCCCAAGTAACAAGTGATAGGGTGAGAGGAAATGGCCTCAAGTTGCACCAGGGGAGGGTTAGATTGGATATTAGGAAAAATTTCTTCACCGAAAGGCTTGTCAAGCACTGGAACAGGCTGCCCAGGGAAGCAGTGGAGTCACCATCCCTGGAGGTATTTAAAAGATGTGCAGATGTGGTGCCTAGGGACATGGCTTAGTGGTGGACTTGGCAGTTCTAGGTTAACGGTTGGACTCAATCTTAAAGGTCTTTCCAATCTGAACAGTTCAATGATTCTATCAGAATATCCCAGAACTTTTGGAGCAACCCTGGACCCCATTTGGGGTTTATTCCAGCAACCCTTCCAAGATGGTTGTGTCAGCTGAATTTTTCTTCAAATTCACAGTTCCTAGGACCTGGAGCCCAAAACCTGTGTGATAGTGACACAGCAATTCCAGGGAGAAATGATACAAGCAGGAGAAAAATTTTCCACATCCTGTTGCAAAATGATGCAGCATCTCTAGTAATGCTGAACCATGCTTTTGTTGTATAGCTCTGAGCTTCTTTCCAACCCACATTCTCTGAAAAATCTCTTTGCTGAAACATGCTAGTTTGTGGTGACATTCTTTGCTGGATCTGCTCTGACTTGACAAAGATACAGCATAGGCCAGGAACTGACTGGCTGAGATGAACACTTGGTGGCTATCTTAGATCTTGCTAATACAATTCTTCTTTGTTGAATCCACCTCTTTAGAACTGGGGTTTATATTGACTTCCTGCAGTAGCTATGAGACCTTCTGAAGAAGCATGTGGGGTGATGGCACTACAGAGAAAACAAGAAAGCAATCTGCTGTCTGGCTGGTCTTGGAGCCAACTCAGGCCTTGCCGTGGCATTTGTGGGACCAGGAGGAGGTGGCCAGGGTACACGGTCTCACTTTAGCCCAGCACCCACAGAAGAGCACAGGAGCCCATGGAGCAATTAGGCTGGGATGTGGCACAGGGAGCTCTTGGTGGCTTATCCCTCCTCCCCAGTTGGGGATATCCGCAAGCAGAGCTGTCAGGTCAGCGCCAGGCTGTGTTAGCCATGATCCCATGTGCTCCTCTACCTGAAGGCGGCTCATCTCACTGGTCTGGATGTGGCTCAGGGTATATTCAGTTGTGTGCCATAGCCATGGGCATCCCTGAGACCCATGGCCCTGAGCCTCAGGTTCAGCAAGCCCCTCCTGTCACTGCTCTTCTTCCGCAGCATCAGCTTTTCCTCCAGGACTTGCCATTGCAAGTGATGCTGATGTGGCGGTTCAGGCTCCAAGCGCCTGGCGCTGGACTCTCTGCAAGCCAGCTTGTTTCCACTGCTCAGACTGATCCCTGAAGTACCTTCCCAGAGCACTGAAGGAATATTCCTGCAAAACGCAGAAGTATTTTAACACTTACAGTCTTAGTATGTGCAATGGTAAAGGCACAAAGACGGTATTACTGTTACACATTACAGACTTATACTAATGAAATGATAACAGTTAAACACAGAACCAGCTGGACACTGGACAAAAATGTCTCCACTGTGAAAAAAGAAGGTTCAGATATAAAAACTTATACTTTGGTTTTAAAATATAGAATAGAGTTCTTATTTTGCAGTTTGTTGCTATATGATTTGGTTCATTTTTGTTCTTTTTAAAAAGGAAAAAGGAGTCGGAGATGCAAATAACATTTCCTGATATGGAAAGCAGAAAATAGTCCTAACGCATTTTCCAAGGTCAGCTCAGAAGAGGAAGCTGCTTTCAGACTATAGCTACAAAAATTAACAAGCCAAAAGTTAGAATCCTCTTCTATAGTTAGTCTGTTTATAAAATCCAGACTGAGCATGTTGGTCCTCTCTTCACCCCAGAAACATCCTGTCTGATCTCAGTGGGAGATTCTGGGTATTTGGTCCTCTTAAAATTTGAGCAAGGATCTAAATATGGGCTCAGGATGCAATGTTTGAATCTGTTATGTAAAAAACCCTGGAAGTCTGTCATTTCAAGCTATGAGACAGCAGAACAGTAATGTGTAGTTTCCATGTCTTCACATAAATGAAGTCTGAATCTATTTTCTCTCCTCTTTGTTTACTGTGCAAACTGCTTCCCCACAAAAAGAAATTAGCTTCTCAATCCAAATGTCACTTTATTTAAAGCAGTGGGTAAGGAGTTTGCCCTCGGAGGTGGTGTGCACACTGCAGTGCTCACTGACCTCCCAACAGGCTCCTAAACAAACAGAAACCAAAGTGCTGACCAGGGCAATGCAGCCATGAAATGATTCAGTAGCAAGCTATGTATGTTCAAGGATCAGCAGCCAGGCAAAGCACCATAATGAGTTTTAACTTGCGTTTGCCGAGGAGCACACACAGTTACTTGCTGCAACTCAGCAGATCTGCAGTATCTCAAGAAGCTGCAAGATGTGTCCAAGTATTCATATTTGCAATGGATGAATAAAGGGCATGTGCCCATAAACACTTGCAGGTCCCCAAATGGGGGTCCACCTTACTCAGGGTGGGTCAAGCACACCAGTTGTCTTCCCATTGTTGCTTAGAGCAGCCCAAAGGATAGGCTGAAAACCAGATCAGCTGCTTCTCCATAGCCCTTGTGTGCAGAGATGCCCACGAGGGCACCCAGCAGCTGCTTTGGAGGAAGAAAGGGCCGGTATCTGCTCTGTGGCTGGGCCTGGCATGTTGTGCAACTGCAAATCAGAGCGTTATCCCATCTGTTTTGTGGGTGACAGTGTCAGGCAGAATCAACAGCGCTCAGAGGGTCTCTGTGGATCTTCCACTTACAACAAGGTAGAGACATTAACAGGCAGGACAACACATCAGGCGAGGATACATTAAAAATAACCGAAAAATACAAAAGCAGAAGTGTGACTTCTTTGTGCATTTTTGTTGTCCTGTGATCATCCTGAAATAGCATGTGTGATTCAGAAGCAAGCCCAAAGCCGCAGTCACTCTCCTGACACCTCCCTACCAACCAGCTCACAGCAGCCGTAGGACCCCACTGCCCAAAGGCTGTTGTTCAACTGTCCTGGCTCCGAGTTTAAACAATCCTGGGCTGTACTTGCTGTAATGAGTATGATCGAGACTAAGCACATGGGACATAAATAATCTAAAGACAAGTTATACTCACAGCCTAATCCAGTTACAGCTTTAATTTGCACATTTCCTCTTTGAAAGCAGTTCTTTTATCTTCTATATAGAGCTGAACCTCTCCCAGATGCCGTTTGCAAGCCAAGAGAGGTGCTTTGCATCAGAGCCAAGGCAACACAGACACCTGCAGCAGCCTTTCTGACTACCCACCACGCTCTCCATGTGAAGTGCAGGACAGAATCCTTCCATCAGCTCAGTTCATCAGCAGCTCCTCAGCCCCCCCGCAGCTTTCCAGTTAGCTCTGGGTCCAGATGGGAGAAAAACTCCAGAGCTTAACAACAGCCCTTAGCTGAGCTTCCCAGTCAGTTACTTGTCGCAAGCACCTATAGCACAAAGCAGGAGTAGCTACAAAGAGCTGGTCGTTACTAAAGCAGTACCTGTGGCTCTCAGTTTATAAAACCTGCTCCTCATTTGCATCCCCGGCACCTCATTGTAAAGCTGAACAGGCTACCAGCTACTCTTCTTTTCTAGTTCTTCCCTCAGTTCTCTGCTCCTTTCCAGGCCAGTGGTGTGGCTGTAGGTGTGCCTGTGTAGCTCTCTTGGGACAGAGCTGCAGTTTTCTGTCTCTGTGCAGCAGGAAAGAAGTATGTGCATAGAGATGGCTTGTGATCCATTCTGAATCTAGGCTAAAAAAATCCTGACTTGTTAAAAAGCATCAGGAAAAGTATTCTAGCACAGCTCTGTGTTGTCTGGTCATCCCAAGAAAAATATGTGGGTGTTTCCAGTTTCTGTGGATAGTCATTGCCGGCTTTTGACGTTATTTGTTATGCTCCTGCAGAAACTGGTATCATCCTAGCAATCACAGGTGCCTGGCCGCTGTGAGGACGTGCTGTTGGGGCTGTGACAGCCTGGGCACGTGCTCTTAGGCTTTTGTCTCTACAGATCTTTGGCTGTACTTGTCAAGCAGCAAATACCACAGAAGCATACTATTTAAGAAACCTTGTAGATGAGGTCTGCCAGCCGCAGACAATGACAGAGGAAGAGCACAACATATAGCCTGCTTTTTTGAAAATATTTATTATTTACCATTCCAGCATTTCCTGCAGTTTTGGGGTGTTATGGCTGAAAGGTTTCATTAACAACTCTTTTGTGAGACTGTTCTGTTCTCTAAGAAGTCTCATATGTATAAAAACAAATAAAACAAGAGGAATATCTGCTGGAGACCTGGCTTGGCCTTTGAAACACCTAAAACTAATTCCAGAGCAAAGCTGTGTTTGTATAATCCTAACTGGTTAAACTGCTCTGAGAGCCTAGGTGCCAGCTGAGCTGGCTCTGCCTTTGCAGCTCTGCCCTTACCCCACTCCTTACCCCACCCCTTACCCCACTGCCCTTACCCCACCCCACTACCTGCCCCCGCCTTCCCACCCACAGGAGGAAGCCTGACCTTAGGTGCTCTTAAGCAAAGCTTCTCCCATGACAATCAGGGCTTTAATCCCCAAGTGAAGCTATTTTCATGTATTTGGTGGGGTGACACAAGTTTACAGCAATGTGTAGGGGTGTTACCCAGGACAGCAGGGTCAGGCTTGTCAGCAGCAAAGCCAGGAGAAATGCCAGCGCTGGTTGGTGGCTCCTTTAGAGCTCCAGGCAGCGGGCTAGGTATTGCTACAAAAGGCAGTTTAGACATCATGGGTCATGCTGCTCCATCTGCGTGGCCTCTGAGGCACAGCTTGCGGGAGAGGAAAGTGTCAGCTCACGTCAGAGCTCCTCTGTTCAGCAAAAGCTTGGATTGAGCAGTGCTTTACAGCTAATGATGATCTTTCCTGGTGGCAGAATTAAAAATTACCATTACCCACAGAAAAGAGATTTTTACCAACTAAGGAGAAGCTTGTATTTTTCCTGTGCAGATAAATGGAAGGATTTCGTATTCACAAGTGGAAAAAAAAGCAAAATGAAAACCTGGAAGTGACAGTTTTGTCAAAGAACCACAAGCATGGCTCAGCATGAAAGTTCAGCAACAAAATTTGAATCTCAGACTCCTATGCTAAGATGACGTTTAGCAAGTCTATTGTTTAGAATAATTACTTTAGCTTCCTTTTTGAGAGCAAATGCCAGCCAAGACTGGGGAAAAGGGTTTTGTAGGAAAAGTAACAGGATAATTCAGTCATGGCCTCCCAGCAAAACATGTTTGTGTTTACTCAATAAAAGCAAGTAATTTTCTGGATCACTATTTGGACTAGATCAAATTATTCACTGTTAAGCCAAGAAATGAGACAAAGCCACTAAGAGTTATTATTTATTTGGAAATCTGTAGTGGTTATTACAAATCAGCTTCAACTGGCCCTGATACAGCTTAACATTTAGCTTCTGGGCTTTTTTATTTATTCTCCTAAATTCCTTAAACCCATTCTATTCAGTTCCAGCTCTTTGCTTCCAAGGCCTGACCTGGTCTACCTTTCTCCACCAGGTAACTGTGAGTGTTGCTGAGTGGGTGGCAGATGCAGGTCCGGGAGGAGCGGGAGGTCACTAAGCTCAGGACACTAGTGGTGGTAGGTGTTGCTGTGAGAGACACTGATTTCTCTGAGGAAAATGTTCTGAGTGGCTCAGTTCAGATCATTAAAGTCCCTCAAAACTATTATATCAGAGAACTCATGAGGATGGTGGCATAATTCTCTGGTTAGGAGTATTTGCCACAGGAGATTAACCCTTTCCTACTCAGCTTCTGTAGAATATGTCAGCTAAAAATTATTCTGTAGTTTGCAGCAGCAGAAAAATTGTAAGTGTAGTTAATACAGCATCTAAAACCATACGTTTAATAGAGATGCACATGGCATGGCCAAAATCTTCAAGGGGCTGTATACAGATGGAGCTGCCTCCCTGGAGGAGCTGCTGGTCTGGAATTAAAACAATGGTACATATTTGGTCTTGCCCAGAAGCGAGTGGCATGGGGGAAGGGAGCACACTATCTAATCCAAAGTGATTAGTTGCCTGGGTTTGATATGAAGTCATCCTTAATAAGCTTGCTCAGGCCACGGACTTCAGAAAGAACGTGCTGTCTGGAGAACTACACTGAGCTTGCTTTATTCTGTGTTGATCATGAGGCAGAGCAGCAAGCCCAAACGGCTCTGCCTCCTGAAATCTCAAACTTGATGATCCACGTGTGTTGGGAAACCAGAGCTTTGCATGGTGGTAAGAGACTGCACTGCAGTTTGCACAGAGATAACGGGCAGAGTTAGGAAAGTTAAGAGTTTCTCTCCCACAGGAATCTGACATTTCAATCTTTCCAGTCTTTCTGTTTACAGGAAGACTTACTGGCTTTAAACAAAGCTTCCACACTAATGATGCATTTAATATTGTGCATCTCTGCTCATGTAGTTTCCTTATCATCCATGCCACGTTACCTTCTTTCAAGCTTAACTATTCATATAACTGCAGACTGTGGGACTCTGAGGGTAACTCTGAGCACCACCTGATCGATTAGATGTCGTCTTCCTCGTGGCAAAGCACCGAGCCCTGCCTAGCGGTTCCTATGCCATAAGCTGTAGCTCCACGGGTCCCAGATGCCATATGCAAGCCAGGAGAGGTGCTTTGCATCAGAGTCAAGGCAACGCAGAGCCCTGCCCAGCTGGTGCATTACGTTCTGCCCCGGGTGCTACGGGGCTGAAACCATTCCTGGCAGACCTGGCTGCTACCCAGCTTCCTTCCAATGATTAGATGAAACAAATAAACTCATGCAACTGCTGCAACAAGGTATCTGAAGGCAAACAGGGCTGCCAAGCAATTAGTGTCCAAACCATGCCTAATTAGTCCCTTGGGTACATCTTATTACAGAACAAAGCAGAAGATGTCTTTGTCTGGCTATTATGTTGGGAGCGGGCGATTCTGATCTGATTTGGGCTGGTGCAAGGCAGGAGTAGGGCTGTTAGATGATCATTTCCAGGACATGTCCGGGGAGAGACCATCTCTTGCTGCAGCGATGGCAGTTCTGGCTCATGCAGGCAGTTTGTGCTGGCAGGGGAGGGCAGGAGAAGGGCTCTCAGTTTGTAAGCAGCGCAATATAGAGAGCTGGAGTTTTTATTCTGGATTAGCTGTAGAAGATAAGATACAGGTATAAAAGCAGTTTTGTGTAGGCTGTTAAGACATACACTGTAGATCTTAAAGACTTTGATACACAGTATATTTTACAATATAAGTACTGCAAAATGCTTACATGTTGGTTTGCGGGGGTGGCTAGTCATGAGAAATAAATGGTCTGCTTCTAATAGATAACATAAGAAATTTCTTAGCTAAAATCAGCCAGACGTTCAAAGCTGACCGAATGTTACCATTAAATTCTGGATCCAAAAATAGACAGAATCTGAATGGGGACTGAAATCCTGCTCAGTAACTGTTGGTAAATCCCAGCAAACCACACTTCTGTGTTGAAAGGAAAACACAGGCATGCATCGGTTGGCTTTGGCAAAGCAGAAACAAATTCGCTTTCTCAAATCTGCTGACATGTTTATCGGGGTAATGTGAATGAATGCATTGCACTTGCCAATACAGCACACAGTGGCAGCAGAAGATAGAAAATGATCTGAAAAGAGATGACAAACCATTTGGCTGCACACATGGGGTTGTTACTTGCCCTTCCTGCATAATGAATTGCACTTCTGAGGAAGGTGCGACCTAGTAGCAAAGCTGACTATGGCTCCGGGAAAAGAGTCGTAAGGGAAGTCTGGGAGAGAAACTGGTCACCCAAACCCTGCAGCACCCAGTGCACCCCTCCTGCTGTCCCCATGGCCCTGGACCTCTGCAGCAGCCCAGTGGGTCTTTGGCCTTAATGGGTATTTATTTTTTAAAAGCCTGAAAAATCTTTTCATCCCATTTGCTTTAATTCTTATGTACAGTTTGGGCTCTGTATTGCCTGGGTGGAACAGAGAACATGCAACAAAAGGGACAGGAGCTAACTATGAAAAATACCCTTTGCTTTCATCTTTCTGTCTCTGTGTTTGCTGGAAAATAACAGATTTTCTTGGCAAATATCAAGAGAATATGACTGAGCTTGCTCTAATGGACATGAACTGTCGTGCCTCTCAGGCCTGTTGCACTTTCAGATGATTTCACCACTTTACAATTCAGCTCTTATGATAACATTTAACACACACTTGTTAAACCATTCAGTCCAAAGGCGGCATAAAGTCCGGCAAAGGGTAGCATTGTGCAGTCTTTTTCTGGATGGTCCCCCTCTTACAGAAAATGCAAGCGAACAACACAAAGGGCTGAGATGTTGTAACTTTTTAGGACAGGGAGTAGAAATTTATTGACAGTGCTAATGTGATTTAGCAAATTGAGCAAAATAACACGTGGAACTATCTTTTAGTTCTGTTGCATTGTGTGGGTTTTACTTTGTCAGTTGTTTTAAAAAGCAACCAGCAATTGCTGGGAATGCTGAGCTTAAAAAAAAAGTGGAAGGGGGGGAAGCATTTCTATACTTAGTAAACATGATTAATCCCACTCGGCAAGACTGAACCAAAGAGAATGCATTGACCAGATGATATTCAGAAACATTTTTGTTTAAATATGGCTTAAAATGCCACAAAAATTGGATCTAGTCCTGAAACCCTGACACATGCAAAGTTCTTATGGTCTGTACATCTGGGCTTATGGTCAGATCTATTTTAATGTCTTTAAAAAATACGAGTGCTAGTAGAAAAGCAGACAGTCATCAGGGCTTTTGCAGGGCTTAAAGGAATGCAGAGCAAAAACAAGTTTAAAAGTAAAGTGCCTGGCCCAAAATATGTTCTTCACGTCCCCTTTTACCTATGCTCTGCATAGTTGCATAGTCCATCGCAGATCCGCTGCTAGCAGGTTGAAGGATGGGACTCCCACCAGGTGTCTCTTAATCTGCCTTTAGACAAAGGAGTTGAATGGGCTGCTCATCCATCAGTACAAGATACCAAGCAGCCCTGAGGAGCAGCAGGCACAGGGAGGGGTGGCTGCGGTGCTGTAAATGTGATGTGTCACCCAGACCCGCAGAAGTGGGCGATGGCAGCTGAGCTACGTTCCCTGGCCCCACAGCCTACCCTCCGTGGTGCCCCCCACCCTTCCCCTGCTCCAGGGGAGCCCCTCGCAGCAGCGTGACAAGGCAGCAGCTTGGCCAACGGGCCAGCCAGCGCTCAGCAGCACATGTTTGGGTCTGAACTATGGAAAAGGCAAGACTTCTGTAGCTGTGGGCGGAATCATTGGTCATTTCTGCGCTATCCAAGTTCAGGCAGGATGAAATTCATTGCTGCTGCAAAATGATGCAGCACCTCCGAGCAGGGCCTCTCTCAGCCCATCTCACCCTGACATACAAGTCACATTAACTCCTATAATTTGCTGAATATTCCTTGAAAAACCTTTTAAGGATTTTCCTTCACTGCATCCAGAGTTATAGCTTACAGTTCCCAGCGGCTATCGGGAAGGAGAGGACAGATGGGTGCGGACAATAGCAGCTGTTGGAAGGGAGACCTGTTATAATGGCACCTGCAGAGACTGATACGATGTGGAAAGGAGCCCATAAATTGTTGAATGATTCTGGGACTTGATTTAAGGTATAGAAAAGAACCTGAAAAAAGACTGAATATCCCCTATCTTGTCAGGACACTGGTATGTAATAAATAACCCCTATAAAAATGTTTACCTCCTTTATTCCCAGCAGTGAGAGCTTCTTGATGAAACAGAGCATTTTCACAAAAACATTTCTGGTTCTCCTCAAGAGCTATGGGGAGGTTCACCTGAACAGCTGAAAATGTAGTTTTTCCACCTTTGCCACCAAACTGATCAGGTTTAATATTTGAATGAAATCCAGACTTCCATTTCCTGATTCTACCTGTCATCTGTAGGGATTTTATATGTAGATGATGGCTGCTTTCTAGCTGCTCCTAGAGACCCACATGAGGGCATTCAAGGAACAACACTCTTTTGTTGGCAGTTTATTGCAAGTTACCAAGTGGTGTAGGTCTGGGATGCAATAACTTCCCGTAGCCCTTCCATCACCCAGCCAGCTGTCTCTTATGGAAACATCTTTGGGAATCATGAATGACTGTGAGCTGGTTTTTAGCAGCTCCAGGCTCTTTCTCAGCTCCACCTCTCTCCAGCTTTCCATGGTGGTCGGAAGTTGCCAATATCCGTGGCTGAGCAGAGCAGGACGCCAGCAGCTGAGATAACACAGGACCTGGCCCTGAGGTAGCCGAAGTCCTCAGCAGCCCAGATGAGCAGGAAATTACCCAGCTATAAATCAGCAACCGGGCAAATATAGCAAAATATTCTGGTTAGATGGAGTGAGTGCTGGACTGGAGACTTCTGCAAGGGTTTTCTGCATATGGATCCAGGATGGAGTTGGACTCTGATGACTCCAGCACAGTAAAACCCTCCATGGCAGCAGCTGGGCTGGTGGAGTATGGGCCTGACAAGTCCAGGGTGGGCAGCAGCCACGGGCGCTTTCATGCTATGAGCTCGATTGTGCCTTTGCCAGGACACTGCAAGCACTGTGCTGGAGCAGGGACTGCACTCTGCCCGGCACCCAGGCGCTGCTGCACAGCAGCTGAAGGGGTCAAGGTCCTCACAGCATACGTGCAGATGGATGAAGAGTGAAGGAGAAGATGGGGAGCTAGTTAAAGGAGGTGAAGTGCGGCCAGCAGCTGCATGCATTATGGTCTGTGCAGAGCTTGCTTCTAACACAGGCTGTGGCAGGATGGCTCAGAGAGAGGAAAAATTGCCCTGGCTCTGCCTAGGCTCTGCATGGCTGCCTGGAGCAATCCTGCCTACCCCACCAGTATACCACTTAGCCCTCTATTCATGACATTTTGAGTATTTTTTCCTGGCTGGCCCTAGTAAGAGAGCATTTCAGCATAGAACCAGCTTGTAATTTGAACTGGATATAAAAATGCACTTCTCTAAATACATATGATCTGTACCACCTAGCCTATTTTCAAGCAAAGACAACCATACATAGAAAGATGTGATTGGGGGCTCTAATTAGAAGATAAAACCTTGCGTTAAAGCAAGGTGCTGGGTGGAAGTTGCAACATTTTCACATTCTGTTTCTGGCTACATTCTGTTATCACCCTTCTTTAAAAGTGCTGCAATTATTGTCTGTTTTAATGAACACTGCTGGAGCTGGTATAAATACATCGCCAGAACATCTTGTATGCAGTACACAAAAGTCCCTTTTCCTTCCAGAAGTGCTGTAGTGTTCATTTGCATCACAGATTCGTGACCAGGCACATTTAACAGCATGAATCAAAGTGCTTCTAAATGCAGTGTTAGATCCCTTGCACCCAACGAGGCTCCGCATGCCTGTCACTAAATCCAGGGCAACTCCAGAATCAGACCAGGCATAGTCATACCTGGGGCTGTTGGTGGGTATGTTTCCAGATTGCTGTAGAAACATAACAACTCAAAACGCTCCTTTTTACCTTACTGGGGTTGCTTAGCAGGGATTGCAGCCATGAGCTGCAGCAAGCAGGGCGCTGGTCATCCAAATGCTTGGGCAGTGCTGCGGTCTCCCTGCCCGAGGAGACACTGGGAACAAGGACATCTTCGACACTTGCTAACACTCAGACGCACCCTCCAGTGTTTCATGGTTGTGGTGTGGTGCAAAATGCCTCTGTCTCACCAGTTTCCTTCCTGATGCCAGGATTTCCTAGCCTTGGAGGAGGTGATCAAGGAGCACAGATACACAACAGAGGCGAGCTTTGTGCCAGCAGCTGGAGAGTCCCCCCTTGAGCAAAAGAGATCTCCGCAGTTCCCACAGGGCTTTGTATCCTTTTCACTTCCTCTCGCAGTCTCTCCGTCTTCCCCAACTCTTCTCAGCTGTTTGATGCTGAGGTCCAAGCAGAGCACTTTCCTGATGGTCCTTTCCCTTTTCATCACTGTCAGCAAGGGGAACAAACGTATATTTCTTCCCCTCGTGTAGAGCTTATGAACTCTAAAAAGGCTGGGTTTTTCCTCCAGGAACCGAGATCCCTGAGGAATCTGCCTCCCCTGCATCATTCTTGTGTTGAGATGGAATTAGTCAAATTTTTTTGCAGATAATAGCAGTTTCTCAGAAAAAGGAGCAAGTTCTTGACAATCTTATGCAAAAAAAAAAAAAAAAGTAAATCAATCTTGTTCTAGTCTCTAGCTGTTTGGACCGTGTTCTCTTTTCATTGCACACAAGCAACTTCCATCACCACCAACATGCAAATAAAGATATTTGACCTCAGTCTTTCCTACAGGGAGAAAACCCTCAGCCATGCCACGTATCCTACAAGCAAGGCTTGTTGCATGTCAGACCATGTTTTCTTCCCTAGCCTGAAACCATGCAGGCTAAGAAACCCACAGGCTCCTGCATACCCAGAGTTATTAAAGAAGACCCAGACCTCTAAGGATGTTTCAGCTCAGTCCTTCCTCAGGTGAGGTTTTTCACAAGTTATTTTCCATATCGTAGAAGTGTTATAACTACAAAACTGTAGTGATAGAAACTGGGACTCAGCTGGCGAGAGCTGTTTAGTCTGTTGTTAATATACAGCAGGCAGCTCACAGACACTGCAACTGCAGCTAGATTCCTGTCTTTCCCCAGGCATTTTCTGCATACCAAAATTAACTGTGGTCAACAAAGAAACCTTGGATTGGTCAATGGTGAAATCCTTTAAGCAAATGCACAGATGAATCATTGTGCCGGGTCTAGGGCAGGGGGAAAAATCTGAATTTAAAATGCGTGCTCTCTGCAGGCCCAGAGGAGGTGTGAAACCCATGAGCTCCTGCAGACACCTCCTTGGCAAGGCTGACTTAGTGTGGTGCAAAAGCGGCTGGTATTAAATATTGCTGCCTGGACTGGTTATGTGGTCGTGTTCCCCATCAGAGCTGCACTCCATGGTATGATACAGAAGAGATGTGAGGTCCCCACATGGCGGCAGGAGCACCATTCGGTGAGTGAAGCTCTTGGTGCACTGCCAGAGCATCCGGGGGGGGGGGGGTTTGCATGAAGCTATGAAAAATTAAAAAACTGAAGGTCTGTCTGTCTACAGCAGTAGCCTTCCTCATATCTCATAGGTAAGATGACTTATTCAGCTACAGCGCATTTGAGAATGGGGTGTTAGGACTGGGAATTTTCCATTTGTGGTCTTTGAGAAGGGCTCTTAATAGGGCTGTGCTGAAAGAGGCAACTGCAAGTGCTCAGCAAAATACAGGCTGGGAAGGGACTTCTCCCTATGTACACTCCTGGGGGGACACAGGACAGGGGGGAGGGGAAAGCCATTTCAGCAGAGGATAAGGCTGACTTAAGAACAGGCAGAGATGTCCACAAACTTATTTAGGCTGGAAAACTGAAGCTAGGAAGGGTCTTCAGAGCAGGGGGTGCTAGATGTCCCCCGGCAGAAGTAAAGGGAGAGCCTGCCTGCCCCAGGTCCTGTGGGGTGCCTGTGGGTTGCCAAAGACCTTGGCTCTGGCAGCCCCTTATTCCTCCAATGACAGTCACCAGGAAGACAAAATATGTGCAGAGCATCACCTGTTCCTCATACTGCTAGTAACACAGCAGGCTCCATGAGGTTTATGAACGCTCCCAGCAAGAAAGACAAAAACCTCTGTTCCTGGAGTAGCTCAGGGAGACATTACCAGCTGCAAATAAACTCACAGATAACATAAAGCAGCCTCCCTCCCTCCTCGGCACTTGGCTTCACTTCCCACCCCAGCCTGGGTTCCCTTTGGGGGTCCTGCCAGTCACCACACTCTGTCTTCACCCCATGTCTTCACCTCAATCCATGGCCAGGGTCAGGGACATCCTCAGCCTGCAGGGATGGGTGGCTGGAGGGCGACAGGGCCATTGCGTAGCTGAGGGCACAGGGTGAGGAACCTGCACCCTGTCATCTTCCTCCTGGAGCCCGGCAAGAGGAGGGTTAATAGTTGCAGCCTGGTGTGATTTAGAGATGAACACTCTCTTCTCCAGCCTTGACCTATGGAAAGAGCGAAGCTCATGTTCCTCAGGCGTATGTGCTTCTGCAACAAGCTGGGGCTATTACTGCAGTGCAACGAAGTTCTGCGGCAATGGGGGATGCGGGAACAAAGGTCTCCAAATGCTGGCGGTGGCACAGAGATTCCCATTCACAATGAGAGATGACTGTGGATTAATTCTGGCCCAGCAGTGTGCTCTGAGCATTCCAGAGTCATAAGTCAAGCTCCAAACATCATGAGGTTGACTTAAACATGACATTAAAAAAAAATAATTAAGAGGTTCCTTGGTTTTTTGGCATCTGACATCCAAGCTTTTAAGTTGCTCTTGGGTCACGGTCTTCCTCGCACAGCCACAGCATGGCAAATTGACTTTTTAATACAGGCAAGCCAAGATTTTCACCTCCTGACCTGTCTCCAGGATCCAGGGTTTTAACTTGCACCATTAAACAACACAAGACTTCCAGGAAATTCATGAGAGCTGGCAGCAGTCTTGACAGCTAGGAAGGATCTGCTTTAGGACATGCCTTAATACTAAATCCTAAACCTCTGGTCTTCAGTGGATAAAGCCCAAATCTGATTTTTCTGTTCCTCCTGCCTCCACATTTTTAGCACTTTATGTTATGTTGCCTATAAAAGTGGTCAGAGTTGATCCAGATGAACAGTGGAAATACGACTTCAGCGAATGAAACCTGCAATGTGGAAAGATAACCCTCTGTCTTGCAAATGGAAGTTAAAGGCCCATTAGTTGAACTCTGAAAGAGGCTATCCCTTTTCCAGGGTACAAAGCAGAGCCAAGTTTCTGCACCTAGCATGGGGCACGGGCTCCTGACAAAGTTAACGCTGGCTTGGAGCAGGGCTAGCTGTGACAGCGGGACATCCTGCCCATTGCAATGCCTCAACTGGAGGGGCTGGGATTGCCCAGTGCTGTCTGGGGGGATGCTGTTAGTTTTTCTGGTCCTCTAGGAAATTGTGGTAAATCCTTCAGGTTTGTAGCACTTTCCTACATCCCTTTCTCACCTAGTGCTGTGCTGGGGTAGCATGCTGGTTTGTTCAGAAATATGAGATTTCTGGAAATAAGTGAGTTGATAAAGTACCATTCGACCTTCCACAGACTGTTTCCCCGCTCCAGGCTGTCTGGGGTCCAGTTTGGGGCTCCCCTTGCATTTTAGTCTAGGGGTTTACATGTCTTTTCTCAGCTTGTTGTGACTCTTTTCTACTGGGTTGCTGCCTGGCAAATGCTATGCTTGTAGCTCAGTTTATGCCAGCCCCTGAGGGAACCGCAGTGCCCGAGATGCTGTTTGGATCTCAGGTTTCTGTTTAAATGTTTTGCCTGTGGTTTCTGGCTGTCTGAGTCCCTCCAAGGACCCCTAAAAACTAACAACTCCTGCTGCTGACAGCGGGCTCCACCTCCACTGATGCTTCCCCCTGCACCTTCGAGTCCAGGCAGCGAGTTCACGCCCTGCCTCACCCTGTTTTGCAGCCAGTCTGACAAATGCCAGTGCAAGGACCCCTGGGCAATGCAGGAGAGGCTGCCAGCCCCCATGTGCAGTGCCTTGGCTGCTGCTTTGTTACCAGGATGGATTTGACCAACTGGTCTGCCCCAGACCACACATTTTTATTCTTGAGGCCCCTACTGCCATGCTGCTCCTGGGGCACCACTTTGGGACCCTGCCCTGTGCTAGCTTGGCAATACGTGTGCCCCAAAGTACTGGGGAGTAACCTGATGCACATCTCCTTCTGGTCATACAACATTAAAATCAGCAGGAACTGACAAACAGGGAAATTCGCGGGGAAAGCTGGCCTTCTACCCCCGATCTGTTAAGCTCATTAAAGGTAGCTTTTAGCATCAAACCAGACATCCTGTGAACAGCTAAGAAAATACCAAACGTCAGCTTAGATGGGAAAGCAGACGGTTGGGCACGTCCTCTTGCAGCCAGTCTTTCCGGGTGCCCTCTCTGCCATCAATATGTGGGCTGCGAGATTGGCTTCTGCAGAAAATGTTCCCTGGAAACTTGTTTCATTAAACCAATATAAATGTGCCTTACCATTTCCTACTCCAAGTGGCTATTCTGGTTTAAAAAGCAACTGGAATGTTGGAAATTATTAGGAGAGGAATAGAAAACAAAGCAGAGCCTCTGTGTAAATCCACCTCGAATACTGTGTCTGCTTCAGCCCTGCTGTCTCAGGCAGATGTAGCAGAGCTAGAAAGGGTACAAAGGTGACCAGACGGATGGATCAGCTTCCAGGCAGTGGACAAGTAGATACACTGAGGCTTTTCTCCTAGAAAAGAGCTGTGAGCAAAGGAGAACACAGCACTGGTCTATAAATTACAAAGGGCATAAAGGAATGAATGTTCACTTGTAATACCGGCCTTTGGAGGCATAGACGAATAGTGGGAAAGCAAACAGCAAAAAGCAGTAGTGGAAGAAAACCCCACCAAATGCTGTTAAACACAGTGACGCAAGTGGGTAAAGACAGAAATCATCGGTACTGTGGGTTCAGCGCAGCGACTGACCGGGGCCACATGCATTTGCTTGTGTCCCTCCCCCCCTGGAATGCACTATGGGGACTCTCTTCTGACCCTGTACAGTTGCTCCTACATTTTTAAACCTCTCAGACCCCATCAGAGGCGATATTCTGGAGATGGCTTTGGCTGACCTGAAATCAGAGTAAAAATGTTTTCCAGGTTACATAGCTGCCTCTTCCCAGTGGCCCCAGCCTGAGAGCAGCCGTCTCCATGGGGGGCTCGGCCAACAACCGCCTGCTGCCACCTTCCGGGTAGGGGACTGCCGGACCGCCTGTCCAGCACCGGACACCGCCGCGGAAACCATCAGAAACACCCAACTGGACAAACATACCTCCCAGGCGATGGTTATAGAAGCGTGCTGAGCTTCGTCACACAAACACCCTCCCTAAAGAGCAGCCGGGCTCTGCGCAGCAGCTCACCCTATGAACGACAGCAGGGATAATTTTAGAGATAACTATTCCGTGGTTTTAGTTTGGGGGTATTTTATGTCTGTTGGAGTTAACTGACTCTGTGCCCTCTCCCCGTATCTTTCTAGCACAATGGTTATGCTTTTTTGCTACTTAAAAATTCAGTGCCCTTCTGTGCAAAGCCTGTTTCGTCTCTTGCTGGATGCAAAGTCACCTAGCCCTGCAGGGGAATCAAGCTAGAAAAAAAAGTGTAGTTTTTATCGTTAAGCCCTCAATTTTAACTTAAGGAGTACTTAAATAATATAAGGTACAGGTTGCTGAAAAACACCTATTTGGAGAATAGTATCAGAGCATGCTCTGAACACCAAGGGGATGCTGCACACTCAGCTGTTCTTTCAGGACTGAACGGCTCCATCCCTTTGCAACCTGGTTTAAGAAGTGATCATGTTGTCTTAGTAAGTCTACCATCTTTTGTCAATATTTACAGTGGAGGTGCAACCGAAATCAGGGATACTGCCATTTGTGACAGTGTTTCTTGTTCAGCTTCCATGACATCTGGATTATCTGCATGAAGGGGTGATGTCTTCTCCCAAGATCATTAACCTGGAAGTCAGTTTGCATTCGTTTCGCTTTGGACATACTCAGAGCCAGGTTTGCTCTGATAATATTAAAGGCAAAAGAGATCACAGCAAGATCTTACAAAATACCTACTGAAAATCAGCCCCTGCTTTGGCTGTGCTTTGGAGCCAGCTTTGCGAGCAGCAAACTGCCTGCGTGGCCAGGCCACTGCCCCACTGCCCGGGGGTGGGCACTGACAGGGACCACGGCCTCCCCCAAGGCGCCGAGGCGGCAGCCCATGCAGCCACGCGTACTGCACCCTGCAGTGCCATGCTGAGAGGCTAAATTTGCACCAAAAGCCTGTTGAAGGAAGGGAAATAAACGGAGGTGACATTTGACAAGTTAGATTTTTATTCAGTGCATTGGACTCGTACATCACTGCTTCGTCAACTAAAAACATTTCACACATTCCTATAAAACCAGTGCTGAGTCCAGTCTCTTGTTAAAGATGCTCAGCGTAAAACATAAAGCAGTCTATCAAATATTTACTTGATTAAATATAGCTTAGAGCCCGGTAACAGGCTGTGTCCAGCGCATTCGGTGCTGGGTTGCAGCAGTGGGTGGAGAATGGATCAGTGACTCACGGCTGGTACAGGGCTTCATTAACAAATGTCTAGACCCAGCTCATTTAATATCTTGGCCAATGTTTATCGGACTGCTGCAGAGCCTGGCCTCCCTCCTGCAGTTGCTAGTTCAATTATGCCAGTGCTTTGAGCACAGGTGGAGCTGCACCTACGAAATCCCTAATGTAGAATTACTGCAGCACTGGAAAACCTGATTTGGGCTGGGGCAGCCTGTCTGTGCTCCACACCGAGGACAGTCACTCCGGAGACACAGCGCAGCACGTCTCAGCCCATCCCTACAACCGGGCCAGCAGCAGCAGTCAGAACAGCATGGCAAACCAAAGGGAAATGCAAGGTGCTCAGGCCTGACTATCGGGGCAGAGTGAGACATTTTCAGCAGGGAGGGGTCTCACACCACAAACCTCTGAGCAGGGATACCTGCACGCACAACAAACCAGGCAATTAGGCGGATGCTGGGGAACGTGGGCAGCTGGAGCATCCCCACTGGTGCCACTGCTGGGGCACGTCCCTCAGCCCCGCACACGCTCTGCTTCACGTTCTGTCTCCCACGTGGGCAGGCACAGTGTCCTCAACCCTCAACTCCGCCCATGGGACAACACAGGGAAGGTTCCACAGGTATGGCTTGGAGCTGGTGCCCCCTCCCTCTTGCAGGAGTCACCCCAGGCAGCATGGGGTGCCCTGGTAGGGGGACAGGGCTGGTGCCAGCCCCACGGCCCACCAGCAGAGCGCTCCCAGCAAATCCGTCTCCGCTCATCCCCCTCCACCATCCCGCTCATGTCCCACCTGTCCTGTGCTCTGGCCCCAACTCTTGTCCTGCCTCGTCCCTGCCCTCAATCGCTCATTCATTCTGCATGTAAGGAAGGAGACGGCACATTGCCAAATTAGCTATCTCAGACGAAATCTATCAAGTTTTATTGAGCTGCCCATTACGGGGCCCGGACTGTTATGGGCAGTCCCCGTGACGAGCATGTGGTGCTAAGGCATGGTGACCGTCCGGCCGGCGCTCCTGGCTGCTGTAAAGCGCCTCTTATTCCTCAGACCAGAGAACCTCTCATCCAGCGTCAGGCTGGTCTGCAGGGGAAAGGGAGAGCGAGTCAGTCCTGCGTCTCGTGGCAAAGCACGGCAAACTTGTAGCGGGGTATTGATTAGAGCCCATCAGTCAGGACGGTGCTTCACAGCCAGTTAGTCAATTAAACCACTCAGCACATGGAGACAAGGAGCTCGACAGACTGTGTGTGGCTGGAAAATCTCCAAGCAGCGCCCAGCCCCAAGACACCGGGCATCCTCGGCAAGAACAGGAACAAGCAGATGGCATTTGAGCACAAGGCATCAAGTAAAACCAGACCGTCCAGACAAGAAACGCCGGCAATGAAGAAGGTGGAGCAGGATTTCTGACCTGCCTCGGGGCTCTTGGACCATACTTCAGCGTAAAACATGGCACTGAGAAGGTCACCAAAGCAAAGAGAGAGCAAAGCCCAAAAGTGCTGTGTGTCTCTGAGGAGTGGGAAGCACCGACAGTGAAACAGTCCCCCCCAGCCAGGACCGCTCACAAGCAGCATCTCCCCGCTCCGAGAAAGCACATGGACCGGCCAAGAGGGGCCAAGAGAGTGGGGAAAATTGGGCCAAGTCTGTAGTTGCTGAACAGTCTTCTCAGGTGCCTTCAGTGTTGTGAGCAACCTAGCCAACATGGCTACAGGACTCTCCTCCCGGGTTATGCTAGATAAACCCAACTGGCAGCCCCAAAAACCTGAGTGTGGTGTTAACAGCTTAGTGGCAGGGCTGCTGCAGGCTGCAAGGTGCTGCCTGTCCCGTCGACAATCCTCTACCTGGTTGGCCATCGCGCGGAAGTTGAATCTCAGCAGCACCCCCTTGGGCTGGGGCTTGGCCATCCGCGGCGGGGGCCTCTGGCTTCGCAGGAACGGGCGCTTGGATCCGGGCCTGGGAAAAGCACATGTGTGCAGTCACTCAGGATGCTAAGGCAGCTCGCTTCCTATCGTCTGCAAACCAGCAAGGAGTAAAGGAGACACCTGCATGCCCCATACATCCCACAGCATGTCTCACGGCAGCCTGGGTGAGTCTAAAGGGTGCAGGCAGAGTTCCAGCACTGGGGACTGTGTCACATCAAGGCTATCACGGGGTGCTCTCTGCACCCAGGACATCCCAATTGCCCTCAACCACGCTTCCTTCTGCCCCTAGATGGGTGCTGGGTCCGGCAGCTGCACAGGCTCAGCCCAGGGGTGAAGCCGCCCCCTTCCAGCCTCTGTGCTCCTCTTACACAGCAAGCATGCGGTGTCCTTGTGGGGCGCGTGGCATTTCCCCCGCAACAGCTCACAGCGAGCACAACCAGCCTGCCACCTCCCACACGCTGCCGGCACTTCCATTTCTCCTTACTCCGGATAGCAAACAAGCTGCATGGTAATTACCGTCTCCTTTCAGATGCGCCAGGAAGGGAACGGGACATCATTTGCTAACCATTTTGGGTCTGAACCATTCATTGCATGCTCTAATAGAAGAAGCGAAGCTGCAATAATGCGAAAAGGATTTGCAATAGCTTTTGTAGGGCTCCCATCCTAACAAATCACCTCATTTACTTACGCGCCGGTCTGGCCTGCCTGGGGATTAGCCACAGAAACCGTCAGAACTGCTCCGGGGCTGGGTTTCACCTGCCACCTGCTGAGACAGGGAGATGTATCCAGCTTCAATTCGAGCATGAAAGGGCACGTCATGTTTGCAGCATGCTTTTGTTCACCAATTACCTTCTCATCCTTGGTGGTTTCCCTTCTCCATTAGCATCCATCTGCTGTGAAATATATTTAAAAAAATTACTTAAAGAATTAGCTCTCAGAAACAACGATTCCTTTTCCAGTATTTCATTTGGTGTATCTGAATAGCGCTTTCTTTGCATGTTGTCAAGAAATTTGCTAATTTTGGGTTTCCTGCTGGCACAGAGATCTGTATGGGGTGCCTTTACTTTGCCCTGCTTGTGCTGCTGTATAAGCTGCAAGGTTTACTTTTATCACCTGCCCAGGTTTTATTTTTCAGCTGCCAGAATATTAAGCTGCATTAAAAACTGCCTGTCCTGCAAATACTTTCCTAGGAATATATTAATTGTTAAAGTCATCCATCTCTCCCAGTTACTTTTGGAAGCAAAGATAAAACTGGGCAAAGGCTGGTAAAACTGAAGGCTTATCACTATCAGCAGGTTGCAGAAAAAATGTCTTGATACTGACCCCTCTCTGAAAGTTGGCTTTGGAGAACCGCTGCTGCATCCGCTTCTGCTGGAAGGCTGGTCCCCTGTTTAGCAGGAAAGGCCTGCTGATAAAGGAGGAGAGAGAAAAGGACACAGGTGAATATGATGCCAGGCCTCTCTTAAAGTTTAATGCTGAAACACCTAACCCAGCATGGTATTAAAAAGCAGTATGAGAAGCAAATGAGGCTGTGTTACGAAGTTCAGCCCAACAGGTTTTTCTGCCAGCAAAGGATTTCAGAGGAACTCGTTTTTCTGCTCAAATGAAACAACAGCTTGTGTCTGTTCTGAACTCTGCTCATTAAAAAAAAAAAAAAAATCATGGAAGAAATCCATAGAAAAGAAATCTGGTCAGAAGGGACCTCTGGAGGTCATTCAGTCCCTGCTCTACTCAAAGCAGAGAAAGACGGGGTTGCAACGGAGCTTCCTTTTGAGCTCGAAGAACACGAGGACCACAATGAGACAGGCACGGAGACTGTGCCTAGCACCCGGCAGCCTGCCTTCGTCACAGCTCCTGGGGCACAGTGTCTGCTCCTGCAGCCCCTCACCAGGACAGACCCCCTCTCCCTGCCCTATCCCTTATGGCTGGAATCTGTATCTCTTGCCTTTATGAAAATAAATGCTATTTCACCCTTCAAAAGTTTTCCCCAAAGTGTCAGAGGAAAAGTTTAATAAAAATACAAAGGTCACATTTTCCGTGCTTTCTAAAATAAAATGACAGATCTAATACCTGAATTATTAACTATCAGCATGAGATGGTTTTATTTCCAGGTGCTTTCCTAACATACCCAAGGGTATTTTTCTCACGTTGCATGAACAGACGGCTGTAGTCACTCCCAGCTGATGCAGACTGAGAGCAGAGCCCCAGGAGCTGCACAAGGAATCACTGAAAACCCAAAAAGACGAGCCACCAAAGATTTTACCTTCTCCCCGGGGCGTGGGTGCTGGCAGCAGCTGCTCTGAATCTCTTGGGGCCTGGGGGTGGCCGTCGCCGTCCCTCCGGCTGCCCACTGCTGCTGCTTTTGGCGAAAGCATCGTTGTTCTTGTTGCCCTGAAAGAGCAACGAGAGCTCAGCAGTTGCCGCCTGCGCCGCGATCTTGGCGCACGAAGAGGGAGCGAGCACGAGCGCCAGCACACAACCGTCCTTCCCTCCGCTGACTGCTGCTGCCTGAAAAGCCTGTGCATTTATTTGGCATTTTCTTTGGCTTTGTCTAGGGGGAAATTCAGCCTGCTCCAAAGTGCAGGTGGTGATTGCTGACATTACAGAGGTTCCCTCACTGCTCTCAGACACATTCAGCGCCACTTGCAATTGCTTCAAAGGGGGCTCAGCCCTGCGCTGTGTGCTCTGTATTCCCCCTATTCTCATTCCCAACTGGTTTTCCTTTGGAACTTCTGCAGTCTTGCAACAGAAAAAAGCACTTGCAGAACAGGGTTGGTTTTCCTCGTTTGATATTTTCATGATGGGAAACTATTCCTCACTAAATCTATTAAAACCTGGTCCCTTCTGTGGTCTTTTGTATCTATGGCAGGAATATTTCTACTAAGCAGTGTTGCTGTAGTCTCAACATTTGGACTTAGTACACACTGTTGTCAACAATCAGTATGTGTGCCTTGGTTCCTGGGCATGAAATTGCAAGTACCAGGAAGAAATGCAGAAATACAAAAAAAAATTAGTCCATGGAGTGCAAATCTCGCACAAGTCAAGCATTATAGCTTTGCTCAGGTTTCTTTTCAGTCATTGACTTTTTCTTGTTTGGACACCTATGTTGTCCGGTCCAAGCCCTGAAGCATGAAGCATATCAGAAGACCCCTCAGCAGTGTAGGTCCTCCTGCAGTTACTTACACAAACTGCCACAGACTCTATCCCATTTATTTCTGTGGGACAACCATCATCACTGTTACTACCCACTAACTGAGCTGTGTTCCCACATTCTTCCCACTTGGTTTATTTCTGCAAAATGGAAGCTAGTGTAGAATTATGCCTCCTAGCAACTGCTTATTACTTTCTGTTAATACCCAGCCACACTCAATATTTGAGTCATCGCAATCTTTATTTTCAGGAATAACCACACTCCATGCACGTGCATGCTCAGTTTAAGGCTCTCTTAGTTATACCTGCAGAACACAGCCATTAAATGTGCCATCATGTTTGCCACTTTGGTGTTTTTTTAAAAGTGTACTGAGCATACGTGACCTCCTAATTGAGTGGATTTCCATCAGTGAGGAAAAAAACAACCCCTCTCTCACAGAGGACTATCTACCTGCTTGATTTCCACCTTCTACACCAAGCCAGTTTAATATTAGTGACACTCAGAAGAAAGCTGTAAGAATTACTTTAATGGTGAACATGTACCTTCCTTTCCGTCTCTTGAGTCTTAAAAACAACTCAAAAACCAAATGAAAATATTTCAATCTTTTTTTTAAAGTGTTTTTGAGCAGAGACAAGACCTAAACGTTTAAACTTGAAAAAGGGAAAGCCATGAATGAAAAAAATACATTTTACACTGGAGCACGTGGGCAATCTGACTCATGGCTGTCACAGTACTGGGAATCAGTGTCTCTCGGGGAGATACCCACTTGCTAGTCAAAGTATGTCTCTAAACCAAAGCCACCTGAAGTCAACAACATCTGTCCTTCAACTTTACCGAACCTTGGAAAATGCTCGGGGTGGAGGACAAATAATGATGAATCTTAACATATTCCCTCTAAACAATAATAGTAAGACAAGACGACATGGAATTTGTTTTTATGGAAATACTTTACAATCTTTTAAGAACACATTTTTAAAAAATCTTTTATGTAAAACCCATGGGAACTGATTCAGTAAAATTATGCCAAGTCTTAAGCTTATAAAACGAACAGGAAAATGACTATTTTATATGCATATGTGTCTGTACTCACCTATGCCTACAAATGCTGTGCACAGGCATATAAAAGATGATGCCTGTAAATTTTTTATGTAGATTGTTCTTTGGGGTGATCCAGGATCATAAAATCCAGCAAATTTCTACATGACATTTGGGAACAGCTGTACCTTTCTTACCGCCCTACCTCTTGAGCTGATGGCTGGCGATTTAAAGGGCTCACTCCATTTAATGCAGCAGCTGCTCTTCTCCTGGGACCAGGCACAGTATTCCTGAATTGTCTCCGATTGTATTGTTGTTGTCCAAACCCTCTTCTAAAACGGTTAGGTCCTATGAAAATAAACTCTTATTTTAGCATCCTTCAAAACTCTATGTATGATTACAGTTTTGCAAATGGATTACAAGGTTAACTTAGTATGATATAGGAGTATCTATATAAATAGTGATGCAAGAATCATATCAATTTATTCCAGAAAAGTAAATTAATTTTGCAGATATTAAATAATTTATCTTTCCAATGTCTCACTAACATTCTTATTATATGTAGGACTGAGAAACACATTATTTGATTTGAAAGAATATAGAAGAGAAAAGCCTTCCACAATTCTGATTCCTAATAAAGGCAGGAAGACTCGCATCAGGAAACCTGTCAATCTGTTGTCAGAGCTCACATTGCTATGAATTAACTGTGAAATGGAAAAAGCCTTTGAAACAGATACGCAAGTGACTCGAGCATCCAGAAGCCAACACCATAACAGCCTGGAATAGCTCTGAGCACTCACATTATAGCATTTGATAAATGAAGACTGGACCATAATTTTTTTATATATATATTTTTTTTTCGCTTGACATATCCTTACTCACTGCATATATCGAAGGGGGCACCTTCTGCTGCTGTTTTATGTAACTGCACAGTACATACACACCAACAGCCCATCTTGCATTTAACGTTTTCCCCTAAGCCTGTTTATCATTTTGAAGTGTGCTGGAGTGTTGAGCGAGAGGAAAGCACTCCGTCAGACGGAGACACAGTGCATTAAAGCCTAATTACTCCACATGATAAACTTCTGTAGTCACAATGAAGCAGGCATTTTCTGCGTCGCTATACCAGTGAAACACACACACATACTCAGAGGAGTGTATAAATCAGGCATAAAGCAGTGCAAGGCAGAGGGCAGCAAGGCTGCGATTAAACCCTGGACCATATAGCAGAACCTCACTGATACCAACCACAGAACAGTTAGATGCATGTATTGATCCTATATGATCGATTCCTACATCAGAGCAATTTATAATGACTTGGAGCAATTAGAAATGAAGTGATCTGAGGCAGCGGTGACACCACTGTCAGGGGCCACCACCGCAGTGATTAATGAAGGCTCCGGCCCCAGGGTGTAACAGCGGTCCGCGCCAGTGTGTGCTGGTTACACTGGAATACAAGTGAAGGTGATTTGAGCTCTCTGGCTCTAAAACAAAAGGGCACCAGGGCATGCCCGTGGGCAGCACCTCCTGAAGAGCGCGTTGCATCCCTACGGCTGGAGGTGCTGGTTGGGAACACTCACAAAAACACAATACTGTTCACAAGCTCCGTGGGGCCAGTCGTTACTTTCTGTGCAAACAATGCCCTCTCACCACAGAAGTGCAGGTATGTAAAAGTTCCTCTCCCAACAAACACTTGAATTTTGGCAATCTGCGTCTTTTTGACCAGATGTGGTCTTGCTGTGTTTAATGACCCTTTTTTCCCTCCTGGTTCTGTCCCCACAGTTTGTTTTCCCCTTTCTTGTTCCCTTCAACAACCACCCTGGGCTTGCCCCTCTCTTGCCCATCTGCCAAACCGCTCTCCCGCGGGCCTCCAAGCCTTGCAACGCAGCTCTCCTGCACCTTGGAGAGGACATCTCCTCTGCGGCAAGACGGGCTCAGCTCCGCTGCCTTTTCTGGCTATTTCATCGGTGCAATGGGAGGGACTGATGCAAAAGGCAGCCCTGACTAGAAAATCATGCCCCTGTCAGTCAGTTCGTATTAGAAAGCCTCTGCTCAGCAGTGCACTCAGGCATGCCTCAGCCAGTGTAAATAATGAACGATGGAGCCCTCAGCCTCCGAGGGGTACCCCGTGTACACCAGCTGGGGACCAAGGCCTCGGTCTGTCCATGTGACACATGGGAGGCTCCATCTCTGCAAAAAGTCTGGCAGATATTTAGGAATGAAAGAACATTTGAATAAAACCCCACAGCATCAGCAGCTGGGGAAGACCCCCACCGTGTTCGGGTGCACGCTCAGAGCCCAGTGCTGAGCACACCTAGGCTGGCCAAGGGGCACCTCTGTCCAGCAAGTCCAGTTTGGGGAGAAGCCCCGATGTCTGACAGACTCTTTTTCCGAGGATATTTGAAATTCAAATTTCTTGTCATTAAAAATCATCTTTCTCCCCACTGGGGAGATGGTTTAAGCCATATTCCAGGAGGGGATAACAGCACTTAGCTTGCATGAATTCTCTTGCTGGTTTAATCAGTATAATACCCTTCTCCATCCTCTGTTGTTACAGTGCTGGGCTGTTCTGATCCTCATTTTGATAACGGTTATCATGTCTCAGCCCAGAAAGTACTGCATTTCAGCCCCTGAAGAATTACGGGCTAAATTCCCAGTCGTGCTGAGCTTCCCAAAATTGCTACTGACATCAGCACCACACAGCATGGTGGGTCTCTGCACTTGGCAGGGCTGAATTCAGACTCAGTTAAAACCTATGAAATACTAAGACCAGAAGAAAATAATTCTATAAATGAACAGAAAAGTCCTCCTTTCTAAGGAACAGCTAAAAAAATATTTTGTTTCATTTATTTGACTCTGCATGCAGCAGTTGCTTAGAGTGTGGAGGAATATCAGAGCTTATGTTTTTGACAGAAAAATCAATTTGCAAAAGGCAATTATCACCATTCTGTTTTGAACTGGAACGATTCTCAGTAAGGCAATATGTGGTGGAGACCAAGAATATGAGAGTGGGAGGCAGATCGGAGACAAGCAGGATTGCTCCCAGCAATCCCACTGTCCTGATGTGCCATTGGCACTCCAAGGCAAGACTGCAAAGACATTGCTGCAAAATGTCACTAAAATCTTCAATGAAGTGATTTAGCAGTAATTAAAAAAAAAAAGGAACATTTTGATAGAGATGACATTTCATGCAGCAGATCACTTTGGTTTTGTGGATAAAACCTAGTGGAACCAAACACAGATTAGTGTGTGATCACTCGGTAGTATAAAAAAACTCATCACAAAAATAGCATGGTTGGCAAAAGTGACAAATTAGCTCCAATAACTGAGCTATCAAAGACAGTTACTGAAGGGGTAATTTAAGTGTGTTCTGGGAAAAAGAGGATTAGGAAGAGGCATAATTAAAATATGCAAAGCCAAAGGGAATAGAGAATAGATATTAAGTCACTTTGAATTAGTAATTCATGAGGGTGAAAGGGAGAGAAATGGATGAATTTATGCTCTGAAAGGGTCCTGATATTCCATTGTTGCAGAGAGAAAAGCTATTCAGAGCCTGAGTACATCTTATATGCACACAGGAATTAGACAGGAGAAGGATTTAAGAGCTGCATTTTGTTACACAAATGTGTTTTCCCGCTTGGCAGGTCTCCACCGTCCCAAGGCGCTCACCTACCTTGCAAATTCCTCTGCATCCAGGCGCGGAAACGGGGCCGCCCATACCCATATGCCGAATTCCTGTTCTTGACCTGCTGCCTTCGCTTGTCCCCTGCAGCGCTGGCATCTGTTTGCTCCTTCCTGTGGCGTTTTATGATATCATCTAGATTGAAATGGCAAAGGAGAAACCCATAAAATCCGCACTTTCTACCAAAAGTGATTCCCACTTTAGGTGCTTGCAATTGTCCACAGTAAAAATGGAGCTTGTGGCTCTGTAAGCTACACTGGCTGAACAATAAAAGATTCAGCTTAGCTCAGAAAGTATAGGATCAATTTACTCGGCTCCTGTGGGCTGGAGATTAGAGTGCAGCAAATTATTTAAAAATGTGCTACCATCTGGCACGTATCCACCATGTGCAGGACAGAGTTCTCAGACCCATGTCCCACCAAGGGATCTGATCTTGCAGACTTCCCGCAAGCACAAGGGAATATGTTTTTGCAGGGGCACCGGGAGCTCAATGTTGGGCAAAGAACATTTTTGGAGAAGGTCTGACTTGGGAGGCTGCAGGAAAGGTGGTCAAAGGGGGAAGAATGGGCAGAAGCACCCATGGGTGCACCCACGCTGTGACAGTCGCTCCAAGGGCTCCCCCTGCCATGCATGGGACATGGGCAACTACCCTGCACAGAGGACGTGTCCCCAATGTATAAACACCACAAACGCTGTTCAAGTGTCATGCAAACCCAAGTGGGATGAGTGTCCCCCTAGCCCCTAAATTTGTAAAGGGGAGAACTGAACCTTGGTGCAGCAAAGGCTGTGACATGAGGGCTGCGGGGAAGGAATCTCACTTGTACAGAGCGACTGTCAAGAAAGGTGATGTCACGGTCCTGCAAACACTCATGGCTCACCAGGCGTTTGTAGGACAGTTTCCTTTCAAGTCCCATCTCCTGGAGTCAGCTACCTGCATGTCTTTCCTCAGTGCTTTAAAAAACCAAAGCAAGTCTCTAGCCCTCGGTGGTATGAGACGAAGCTTTAAGCCATAAACCTTTATGGCTCAAAACCCAGTAAGCAAATAGATGCAACATGCAGAATGAATATCAGCAGTACTTTGTATTTTAAGTTCCACAGTCTTCAGGACCTGACTCTTGATTTTCTGACTATCTGGGGTAGATGCTCCTGCTTAATTACTCAATATACCTAACCTATAAACAGCTGGATAAGGATCTATCAACCACAGAGCAAGAACCTCTTAGCTTCTGCCATTGTCTGGTGAAGGAGAGAGGGAGAATATCCCAACTACAAGAGGACTGTGTGGGGAATGCCTGCCCTCCCCTGCAAAACTTGGGTTGTCCCGTATAGGCCTATCTGCACCACACCAAGGGAACCAGCTCTTGTGCTTCCCATTGAACGCATCAATTCGATTTCCATGCCTGCCCCACTGCCAGCAGCACTAAGATAGTTTGGGAACCCTGCACAGCTCTCTGCAGACAGGAGGGAGGGCAACCAGCCAGCTCCCGTGCAGTATGAGTGCTGGGACCAGGCACAGCTGCCTCTCACCTCTGAGTCCCGATCGCCGCCCACCACAAAAGGAGTATAAGAGAGCTTGAGTGCAGCAAAACGGACTCAGGATGACCTGCCAACGTCCCTGGACTCCCCTCACCCAAACTTCTTATTAGGCACCTCTGAAAATGTACTCCTTTATGTAGCTTTTCCATGAACTGTGAGATGTTTTTTGCTTTCTTTGCAAGACACCATCCAAATGCAGTTCCCAAGGCACAGAGCCTGTACAAAACAACCAGTTCTTTTCCCTGTGATTTAGACACTGTTAGTTTAAAACTGTATTAGTAGCACTGAGAAGACGACACAAAATTTCTCCCAAGGACAATTTGCCACTGTGCTTCACCAGTTCGGACCCAGCCAAGCATCCCCAGTGCTTGGGGATGCCACCCCCAGAGCCAGGCACTGCTGCTGTAACCAGCTGCACGCTCCCTGAGCTGCACTGAACTGCTGTTTTACTACAGGGAGAGCACAAAGGACACAAAGGAAGGTGATGATCCACTTGCAGTATCGAGTATACCTGACAGGGTTTTGAAAGCTCGTGCTCAACCTGAACAAGTGTTTTTAACTCTTTAAAAGACGGCACTGGAAGCTGAGGTATCTGGACCGCGCACAAACTACTTTTAGATGCAGAGCTCTAGCAAGAAACAGCTCAAAGCGTTGGTCTGAAATCAAGGCAATCTTCTTAATTCAAGCTGTTTGGATGAAGAAGAAAGGCAAAGGCAAAGGGACATCTCCTCATTAATTCCTATTTTCCAACAATTTCTTCTTTTAACCTCAAACCTTCCAGAAAATATTTAGCAAGTAATAAAGCCACATCTGTTAAGCTCCAAGCAGGATGTTTTAACTTAACAAATCAGCGAGGAAAGAAGTGTCCAAATCAGGCCTTTTCCCAGGCAGTGGCTACTCCAGCTCCTTAATGAATCTCTGGAGCGAAAGCACAGAAGTGCCATTAGCTTTCAATGGGTGATTATCACGAACAGCACATCATACCTTCAGCACTTGTCACTTGTCATTTTCTATCAAGAAGCTCCTGTGTCCAAATTAATACAAAGCCCAGGGAAAACAAACGAGAGCAGATGTAAGAATAGGCTGCGTGATTGCTTTTGTGATTTCTCTATCAAGTCTGCCAGGAAGAGAGCACGCTGGGAGAGGCTGGGCGACGTTCTTGGTATGAATGCGCTAATGTTCTCAGCTAAGTGTCCCTTTGGGACATGTGCTATTTGGGGCACAGGCTGCTTTGAAGCATATAGACAGCATCCCTGCTTGCTCTGCAGGGACGTGGACACAGGCATCCAAGGGTGGGCTATCTACAGTGCGAGGAAGAGCTCGCTGGGCACTGAGAGGAGATGAATGCTGAGGTGCCCGGTCTATCATCATTCAGTGTCTTTTTTTGTCTGGGTACGAGTTGTTACCCTGTCTTTTGTGCCCATAAATACGATGGAGTTAACAGAGCAATGTAATGGAATACTACGTAAGGCTGGAAGGGATCCTGAGAGATCATTTAAGGCACCCCTATGCCCTCAAGAGAGAATTAGATCTATCAGGGCGGCTTTAGAGCAAATCCTGCAGTTTCCTGTGACTGCTAACTCAAATAAGGTCCAACGTATCTGAAGCACAGAAATAAGCACCTGGTTGTAAAAGTATCAGTTCTTCACCAAGACTTTTGTTTTCCAGTTCCCTCTTCTGCCCTGAGTAAGATGTATTATGGATTGAATATGGAAGTAGACCACGGGAGGTCTGACCGAGGGAAGCACTACGGGAGAGCAAAAGCAAAGGGAGTATTGCACGTCAGCAAGCAGAAAGGGTGTCCAACACCATGGGAAAAAATTAAATGAAAAATTAGGGACCCGCTATTGCTGTAAATCCTCACAGCACCATTAAGGGTGCATCAGCCAAGGGATCAGTTTGAGTTTGCGGTGGAAAATGTTCTGCTATTCCTGACAAGCAGCTCACTGCTGGGAAGAAATGACACAAGGTTTCAGTTAGGAAGCTGACCCATTAATGAACGGTGCTGGTGGACTTTCCTTCCACACCAGAGATGTCAGCCCGATAATCCACCAAGGTCTGTCATCCAAGTGTCGGAGTCCAAGCCTTCGGAGTTAATAAAAGGGCAGTTGTTTATGCACAGTTCACATACCCCGTGCCAGAGGAATGGCGAGCATCACGAGCAAGCTGCTATAAATAGCCTGCACACCCGAGGACATGTCTCATATCTTTAGTTCAATAGAGGGCTCATTTACGTAAGCCTCTCCCAACCCGCGGCGCTTGACGCCCTCCCCTCTGAAGTTACTGGGTGCTGCCAGCAAAGCACAGAGATGGGGTTGAAGCCGTGATTCCCCCCCCCGCGCCCCGGCTATTTCTTCGCCTATTCCTTCGCCCGGTCTCCTTCCACCGCAGCCGAGTGCAGGCCGACCGGGGGGCACCAGCACCACGGGGCCACACCACGCTCCTCTGCCCGCCTCTGCCTACCTCGCCACCACACACACCGAACCCCCGGGCCCCGCCGGGCGCTCGGAGCCCCGCGCCGGGCCGGCCCCGCCACCCCGAGCGCCCTCGGCCCTCGGCCCGCCGCCCGGACAGGGACCTCCGCCCCGCCGGACCTACCCAGGGACATGTCAATCTCCTCGGCTCCCGGCTGCGGCCCCGCCGCGGGGCCCGGACCCGGCTGCGGCCCCGCCGCCTCCATG